>OX451739.1:1321712605-1322931788 GCA_948472305.1 Vicia faba
TTGTAGTCGGGCGCTCAAAGCGTATCTGAAAGCACCCTCGGATTCCAAGGACAGACTTCAACAGTATCAGTTGTTCCCCAGTTTACTGTGACAAGAATTTGCATTTTGGTTCCCTAAAAAGGAGACAAGGTAGAAAGCAGAACAACAAGGGTATAATAACAATGCTTGTGTATGTGTGTATATATATATATACATATTTAATTTCACTATTTATATTAATTTACAAATATATTAATTAAATTTTGCAGACAGACACAAGGGTATATCGGGCGCTTCCCTCGGATGTGGTGTCCGACTGGCTTGGTACTCTCATGAGCCTGAGGAGCATGGTTAGCACTCCAATGCCCAAGTCAGTTACAATTCAAGGTTGAAGGTAGTTAAAGTGGAGATTAGAGATTGTGTACCTTGGAACCCTTTACAAAGGTATTTATACCTTTATCCTGACAGAGCAGGCTAGATAATGGGCCTTGTGTTATTTGGCTTTTGGCCAGCTGTTGCACCCCAAAATTTACCCTCTTGATTTAGGATTATGTTTCATCGTGAATATCATATTGCATTGCATTCATACATGGTGATGGGATCAAAGTACTTTGGTCATCAAGTCTTCCTCAAGCCTTGAAGGTTGATTGCATTGACAAGTTGCTCAAGTAGAATCTTGTCATCTAAACCTTTGGATCTTTCAAGCTCAAAGGTTATTTCATATCTCAAGATACCTTATCCATCTCCTTGGATCATCAGAGGATTGAAGTTTGTGTTTGGTTATAAGAAGGAATCACTCCTTTAATTCACCAGTCAAATTAGGGTTTTGTTTGATCAAGCCTACTGATCAAGGTACAAGTCTTGATTTGGAAGCTACAACATCTCATTGGTATTTGGAAAGTCTTAGTACAAGAAATTGGCCAGGATGCCCAGAAGATTTGAAGTTTTGAAGATGGTTCATCAGTCTCGTAAGATATTAACCAAAATTAGGGTTTTGTCCAAGTTGAAGTAATTAGGGTCTAGATGATCTAATTCATGAAGCATCACTACCTTATCATCATTAGAATAAAACTTAATCAAAGAGTCTCTCATGATGCCCAGTGGAATTTGGGTTTTGAAGCTTGATCAGCTATCTCCTAGCACATGGTACAAAACTAGGGTTTTGGATTTAATCAAGATTTCTTTGACTTTTTCACCCAAACTTGTTTCCATGATTCACCACATGTTATTAAGCCTTTAGGATTGAAAAATTGAGGTTTAATTTGGACTGGAAATGATTCAATTAATCAAAAGGGGCAAATTGGTCATTTTGGCCAAAGTCGGTAAAATCAAGAGTTGACCAAGTGGACTTTTGATCAACCATCAATTCAAGCATCCTCTTTTCATATTCCATACCCAAATTCATCTTTGAATCATGAGAAATGGTGAATTTGAGTGTAACTTGTTCAAGAAGTAACTTAAAAATTACAAAAAAATCCTAAGTGTCAAGATGACTTCTCTTGGGCAAGTCACGCGCGTAATTTCATCAAACACTTGGCATGCCACTTTGAGGAATCAATTTCTTGTGACTTAAGCCTCAATTTGAAAAATTAAAAAGTGAATTTTAAAGAGGGCTATGAAAGCTTCTCATTAAACTTGGAATCACTCAAATTGGATTGAAATTGAGGAAGTTGTGATTTGAGGAAGATGGGTGGCAAAATTGGATGTTTGAAGGCACATGGGCAGGCCAGCGCGCGTGCAGTTTTGGGCAAGTTGGCTTGAATTACCCATGAATCCTAATGTCCACATCTCTCTCATTTCTCTGCCATTTTTGATGAATCAAAGACCATTGTGAAGCTCATCATATGAATTTTAATTGGCTAAAAGAAATTTGGAAAATGCACGAGCCAATTTGAAATGGCATCAGTTGGAATTCAGTTGATTGTTGGTGTTTACTTGGTCGTGGCAATTTTCAGGTTTTGGGTGAATTTTTTATTCAATCATTTCAGAGTCCACTTGCACATGCTTGGCATAAATTGGGCACCTCATGTGCTTGCCAAAAAAGGCCAAACCAGATGCATACCTCGTGCCTCTCTCATTCTCACATTTTTTGCCAAATTGGGAAACTTCTCACCCAAGCAAGTCAGTCCCATGTGCAAAAGAGGACAGCTCACCTCATCACGTTTTTTCACTCACTCACACTCTCCTTTTGTTGCTCAAAACGACTGCAAGCATTTCCTAAATACCAAGCAAAATGCAAATGGCCATCACACTTGTTTTGGTTTGACAGAAATTTCACTTTTGCCCTCCAACGACTCTCAGCTTGAATTACCACCCTAACCTCACTCAAAACACTCTATATAAGCTGCTCAAACTCTCCTTTCATGCACAGAGGCATTACATTGGAAGAAGCCCCCCCAGAATTTTCTCATTCTTCTGGCTCTGCAACTTGAATCGAGTAGCTCAATTCTCTTGATCCAGTCCTCATTTCTGTACTCAAACACCTTCATTGGAGCCCAAGGAAGCTATTTGGAAGGGTTTCCTGCTAGATTTCAGAGGCACCAAGTGAATTTATTTTTCACTTTTACAGGTATGCTCACAGAATCTAAACCTTGATTTAAGCATGAATTGAAGTGTTTTGTGGTGTGCATTATGTTTATAGCTGGTCAATCATTAGGATTGATGTATATTTGAGCTCTGATTCAAGCAGATTTGGTGAAATCGTGTTTTTTGTTTTGGATGTTTGCAGTGTGTTTTTCCAGATTTTGAGATTTGATTTCTTGATCTATGCTTGATCTCTGAGTTTGATTTGAATTGCATGATGTAGTATGATATATCAGCTTTAATTTGAGCTTAATTTCATGAATTTTGGTTGAGAATCGTGTTTGCTTGATGGATCTGAAGTGAGCATGTTGGAACTGATGGAAACCAGTATTTTGCATAGGCTGGAGGTTGAAGATGATGCGTGGCATCATCTCATTGGCCTTGTTCTTGTTTTTGTTATTTAAATTTTCATTGATTCTCTGATTTTATTTTCTTGATCAAAACTTGATAAAAAATTATGAAAAAAATCATGAAACTTGAAAATAATATTCCTGACCTTGTGTATTTTTTTGATGATTTTTGAAAATGTTTTGATTGGTTTAAAAATTTGTGTTATTATTTAATTATTTGTTTAGTGTTTATTTTTATTTTAATGTTTCTTTGATTTGCAAAATTCCACAAAAAGTATTTTGGACTCATAAAATAATGGAGAATTTGATTCTGAAAATTGTTTAGCATTTTTGCTATTTTTGTTCATGATTTTAATTTGAGAAGTTTATTTTGATTTTTTGCCTTATAATTTTTATTTTAATACTTCCACTAATTCAAAAATCCTCATAAAAATCATGCAAGTTTGTTTTTAATCATAGAATCTGAATATATTTTTATTTTGACCTTTTCATGAATTTTGGCTAGGGTTTGCATTTTTGCCCTTAAATAATAGTTTAATTGTTAATTGTTTGTTTGATTTTTATTTTAATATTTCCCTTAATTCAAAAATTTTACAAAAAATCAGGGATGTGTGTTTTTAATCCTAATATTTGAATATAATTTTGGTTGGACATTTTTCTGACTTTTTGATTAAAAGTTTACTTTGGGATGTGATTATTTGTTTAAATGATTAATTGTTTGAATTTTATTTTATTTTTGACTTTCCTTTAATTCAAAAAATTTGAAAAAATATGTATTCTTACATTTAGGGTTTCTTTGCGATTTGTATGATCTTGGTTTGAATTTTTTGAATTTTGATCTTACTTAATCAATATTTAAGATTAAAACTCAAAAATTAGGGTTTTGTTGCTTATTGTGCAAGTTTCTTTTTCAAAACCCTTATGCCCTGGACTTTCAATGGAACTTCGGTCTTGATTATGGTTCATGAATGCATTGAGGATCTGAAAACCATTTTTCTTGAATTATTTGACTTGGTTTGATATTTTTCCATGAATTATTTTGAAAACTTTTCTAGTTTTGGACTTTGGGCCTCATTTGTTCTCCTCCTCAGTCATTCATGAACTTAAGGCTTCCTTTCTGATTTCTACACACTTCAAAGATGCTAAGATATTTTTGGTTTAAATTATGGATCCTTGTTTCTATTTTTGATGTATTTTTGAAGTGAAGGTACCCAATTAATGTTGCATATCTTGTTGCAATTTGTTTGATGGCCAATGAACTTGAGTGAGACCTATAATTGGGCATCTAATTATCATGTTGGTTCTGATTATCCACATAAACTCAAGCCATTTCACTTAATTCGCCATGTTTGAAGGTTTGAATCTTTTTGATGCACTGTGTAGAATTCCTCTTCTATTGTGCTTGTGAGTTGTGGTTGAATTAATTGTGCATGATTGAAATATGGTTGCTACTGACCTTCATGGTCTTTGATTGTATTTTTCTCAAGCTCCCATGATCCTTGATTGGTATTCAATTATCAACTCAACATGGTGATAGAAAGGAGCCACATTCCTCTGATTCTTTTGAGCTAATTGTGCATATGCCTGTTTCTTTTCTGTCTACCATACCTAATGCTTTGATAATCATTATCATGTTTTCCTCGCTTCATCATGGTGTCACCATCCATCCCTTATGAGAATCACCATTTCATTTATGGGAATACTAAGTTGATTGTTGAATGTGCGAGGTACTTTGAGAAAGGTTTTCCAGTCTTGACTTGAGGCTATTGTGTTTCACTTTATTTGTGGGACACAATTTATTATATTGGCACTGCTCTTGTGTTTGGAATGTTTGATGGTTTATGCAGGATATATACATGTGATCATGAATGCTATACATTGACCATGGGATCTGTTCATATCTGATTATCTCATTACTTACATCCTGATGGTGTAATTTCTGACTTGATTTATCAGTTGATGCCAGCTTGCTTGAAGTTCTCTAGGTTTCTTTTATTCTTGTTCAGTTGCTACGGATAGTTATCCGATTGGTATTGCACTATTTCCTTTCTTCCATTTGCATAGTTCTATGTTGCATGATGGGACCTTTGTTGCTGATATATGTCAGGAGGCCCTCTATTTTTTTTGTCAGATACATGTGTTGTGTTTGCTTCTTTAATTGTTGATCGATGAGTCACTCAATTTAGAAATTGAGATCACGACTTCGCTCTCATTGCATGTTCCCTATAGGATGTTTATTGCTTTTCTTCTTTATTTTTTGATTGATGAGTCACTCAATTTAGAAATTGAGATCACGACTTCGCTCTCAGTGCATGTTCCCTATAGGAGGTTTATTGCTTTTCTTCTTTAACTGATGATCGATGAGTCACTCAATTTAGAAATTGAGATCACGACTTCGCTCTCATTGTATATTTCCTATAGGATAGTTTTGTTAAGCTTCCTTTGGCATGTTAATCAAGATAGGAATCCATGTATGCTTGCATAGGGTAGAATTTTCCTTTATCCTCAACTTTAGGACCAATAATTGTATGATAACACTAGGGACGGTGCTAGGATAGTTTCCCTTAGTTGTTTTTCCTTCTTTTTCATTTTGCATCTTAAAACAAAAATGTTTTTTCTTGGAAAATCATAAAACACTTCTAATAAACTCAAACCCTTCTTCAAGGTAAAAGATACAAATCAATCTTACATGTTTGTACACCTCTTGGTTTTGTTTTTAAACCTTTTTGGCCAATGTTTCGCCATCGCATATTTGTTCGAAGCCGATGTTTCGCCATCGCACATGTTTGTTATCCTACTTTGATTCCCAATGTCATTGTTAGGTGTGTTGTTTTGCCATCCGTTTTATTGATGTTTCGTCATCTTTGCCATGATATCTTATTACCTTTTAGCCGATGTTTCGCCATCGCACATTTGTTCGAAGTCGATGTTTCGCCATCGCACATGTTTGTTATCCTACTTTCATTCTCAATATCATTGTTAGGTGTGATGTTTTGCCATCCATTTTATTGATGTTTCGTCATCTTTGCCATGATATCTTATTACCTTTTAGTCGATGTTTCGCCATCGCACATGTTTGTTATCCTACTTTGGTTCCCAATATCATTGTTAGGTGTGATGTTTTGCCATCCGTTTTATTGATGTTTCGTCATCTTTGCCATGATATCTTATTACCTTTTAGCCGATGTTTCGCCATCGCACGTTTGTTTGAAGCCGATGTTTCACCGTCGCACATGTTTGTTATCCTACTTTGATTCCCAATATCATTGTTAGGTGTGATGTTTTGTCATCCATTTTATCATATGATGTTTCGCCATCTGTGACATGTTACTATGTTATTATTTAGTTGATGTTTGACCATCTCGTTTGTTTGTTGTTTCATTCGATGTTTTTCCATCTTGATCATTTTTGTTGTCTTAACTAAAAAACACAAACCAACCAAAATATATGAGCCGAACTACGGCTGCTCTGATTCCTTAAAAGGGATACGTAGGTTAAGGGGTAGGGCCCAACCGAGCACAACTTTTATTTTCCCTACATTGTTTTATTTTTTTTCTTTCGCATGCATTCCCTTTTTATCTTTAAGCCATAGACATAGGTTTTTACCACACCCATTAGATTAGACAACAAGAGTGGATACCGTAGAGTACTACGGGCGTGTGGGGTGCTAATACCTTCCCCTCGCGTAACAGACTCCCTTACCCGATCTCTCGGTCGAAAGACCGTGATGTCTCCCTTTTCAGGTTTTCTCGATGTTTACCTTTCCCTTTTGGCGGGATAAAAGACGTTCGATGGTGACTTTATTGATGTTTCATTACATCCAGATGACAGGTTCGGCCAGGTCGTTTCAGCTGGCAACTTCACTGGGGACAAATTGACCTTTTGCTGCTCCATCCCGTAGTCGATCCTAGCTTTTGTTTGTTTTTTTTTGTGTTTATTTTACAGCTTTGCATATTTATCTGTTTGCATTGCATCCTATGTGCACTTTACTTTCTGCATACTGGATTTGGTTGGACTGTTTGGATTCTGGATTTCTTGGTTGGTGGGTTGTTCCAAGAGGTAAAAGGCTTCATACCCAGGCTATGAGTGAATTCCATAGGAACTAGGAATAGAGTGGCCATGGCAGTTATGAGGCGGATGCTTTGTAGACCTGACCATGAGACCCATGACTTTGGAGGTAGTTCGGATAGGTGTTATCGTATGATGATACCAACATTCGAGCTCCTGTACTCTGATTCGGCTTTTAACCTTACCTTGACCTAGACTACACCCGTAAGAGGGGCGGGAAAACTTTTCTTACAAGTACAGGTACTATTGGTGACTTTGTGTTGTGAAGGTGACTCGGGTTCCCATGATAGTTTTGAAGCTTTGGGATTTTATTTTGATCTTGAGTGGTGATGTTATGTAATGGTCCAGCCATGATCCAGTGTGAAACTTTGATCCTGTCATATTGCATCATAGCATATTTATTTCTAAAAAATGATGTATAAAAAATAACTAGCATGCGCATGTCATCTTCCAGGGACATTCAAGAGTCTTCTTTCCATCAAGAAATGGCTGGCCTCCCGTCAGGTGAGTTTGATTCAGTTCGTGTTAAAGAGCCCACCAGGCATACATTCGCTTATCAGATTCCTACTATTGATGTATCCGAATTGAAGAGGTTGAGTTCTTATCTGAAGACTGATGTTCTGAATAATTTCAACAAAAATTATGGCAATTTGTTACTAATCCTTAACACTCCAATTGATCCAATGGCTTTGATCACCCTCTTACAGTTCTATGATAAGGAGTTACGGTGTTTTACTTTTCAAGATTATCAACTGGTTCCCACACTATAAGAGTACACGTACCTACTAAATGTCAAGTTGTTTGATGAAGTTCCTTTTGTCCAAGTGCTGGAGAAGCCGAAGTTCGAAGTTATTGCTGAAAGTCATCATTTGAGTTGGAAAGAAGTGAAATACAATTGCAAATCAAGTGAGGATACTACAGGTTTTTATTTGGATTTCTTAGTGAAAAAAGCTGAAGACTGGGCAAAGAAAGGGAATTGGAATGACTTCAGCTCTCTGTTTTCTCTCATGATATACGGGATCATCTTCTTCCCTCGCAAGAGAAATTTTATGGATTTGACGACTATTTGTGTTTTTAAAAATAAGAACCCGGTACCGACACTCTTGGTAGATACTGTTTACACCATGCATTTCAGGCATGGAAAAGGAGGTAATGCAAGTTTATGTCACTCGATGTTGTATCAATGGTTTAAGTTGCACCTACCGGTAAGTGGCTCTTTCGTGGATACCAGACATTCTCTTCAATGGTCATCCAGACTTGTCAACCTTACTTCATTTGATATCTGGTGGAATTATGACATAGGGGAAGTACGAAGTATTGTCTCCAATTGCAGAGATTTCCCTAATGTTCCCCTCATAGGAACTAAGGGATGTATCAACTATAATCATGTGCTTGCTTATCGTCAATTAGGATATGCAATGGATGGACCGCCAAAGGTTGAGGAGGTGTCCGACTCGGTGTATTTTGTTAGAGGAAGTGATCCTGTGATGTTGAAAAGAGTGACAAGTGCTTAGAAGGGAATTCACAAGAAGAATAGAGCTACTTTGGGCAAGAAGGTTCCTATTGCTAGGGTTCCTTACTTGGAATGGATTAGAAACAGGGTTAAGATTTTACGGTTACCATTTTCAAGGTCGACTCCTATATGTGAGCAGCCTCCTACTGTTCTGAGTAACACGGTGTCTACCGAGGTGTTCACCCAGGTTCATGTTGAGAACATTCAACTTCGTGCAAAAGGCCGTGAGGCATGGATGAAACTTTATTGGGTAGATCAAGAAAGGGCCGACTTAGCTCGCAAACTCAAAGAAGCTCAAAGGGAAACTTATTACGCAACCAGTTTTAGGAAGAGATCTCATGTTGAAATAGAAGAAGAGTTGAGTAAGACCCAACAAGAGTGCCAGAAGCTTTAGGTATCTGAAAATAGCTACAGGAAGAAGATTCAAAACCTGGAGAAACAGCTCAAAGACAAAGATGCTCAGCTTAAGAAGGAAGTAGCCCAGAGGCGTGTCGCAGAGGATCGGTTTCAAGAAATTAAAGTAGTTTCATCACAACTTTTAAAGGAGAAAGCCAGGCTTGAAGAGTATTGTCAACACCTTGAAGCGTGTCTTGTTCCGGAGATTTAGTTTTTGTTACTTACCATTGGCGTATTTGGTCACCCCCAGGATTGTTGGAAGGGACCATTGTTTGTTTTTATTATTCAGTTTTTGTTAAGTTTACTTTGAAACACGTATTTTGTTATTTATCATTACACTCTTAAATGGCCGAAGTCACTCGAACATCATTTCTTTTGTTTGTAAATAATTGAAATGTTTGTATTCTTGTCCTTTTTCCCTTTGATTGTATGTTTGATCTTTGGTTGCACGCCATGGTTGATGAATAAAAGGACTCTTGAATACCGGGAAATGACAAACATATCATGCATAGCATGCATTTCATAACATTACAGGTTATCTCAAGACGGTGTTCTTATTCTTCTGCTTTTCTTATTTAGAATTCAAGACGACTACTCATCGGTACTCCACAAGAAATAATTTGCCAAGACAGATGGAACAAATTCAAGTTGAACTCGCTGAAATGAGGGCCCAGATGGCTACTCAAATGACTCAGTTCATGGAGGTCATCACCAATGTGAATCGCCGACAGGAGGAACTGGCTGCCATTGTCAACAACCAGCGCCGCTATCCAGGGGATGGTGGAAATCAAGGGCTCTATTAGAAGATTTCTGTAGGATTGGGGGATGTGCAAGATCAGCCTGCTGGAAATTTTCATGGGATGCCTGGAAACCCTTTTGTGCGCAACATAGGACAGTTTCCCCCGTCTCCGGGACCTCGTCTTGTGGGGAACCGAAGATATAATCAGGGCGGTGTAAGGAACTATCAGGAGCAGGATTATGACTTTGACCATGATGAAGATCAGTTTTATGTTTGGTGTTCAGAGCCGGAAGTTCAGGTTGAGGATAGGAAGTATCGGTTGCTGGAAGAAAGTTTGAAGGTTGTGGAAGGGCAAGGAGCCCTTGGTATGAGTGCTAATGATCTCGGGTTGGTGTCTGGGGTGAAGGTTCCTCCAAAATTCAAGCCTCTTGTATTTGAAAAGTACAACGGAACGTCATGTCCTGTTACTCATGCAACTGCTTATTTCAGAAAGATGTCGGTACATACTGAGGATCAGGGGCTTTTGATTCACTTTTTCCAGGATAGCCTATCTGGGGCATCCCTGGAGTGGTACATGAAATTGGAGAAAAACCATATTCGTTGCTGGAATGATCTTGCTCGGGCTTTTGTCAAACATTATCATTACAGTATGGATATGGCGCCTAATCGCACTCAGTTACAGAATATGTCACAAGGACCAAAAGAATCTTTCAAGGAATACGCTCAGAAGTGGCGTGAGTTGGCTGCGAGGGTTCAACCTCCACTCATGGAGAGAGAACTCATTGATATGTTTATGAGTACCCTGCAAGGGCCATTCTATGAGCACATGATAGGAAGTACTTCGGAAGGATTTGCATACTTGGTTATGGCTGGTGAAAGAATTGAGGTAGGTTTGAAATTGGGGAAAATTCAGGTTGGAGGTTCTAGTGGCTCATCAGGGGGCAGTAAGAAACCATTCAACACTTACCCTAAGAAAAGGGAAGGCGACGCAAGTGCGGTTTACTCTCATAGAGGAAGAAGAGAGGATCGTCAGTACCAACAAATCAATGTTGTTTCTATTCCTGTCAATGCTCCTCCGCAGTAGAGACCGAATACAGTGCCTCAACAACAAAGACAGTAGGATGCTCCCCGTTAGTATAATAATCAACAACAGAGACAGTCGAGAAAATACGATCCCTTTCCAATATCTCTTACTGAAACGCTCAACCATTTGCTCGATTTGAAGTTGATCGATTTGAGAAATATGCCACCACCACCCGTAAGACTTCCTCCTAACTATGATGCTAACACAAGATGTGAATTCCATTCAGGCGGAGTTGGTCATTCTACTGACAATTGCTTTGTGTTGAAGTGCAAAATACAAGACTTGTTGGATATTAAGTGTTAGTGTAAGCCCTAGAGGCCAATACTTTTGGTACTTGTATCGAATTATTTATTAATAATAAAAGGAATTTCTTTATTATGTTTGCTTTCCAAAATAATAAAGTCCCTAGAATGGTTTATTTGTTTAATGATATGTTAAGTGTGACTTAATCATGAGATCCCATTAAACATAAGACACTATTCTTAAAGTATCCGTAGTCAAGCTTTAATGTGAAGTGGGATAACATTAAAGCATTAAGATTATTATGAAGATAGATTGATGATCACATCTCATGGATCATAGATAAGGAGCTATCAAGTCTTGACATAGGTATGAGTATTAGGAGTAATATTTATACTGGATTGACCCGCTATGAGAATACTACATAGAATGTTATGCAAAGTGTCATAAGTTATTCTCATGATGATAATGGTGTATACCACCCTTCGACCTGAAACCACTATGGACCCTAGATGAAGAGTCAAGTACTTTATTGCTGATCAAACGTCATCCGTAACTGGATGACTATAAAGACGGTTGATGGGTACTTCACAAAGCATGCTAAGGGACATGAGTGACCTAGATGGAATTTGCTCATCCTGCATAACAGGATAAATGTCTAAGGGCCCAATATTGAACTGGACAAGGGTGACACAGTGTATGCCTTGTGTTCAATATAAACATGAGGGCAAAAGGGTAATTGTACAACACAAATATTATCACGGAAAAGGTTTGGTCAGATCACATGACATTTTCGTGACTTGGGTAACAGTGATGTGTTGCTAGATACCGCTCACTGTTTATAATATTAAATGTGTGATTTAATATAATTGCCAACGTCGCGAAAACCTACAGGGTCACACACATAAGGACAGGTTGATGAGAGATAGAATAAATAAGGAACACCGTAAGGTACGGTGCACTTAAGTGTAATACGGAAAGTGGTAAGGTACCACGTGGATAAGTGATATATGGTACATCATAAGGTATGATGTCCATAAGCTTAATTGGGCTTTTATCTTATAGCCTTAATTGGGCTTTTAGCTTGTAGCCCACACGAGTGATTCTATAAATAGATCCCTTGTGATGAAGCAATTTCACTTGATGCAATTTCGTTTTTGATTCTCTCTCTCACTCAAGGTTTCCGTTCATGATCATCTAGCACTGTGACCGGAAGCGATCTGTTCGTGTGGACTGAGTAGAGGCGTTGTTCTTCATCAACGCTCGTGATCACAACATCAAAGGTCTGAATCGCCACAAGAGGTAAATATTTCTATCACTGACCATGCTCATTCGTAAGGATCGCTAAAGGAAAATTTTAAATTCCGCTGCGCTTTTGATCGCAATTTTCCTTCAGTGGTATCAGAGCCACTTACGAAACCATGGATCTGATAGTTGTTTATGTTCTATATTTTCTGTTTTGATTCGATTAAAACCATAATGAATTGAATAATAAACGAGTAATTAAATTTGGCATCCGTTGTGTACGATTTGGATGATTGATGTTGACTATGCTTCGGAATCCGACATTAGTATGGTGAAGCAGCGATACATCGATCGTCCATAGGTTACACAAATAAGATCGATCACTTTTATATATGATATAAGTAAATTTGATGCAACGATGGTATATGGGATATATTGTTTCTGTTTCGTTCATTCAAACACTTGATGATTGTTATTCCTTTGACCGATCACTGTTCATATGCTTCGGAATCCGACATTAGTATGGTGAAGCAATGGCATGTGATTAATCATACTGAATTATCAATCGAAATGTGTTTGACAGCATGAAACTGTTGCATTAGGGTTCATGACGGCACAAGGGTTGTGTTGTTGCAGAGTTATGCGATTAGGGTTGTGAATGCACAAGAGTTGTGCGGAAATGACGCCGATTTCAAATGAATTGTTCATTAAAATTTTGCATCGGGGCGCTGCCCCTAACAACCCCGCAAAGGGGCGCTGCCCCCTTGACCCCCGTCCGTTGAATGGTCAGCGGAACCACCGGGCAGCGGAACCCCCGGCTAACTCTGCGTAGTGTGATCAATCGTCGAAATTTAATTTGCCTTTTTTTAATTAACAAAATTTAAACTAATAATAAAAGTGTGTTTATTTTCTTGTGGTGATCAGTTATGGCCTTAGTTTTTTCCTTTATTTTGTTTTGGGATTGTAAAATACGGCCTGCGTGTCGTGCCTCTCTCTAATATTCTTGATGTAATTTCTTTTCTCATCTCACTCCCTCGTATGTAAAACGAGTTTCTTTTATGTAATGTAATGTTATGAAGAAAGAGAAGAATACAATATCAAAGGAGGATAACCTTGGAGATCTTGCTTGGAGAAGTTTAGATCGTTATTAGGTTAGCTTACGTTCTCTCATTGGCTTGGGAGAACAATTGCGCTAGGGGCCATAATTGTATCCTTTTATGTATATTGATGCATGTGTTTGTACGTTGATGCATGAGAGAGACGAATTGCATGTTAAGCCGGTGAGATCAAACTAATAACAAAATCCCTCAAGTTAAATATTAAGTTCATGCTTTCCAAGTTTTAGCACTCATCAAGACTAGTATCGAACAATGTAGGTTTCGCCTACGCGAGGTGCATGTTCTATATTAGTAAGGTACGATGGGATAATTGTAATATCCAACTTCTAAAACAATGGGTCAAACTGAACTAAACACATTATAATAAGATTATACATGTTTAGAAGCAGGAGTTGGGAATGATTCATATGATGAATTAGAATAAGGAGTTATTCACCCAACTGAAAATATTTGAGAGTTGTATGAGATACAATTGGAAGGAGTTCCTACCTAAATAACCTAGTTTTGTGTAATCAGCCTAACGCTGACTTAGAACGAAGTGAAATGTGGATCTCGACCCACTAGAAAGTCTTCCAACGGGATTTTCCGAATCAAATGATGAGGGTCATTTGGTTTGAGTAAAATAGTGGGAGCATATTTGATTAAAGGCCTAATTAAATATGTTGTTTTAATGATACTTATATTTTCAATTTTTGTAGATTACCATGACAACAAACAACCATATTTTGTGATTAATCCTAGATAAGGAAAAATTGTATGGGACAAATTTCCTGGATTGGCACCAAAATCTGAGGATTATCCTCAAGCACGATAAGAAGCTGTATGTCTTGGAGACACCTGTTCCTGAAGAGGAACTGCCTAGTTCGGCACCTAAGGCAAAAAGAGATGCTTATAAGAAGCATTTTGATGATGCTAACGAAGCCGCTTGTCTCATGCTAGCTAATATGAACTCGGAGTTGCAAAAGAAACACGAGAACGTGTCAGCGTTCGATATGATCGGACATCTGAAAATGCTCTATCAAGAGCAGGCAAGAAATGAGAGGTTTCAGGTTTCAAAGGCCCTTTTTAACAACAAGTTATCTGAGGGAAACCCTGTAGGTCCCCATGTACTCAAAATGATTGGGTATGTGGAGAACCTTGAAAGGTTAGGGTTTCCGCTTGGAAAGGAACTTGCAACTGATTTTATGTTGCAATCGTTGCCAGATAGCTTTAATCAGTTTGTCATGAATTTCAACATGAATGACATGGATAAGAGTCTTCCAGAATTGCTAAGCATGTTGAAAACTGCTGAGCAGAATATGAAGACAAAAGGGAAGTCCATTCTGATGGTCAGTAATGGAAAGAAGCTGAACAAGAGGCCTACCAAGCAAGTTGGTAAAGGGAAAGGCAAGGAAGTTGCCAAGCCTAAACCTATTGTTCCTGCTTTGAAGCCTAGTGGAGGCATAGAAAAGGAGGGCACTTGCTTCCATTGCGGTAAGACAGGACATTGGAAGAGAAACTGCCGAAAGTACCTGGAAGATATGAACAATGGAGTAGGGACTTCAAATTCAGGTATTTTTGTTATTGAAATTAATTTATCTACTTCTGCATCATGGGTATTAGATACTGGATGCGGTTCTCACATTTGTACTAATGTGCAGGGGCTAAAAAGGAGTAGAGATTTGGCAAAAGGTGAAGTTGACCTACGAGTTGGAAATGGAGCAAAGGTTGCTACTTTAGCTGTAGGAATTTATGTTTTGACTTTACCTAGTGGTTTAATAATTCAGTTAGAGAACTGTTATTATGTACCTGCAATTAGTAGGAATATTATTTCTGTTTCTTGTTTGGACAAGTTTGGTTTTTCATTTATAATAAAGAACAATTGTTGCTCTATTTATTTGAATGATATATTCTATGCTTCTGCACAAATGAACAATGGACTATATGTCCTTGATCTTGAAATGTCAATTTATAACATTAATACTAGACGGATTAAACCTAATGAGTTAAATCCAAGCTACCTTTGGCACTGTCGCTTAGGCCACATAAATGAGAAACGCATTTCCAAACTCCATAAAGATGGACTCTTGGACTCTTTTGATTATGAATCATATGAGACATACAGATCTTGTTTAATTGGAAAGATGACAAAGTCCCCATTCACAGGAAAAGGTGAAAGGGCTAATGATCTTTTGGCCCTCATACATACTGATGTATGTGGACCACTGAACATACCAGCCAGAGGAGGTTTTCAATACTTCATCACATTTACCGATGATTTCAGTTGATATGGTTATGTGTATTTAATGAAACACAAATCTGAAACCTTTGAAAAATTCAAGGAATTCAAGAATGAAGTACAAAACCAACTAGGTAAGAATATTAAAGTTCTTCGATCAGATTGAGGCGGTGAATATTTAAGCCTAGAGTTTGATGACCATCTAAAGGAATGTGGGATTTTATCCCAACTTACTCCTCCCGGAACACCACAATGGAATGGTGTATCTGAGAGAAGAAATCGAACCTTGTTAGACATGGTCCGATCCATGATGAGTCACACCGATCTTCCGAACTCCTTTTGGGGACATGCACTATTGACTGCAGCTTACACACTTAACCGGGTTCCATCCAAAAAGGTTGAGAAGACACCATATGAGATATGGAGTGGTAAGAAACCACATATGTCTTACATGAAGATTTGGGGTTGCGAAGTTTATGTGAAACGACAAATTTCAACTAAGCTTGAGCCCAAATATGACAAATGCTTATTTGTGGGGTATCCTAAAGAAACAAGAGGGTATTACTTCTACAATCCTTCTGAGGGAAAAGTGTTTGTCGCTTGAACTGGAGTTTTTCTGGAAAAGGATTTTATTTCCAAAAGAATCAGTGGGAGGAAAATAGAGCTTGAAGAAATTCAAGAACCACAAAGCATTGATACACCTATGGAGGAATTAGAGCAGGAAACACAAGTAGTTGTGGAAGAGCAACCTGCTCAAGTAGAACAAGACCAGCGTAGGTCAAGCAAGATACGTCAACAACCTGAGAGATATGGATATCTCATAAGTGATCAGGGTGATGTATTAATCATGGATCAAGATGAGCCTGTGACCTACCAAGAGGCCATAACTGGTCCTGAGTCCGAGAAGTGGCTAGAAGCCATGAAATCTGAAATGGATTCCATGTACACAAACCAGGTTTGGACCTTGGTAGAGCCTCCTATAGGAGTTAACCCTATAGGATGCAAGTGGGTCTTCAAAAAGAAGACTGACATGGATGGTAAGGTACATACCTATAAGGCAAGACTGGTTGCAAAAGGCTATAAACAAATTCATGGGGTTGACTATGATGAAACCTTTTCACCAGTTGCAATGCTTAAATCTGTTCGGATTTTACTTGTTATCGCTGCATATCATGATTATTAAATATGGCAGATGGATGTCAAAACTGTTTTCCTTAATGGGAATCTTCTTGAGGATGTGTACATGACACAACCTGAAGGATTTGACATACCAGAAGAAGCCCAAAAGATATGTAAGTTACAGCGATCAATTTATGGATTGAAGCAAGCTTCCAGATGTTGGAATCTTCGTTTTGATGAAACAGTAAAACAATATGGATTCATCAAGAATGAAGATGAGCCTTGTGTCTATAAGAAGGTTAGTGGGAGCATGATCGTATTCCTGGTATTATATGTAGATGACATATTACTCATTGGAAACGATGTCCCTACCTTGCAACAAGTGAAGACGTGGTTAGGGAAATGCTTTTCAATGAAGGACCTAGGTGAAGCAGCCTATATATTAGGAATCAGGATCTATAGAGATAGGTCACAAAAACTGCTTGGCCTAAGTCAGAGTACATACATAGAAAAAGTGTTGAGACGCTTTAATATGCATAATTCCAAGAAAGGATTCATACCTATGCAACATGGCATGTGTCTGTCAAAAACACAATCCCCTTCAAGTAAGGAAGAAAGGGATCGCATGGATAAGATTCCATATGCATCTGCAATAGGATCTATCATGTATGCCATGCTATATACTCGACCAGATGTCTCGTATTCTTTAAGTGCAACGAGTAGGTACCAGTCTAATCCCGGTGATGCTCATTGGGTAGCTATCAAGAATATCCTTAAGTACTTGAGAAGAACTAAGGACTCATTCTTGATATATGGAGGTCAGGAAGAGCTTGTTGTAATTGGATACACCGATGCTAGCTTCCAGACAGATAAGGATGACTTTAGATCGCAATCTGGTTATGTGTTTTGTTTAAATGGTGGTGCTGTGAGTTGGAAAAGTTCAAAGCAAGATACAGTTGCTGATTCTACAACCGAGGCTGAGTATATTGCTGCCTCAACTGCAGCAAAGGAAGCTGTTTGGATCAAGAAGTTCATTAGTGAACTTGGCATAGTCCATAGCATTGTGGATCCCATTGATCTCTATTGTGATAACAATGGTGCTATCGCACAAGCTAAGGAGCCTAGATCTCACCAATGATCCAAACACATACTTAGGCGTTATCATCTCATTCGAGAGATAATCGATCGGGGAGATGTGAAAATATGCAGAGTACCTACACTTGACAATGTTGCTGACCCATTAACAAAGCCTCTTGCGCAGCTGAAGCATGATGGACATACTAGATCTATGGGTATTAGGGGTATGCCTGATTGGCTCTAGTGCTAGTGGGAGATTGTTTGTGTAAGCCCTAGAGGCCAATACTTTTGGTACTTGTATCGAATTATTTATTAATAATAAAAGGCATTTCTTTATTATGTTTGCTTTCCAAAATAATAAAGTCCCTAGAATGGTTTATTTGTTTAATGAAATGTTAAGTGTGACTTAATCATGAGATCCCATTAAACATAAGACACTATTCTTAAAGTATCCGTAGTCAAGCTTTAATGTGAAGTGGGATAACATTAAAGCATTAAGATTATTATGAAGATAGATTGATGATCACATATCATGGATCATAGATAAGGAGTTATCAAGTCTTGACATAGGTATGAATATTAGGAGTAATATTTATACTGGATTGACCTGCTATGAGAATACTACATAGAATGTTATGCAAAGTGTCATAAGTTATTCTCATGATGATAATGGTGTATACCACCCTTCGACTTGAAACCACTATGGACCCTAGATGTAGAGTCAAGTACTTTATTGTTGATCAAACGTCATCCGTAACTGGATGACTATAAAGACGGTTGATGGGTACTTCACAAAGCATGCTAAGGGACATGAGTGACCTAGATGGAATTTGCTCATCCTGCATAACAGGATAAATGTCTAAGGGCCCAATATTGAACTGGACAAGGGTGATACAGTGTATGCCTTGTGTTCAATATAGACATGAGGGCAAAAGGGTAATTGTACAACACAAATATTATCACGGAAAAGGTTTGGTCATATCACATGACATTTTCGTGACTTGGGTAACAGTGATGTGTTGCTAGATACCGCTCACTGTTTATAATATTAAATGTGTGATTTAATATAATTGCCAACGTCGCGAAAACCTACAGCGTCACACACATAAGGACAGGTTGATGAGAGATAGAATAAATAAGGAACACCGTAAGGTACGGTGCACTTAAGTGTAATACGGAAAGTGGTAAGGTACCACGTGGATAAGTGATATATGGTACATCATAAGGTATGATGTCCATAAGCTTAATTGGGCTTTTAGCTTATAGCCTTAATTGGGCTTTTAGCTTGTAGCCTACACGAGTGATTCTATAAATAGATCCCTTGTGATGAAGCAATTTCACTTGATGCAATTTCGTTTTTGATTCTCTCTCTCACTCAAGGTTTCCGTTCGTGATCAGCTAGCACTGTGACCGGAAGCGATATGTTCGTGTAGACTGAGTAGAGGCGTTGTTCTTCATCAACGCTCGTGATCACAACATCAAAGGTCTGAATCTCCACAAGAGGTAAATATTTCTATCACTGACCATGCTCATTCGTAAGGATCGCTAAAGGAAAATTTTAAATTCCGCTGCGCTTTTGATCGCAATTTTCCTTCACTAAGGCGATTGAGTTTACTCCAGTGACTAGTCCGAATGTTACTCAGAACCCAATTCCTAGGCATGGAGGGGGTGTTGTTAATATGATTGATGATAATGGTGAAGTGTTGAATTTAATCATGAATGTGGAACAAGTAACTACTCTGTTGCGGTATGTTAAGAGGTATTTGCTTGACAATTCTTTTTTCCCAGGTTGTACTTCAGAGTGTGCCAAGTGTAGAGAGCAACCAAAGGGCTGTGATGATTTAAAAGCCGGTATCCAGTTGTTGATAAAGGAGGGTTCCCTACAATTCGATAGAAAACCGAACTAACGTAAGGTTACCGAAGAAGATGTTGTCGTGGTATCTATTCCTTACACCCTTGTGCACATTCCTATCCCATCTAGGGCGCCACCTTTGATGATTACGGTACCTGGTCCCATGTTGTATACCAGTGAGAAGGCCATCCCATGGCATTTCGGTGCTGATGTTTATTACCATTGGGTGAAGCAGGAGGTAAGTACTCGTTTGTCTGAGGAAGAACATGTTGAAGATAATGAAGAGGAAGTTCATAATTTTTCTGGTGTAGGTCGAATGACTAGAAGAGGGAGAGTATTTGATCCTTCCAATGTGAAAGATGCGGAAGATGCTTCTGCAAAAGAGAAAGGAAAACAACAGGCAATGATTGGTAATCCAAGGGTTACGCCAGCCAATGTGACTCAACCAATTCCGATGCCAGAAGCTTCTTTAGTTCCCGATGAGGTTGAAGAGTTAATGCGAATTATCAGAAAGAGTGATTATAGCATAATTGATCATCTGAGCCATACTCCTTCTAAGATGTCTATCTTGTCTCTGTTGATTTATTCAGAACCTCACAAAAATGCTTTGATGAAGTTGTTAAAGAATGCGTTTGTGCCACATGAGATAACAGTCAATCAGTTTGAGAATGTTTGTGTTAACGTATCTGCCGGGAACGGTTTGGGCTTCACCGATTTTGATCTTCCTTCGGAGGGGCCAGACCATAACAAAGCGTTGCATATTTCAATGGAGTGCAGGGGCACTACTTTATCCCGGGTTTTTGTGGATACAAGATCGTCCTTGAATGTACTACCAAAGTCAGCATTAATGAAGATTGATTATTCTGGACTGGAGTTGCGCCCTAGTGATTTAATGGTGAAGGCGTTTGATGGGTCTCGAAGGTCAGTGTTTGGGGAGTTGGAGTTACCAATCAAGGTCGGTCCTCGCACCTTCACAGCTACCTTTTTTGTGATGGATATACAGCCACTATATTGTTGTTTGTTGGGGCGTTTGTGGATTCATAGAGCAGGAGCAGTCACTTCTTCTCTTCATCATAAACTCAAGTATCCTGCAGAGGGAAAGGTGATAACTGTGTGCGGCGAGGAAGAGTACATCGTAAGTCATTTGACATCATTCCGCTATGTTGAAGTTGAAGTCGAGATACATGAGACTCCGTTTCAGGCGTTTGAGACAGTTCATGCTGTCAATTTTCCTCCTCCGGAGCAGAAAAGGAAACCTGAAACTGTTATGTCTTCTCACAAAGATGTGAGAGATTTGGTGGAAAATGGTAACCCTGAAGGTTGGGGTCAGGTGTTGGACGTTACCCCAAAATTTTACAAATTTGGTCTTGGTTTTAATCTAGGTCAGCAGAGTTCAACTCCCAGAGCATCTAGTTTATCTACTCCCGTGAAGTTTTCCCGTCCTTGTGCTACTCAAGAAGGACACGTCAATGCAGTTGGCGACGACAAGGCTGATAGCTACAATATCGAAGATTGGATTTGTCTGAGTATTCCAAGCCAGACACTCAACAATTGGACTTCCGTGGATGTTATCCAAGTTGCAAGCGCTGAGGAGTAATTTTCTTGTTTCTTTTATTATCATATCATAATTCCTACGCTCTGCCCAAGGCGTAGTGGATCATTTGTGTAGGGCCACCATGTTTATTTTCAAGTTTATCATGAAATAAAGGACGTTTTTGCATTCAAAATTTTTATTCATTTCTTTTTTTATTTGAATGGCAATGTTTCTCTTTTCACACACTGTCACTAAAAAACGCCAAAATGTCATTCATGCAGATGCACTTCCACCACCGATCATATCGATAACGACTCTGCTATGGCTCATTATGACTTTGATACTCCTATTTATCAAGCTGAACAAGAAGCGTATGAGGATTGTGATCTTCCTGAGGAATTAGCAAGATTGTTAAAACAAGAGGAGAAGGTTATCTAGCTGAATCAAGATTCGATTGAGGTGGTGAATATTGGCACAGAAGAGGTAAGAAGATAAGTCAAGATAGGGGCAGATCTCGAAGAAAGTATAAAAGGCAGATTGATTGAGATACTCCATGAGTATTCTGATATCTTCGCTTGGTCTTATGAGGATATGCTTGGGTTGGATACAGACATAGTGGTGCATCGATTACCGCTCAAAGAAGGTTGTTCCCCTGTCAAGCAAAAGCTCTGAAGAACTCATCCTGAGATGTCCAAGAAGATCAAGGAGGTGGTCCAGAAGCAGTTGGACGCAAATTTCTTAAAGGTCATCAATTATCCGCCATGGATTGCAAACATTGTGCTTGTGCCCAAAAAGGATGGTAAAGTCAGATGTGCGTGGATTATAGGGATTTAAACAGGGCCATCCCTAAAGATAATTTCCCTCTTCCTCATATTGACGTGTTGGTCGATAATACTGCTCATTCCAAAGTGTTTTCGTTCATGGATGGTTTTTCGGGTTACAATCAAATTAAGATGGCTCCGGAGGATATGGAGAAGAAAAAATTTATCACGCCTTGGGGAACTTTCTGATATAAAATGATGTCGTTTGGTTTGAAAAATGTCGGGGCAACATACCAGCGTGCCATGGTCACTCTCTTTCATGATTTGATTCACAAAGAGATTGAGGTATATGTGAATGATATGATTGCTAAGTCTGACACGGAAGAGGAACATCTTGTTCATCTGGAAAAATTGTTCGAGAAACTGAGTCAATTCTTGCTGAGGTTGAATCCGAATAAGTGCACTTTTGGGGTGAGATCCCGCAAGCTGTTGGGTTTTATTGTAAGTGAAAAATGTATCGAGGTGGACCCGGCCAAAGTAAAAGCGATACAGGAAATGCCTGAACTGAGGACAAAGAAGGAAGTATGTGGTTTCTTTGGAAAGTTAAACTACATTTCTAGATTTATTTCTCATCTCACAGCCACCTGTGAACCTTTGTTCAAGTTGTTGAAGAAAAGTCAGACAGTGAAATGGAATGAGGATTGTCAGAAGGCCTTTGACAAAATAAAGGAGTATTTGCAGGAACCTCCGATACTCATGCCGCCAGTGGAAGGAAGGCCACTAATCATGTATCTAACTGTGTTGGAGAGCTCAATGGATTGTGTCCTCGGTCAGCACGACGAGATAGGGAAGAAAGAGCAGGCTATTTACTACTTAAGTAAGAAATTTACGGAATGCGAGACGAGGTACTCATTGTTGGAAAAGACTTGTTGTACGCTTTCCTGGGCCGCCAAACGTTTGAGGCAATACATGTTAACTCACACCACCTACTTGATATCCAAAATTGATCCAATCAAGTATATTTTTGAGAAGCCAGCTCTTACAGGCAGGGTAACCCATTGGCAGATGATACTCACCGAATATGACATCCAATATACTACTCAAAAAGCAATTAAGGGTAGTGTATTGGCCGATCATCTTGCTCATCAGCCCATGAACGATTATGAACCAATGAAGTTTAATTTTCCAGATGAAGAAATTATGTATATTCGGGATTGTAATATGCCAGACCCAGACGAAGGACCCGAGCCAGGATCACGTTGGACGCTTGTTTTCGATGGTGCCTCCAATGCCATGGGCAACGGCGTCGGAGCTATTATCACTTCCCCTGAGGGCTACCACATTCCTTTCACAGTTCATATTTGTTTCGATTGCACTAACAACATGGCCGAATATGAGGCTTGCATTTATGGCATTGAAGCAGCAATCGACTTGCGCATCAAATTTTTGAAAATTTACGGGGATTCCAATCTTGTTATCAGCCAGATTAATGGATATACTCGCCATCAGAACTTAATTCCCTATCGTGAGCATGTTATGAAGTTGATTCCATACTTCGACGAGATCACGTTTGAACACATTCCCATAGAAGAAAACAATCTAGCTGATGCACTGGTAACTTTGTCCTCCATGTTCAAGGTTAAGTGGGCTAATGAGGCACCTTCCATTACCATCAGAAGTTTGAGTGAGCCAGCTTTCTGTTTTGAGGCTAGTTTGGAATCAGACGGTAATCCTTGGTTTTATGATGTTAAACGATATCTTGAAACAAAAGAGTACCCTAAAGAGGCATCTGTCACAGATAAGAAGTTCTTGAGAAGCTTTTCAGCCAATTTCTTTCTCAGTGGTGGTGTGTTGTATAGAAGGCATCATGACGGTTTACTGCTCAGATGTGTTGACAAGAAAGAAGCAGCTAGAATCATTGAAGAGATACATGAAGGTGATTTCGGGACCCATTCCAACGGGCATACCATGACTAAAAATATTTTGCGAGCAGGTTATTATTGGTCCACCATGGAGACTGATTGTTACAATCATGCGCGGGTTTGCCACAAATGTCAAGTCTATGCTGATAAAGTGCATGTGCCGCCAGTACCTTTGAATATCTTAACTTCCCCTTGGCCGTTTGCATTGTGGGGGATTGATATGATCAGCAAAATTGAACCGACTACATCCAACGGGCACCGTTTCATTCAGGTTGCCATCGATTATTTTACAAAATGGGTCGAAGCCGCGTCCTATGACAATGTCACCAAGAAGGTGGTAACTCGGTTCATTAAGCACAATATTATCTGTCGCTACGGAGTTCCTGAAAAGATCATTACCGATAATGGGTCTAATTTGAACAACAAAATGATAAAGGAGCTTTGTGAGTCCTTCAAAATCAAGCATCATAACTCTTCCCCATACCGACCAAAGATGAACGGTGTTGTCGAAGCGGCCAATAAGAATATCAAGAAGATTGTGCAGAAGATGGTGGTAACCTATAAAGATTGGCATGAGATGCTGCCTTTCTCTTTGCATGGTTATCGCACCACTGTGCGTACTTCGACTGGGGCAACCCGTTTTTCTTTGGTTTACGGCATGGAAGCAGTATTGCCGGTAGAAGTCGAGATTCCTTCTCTTAGGATCATGAGAGATGTTGAGCTGGATGAAAGTGAATGGGTACAGAATCGGCTGGATCAGTTGGAACTTATTGACGAGAAAAGGTTGACGGTTGTATGCCATGGTCAGGTATATCAGCAAAGGATGAGGAAAGCCTTTGATTAGAGGGTACGGCCTCAGTGTTACAAGTCAGGTGACCTTGTGCTAAAAAGGATAATTCTCCCCCAGGGAGATCCCAGGGGCAGTGGGTTACGACTTATGAAGGACCTTTCATGGTCAAAAAAGTTTTCTCTGGAGGAGCGATGATGCTCACGACTATGGATGAAGAGTACTTCCCTCTCCTTATGAATGCTGACGTAGTTAAAAAATAATTTGCATAAAAAATAAAAAACCCGCTAAACTGAAAACCCGAAAGGGAGGTTTAGGCAAAAAGAGGGTGTCCTGGTGAATCGAAAACCCGAAAGGGCGATTCAGGCAAAAGTTAGGGATTTAAAGCAAATGACTACGCTCAGCATAGGTTCCTTTGTTTCTTTCCTTTGTTCCGTCACCTGGCATAAGTTCGAATCTAATCCAAGAATGATTTGTCTGAAAGCAAGAAGATTAAAGCGTCAGAGTCATAAGAATCATAGCAAAGTCGGGACTTGATGGATATTCACATTTACATTGCCATTTGTAAACACTTATTTGTTTTTGATTTTGTAATTACTTGCTTCCAAATGTAAATGCATTTTTCACAGGATGTTTTCTCAAAATCAATAGAATATCTTCTTTCAAGTATATGTATACATTTATTTGCTTCCCTTTTTACTACTTTGTTTGCAAAAACGTCCAATATTTTTGATAAGCATGTGCATATAAACTTCGTAGGCCTTACACGGAAATGGTAATCTAAGTCATGGTTAGATGATCGCTTGAAATACGGATAACAAACATAACTATTGTTGTGCAAAGGGGCATGTTTGGTTCTGTGTTTGATAGATTTCTCTTTCACTCTATTGGCGGATGCCTTGCCATTTTGTTTCACAGCTCCGTAATGTTGGTGAAGGTTATGGGTCAGGGTAATTTCAAGATTACGGTAGGTCGACGAACCTAGTTGGAGATATTTCTTTCCCATAATGGCTTTCATTATGTTTCTTTGCCGCACTTTCATGTGTCATTTTGATTAATTGTTTTAGCATTGTCTGCATATAGGATTTTGTTTATAGCCGAATGTCAGTCTTGATGCATTGAATATTTTTTGACTTGAAAAAAAAAATTGTTTCATTTTACTTAATTCATCCGGTATCACTCTTTAATCATTTTTTCGGGCATTTTGATACCAACTGTGCCAATTCTTTTTCCTAGCCAAGAGTTTGGAGGAAGGAGTTTAGCTAAAAACGATGACTGTAGTGGTATGCTTTTAAGTATAACCTCGTTGACAATGTACAGGCATTGTTTCAATCCCCAAACACCGGAGATATAAGGGAGTTAGACCCTCGTTAACCCCTCTGAGCCTTCGAAGTAGGATTTTCTTTTCCGTTCAAAAAAAAACCTTTTTTACTAGGGGCAGGGTAGGTGTTCAGTTGATTTGACCAAGAATTCAAATTTCAGAAAGAATGTCCCATCTGAGGATCACCACATTTTATCTTTCGCATCATGAGATCAAGAAAAATGTCCAAACCACGATTTTCATTTCCTCACAAAGTCCTGAGGTCGAGATCGAATCGATACAATAATGGCTATCCCTCGCCGACCAAGGAATGAGGCATTTGTTTTCAAAAAAAAAGAGAAAAAGAAAGAAAAGGTTCAAAAACCTAAATTCACATTGACTTGTTCGAAAGTGGAAAGTATGAATAAGAAAGAAACAAAAAGCCCCACTAAGTCGAAACTTGAAAACAAGTTGCTTAGGCAAAAGTTAGGGCATCCCGCTGGACCCCCAAAATTGAAATTCAAAAGATTTTGTCCAGGGAAAAGTTAGGGAAAGAAGAGCCTAAAAGGCCGAGAAAAAAATATTATTCAATGAAATTTTCATCAAAAGAAGAGGAACAATAATATCAAAAAAACAAAAGCAGCAAAAAGTTAAGCGACAATCATGTTGGAGAATTTGTCGTGATCACTCAACCATTATAAATCTTTTTGAAAGATGAACGCTTGTGATAAGTCAGCTGAACTTAAGACAGGAGAATATCACGAAGGGGGTGGGCACCAAATAACTTGAGCCTTGAAAAACTTTAATAAAAAAAAACCTCGAACCAGGCCACGTTACAACCTTTAGAAGTCCTAACTGAAACAAGGGTTTAACTAGAAAGCATACTACAACAGGACTACATTTCCTAAACTCCCAAATATGTGTTGCATATCCATGTTGGTATCTTATCACCTGCATCTTGACTCATTTTCTTAGAAAAAAGAGAGGGGGGAAGAAAAGTTTTGAAATTTTTGCACTCTAGCCAGTGATTCATTCACAACAGAGATGCGACACTTTGTTAAGGTCTTCAACTTCAAGGCTTAAATAATCATCGCATCAGGTCTGTCATTCCCAAAATAAACATCTTTCTGCATGCAAAACAGTTGCTTGACATCAAAAAGAGTTTACACATTGAACACTTGTAAAGAGCTTAATGATTGTCATGGAGGGAATGTTTGGCTTTCTTCTGCTAGACAGAGCCCATGTATGAATAAGAGTTTACCTATCCTCAGTGAAGTTTCTTTTCTGCAGCAAAGTTTTGTTGCCCCAGGAATCTTCTTTCAAAGGCTTCATTCTGAGACTTCAATTTCGAATATGTTGCATCCCCAGTGGAGATTTGTTTAAATAGGATCTCACATTCTGGAGAAGTTTCAACCCTCTAACGGAGTTGCCAACGGAGATCCCTCGCCATGACATCTCATTTCCCATTTGTTATGTTGACTGGGGCATCCTTATGATAAGATCTTTCCTTATCCCCAGTGGGGTCGATACTGTGTAACTATCTGCATGATCCATCCATTAGTTGCATTCCAAAAGAAATCTCTCTCCAACAAAAATCTTCAACAAAGTTCTGTCTCCCCGGCGAAGTCCCGTCTCCTCAGCGGAGCTTTGTTTCCCCCAGCAAGGGTTTTCACCCCTCACATCGGGTTTGTTGTCTTGGTGTCATCCTCAACACGGCCACGCGCTGTCTTTTCCAGAGATTACAGTTTTGCCCTGATCTTCTCCCTCAATGTCTAATCTTCTCTAGAAGTTACAGTGTCGATCTGATCTTCTCTAGGAGTTTGCAATTTATTTTTACAGCTCCTCTCAATGTTTGTGGACCGTTTTCTACTGGTTGCTCGGCTATTATTCCCCGCGAAGCTTCGGCTCTCCGAGGCTCCCTCTCTAGCGGTTCCCCGTATTTTCTCCTCTCCTTTGGATTTTGCATTTTATATTTGCAAGTCATGTCAGATTCTGACTTCTTGGTTATTGGCTTCTCAATTGGCCACTCCCCAGAGGAACTTTTAAACATGCATCATTACATTGCATCTACCCAAACGCGTATCATTTCCATCATATGGAGCATTGCGCTATATAGAAAGAATTCAAACATGCATCGGAACATAAGCCATTTATGTTTCTGTTGTCCCTAGTGAATTTACTAATACTTTAGGATAAATCCCCAGCGAGGTCTTCGTCCTCATTATCTCGGTCTCCCCCCCATACCCATATCCTTTTGACTTCAATCCCTTGTTTGTTTGAGTGTCTACTCTTGACTGTAGTTCAGCTTCTCCCTGGCTCGGTCTTCTCAGGTTTAGTCTTCACTACCCTCTCTGGTTCATTCCAATTTTTATTGATGCACCTTTCAAATATCAGTCTCGTCCTAGTATTCGCTTTCAGCAGGTTTTTAGGTGTGCGCCCTAATCTCCTCGCTTTGGGTCGAGTTTCGCCTCGTCGCCTGTGCATGAAGTCCAGTTTCGTCCTGGTACTCATCTGGTTTAGTTTCTCCTAACTAGATATTGAGTCGAGTTTCGTCTCGTTTTTTGCTTTCATACCTTGGACCCTTTGATGGTGTTCGTTTACCGAGTGCAGTGTTCGTACTGCATCCCTGATTTGAGATCAGTCTCCTTTGTTTCTTGGATTCTTCTATCAGCTTTTGTCACTGTTTATCCATTGATCTGAGACCATGTAGGTGCTCTGAGAAACATTCACTCTCATCACTTTGCTATGGGTCGAGTTTCGCCTCGTTACCCGTGCGTGAAATCCAGTTTCGTCCTGGTACTCATTTGGTTTAGTTTCGTCTAACTGGTTATTGAGTCGAGTTTCATCTCGCTTTTATTCCTCATTTCTGGGATTCTTTCAGTTCCTTCATAATGTCTATCTTAGTTGAGATCAGTAAGTGCTCCTAAAATCACGCACTCTAGCCATTTGCTTTGGGTCGAGCTCAGAGTTTCGCCTCCTCACCCGCGTACGTTTTCTTTTCCAGAGCTTAGTTTCGCCTATACTCTATGGTTTGAGTTTTATCTCACTTTTTGAAGCCCAGTTTTGCCCTGGCACTTTTGTCTGAAAGTTGAGTTGTGTCTACTCTTCTTTGTTTTCGTTCTGTTTTAACCTGCGTTACAGCTTCATTCTGACGCATGCCTTGGGGTTTTTCTGTTTCTTTTTCTTTCTTCTTCAAGAGTGTAAATTTTCGGGTTCTTTTGTATTCAATCATCTTCAACTCTGAGCGCTCGAAAGTTGTCACTTTTCTCACTTATCATGTTGAAGATATTTAAATAGGGGCAGCTATTGCACCCCAAATTTTACCCTCTTGATTTAGGCTTATGTTTCATCATGAATATCATATTGCATTGCATTCATACATGGTGATGGGATCAAAGTACTTTGGTCATCAAGTCTTCCTCAAGCCTTGAAGGTTGATTGCATTGACAAGTTGCTCAAGTAGAATATTGTCATCTAAACCTTTGGATCTTTCAAGCTCAAAGGTTATTGAATATCTCAAGATACCTTATACATCTCTTTGGATCATCAGAGGATTGAAGTTTGTGTTTGGTTATAAGAAGGAATCACTCCTTTAATTCACCAGTCAAATTAGGGTTTTGTTTGATCAAGCCTATTAATCAAGGTACAAGTCTTGATTTGGAAGCTACAACATCTCATTGGTATTTGGAAAGTCTTAGTACAAGAAATTGGCCAGGATGCCCAGAAGATTTGAAGTTTTGAAGATGGTTCATTAGTCTCCTAAGATATTAACCAAAATTAGGATTTGGTCCAAGTTGAAGTAATTGGGGTCTAGATGATCCAATTCATGAAGAATCACTACCTTATCATTATTAGAATCAAACTTAATCAAAGAGTCTCTCATGATTCCTAGTGGAATTAGAGTTTTGAAGCTTGATCAGCTATCTCCTAGCACATGGTACAAAACTAGGGTTTTGGATTCAATCAGGATTTCTTTGACTTTTTCACCAAAACTTGTTTCCATGATTCACCACATGTTATTAAGCCTTTAGGATTGAAAAATTGAGGTTCAATTTGGACTGGAAATTATTCAATTAATCAAAAGGGGCAAATTGGTCATTTTGACCAAACTCAGTAAAATCAGGAGTTGACCTAGTGGACTTTTGATCAACCATCAATTCAAGCATCCTTTTTTCATATTCCATACCCAAATTCATCTTTGAATCATGAGAAATGGTGAATTTGAGTGTAACTTGTTCAAGAAGTAACTTAAAAATTACAAAAAAAATCCTAAGTGTCAAGATGACTTCTCTTGGGCAAGTCACGCGCGTAATTTCATCAAACACTTGGCATGCCATTTTGAGGAATCAATTTCTTGTGACTCAAGCCTCAATTTGAAAAATTAAAAAGTGCATTTTGAAGAGGGCTATGAAAGCTTCTCATTAAACTTGGAATCACTCAAATTGTATTGAAACTGAGGAAGTTATGATTTGAGGAAGATGGGTGGCAAAACTGGATGTTTGAAGGCACATGGGCAGGCCAGCGCGCGCGCGGTTTTGGGCAAGTTGGCTTAACTTGCCCAGGAATCCTAATGTCCACATCTCTCTCATTTCTCCACCATTTTTGATGAATCAATGACCATTGTGAAGCTCATCATATGAATTTTAATTGGCTCAAAGAAATTTGGAAAATGCACGAGCCAATTTGAAGTGGCCTCAGTTGGAAGTCAGTTGATTGTTGGTGTTTGCTTGTCCATGGAAATTTTCAGGTTTTGGGTGTATTTTTTATTCAATCATTTCAAAGTCCACTTGCACATGCTTGGCACAAATTGGGAACCTCATGTGCTTGCCAAAAAAGGCCAAACCAGGTGCATGCCTCGTGCCTCTCTCATTCTCACATTTTTTGCCAAATTGGGAAACTTCTCACCCAAGCAAGTCAGTCCCATGTGCAAAAGAGGACAGCTCACCTCATCACATTTTTTTCACTCACTCACACTCTCCTTTTGTTGCTCAAAACGACTGCAAGCATTGCCTAAATACCAAGAAAAACGCAAATGGCCATCACACTTGTTTTGGTTTGACAGAAAATTCACTTTTGCCCTCCAACGACTCTCAGCTTGAATTACCACCCTAACCTCACTCAAAACACTCTATATAAGCTGCTCAAACTCTCCTTTCATGCACAGAGGCATTACATTGGAAGAAGCCCCCCCAGAATTTTCTCATTCTTCTGGCTCTGCAACTTGAATCGAGTAGCTCAATTCTCTTGATCCAGTCCTCATTTCTCTACTCAAACACCTTCATTGGAGCACAAGGAATCTATTTGGAAGGGTTTCCTGCTAGATTTCAGAGGCACGAAGTGAATTTATTTTTCACTTTTGCAGGTATGCTCATTGAATCTAAACCTTGATTTAAGCATGAATTGAAGTGTTTTGTGGTGTGCATTGTGTTTATAGCTGGCCAATCATTAGGATTGATGTATATTTGAGCTCTGATTCAAGCAGATTTGGTGAAATCGTGTTTCTGATTTTGGATGTTCGCAGCGTGTTTTTCCAGATTTTGAGATTTGATTTCTTGATCTATGCTTGATCTCTGAGTTTGATTTGAATTGCATGATGTAGTATGATATATCAGCTTTAATTTGAGCTTAATTTCATGAATTTTGGTTGAGAATCGTGTTTGCTTGATGGATCTGAAGTGAGCATGTTGGAACTGATGGAAACCAGTATTTTGCCTAGGCTGGAGGTTAAAGATGATGTGTGGCATCATCTCATTGGCCTTGTTCTTGTTTTTGTTATTTAAATTTTCATTGATTCTCTGATTTTATTTTCTTGATCAAAACTTGATGAAAAATTATGAAAAAATTCATGAAACTTGAAAATAATATTCCTGACCTTGTGCATTTTTTTGTAATTTTTGAAAATGTTTTGATTGGTTTAAAAATTTGTGTTATTATTTAATTATTTTTTTAGTGTTTATTTTTATTTTAATGTTTCTTTGATTTGAAAAATTCCACAAAAAATATTTTGGACTCATAAAATAATGTAGAATTTGATTCTGAAAATTGTTTAGCATTTTTGCTATTTTTGTTCATGATTTTAATTTGAGAAGTTTATTTTGATTTTTTGCCTTATAATTTTTATTTTAATACTTCCACTAATTCAAAAATCCCAAAAAAAAATCATGCAAGCTTTTTTTTAATCATAGAATCTGAATATATTTTAATTTTGACCTTTTCATGACTTTTGGCAAGGGTTTGCATTTTTGCCCTTAAATAATAGTTTAATTGTTAATTGTTTGTTTGATTTTTATTTTAATATTTCCCTTAATTCAAAATTTCACAAAAAATCATGGATGTGTGTTTTTAATCCTAATATTTGAATATAATTTTGGTTGGACATTTTTCTGAATTTTTGATTAAAATTTAATTTTGGGATGTGATTATTTGTGTAAATGATTAATTGTTTGAATTTAATTTTATTTTTGACTTTCCTTTAATTCAAAAAATGTGAAAAAATATGTATTCTGATATTTAGGGTTTCTTTGTGATTTGTATGATCTTGGTTTGAATTGTTTGAATTTTGATCTTACTTAATCAATATTTAAGATTAAAACTCAAAAAATTAGGGTTTTGTTGCTTATTGTGCCAGTTTCTTTTTCAAAACCCTTATGCCCTGGATTTTCAATGGAACTTAAGTCTTGATTATGGTTCATGAATGCATTGAGGATCTGAAAACCATTTTTATTGAATTATTTGACTTGGTTTGATATTTTTCCATGAACTATTTTGAAAACTTCTCTAGTTTTGGTAGTTTTGCCAACTAGTTTTGGACTTTGGGCCTCATTTGTTCTCCTCCTCAATCATTCATGAACTTAAGGCTTGCTTTCTGATTTCTACACACTTTAAAGATGCTAATATATTTTTGGTTTGAATTATGGATCCTTTTTTCTATTTTTGATGTATTTTTGAAGTGAAGGTACCCAATTAATGTTGCATATCTTGTTGCAATTTGTTTGATGGCCAATGAACTTGAGTGAGGCCTATAATTAGGCATATAATGATCATGTTGGTTCTGATTATCCATATAAACTCAATCCATTTCACTTAATGCCCCATGTTTGAAGGTTTGAATCTTTTTGATGCACTGTGTGGAATTCCTCTTCTATTGTGCTTGTGAGCTGTGGTTGAATTAATTGTGCATGATTGAATTATGGTTGCTACTAACCTTCATGGTATTTGATTGTATTTTTATCAAGATCCCATGATCCTTGATTGGTATTCAATTATCAACTCAACATGGTGATAGAAAGGAGCAACATTCCTCTGATTCTTTTGACCTAATTGTGCATATGCTTGTTTCTTTTCTGTCTACCATACCTAATGCTTTGATAATTTTTATCATGTTTTCCTCACTTCATCGTGGTGTCACCATCCATCCCTTATGAGAATCATCATTTCATTTATGGGAATGCTAACTTGATTGTTGAATGTGCGAGGTACTTTGAGAACGGTTTTCCAGTCTTGACTTGAGGCTATTGTGTTTCACTTTATTTGTGGGACACAATTTATTATATTGGCATTGCTCTTGTGTTTGGCATGTTTAATGGTTTATTCAGGATATATACATGTGATCATGAATGTTATACATTGCCCATGGGATCTGTCCATATCTGATTATCTCATTACTTACATCCTGATGGCGTAATTTCTGACTTGATTTATCTGCTGACGCCAGCTTGCTTGAAGTTCTCTGGGTTTCCTTTATTCTTGTTCAGTTGCTACGGATAGTTATCCGTTTGGTATTTCACTATTTCCTTTCTTCCATTTGCATAGTTCTATGTTGCATGATGGGACCTCTATTGTTGATATATGTCAGGAGGCCCTCTATTTTTTTTGTCTGATACATGTGTTGTGTTTGCTTCTTTAATTGTTGATCGATGAGTCACTCAATTTAGAAATTGAGATCACGACTTTGCTCTCATTGCATGTTCCCTATAGGATGTTTATTTCTTTTCTTCTTTATTTTTTGATCGATGAGTCACTCAATTTAGAAATTGAGATCACGACTTCGCTCTCAGTGCTTGTTCCCTATAGGAGGTTTATTGCTTTTCTTCTTTAATTGATGGTCGATGAGTCACTCAATTTAGAAATTGATATCACAACTTTGCTCTCATTGTATGTTCACTATAGGATAGTTTTGTTAAGCTTCCTTTGGCATGTTAATTAAGATAGGAATCCATGTATGCTTGCATAGGGTAGGATTTTCCTTTATCCTCAACTTTAGGACCACTCATTGTATGATAACACTAGGGACAGTGCTAGAATAGTTTCCCTTAGTTGTTTTTCCTTCTTTTGAATTTTGCATCTTAAAACAAAAATGTTTTTTCTTGGCAAATCATAAAACACTTCTAATAAACTCAAACCCTTCTTCAAGGTAAAAGATACAAATCAATCTTACTTGTTTATACGCCTCTTGGTTTTGTTTTTAAACCTTTTTGGCCGATGTTTCGCCATCACACATTTGTTCGAAGATGATGTTTCGCCATCGCACATGTTTGTTATCCTACTTTGATTCCCAATATCATTGTTAGGTGTGATGTTTTTCCATCCGTTTTATTGATGTTTCGTCATCTTTGCCATGATATCTTATTAACTTTTAGCCGATGTTTTGCCATCGCACATTTGTTCGAAGTCGATGTTTCGCCATCGCACATGTTTGTTATCCTACTTTCATTTTCAATATCATTGTTAGGTGTGATGTTTTTCCATCCGTTTTATTGATGTTTCGTCATCTTTGCCATGATATCTTATTACCTTTTAGCCGATGTTTCGCCATCGCACATTTGTTCGAAGCTGATGTTTCGCCATCGCACATGTTTATTATCCTACTTTGATTCCCAATATCATTGTTAGGTGTGATGTTTTGCCATCCGTTTTATTGATGTTTCGTCATCTTTTCCATGATATCTTATTACCTTTTAGCCGATGTTTCGCCATCGCACATTTGTTTGAAGCCGATGTTTTACCGTCGCACATGTTTGTTATCCTACTTTGATTCCCAATATCATTGTTAGGTGTGATGTTTTGTCATCCATTTTATCATTTGTTGTTTCGCCCTCTGTGACATGTTACTATGTTATTGTTTAGTCGATGTTTGACCATCTCGTTTGTTTGTTGTTTCATTCGATGTTTTGCCATCTTGATTATTTTTGTTGTCTTAACTAAAAAACACAAACCAACCAAAATATATGAGCCGAACTACGGTTGCTCTGATTCCTTAAAAGGGATACATAGGCAAAGGGGTAGGGCCCAACCGAGCGCAACTTTTATTTTTCCTACATTGTTTTCTTTTTTTTCTTTCGCATGCATTCCCTTTTTATCTTTAAGCCATAGACATAGGTTTTGACAATACCCATTAATTAGACAACAAGAGTGGATACCATAGAGTACTACGGGCGTGTGGGGTGCTAATACCTTCCCCTCACGTAACAGACTCCCTTACCCGATCTCTCGGTCGAAAGACCGTGATGTCTCCCTTTTCAGGTTTTCTAGATGTTTACCTTTCCCTTCCGGCGGGATAAAAGACGTTCGATGGCGACTTCATTGATGTTTCATTACATCCAGATGACAGGTTCGGCCAGGTCGTTTCACCAATGTGGAGCATTGGGTTCAGGATCCTTAGCTAACATAGAGAAATGGATCCCAGGTCTTTGGCCAGCATGAAGTAGTGGGTCCCTGATCCTTAGCCAATGCGGAGCAGTGGGTCTCGGGTCTCTGGGGCACATAACAAGAGGTAAATTACATAGATCTTTGTCTTATCTCCAAAGTGCAGTCTCCTCAAGTTGTTAATAAATACCGACCTATATATTTATCTAATTCTATTTACAAAGTTCTTAGTAAGCTTGTTGTGAATAAATTAATAAATGGTATATGTGACATAGTGTCCTCTTATCAGATTGGCTTTATTCCCAATAGGAGTATTCATGAGAACATTATTGTTGTCAATGAAATGATTCATAACATGAATAGGCTCAGAGGAAAAAAAATTATTTTGGAATAAATATTGAACTCACTAAAGCTTATGATATGATAAGTTGGAAGTTTATGAATTGTGTATTAAAGGAAGTTGGCATACCTGATAAGATTAGGAAAATTATTATGGAAATTGTCTCCACTGTGAAAATAAAAGTTTTGAAATGGCAAGAAATGAAAGTACTTTGAAACAAGGAAGTAACTTAGACAAGGAGACCATATATCTTATTAACTTTTTGTGTTTTGTATGGACAAGATTTCCCACAAGATAGTTGGGAAGGTATCCAAGCTAGAAAATCAGGATTTAAGATATCACACCTTATGTTTGCAGATGATCTTTCGTTGTTCAGAAAGGCTACTGAGAGATAGATGGCTTTTATTATGGAAGTGTTAGAAGTTTTTGCAACTATTTAGGTCAGATAATTAGCTATGAGAAATCTAGAATTTTGTTCTCCAAGAAGACTACTGGTCACAACAGAAGACAAATCTTGGAGATGTCAAGAATAAAAGAAACTCGGGCTCTAGGGACTTATCTAGGTGTGCCCCTTACTGGAAAATGTCCTAGGGTGAAGGATTGTCAATTCTTAATTGATAAGATTAAGAACAAATTGGCATGATGGAAAATTATATAACTATCCTTTGCTAGAGGGACAACTTTGGCTAAAGTTGTGATGGAGGCAATTCCTACTTATGATATAATGACAAATATGGTGCCTAAAACTAGCTTGAAGAATATTCAAAAGATCCAAAGATTGTTCATTTGGGGAGAAACCTCAGGGGACAAACACTTGCACAAAGTCGGGTGGGAAACTATGGTCATGCCAAAAAAAATCAAAGAGATTTAGGTTTGAGAATGTTGACTGATTTGAACAAAGTTTATATTGAAAAATTGGGGTGGAAGACCAAGTGTGATGACAAAGCTATGTGATTCTACCTAATTAGGACATACACAATTTTACAAAGCTCTATGACAAAGTATCACATTAATGGTGTTTTGTCATCAGGAGATCCCTATTGTTGTGATAGTCCTATTCATGTGTTAAAGGATTGTGCTATAGTTCAACATGTATGGAGGAATCTGGTCAGGAACATCTATAAGGAGGAGTTCTTTAACTCTTCATTGCAAGAGTGACTGGATTTTAATATGAAAAAGAATTTAGGTAATACTCAGGATCAAGAAGATTGGATTTATACCTGGGCGACAACTTTCCATACAATATGGTATTGGCGCAATCGAAGAATACACAATAAGGATTATGTCATGTCCCATAGTCTGGTTAATTATATTCTTGTACAAGTGACTTAATATCAAGAGTTCAATTTTTTGGAGAATAAGAGCAAGAGCATGCCCAGAGTTGCTAGACAGGTCAAGTGGAATCCGCTGAAAAAGATTGGGTGACACTTAACACAAATGGGGCGGTCCTTTGTTTAGGGAAAGTATGATGTGGCGGCTGTTGCAACTAGTTATTTAATTGAGAGTCACCACCCTTAATTTTTATCCTAAGGAAGGGAATATAAAGGATAAACCTAAAAGATTAGAGATTCTAGGTCTTTTGGACTCGGTTCTAGACGAATGGAAGGTGTTAGGCACCCCTCATCTACCTTGTTCACAAGGATACTAGGATTATAAGCGCGTTTTTTAAGAAATAGGGTTTTAGTTTTTTTATTAGGGGAAAAAGGGTTTGTCTTTTAATTAGGGGGAAAGGGGTTTTATTTTAATAGGGGAACTCGCCACGATTTTAGTCGTATGCCTACGTATCCTCTTAGGAGGAATCAAAGTCTCATTTCGTAGTTCGCGGTTGTTAGGGTTGGTGTTTTTTATAAGATTGCGTAGAATTGCTTTTAAATTAACCTTGAATCTTGTCCGGGTTAAAAATTGTGTGATGGTAGACGCGGTTGCAGTTTGATTCGAAGACAATGCTATTTAATCCTTTTTAGAAAATGATCTTGAAGTTTTGATTAAGTTAGTAGAAAAATAGCTTAAAGTTGGTTAGCTGTTTTAAGTTTTGATATTAAGGCCCAAGTTCATAAATTAAACTTGGCCCGCTTTCGTAGGAGGGGTGTGAATATTAAGACTGAGTGGTGCATTAGAAGAAAATCTGGATCCAAAAATATTTTGAGCCCAAATTCGCTTAGGGGTACGTTTTGTAACAGGATAGTCAAATTGAAGGGTCTGGCAAATAAAGATCAAAGTTCAGATATTGAACTGGGCCCAAAATGCATATGGGGTATTAAGGGCCTAAGTTCAGAAATTGAACTTGGCCCAATTAAGTGGGGGGTTTAGATTGTTTGATTTTGAATAATAAACTGGTAGACGAAACGTCGACTCATTTAATTATTCGAAGATAAACATCCTATTAATTATAGAATGTTTGAATTAACTAGATTTAAAAAGAAATTTTAAATTATGTACCAAGTAGATTATTAGTCTAAATACTAAGACATATTTTTGGTGTTTTTTATATATATATTTAATTTGGAAAAAGTTTGATAGATATAGAAAATATGGTTAATATTTAACTACACTAATGAGAAACATGTTTTGTGGTTTCTTATGAAAAAAAAATTAATTCTAAAAAAATAGCTTAAAGAATCATTAATTTAATTCTAAATTAACCTACTTACTATTCCTAAAATATATCTCCAAAATCCATTAATTATCGACTAAAAAAATTAACGAACAAAGAATTTGTAGAAAAGAAAATATTTAGTTATTATATTTAATGATTAGCTTAATAAGGCTAAAAAGATTTATATTTTATTTCTTTTTATTAACATTAAATCCAGTCAAAATTAGATATGTGGTCAGATTTAATTAAAATTTAAAAATAAAATATACAAATTAATATACAACAATAATATAATAATGGTGAAAACAAGTTTTCTTTGTGTAGTTTTCTTTATAACATTATGTTAATAATTGTTAACGATAACAACTACATATGATTAATAAAATTAAATATATTATTAAAAATAAATTTTAAAATAAGAATTATGTACAAAATAGTCATAGACAGAGAACAAATTGAATTTTGGATTCAGATATTAACCAAAGAAACACATCAAGCAATTAACCCAACAGCAAGCAGTCATGCACAGGTTTAAATAAGATGGTAAAAGAGAAACCAACCTGAAGTGTCGTGACCAAACTTAAGCTACTACCTCCAATATCCTTTCTTTTTTCCTTTAGTGCAAAGATTTTTTCAAGTTGATGGAGGCTTTCGGGTTTCTTTGTTGTTGTTCTTCGATGTGAAGAACAACAATTTTAGGTGAACTCTAGTGAATTGTGGATGATTATGAAATTGGGGATGAAAATAGTGTTAAAGATTTGTCTATTTATAGATTTAAAATTAGGTTAAAGACGCCCCAAAAAGGAAATGATCCACACTAAGAAAAGCTCAAAATTTATGATTTTATCTTAGTCAATAAGTCTACAAATTCTGACCAATGAGAAATCAGTTTTGTCAACATGTGACCAATCAGAAAGTGACAAATCATGTGTTTTTGTTGTTTTTATATTTTATATTATTTTTGGTTATTTTTTAATTAAAAATTGAAAAATTAAAAAAAGTGAAAAAGGTGGAAAAAAACTATTTTTGAAAAATTATAAATTAAAAAATACGAAAGTAATAATTTAATAATAAAAAAAGTGATTTTTTGGGAAGATTCATACCAATTGAGATTTGATTGAAATTTGGTGGACAAGATTATGAACCTAGACACTTTTGTGATTTTTTCTCAATATTGTGATTGATTTTGTGATTAATAAAAATTGGTTTTGAAAGATTTCAATTATTTTAACATCTTGACTATTTAGTGTATAAAATAAAAGATTTAAAAAAATAAAAAATAAAAATTTAAAATATCCTTAAAATAGAAAACGAAAATAATAATAAAATAACTGAAAAATGATATTTTTTTTTTATCCTTTTTATTGAAAAAACACACAAAAGAATATAAATGCCAAAGAGTACTGTAACAAGACTTGAACTCAGGACCATCTACTTGTAAGCCTTATTCTCTTACCAATTGTACTACGTTATTCATTTGAAATAAAAAGCCAATTGAATACATATGAAGACGATCAATTATTTTCTATTTAAAAATATAAATAATTTGAAATAAATTACTATATTTTTAAATAACTCGAAAACGAATATTATAAAACCCCAAAATGTAAATCAAAAGAAATTTATAAAAATTAAAGTTTGAAAATAAACTTGATGGTAGCACTGAGGGCGGGAAAATTTGGGGTATGACAGCTGCCCCTATTTAATTATTCTTTGATTAAGGGTGCAAAAATATGTAGGTCTCGTATATTCGAATAAGAGATTAATTAAATAATGGAAGACCCCAAAATTTGACCAAAGGTTGGCTAGATAGGAAACATTGATATAGCATACCCCTGAGAGTTTTGAAATAAATAGACAAAGACGATGATGTATCATCTTACCAGGGTTTGAACCAAAGTTTCGTTGACTTAGATACGACGACGCGGATAACTCGTCAGTATCTAAGAGAGATTACAGATTTTTGCATATTTACCATGACCTGGGAGGTAAATGATATAAGTTTTGAAAAAAGTTGACTTACTAATGCCTGGAGACTAATATAGTAAGTTTTGATTTGATTTTGTCTATTAATCTCAACCTAGGAAATGAATAAAACAAAGCTTTATAATACATTATTGCCTGAACACTGATGCAACGGATTATGCAGATCTATCACAACCTAGGGGATAGATAATTTAAAAATATCGACAACCACATCGTTGCATGGATAAGCTTACTAATAATGAACCCCAAGAAAAATTTGAAATTTGAAAGATGCCATTCATGATGTATATGCATAACGTGAGGCTCTTAACGAGAAATCTACTGTCGAGATTTCCAAGGAATCTATTGTCGAGATTTGATTGAGAATTACCTACTGCCGAGGTCTTCTGGATAATCAACTACCGTGATCAACTAGGGGAATCTACTATCGAGATTCGTTTGTAAAGTACCTTCTATCGAGGTCTTCCAGATAATCAATTATTGTGATCAACCAGGGGAATCTGCTGTCGAGATTCAATTTGAATTACCTTTTGTCGAGGTCTTCTGAATAATCAATTGTCGTGATCAACCAGGAGAATTTACTGTCGAGATTCAATTGGAAACTACCTTTTGTCGAGGTCATCCGGATAATCAACTATCGTGATCAACCAGGAGAATCTATTATCGATATTCAATTTGAAACTACCTTCTGCCGAGATCTTCCGGATAATCTATTGTCGTGATCAACTAGGAGAATATACTACCGAGATTCAATTGGAAACTACCTTCTGCCGAGGTTTTCTGGATAATTAACTGCCATGATTGTTGTACCCCAAAATTTGCCCTCCCTTTTCTTCAATATTTTCTCACCACAAGACCCTTGGAGCTCAAGATCAAGTTAGGGTTTGCTCTGCTCAAGACTCCTCCTTGCACTGTTGACCCAAATTAGGGTTTGTGTTTGCACAAAGATGTTTTGACCTAAAAATGCCTAAAATGACTTTCATGCTTCATGTTGGACTCACAAGTTTATCCATACCAAGTTTCAAGCCTTGATTCCAATCTTTGCCCAGTCAATTGGACAGTTGACCTAGAAATCAGCTGTATTGGGGAAAAAGTCAAATGTGGTCAATTGACAGCCAAACTTCATGATTTTTGACCCACATCAACATTATGAACTCATATGGACCATTTGATCAAGTTTGGATCACAATTCCACAAGAAATTTGATCAGATCATCAAAAGGGCAAAATGGTCATTTTTAGGGTTTTGACTGCACAAAGGCAATTTTTGACTGTTTGACCTAGCCAATGGCCAACCAAGCCCACACATGGACTCAAGGACCCCATGGCATTGTCTTGACATGTTCAACAAATTCAAAAGATCCCAAATGCACAAGATTGACAGATGAATTTTCCAGTCAACTGAGCTAAATTTGACTGTATACTGAAAAGTCAAACTTTGACTTTTTGGTCAAAATCAAGTGCCAAGATTCATTTTTCATCAAAACATGTCAAATTGTGAAACTTGTTCATCAAGAAATCAAAAATCACAAATTAGGGTTTGAAATGAAGAATTTTCATAACTTAGAAATTTTCTAAGTTATGAAAATCCCTAATTTTTTCCTAACTTTGTCCCATATTTTCATCAAGATGCATTTGGATTCAAACAAAACTCAAAACATGAAAGTTGTATTCCATTGCAAAATCTACAACTTTGATTCACAAAGTTTCCTCAAAAGAAGCTTGTAGCTCAAGTTATGATTTTTGGAACAAGGGTGCAAAACATTCTTAACTTAGAAAAATTTTGACCTATTTTAGGCAGGATTTTTACCCAACTTCATGGCCACTTTTCACATGATTCCACTTGGAATTTCAAATTTCATTACAAAGATGGATTGTAGTACACATTCCAAGCTTTCCAAAATGTCCAAGAACTCATCAAACAACCTTGTGGTTAGGGAGAATCGAATTTGGCAATATGAGCAAAAGTCACTTTGATTCATGGCCAAAGGCATGTTCATAACTTATGCATTTTCAAACTCAGCATATGCAAGCTACATTACAGGCCTCTAATCTCATTTACACTCATAAATTTAATGCCAATCCTTTGTGTTTAAGCCTTATCTTGTGTGTTTAAACATTGCATACAAGATTGAGCCATAAATGGAAAAAGCAATATATCCATTTTTGAAAAGTTGAACTTTATGTCAAGATTGCAATCTTTGAAGTACAAGGCAAATCCTTTTGGCACAAGTTTAGGGACATAACACACTGATCAAGACAAAAAGATGCAGCATACTTGAGGGGCCTAGAGAAGCTTGAAAACCAACTTGCCATTTCTTGCTTAAGATAGAAGAAACCTTGCATAACTAACACATCTCAAATTTCTGCCAAGAGAAGCTTAAGCAAACTTGTTAGACACATCCCAAACAACATAACTGAGCTAAGGCACGACCAAAACACCTTCCAAACCTCATCATTCATCAAAACACCATCCTACTGCAGAAAACAGAGTCACCTCTGCAGTTGGACTTCCATAACTCAATCCATTCGTGCATTTTTGCTAAAACTAGTTCATACACACTCTATACCACATATACAAGCTATCCCAAGCATTGGACACGACCTGTAACACCTCTAACCAACTTCACCATTTTCACTTTTTCTGTTTTTCAGGTTGATTGCCATAGCTTGATTCACTTGGTTTCAAAGCAAGCTAAAGGTTGGAATAGCATCCCTGGACTTCAAGCAAGCTGTACCAATCCTCACCTTGCCTTGAAAGTACCTCCATTGCCAGACACGATCCAAGCTGAACAGGTAAGTTCATGGACTTCTATCTCTCAATCTAGGAAGAGTTAGGTTTAGATTTATGAATGAAAAATGTCATATTCATGTCCATGAAGCTATACATATCCTCACTTTCCATTTATATTGCATATGCTGAGAGAATTTAAGACCTGAACATTGACAAAAACTTAGGTTAAGAATTAGGGATGAAGAAATTATCTCTCATTTCTGAGAGTTAAGTTAAGTTTTTTATATGTATGGAACCGTGGCTTGATGCTTGACATCTTTCATGTTATAAGTTTGTGCTAAAAGTCCAGGAATCAGGATGTTTGAACCAGGAAGGAAAGGCGCGCGTTTTTGACATTTTTGTGCTGGAGGTTGAAGACAACCTCTCTTGGGCTGGGCCTGAGATATTTTTCCTTTTTGCACTTTTATTTTTCACATGCACCCCCCTGGCCCATTTTGACATATACTTGTCATTTTTTATTTTTTCCTTTTGATTTTGTTTCTATATTTATATTTAAGCATGAAAAAATATTAAAATTATTTTTCCCACATTTTTTGCATTTTTATTTGATATTTATTTGGTTTCATTTAGTTTTGTACATAAATAATCATAAATATACTTTTATTCAAAAATAACTAAAAATAATACAAACACTTTTATTTTCTGATTTTTATTTTATTTTACCTTTGAAAACATTTTATAAAAAATATACTTTTTTTTAATAATATTAAATATTTTATTTTTGTACATATAATATATATTTAATAAATAATGTAAATACTTATTAGTATATTTAGGTTAAAAACACAAAAATAATACATTTTTATTTTTATTAATATTTAACTTTAATAAAATCACTTTTTTTGCAATATATTTCCCTTTTATTTATTTTTGTACATAATTAATAAATATTGCATACATTAAATAATTAATACCTTTATTTACCAAAATTAAGGTTTTGCCCTAAACCTAAAAAATACCAAAAATTAAACCTTTTATTTTGTTTATTTGTCACATGAAAAATACCTTTTTACATACATACAAAAATCATTTTTTTGCATCTTACATATTTTATCTTATTTTATTTAATTATTGCAATTAATTAATTTGTATAAGTCAATTTGGATGTAATAGTTTAGTTTAATTTCTTGCTAAAATATCCCCATTTGAACATTTGTACCCCCCATCCCATATTTGTGTTGTAATAACTTAGGACCTTTTATTTTTTTCGCATTTTTAAGCTTTCTAATTATACCATGATAGAATTAGGGTTTTGTATGCAAAATTAACCAAAAATAGTTTGACATAAATTCAAGATAAACAAGCATGAAAATGGACAACACTAATCACACTTGCACCCCTAGGGTATTCCACTTGTTGCCTTCAATAATGGGCCATATTGCATGTTAGGTATCTTTGACAAAAACAAAACAATCAAATGATCATAGTCCCTCGATGACGCTTTCAAAAGTTGCCTAAAAGATGATCAAGTCCCTTAAAGGAAAAATTGCCCAAAGATACTTGGCACCATTGCAATCATGGTCTAAACGATGACCCGCGCCCGTCCCGTTCACATCCTTACACAAGATTGTCCACCAAATACAATGGTGGAACAAAATTGTTAAAAGGGTTAAAACATAGCAAAGATCTTTTAGAAATTTAGGGTAGATAGCTCTTGGTTACTTGCCAACTTGCAAAACAAAAACACTTGCCTATTTTTCAAAACCACACATCACAACACACTTTCAAAACAACTTTCAAAAATATTGAAAAACTTTTCAAAAGACATACACCTTTGTATACATCCCAACATGGATCATTACAAAGGTTGTCACCACATTGGCCTCTTTTCAAAACATTTTCAAAACCCACACACAAAGCACCATTTCAAACAATTGAAAATCAAGGCAAGTTGATCTAAGCAAGTAACTAAGAGCCCATGGATAACCATGGATAGAAAGGGTGCTAATACCTTCCCTTTCTATAATCTACTCCCCGAACCAAAGAAAACATCTCAAAGGTTTTTGCAGTGCTTTTTAACCTTTCCTTAGGATAAAATAAAAAGTCGGTGGTGACTCTTGCTCAACCGAAACATTTGCGAAAACAAACGCAAAACCCAATTCAGTTCTCCCACCATATCACAGAACTGGCGACTCTGCTGGGGATCTTTTTAAAGTGGAGTAACCTTAGGGCTTAGATCACCCTCTTGCATGACTAATTGTTTTTTTTTATTGCTTTATTATCTTGGCTCTCTTGTTTGGGTTTGAAATCCTACACCCGAATTTGGGGAAACATTCATAAATAGCAATACGTTGTGGAAACTGTGCGGGGTATACCGACACGGTTGAAGCAATAGCTATATTAGTGCGACATATTTGTGAGTACCGGTAACCCTTGAGTTCAATCAAGGAGAGTACGGGGCCGCTGAGTGATGTCACTAAGCATTAATGACCTAGAACCTTACTTGAGCATCTTGGCTTTTCATTAGGGGTAGTTAGATGACCGGCTTTGGTGCAGTCCGAAGTTGGTAGATACTCGATACTACACTCATTGAGGGTTGTTTTCTTGGAATATTTTGGTTGCTAGTTAAGTGGCTAAACCAAAACAATGAACAATGAAAACAATCCAGTGATATTGAGCTCCTTAGAACCCGGTTACTATTTATAGGACAGGTTTTTTAAGCCAACTACACTCAAGAGGGTACTTACCTATGAAACCCCATGCAAGCCTGAAACTAGGGTTTGGTGTGAATTGCTTGTACATATGTTTTGTGCATACATCATAAACATCATAAAGCATCATATGCATTCACTAACCATTTCAAGGGTTTAGATCTTCATCTTTGTTCTTGTTTTGTAGGTCATGGAAATTCCTCGCAGGAAAACTATCCAAGTCAACCTTGTGAGGATCCCTCCTCAACTCAAGGAGCTCACATCAAGAATTCCGGAAAGCTCTCCCTTCAGTGAAAGACATGGTAGACTGCTCAGCCTAGTCAGCACCAACATTGAAGAGGACATGGTAAAGGTGTTGTTTCAGTTCTTTGACCCCCTTCACCACTGTTTCACTTTCCCCGACTACCAGTTGGTGCCCACTTTGGAGGAATTTTCTCAACTCCTGAGAATTCCTATCCTTAATCAACTACCCTACAACGGTATGGAAAAGGAACCAAAGCCTGAAGATGTTGCTCAAGCACTACACCTACAGCCATCTGACATCAAGGGGCATTGGGAAACTAGAAGCGGTGTCAAAGGCTTCTTGGCAAAATTCTTGTTTGAGAAGGCACAAGAGTGTTGGAATTCATTGGACCTACAAGCCTTTGAAGAAATTGTGGCACTCCTCATTTATGGGTTGGCCTTGTTCCCAAATCCTGACCAGCTCGTGGATGTCAATGCCGTCAAAATCTTCTTATCCAGGAATCCAATACCAACATTGCTTGGGGACATTCTTCACTCATTTTACACACGAACAATGAGAAAGAGGGGTGTTCTCATGTGCTGTACTCCTCTCCTTGCAAGGTGGTTTATTTCGCACCTTCCACAATCTGTCTTGAAGAATGACCAAGGCTTAAGGTGGTCACAACGGTTGATGACCCTCACTCACTCTGATGTACATTGGTGTTCTCGGTCCAGAGAAAATGTCATCATCGTCGATCTTTGTGGAGAGTTCCCTAATGTTCCATTGCTTGGCATTAGAGGAGGCATTACCTACAACCCTTGTCTAGCTTTGAGACAATTTGGATATGCACAGAGGGATGGCCCTCATGACATGTTGATTCCTGACCTAGTTTTTGACTTCGATAATGATGCACAAGGACTTCGCCAAAGATTCATCAGAGCTTGGAGGATGCCTAACAAGGTAGACAGCAAGACACTGGGGCACAAGAACTCCATCCCTCTTGAGCCTTATCTCAAGTGGGTACGAACCCGATCCCAGAGTCTAATGATGCCTTACCCTCATGTTCTCCCTGTGATTAAAGAGCCCGTTAAGGAAGGAGAGGTTCCCTACACCATCCTATATCCTGACATGCCTACATCGTGGGAGGAGATGCAGAAGAGTTGGATCCAACTCAAGGAGGAACAGAACACTTTTGAGGCCAGCTTCTACGCCAGTGAGAAGAAGGTTTTGGAGCTTACCCGTCGACTCCATGAGGAAGAGACCCTCAACACCTACATCGCACCAAAGAGGATGCGCAACGTCTTTTTACCTTGAGAAGTTTTTGTAATATTTGGCCCATGGGGCATTTATGTACTGACAAATTTCTTCTTATTAATATGACGTGTGTTCTTTTTGTTTGCAACAATTTTGAACTTTCTAAATCCTTGAATGCATTGAATACATAAGCATACCATTCATCATATGCATAAGCAGGTCTCTACACCAGGTTTCCTTATCTTTCTGCTGTTTATTTCAGTAAGATGGATCTCGAACAGACGGTCAAGGACTTGCAGTCTCAGAATGCACAGTTTCAACAACTCCTGATGACCTTGGCAAAGGGTCAGGAGGATCTGAAAGCCCTGCTGGGGAACAAAGACCAAGTGAAAAAGAAGAAGAAGAGAGTCGGGGTGGCTACCTTGGGGAGAAGGTTTGAGGGTGAAGCCAGAAGGGTTCTTGAATTTCCTTCCACATCCGAAGAAGAAACCAGTAAAGGAAAAGGGGATGCGGTACCTTCCGAATCCGAAGCTGAAGAAGAAGAGGCTGAAGAAGACGAAGACTACTCAGAGCAACAATACCCGCCGGTCGATGATAAGTACAAAAACTTGGAAGACAGGTTGGCAGCTATGGAGCTGCAGAGAGTTCCCGGTTTGGATTTCGAAGATTTGGGATTAATGGCTGGAATTGTGATCCCCCCGAAGTTCAAAGTGCCAATTTTTGCAAGATATGACGGGCTGTCCTGCCCAAAAATGCACCTGAGGTCATATGTCCGAAGAATCCAACCTCACACATCTGACAGAAACCTTTGGGTACATTTCTTTCAAGATAGCTTGTCTGGCACTCAGCTAGACTGGTTTTATAAGTTGGAAAGGTCGGAGATACGTAGTTGGGAAGATCTGGCAGCTGCTTTTTATCGCCAATATCAGTATAACTCTGACCTGGCACCAACCCGTACTCAGCTGCAGAGTATGGGAATGGCCTCAGGTGAGGGATTTAAGGAATACGCCCAGAAGTGGTGCGATCTGGCTGGAAGAGTGCAGCCACCTCTTTCTGATAGAGAACTTGTTGATATGTTCCTAGGGACCCTGTCTGGTCCATTCTTTAATCATCTGATTGGTAGCTCTTCCTCGGGGTTTACTGAATTAATTCTGACTGGCGAGCGGGTAGAAGCCGGTATCAAGAATGGAAAGATTCAGAAGGATGCCTCTGCATCTACAACTGCTAAGAAATCATTTCCGGTAAAGAAAGAAACATATGTTGTGTATTCTCAAAGAGGAGCAGGAATAAGTGAGCGCAGGCCGACTGTGGGGGCCGTAATGATACAAAATCCACCAAATGATCAGCCTCGCAATAACCCGTCCAGACCTAAACAGCAATGGGGAGAACGGCCACCACGGCAGTTCACCCGCATTAATATGACGCCCGCGCAAGTTCTTCCACACTTGTTAAAGCTGAATCTCACAAATATCAAAGAAGCGCCGAAAAATGTGAATACGACCTCACCAGCTTACAATGCCAATGCCAAATGCGCCTACCATTCCGATAGCGTCGGACATGACACAAACAATTGTTGGGCGCTGAAAAATAAAATTCAAGACTTGATAGATGCAAAAGAGGTGGAGTTCGATGCTCCAGAGAAACCAAACGTGATATCTGCTCCGATGCCGAAGCACGGTCGAAATGTCCATGTTATTGAGGAAGATTTGTATGTTTCTGATGTCAATGACCTGATAACTCCGCTGTTAACCATCAAGTTAAATCTGTTAAAGGCCGGAATTTTCCCGGGATGCAAAGAAGACTACTATTGTTGTTACTCTCTGCCAATTAACTGCCCGTTACTGAAGAAAGGCATCTAAGGCCTGATGGACAGTCAACAAATTCTGTTTGAAAAAGTTCTTGCTATTCCAACCCCTACTGAAGATGTTTCAATTATCACCATTCACGCCAATCTTTCCAAGGCCGTCAGAAAGCCTGTTAAGATTACATCTGCTACAACGTCTGTTCCTCTGAAAATAACTATGCCAGGTCCTGTCCCCTACAGTTCTGAAAAGTCAATACCATGGAATTACGGTGGAGAAATCTACTACCATGGTATTAAACAAGTTGAAATAACCGAAGGAAGCTCTGATGAAGAAGATGCCAGCATTGGAAACATCGCTGGCACAAGCAAGATCACTCGAAGTGGGAGAATATTTTCTCCAGAGATTGCCCCCCCAAAGGCAATCTTTGGACCCTCATCTGCCGCCAAAGTTATTCCTGCACCAATAAAACTTTCCGCTAGAGCCCCGTTGATTGAAGATGCTGCTGTTCCTGTTGTTGTCCCTCCTACTTCTGCTGATAAGGGTAAAGGGATCCAAGATGAGCTCGTCAGGACGAGGGCTCAACCTTTGGTCATCCTGGAAACCTCTAAGAAAGAGATGGAGGAGATCTTGAAGATAATTAAAAAGAGTGATTATGATGTGGTAGAGCAACTGGGGCAAACCCCCTCGAAAATCTCCATGTTAGCATTGCTACTTTGTTCGGAGGCGCACACCAAAGCATTGATAAAGTTCCTGAAGACCGCCCATGTACCCCAGGAAACCTCTGCCGACCAATTCCAAAACTGTGTAGCCAGTCTTACAGCAGACAACGGTTTAGGTTTCTCTGATGCTGACCTAACCTCAAAAGGAAGAAAACACAACGATGCATTACACGTGTCATTAGAATGCCAGGGAACTACTCTGGCCCATGTTCTGGTCGACACTGGTTCTTCTCTGAACGTGCTGCCTAAGAAGGCCCTCGACCGTTTAGACTGCGAAGGCTTGGAGTTAAGGCCAAGTAATATCATTGTAAGGGCATTTGACGGGTCAAAGAGAATGGTACATGGGGAGGTAGACATTCCCATTAAGGTTGGCACAGAGGTGTTCCCCTCAACTTTCTATGTGATGGACATCCGTCCGTCATACTCTTGCTTATTGGGGACACCATGGATACACAATGCTGGGGCAGTCACCTCCTCCCTACATCAAATGCTGAAGTACCCTGTTAAAGGAAAGATCATAACCGTCCACGGTGAAGAGGAATATATGATCAGCCACCTGAACTCCTTCTGATATGTAGAGGTAGAAGGTGAATTCATTGAGACACCATTCCAGAACTTCGAGGAAGTCTCTCCTGAGGTGGAAGTAGCAAAAGTGGTAGCGGAGGTACCAAAGAAGATGGCCAGGATGGCATCACTAAAAGATGCGAAGGCCACAATGAAGGAAGGGAAGAGCTCAACATGGGGGCAGTTGCCGGACATTCCTCACAAAATAGACAAGTTTGGTTTAGGATTCACTACTGCGGGGCAGAAAGCTATGCGCCGCTTTAAGGTTGAAAGAGCACCCATCAAGATCTCTCCTTTTGGGATCAATGCTTTAGAAGGTGAATACGAGGAGGTCAACATTGAAGATTGGATCTACCCAACCATCGAAGGGGGACTACGCAACTGGGAGGCAAAGGACTTTGTCCCCATTACTTTTATTAATCAGTAATTATCTGTCAAACATTTCCTATGGTCTGTAATAATTACTTTTGAACAATCCGTGCACTACTTTTTCACCTCATGCCTTGCCCGGGGCATGTAGGTCCATTTGTAAGGGTTTTGATTATCTTCATATCCATATGCCATGTTTAATGATTCATTAGACGTTTTTCATCGATAAACTGTTGTGTTCATTTTCCTTCCTTTTTGCATTTTTTGTTTAAAGATGGCTATCCCTTACACACACCCACGCTCACAAATGCAGGTACCCATCCACTCTGGATTCTACGGGTGACTATTCTGCTATGTCCTTCAATAACTCTGAAGATCTGGTCAATCAGGCTGAGTATGAAGATGACGAAGGTTGTGAAGTACCAGGGGAATTAGCCAGATTTCTACAGCAAGAGGAAAGGGCCATCTTGCCTCACGAAGAGTTGTTGGAAACTGTCAATTTAGGAACAGAGGAAGACCGGAAGGAAGTGCAAGTGGGTGCCAATCTGGAACCAAGTGTCAAGGAACGCCTGATATAGCTGTTAAATGAGTACGTTGAAATCTTCGCCTGGTCTTACGAAGACATGCCGGGTTTAGACACAGACATCGTGGTTCACTGTCTCCCTACAAGAGAGGATTGTCCACCGATCAAGAAAAAGGTCCGCCGAATGAGGCCCGACATGTCTGAGAAGATTAAAGCAGAAGTGATGAAACAATTCAACGCTGGCTTTCTGGCTGTTACATCCTATCCACAATGGGTTGCTAACATCGTGCCAGTTCCTAAAAAAGATGGCAAAGTCAGGATGTGTGTAGACTACCGAGATTTGAATAGGGCCAGCCCCAAAGATGATTTTCCGCTACCGCACATTGACATTATGATTGACAACACAGCTCAGCACAAAGTGTTTTCCTTCATGGATGGATTCTCGGGCTACAATCAAATTAAAATGGCCCCCGAGGACATGAAGAAAACAACCTTTGTTACACAATAGGGTACTTTCTGTTACAAGGTGATGCCGTTCAGACTGAAGAACGCAGGGGCAACTTATCAACGCGCCATGGTAGCTTTATTTCATGATATGATACATCATGAGATCGAAGTTTACGTAGACAATATGATAGCTCGGTCACAAACAGAGGAGGAACACCTTGAACATCTAGAAAAGTTGTTTGCCAGGTTGAAAGAGTACAAACTCAGGCTGAATCCAAGTAAGTGTACTTTTGGAGTTAGGTCTGGTAAACTTCTAGGGTTTATTGTTAGCAACAAAGGCATTAAGGTCGATCCAGCAAAAGTAAAAGCAATACAAGAAATGCCTGCTCCCCGTACTGAAAAGGAGGTTAGAGGGTTCTTGGGGCGCTTGAACTATATTGCCAGATTCATCTCTCATCTGACTTCTACCTGTGAGCCAATTTTCAAATTATTAAAGAAAGATCAGGTAGTCGAATGGAACGACGATTGCCAAGCTGCTTTTGATAAGATCAAGGAGTATTTGCTAGAACCTCCTATTCTGATGCCTCCCGTCGAAGGAAGACCATTGATCATGTATCTGACCGTCTTGGATAACTCAATGGGGTGTGTTTTGGGCCAGCATGACGAGTCTGGTCGAAAAGAGCATGCTATTTATTACCTTAGCAAAAAGTTTACCGACTGTGAGACTCGCTACTCACTGATCGAGAAAACTTTCTGCGCATGGGCTGCTCGCCGACTAAGGCAGTATATGCTGACTCATACCACCTTGTTGATTTCCAAAATGGATCCTATCAAGTACATCTTCGAGAAGCCTGCTTTATCTGGAAGAATAGCTAGATGGCAAATGATCCTAACTGAGTATGACATCCAATACACCACTCAAAAAGCTATAAAGGGGAGTGTACTAGCTGACGATCTAGCTCATCAAGCTATCGAAGATTATCAGTCCATGAGATTCGACTTCCCGGACGAGGACATCATGAATTTGGACAACATTGAAGGTAACGGACCGTATGACGGACCCAAAAAGGGATCCCGATGAACCCTGTACTTTGATGGTGCTTCAAATGCACTTGGAAACGGTATCGGTGCGGTACTCATTTCCCCAGAAGGTTGTCACACACCCTTCACGACCCGACTTTGCTTCAGCTGCACAAACAACATGGCGGAATATGAAGCTTGCATCTTCGGTCTCAAGGCTGCTATAGACTTGGGGATCAAATCTTTGATCGTGTTTGGGGACTCGGCTTTGGTTATCAGTAAAATCAAAGGAGAGTGGGATACCAAACATCCTAATCTTATCCCATACAAAGAACATGTCCTAACATTGTTGCCTCATTTCGAGCAAATTACCTTCGAGCATTTCCCGCGAGAAGAGAATCAGCTAGCAGATGCTCTGGCAACAATGTCTTCTATGTTTAAACTCAACTGGGATAACGAGGCTCCCCAAATCACCATCGAGCGAATGGATGAACCTGCGCATTGTCACGAGATTAATACCGAAGAAGTAGTGGAACAACCCTGGTTTCACGAAATCAAAAGGTATCTCCAAACTAGAGAATATCCCGAAGGAGCTTCCGTAAATGACAAGAAGTTCCTAAGGAAATTTGCTGCCAAGTTCTTCCTGAGCAATGGCATCCTCTATAAGCGCAACCATGATTGTGTTTTACTCCGATGTGTTGACAAAGCTGAAGCGGAGTTAATCATGACAGAGATGCACAGCGGTACATTTGGCACCCATTTGAGCAGGCATACTATGGCTAAAAAGATCCTAAGGGCAGGCTATTACTGGTCTACCATGGAAGCAGATTTCCATCAGCACTCCCGTAGTTGCCATAAGTGTCAAGTCTACGCTGACAAGATTCATATTCCTTCGGTTCCTCTCAACATGCTGACAGCTCCTTGGCCATTCGCAATGTGGGGCATTGACATGATTGGAGAGATCAAGCCCACGTCTTCCAACGGACATCGCTTCATCCTGGTTACCATTGACTACTTCACCAAATGGGTCGAAGCAGCTTCTTTCGCCTCTGTCACTAAAAATGTGGTTGCCTGCTTCATCAAGAAAAACCTTATATGTCGGTATGGTGTTCCAGACAGGATCATTACAGACAACAGTACAAATCTGAATAATACTATCATCACCGCATTGTGCGAACAGTTCAAGATTTATCATCATAATTCATCTCCTTATCGGCCGAAGATGAACGGTGTTGTTGAAGCTGCGAACAAAAACATTAAGAAGATCATTCAGAAAATGACAGTCACTTACAAGGACTGGCATGAGATGTTACTGTTTGCTCTGCATGGATACCGTACGACGGCACGTACTTCAACCAGGGCAACCCCATTTTCTTTGGTATATGGAATGGAAGTTGTCTTGCCCATGGAAGTTCAGATTCCCTCTTTAAGGATTATGAAGGACTCTGGTTTGAGTGAAGATGATTGGATTCAGACCCGACTAGACCAACTCAATTTGATCGACGAGAAGCGACTCGCTGCTGTGTGCCATGGTCAGACGTATCAGAAACGGATGATCAAAGACTTCAACAAGAAAGTCAGACGTCAAGTATATCAAGTCGGAGATCTCGTAATCAAGTGGATTATCCTGCCGCAAAGTGATCCCAGGGGCAAATGGACCCCTACATACGAAGGACCATTTGTGATCAAGAGCATATTTTCTGGTGGTGCAATGATTCTGACCACCATGGACGGCGACGATTTGTCGCACCCTGCGAACGCAGACATAGTCAAAAGATACTACGCATAAAATAACCCGACAAGTCGAAAACCCGAAAGGGCGGCTTGGGAAAAAATGGGCATCCCGGTGGACCGAAAACCCGAAAGGGCGGTCCAGGCAAAAATTAGGGATAAAACAAAAAAAATCTGTACACCCGGCAAGTTGAAAACCCGAAAGGGTGACTTGGGAAAAAAGGGGTTTCCCGGTGGATCGAAAACCCGAAAGGGCGATTCAGGCAAAAGTTAGGGAATTAAAGCATATGACTATGTCTCTTCGGATCACCTTAAGGACAATCTCTTCATCAACCAGCTCCAAGCTTCTAATCAATCCAGTCATCGGCAGACAAAGCATTGAATGGACAGATATTCAGAGTTGTGAAGGCTATAGCAGAATGGAATCCCATGGAATTGTTTCACATAGCCATCTTTCTTTTGTATAAATTTTTCAATTTTTACGACGGCATTCTCTTACTAGGATGACTGTCTCCTTTGTACAAATATATTCATAGAAAGTTAATACAAATACTTTTCCAAATACAGGAATTTGCTTTATCTTCTCTTGCTTTTCTACCTTTATGTTTTATTTTGAGAAACGTCCAATGTTTTGTTAAATAGGCATATGCATTTGAACATAATCATTTCCTTATGAATCGAGAAAGTTGATTACTGATAGGTTAAAAGTACGGATAGATATCTTGATGCCCTTTCAGGAGAAATCACCAGCAGATTTGAAATCCAAATTCCTCAGTCAAAACTTAATTCCTTAAACAGAATTAGACTTCAGGATCCCCAACAGAGAAGGTTTTCCCAACACTGATTTCCCCCAGCCATGGAACCTTCCAGAACTCAATTCCCCTCAGAGTTAAGTTTCAGAATCCCCAGTGGAGCCTTAAAAATCTGAAAATCCAATCCCCAGCTGAACCAGGCTAGTGAAACTTCTCCCCACAGAGATACTTGCCACCAAACTGAAGATTCTCAGTCATACCTCTCCAACAAGAGTCTATCAGGTCCTGAATTCCCCAGTGAAGACCTTCAGAAGTTCTCATTCCCTGCAAGTCACCAAGGAATTCCAATTCCCCACAGTGGTCCTAAGATCCCTCAACAATTGAAGGTTTTGCATCTCCCCAAGCAGAATGAAGACTCTCATTCTCAGTTCCTCACAGGATGATCAGAGGTTCTCCGGTGAAGATCTCCTCAAGACAAGAATCCCCAGAAGATTGGTATACAACCCAAGCTCCTAATTCTCCAGCAGTAGTCAACAAGGATGTTTCATCCTCAGCAATCAAAATTCTTGTCTTCCCTGGCGGCAGTCAAAGATTCACTTCCCCTGGCAGCAGTCAAGATTCTTTGTTTCTGGGATTCATTTATCCTCAGCAAAGACAGCTCTTCAGCTTACATGCGCATTCATTTACATTCATATCATAAACATTGATATAACATATTTTGCATCATACATATCATGCAACATAACCTTGTGTTTTAGCTAACATTTCACCCTTTTCAGGATAAAATTAAAATGCTATCATTAACAATTATTCAGATACAGTATGGATACACCCCAGACACGGCAGTCATTCTATTACTCATTCAGAATCTCAAGTCAGATACAGTATGGATACACCCCAGACACGACGGTCATTCTACTACTCATTCGGACTATAGCAATCAGATACAGTATGGATACACCCCAGACACGGCAGTCATTCTATTACTCATTCAGAATCTCAAGTCAGATACAGTATGGATACACCCCAGACACGGCGGTCATTCTACTACTCATTCGGACTACAGCAATCAGATACGGACTAGATACGCTCCAGACACGGCAGCCATTTTATCTCTCGTTCAGATTCATTTATCCACCTCAAGGTTCAATGCATTCCAAACACGGATACCATTCTAACCCTTACAACAGCAGTTTGATTCTCTCTAGTGCGTTCGCCACGGAAGTCATTCTGTCATTTATCTAGATCCCAGTTACAGTTTCAGATACACTTCAAACACAGAAGTCATTCTATTACTCATACGGATCTCAATCCTAGTTACAGTTTCAGATACACTCTAGACACGGAAGTCATTCTGCTACTCATACAACTTTCAACTTCAGATACAGTCCAGATACGCTCCAAACATGGTTGCCATTCTGTCACTCATTTAGAATTTGTCCCCAGCACGCAGTTGCTCCATACAGATGTTTCCCTGTTACCCAGATACAATACAGATACATTCCAGACACGGCAGTCATTCTGATATTCGTTCTACTTTCAAACATAATTACATCTCAGATATGCCCCAGACACGGAGGCCATTCTTCTGCTCATACAAACTCAGTCCTTAGATGCAGTTCAAATACATTCCAGACACGGATACCATTTTGATCCTCATTCTTCTGACCCATCACACTGCAGTTCAACAAACCCTTTAGATGGCATCTTTAAGCCCATCTCCAAATGGCATCTCTAAGCCCATTCCCGCATCCATTGTTCTGATGAGTGCAAATTTAAGGGCACTCTAGTGTCCAATCTCCTCTTACCTTCGAGACGCGAAAGGCAAACCTGCCAATCTAACTATTCAGGTGCAAGAAGATTGAACAGGGGCAACTATTGTACCCCAAAATTTGCCCTCCCTTTTCTTCAATATTTTCTCACCACAAGACCCTTGGAGCTCAAGATCAAGTTAGGGTTTGCTCTGCTCAAGACTCCTCCTTGCACTGTTGACCCAAATTAGGGTTTGTGTTTGCACAAAGATGTTTTGACCTAAAAATGCCTAAAATGACTTTCATGCTTCATGTTGGACTCACAAGTTTATCCATACCAAGTTTCAAGCCTTGATTCCAATCTTTGCCCAGTCAATTGGACAGTTGACCTAGAAATCAGCTGTATTGGGGAAAAAGTCAAATGTGGTCAATTGACAGCCAAACTTCATGATTTTTGACCCACATCAACATTATGAACTCATATGGACCATTTGATCAAGTTTGGATCACAATTCCACAAGAAATTTGATCAGATCATCAAAAGGGCAAAATGGTCATTTTTAGGGTTTTGACTGCACAAAGGCAATTTTTGACTGTTTGACCTAGCCAATGGCCAACCAAGCCCACACATGGACTCAAGGACCCCATGGCATTGTCTTGACATGTTCAACAAATTCAAAAGATCCCAAATGCACAAGATTGACAGATGAATTTTCCAGTCAACTGAGCTAAATTTGACTGTATACTGAAAAGTCAAACTTTGACTTTTTGGTCAAAATCAAGTGCCAAGATTCATTTTTCATAAAAACATGTCAAATTGTGAAACTTGTTCATCAAGAAATCAAAAATCACAAATTAGGGTTTGAAATGAAGAATTTTCATAACTTAGAAATTTTCTAAGTTATGAAAATCCCTAATTTTTTCCTAACTTTGTCCCATATTTTCATCAAGATGCATTTGGATTCAAACAAAACTCAAAACATGAAAGTTGTATTCCATTGAAAAATCTACAACTTTGATTCACAAAGTTTCCTCAAAAGAAGCTTGTAGCTCAAGTATGATGTTTGGAACAAGGGTGCAAAACATTCTTAACTTAGAAAAATTTTGACCTATTTTAGGCAGGATTTTTACCCAACTTCATGGCCACTTTTCACATGATTCCACTTGGAATTTAAAATTTCATTACAAAGATGGATTGTAGTACACATTCCAAGCTTTCCAAAATGTCCAAGAACTCATCAAACAACCTTGTGGTTAGGGAGAATCGAATTTGGCAATATGAGCAAAAGTCACTTTGATTCATGGCCAAAGGCATGTTCATAACTTGTGCATTTTCAAACTCAGCATATGCAAGCTACATTACAGGCCTCTAATATCATTTACACTCATAAATTTAATGACAATCCTTTGTGTTTAAGCCTTATCTTGTGTGTTTAAACATTGCATACAAGATTGATCCATAAATGGAAAAAGCAATATATCCATTTTTGAAAAGTTGAACTTTATGTCAAGATTGCAATCTTTGAAGTACAAGGCAAATCCTTTTGGCACAAGTTTAGGGACATAACACACTGATCAAGACAAAAAGATGCAGCATACTTGAGGGGCCTAGAGAAGCTTGAAAACCAACTTGCCATTTCTTGCTTAAGATAGAAGAAACCTTGCATAACTAACACATCTCACATTTCTGCCAAGAGAAGCTTAAGCAAACTTGTTAGACACATCCCAAACAACATAACTGAGCTAAGGCACGACCAAAACACCTTCCAAACCTCATCATTCATCAAAACACCATCCTACTGCAGAAAACAGAGTCACCTCTGCAGTTGGACTTCCATAACTCAATCCATTCGTGCATTTTTGCTAAAACCAGTTCATACACACTCTATACCACATATACAAGCTATCCCAAGCATTGGACACGACCTGTAACACCTCTAACTAACTTCACCATTTTCACTTTTTCTGTTTTGCAGGTTGATTTCCATAGCTTGATTCACTTGGTTTCAAAGCAAGCTAAAGGTTGGAATAGCATCCCTAGACTTCAAGCAAGCTGTACCAATCCTCACCTTGCCTTGAAAGTACCTCCATTGCCAGACACGATCCAAGCTGAACAGGTAAGTTCATGGACTTCTATCTCTCAATCTAGGAAAAGTTAGGTTTAGATTTATGAATGAAAAATGTCATATTCATGTCCCTGAAGCTATACATATCCTCACTTTCCATTTATATTGCATATGCTGAGAGAATTTAAGACCTGAACATTGACAAAAACTTAGGTTAAGAATTAGGGATGAAGAAATTATCTCTCATTTCTGAGAGTTAAGTTAAGTTTTTTATATGTATGGAATCGTGGCTTGATGCTTGACATCTTTCATGTTATAAGTTTGTGCTAAAAGTCCAGGAATCAGGATGTTTTAACCAGGAAGGAAAGGCGCGCGTTTTTGACATTTTTGTGCTGGAGGTTGAAGACAACCTCTCTTGGGCTGGGCCTGAGATATTTTTCCTTTTTGCACTTTCATTTTTCACATGCACCCCCCTGGCCCATTTTGACATATACTTGTCATTTTTTATTTTTTCCTTTTGATTTTGTTTCTATATTTATATTTAAGCATGAAAAAATATTAAAATTATTTTTCCACATTTTTTGCATTTTTATTTGATATTTATTTGGTTTCATTTAGTTTTGTACATAAATATACTTTTATTCAAAAATAACTAAAAATAATACAAACACTTTTATTTTCTGATTTTTATTTTATTTTACCTTTGAAAACATTTTATAAAAAATATAATTTTTTTTAATAATATTAAATATTTTATTTTTGTACATATAATATATATTTAATAAATAATGTAAATACTTATTAGTATATTTAGGTTAAAAACACAAAAATAATACATTTTTATTTTTATTAATATTTAACTTAAAAAAAATCACTTTTTTTGCAATATACTTCCCTTTTATTTATTTTTGTACATAATTAATAAATATTGCCTACATTAAATAATTAATACCTTTATTTAGCAAAATTAGGGTTTTGCCCTAAACCTAAAAAATACCAAAAATTAAACCTTTTATTTTGTTTATTTGTCACATGAAAAATACCTTTTTACATACATACAAAAATCATTTTTTTGCATCTTACATATTTTATCTTATTTTATTTAATTATTGCAATTAATTAATTTGTATAAGTCAATTTGGATGTAATAGTTTAGTTTAATTTCTTGCTAAAATATCCCCATTTGAACATTTGTACCCCCCATCCCATATTTGTGTTGTAATAACTTAGGACCTTTTATTTTTTCGCATTTTTAAGCTTTCTAATTATACCATGATAGAATTAGGGTTTTGTATGCAAAATTAACCAAAAATAGTTTGACCTAAATTCAAGATAAACAAGCATGAAAATGGACAACACTAATCACACTTGCACCCCTAGGGTATTCCACTTGTTGCCTTCAATAATGGGCCATATTGCATGTTAGGTATCTTTGGCAAAAATAAAACAATCAAATGATCATAGTCCCTCGATGACGCTTTCATAAGTTGCCTAAAAGATGATCAAGTCCCTTAAAGGAAAAATTGCCCAAAGATACTTTGCACCATTGCAATCATGGTCTAAACGATGACCCGCGCCCGTCCCGTTCACATCCTAACACAAGATTGTCCACCAAATACAATGGTGGAACAAAATTGTTTAAAGGGTTTAAACATAGCAAAGATCTTTGAGAAATTTAGGGTAGATAGCTCTTGGTTACTTGCCAACTTGCAAAACAAAAACACTTGCCTATTTTTCAAAACCACACATCACAACACACTTTCAAAACAACTTTCAAAAATATTGAAAAACTTTTCAAAAGACATACACCTTTGTATACATCCCAACATGGATCATTACAAAGGTTGTCACCACATTGGCCTCTTTTCAAAACATTTTCAAAACCCACACACAAAGCACCATTTCAAACAATTGAAAATCAAGGCAAGTTGATCTAAGCAAGTAACTAAGAGCCCATGGATAACCATGGATAGAAAGGGTGCTAATACCTTCCCTTTCTATAATCTACTCCCCGAACCCAAGAAAATATCTCAAAGGTTTTTGCTGTGCTTTTTAACGTTTCCTTAGGATAAAATAAAAAGTCGGTGGCGACTCTTGCTCAACCGAAACATTTGCAAAAACAAACGCAAAACCCAAGTTAGTTCTCCCACCGTATCACAATGATCAACTAGGAGAATCTATTGCCGAGATTCAATTTGAATAACTTTTTGTCGAGGTCTTCCAGATAATCAACTGTAGTGATTAACTAGGAGAATCTACCGTCGAGATTCAATTTGAATAACCTGCTGCCGAGGTCTTTCAGATAATCAACTATCATGATCAACCAGGAGAATCTACTGCCAAGATTAAATTTGAATAACCTTTTGTGGAGGTCTTTCGGATAATCAACTGCTATGATCAACCGGGAGAATCTACTGCCGCAATTCAATTTGAATAACCTTCTGCTGAGGTCTTCCAGATAATCAACTACCATGATCAACCAGGAGAATCTACTACTGATATTCAATTTAAATAACCTTCTACCGAGGTCTTCCAGATAATCAAATGTCGTGATCAACCAGGAGAATCTACTGCCGAGATTTAATTTGAATAACCTTCTACCGAGGTCTTATGGATAATCAACTGCCATGATCAACCAAGGGAATATACTGTCGAGATTCAATTTGCATAACCTTCTTCTAAGGTCTTCCGGATAATCAACCGTCATGATCAACCAAGAGAATCTACTGCCGAGATCCAATTTGAATAACCTTCTGCCGAGGTTTTCTGGATAATCAGCTATCGTGATCAACCAAGGGAATCTACTGCTGAGATTCAATTTGAATATTACCTTCTACCGAGGTCTTTTGGAAAATCAACTGTCGAGATCAACCAGAAGAATCTACTACCGAGATTCTGTTGAGAATTGATAGCTTGATTGACAATGATGATTGTCTTCACATAAAAACGAGGTTTTATGTTATGCGTGCAAATTTTATTGATGCATGAAATATGATGGTTGATTGATGTATGTGATGAATGACTTGGATATGTGTAGATGGATGTTGGACTTTGAAATGCAAATGCGTAATTAGGATTTATGAGATATGCTCGACCCATGCTATCGAAAGTCGTCAGATGGACGAAATGATAAGTATAGCTTGGTTTCGGATCAAGGAGCCCTAATGCATGATTTATGCAGCCTCATCCTTTATGATTATAACTTGAATGCTTTTTTTTGAATGGATCCCCCTGTGATAGGTCGTGGGTGACTAAGCGTAGAGGTTTGCCTATGTAACAAGGTTGTTTTATCATACGATGGTTGAACGTTATGCTACCATGATTTCTCGATACTTTATTTGAACTTGAAGATTGCTGGATGTAGGAGAAAGATCCATCAGAGATATAAAAGTACACAAAGAGCTTGCTTTTATATGGATTGTCCTTCCCTAATTTGTTGGTAGGTTCTTGGAGGAAATTCTCTTTGATATGAGCTTGGAAATAGTTTGATCATAATGTGAATGACCCCACTACTTTGTATTATGCCCCTGATTAAAAGACTCTTGAAAATGCTTGGCTTTGATGAACCATTTTGAATCAATTTCTTATGATCGAGCCTTGCAATGGTCTGCCCCACCATTCGAATTTTGAAAAAGGTGCCCCTCAATCTCCTGAATCTGGAGGAAGTATCCTTAGAAAGAACTCAGACTTCACCACAAACTTGACATAGATTTCCCCAAGTATTTGAAGCTTGAAAAGTTTATACTTGAAGTTGCTTGAAGGGGAATTAGAACCTACGTATAGTAGGATGAACATGGTACGTATTGCTCAAATGTTTGAATCTTGGAAGGTTGCCCCTGATTATTAAGGCTTTGAGAGGTTTGTTGAAATGAGAAACCGAGTCATACCCTGTTGTGATACGACTTGATTAAGGAATTCTCCTTCGGAAAGTATGCCCCTAATTGAATAGTGCTTTGAAACTTGATCCAATTTGACTGAATCTCGGAATGCTCACCCCTTGTTAATAATATCTCCATATGATATACCCCTATAATCATTAGTCTTTGCCCTTGTTTATAGGGGTCCTCTTAGATGCTTTACCCCTAGTTAGAAGCTTCATGGAAATGTTGCCTTTGATCAGACCTTTTTGAAATCTCCTTGATGCTAAGTATTGATTCGTAGATAAAATTGTACATTTTGAAAAAGTAATTCTGTTTGATGCACATGCAATTTCTTGAAATCGAAATTGAGTATTTGAAAAGAAATGGAAGATTATAAGATGAATATTCAAAGAAGCGGAGTAGTTAGAAATAATTTTTACAAACATAGGAGTCAATTTAACACAAATCTTGCTGAGTATGCTTTCATAGTGAACCTAGCCTCAATTAGGACTTTTAAAGGTTGTAACGTGGCCATGGTTCGTGGTTTAAGAAACAAAAGATATAAGGCTCAAAATTTGTTTATCCCACCCCATTCTTCTAGATGTTCTCCAATCCAAATTTAATTAATCCAACTGATGCAATTATTTCCCAAGAGAAATTTCATAGTCACGCAGATGATGAGAAGCGTTGATAAGATTCAAACACATGTGAAGAGCATTGATAAGATTCACACATTCATGAGAAGAATTTGAGGTTATTAAGGTGGAAGTCACAAGATTGTTCTCCAATGTATTTGTTTTTTCAATCCCTTATTTTGCATGGACTAATTTGTTTTGAGATTGCGGTTCATCGGGATGCCCTAACTTTTACCTAAGTCAAGTTTTGATTTCCTTTGACTTAGCGGGCTTTTTGTTTGTTTTGAATTTCTTCTTTTTAATAAGCATTTTTTTGCTTTTGATTTTGACACTTGTGATTGTCATGCTGATTGTTGTAAGCTTCATCTTTATCGTTTCCTCGATCTTGATTGATGTACTGAGGAGAAAAATGTTGTTGATTCCTCAACCATGGATCGTTCTCTCAATAATGTATCGAGGAAAGAGATATGCTTGAACCTTTACTTAGATCGTTTCGATTCTCCTGGGATTCGAATGCATCATCGAATTAATTGAAGTCTACCCTGCCCTTGGTTAAGATTAAGGGTTTTTTAGAGAATAGAAAGAACTCCAATTTCTGGATCGAGGGGGTTAACTACGGATTAACACCTTATATCTCCACTGTTAAGGAATTGAAACAATGCCTTACATCATCTGCCAAGCCTTACTATTAAAAAGCATACGTCAACAAAATTTGATTATTTTGTAGTTTCATCATTCTTCATTGAAGTTCGTTAATTTGAAAATGGAAAAGAAGAGTGAAAATAGAGAGTTGTTGATTTTTATGGAATGAATCAATTTCAAAAACATGCATGCTTATTTTATTAGAATTACTTGATCAAAGAGTACAAAATTTATAACAAGTAACACTTAGCAAGAAAGAAATTACAATGATAAAGCCTAATTATACTAGAGATAGGCCTTCTTGTTGATTCATTGACTTTAGGGGATTCTTCTTAGTCTTAGGATTTGTCAAAGCAAGGGCGACCATTCGCCAATGAGACCCCTTCTTCAAAAGTCAACTGCGTATTGTCGATCAAATCTTGGACCTTGTGTCTGAAAGCTTAACATTTTCTATAGTATGGCCTGGAGAGTTGGCATGATAGTCGCATTTGGCATTGGCATCACATTTTCATGGGGGTGGCCGGACTGGAGGAGCTAGAGGTTTTAGCTCTACCAAAGATGCTTCGAGTAGATGTTGCATAAATTGACCGTGAGGCATGGGAAGAGGGTCAAACTTTCTTTTCGGCTTTTTATCCTGTTGTTGTCTTCGTTGAATTTTTAGTGGTTGTTGTAGTTGCTATCGAGGTGGGGGAACTTCCCATGGTGGCGGAATCTGCGGTGCTGAATAGGCCTGTGACTGGGATGACGAAGGGTTGCCTTCGCTCCTTAGTAATAATTACATGATCAAGTTCATTTGAGTCTTCAACTGGTGATCCTCCTACTTCAACAATTCTTGGCCTCTTTTGATTTCCTCCATGACTTCTTGATACATGCTTTAAGTTCTATAACGAGTATCGAGAATCTTGTTAGCTGGATCACAGTTGGATAAGGGTGGAAGTGTAAATGATATGAACTTTGTGCAAATGGATGAAAATGAAGATGTATGAAGATGCTTGGGTATGAAAAAACATTTTTTTTCTTTTAGGTATGCTAAAAAAGGTTTCATGGACATGCAATGCGATGTAGACGTAGTATAAGGGTAGACGTAGGGTATCCTATACAGGTTTAATGGTAGATATGAAAATGATAATATCCTACACTGTCTCAGAGATTGAAACATATATGAATTCCTTAAGGACGAAGATAATAAATATGGATTTGATGATATCCTACACTGACTCGGAGATTGAGACAGATAGGAACTCCTTAAGGATTAAGGACCATAGAAGACGAAGAGGAATCCCTACAAGCTAGGGATTGTAATATATTGGAAGTAACCCTTGCGGGTTTAGGGATGTGATTATATGAATGATATCCTTAGAAGGTATGCTCCTAGTTTTGGCCTACGGTTAATCTACCTTTCTCATAAGGTGGCTTCCTTAAAGGTATCATGAATAATACCAGAGGGAAAAGGCACAAGGGCCTCCCTTAAGTGGAGCCTCTTTACGGACCGAGACTTTCGTCTCAAAGTCATGAAAGGTCTCGTCATGAGATTTGGTTTTAGGGTTATACCAAGAGTCATGGGTGGCATTCCAAAGTCCTACCTTTCAAGAGGATATCTCTTGATAAGTATTCCTTTTGCAAAATTCCACCGACTCTAGGCGAAGTCGTCACATAAACTCGCATGGATGATATATTCCCTAAGCTAATAGACGAACCTTCTTTCTAAGATTTTTTTTTGAAAAAATATTTTTAAATTGAAATCCCGCCACACAGTAAATATCATCAATAATAATAAAAAAAACTAGAAACAAATAAACAGATAAATAGGAAATAAAAACCCATCAATATAAAAATCCTAAAACCTAAGGAAAAGGCTCCTAAACCTATGGTTGAATTCCCCAGCAGGGTCTCCAGCTGTTGCAACTAGTTTTTTAATTGACAATCGTCATCCTTAATTTTTATCCTAAGGAAGGGAATATAAAGGATAAACCTAAAAGATTAGAGATTCTAGGTCTTTTAGACTCGGTTCTAGATGAAGAGAAGGTGTTAGGCACCCATCATCTACCTTGTTCACAAGGATACTAGGGTTAGAAGCGTGATTTTTAAGAAATAGGGTTTTAGTTTTTTTTTTATTAGGGGAAAAAGGGTTTGTCTTTTAATTAGGGGGAAAGGGGTTTTATTTTAATAGGGGACCTCACCATGATTTTAGTCGTATTCCTACATATCCTCTTAGGAGGAATCATAGTCTCATTTCGAAGTTCGCGGTTGTTAAGGTTGGTGCTTTTATAAGATCGCGTAGAATTACTTTTGAATTAACCATGAACCTTGTCCAGGTTAAAAATTGTGTGATGTTAGACGCGGTTCACAGTTTGATTCGAAGGCAATGCTATTTAATCTTTTTTTTAAAAATGATCTTGAAGTTTTGATTAAGTTAGTAGAAAAATAGTTTGAAGTTGGTTAGCTGTTTTAAGTTTTGATATTAAGGCTCAAGTTCAGAAATTAAACTTGGCCCGCTTTCGCAGGAGGGATGTGAATATTAAGACTGAGTGGTGCATTAGAAGAAAATCTGGACCCAAAGATATTTTGAGCTCAAATTGGCTGAGGGGTACGTTTTGTAACATAGTGGTCAAATAGTAGGGTCTGACAAATAAAGACCCAAGTTCAGATATTGAACTGGGCCCAAAATACATATGGGGTATTAAGGGCCCAATTTCCAAAATTGAACTTGGCCCAATTAAGCGGGGGGTTTAGATTGTTTGATTTTGAATGATAAAGTGGTAGACGATATGTCGACCCATTTAATTATTCGAAGATGAACATCCTATTAATTATAAAACGTTTGAATTAATGAAATTTAAAAAGAATTTTGAAATTATGTACCAAGTCGATTATTAGTCTAAATACTAAGACATATTTTTGGTGTTATATATATATATATATATATATATATATATATATATATATATATATATATATATATATATATATATAATTTGAAAAAAGTTGGATAGATATAGAAAATATGGTTAATATTTAACTACACTAAAGAGAAGCATGTTTTGTGGTTTCTTATTAAAAAAAAAAGTAATTCTAAAAAAATAGCTTAAAGAATCATTAATTTAATTCTAAATTAACCTACTTGCTATTCCTAAAATATATCCACTAAATCCATTAATTAATGATTAAAAAAATTAACGAACAAAGAATTTATAGAAAAGAAAATATTTACTTGTTATATTTAACGATTAGTTTAATAAGACTAAAAATATTTGTATTTATTTCTTTTTATTAACATTAAATCCAGTCAAAATTAGATATGTGGTCAAATTTAATTAAGATTTAAAAATAAAATACACAAATTAATATACAATAATAATATAATAATAGTGAAAAACAAATTTTCTTTGTGTAGTTTTCTTTATAACATTATGTTCATAATTGTTAACGATAACAACTACATATGATTAATAAAACTAAATATATTATTAAAAATAAATATTAAAATAAGAATTATACACAAAATAATCATAAACAAAGAACAAATTGAATTTTGGATTCTGTCATTAACCAAAGAAACACATCGAGCAATTAACCCAACAACAAGCAATCGTGCACAAGTTTAAATAAGATGGTAAAAGAGAAACCAACCTGAAGTGTTGTGACCAAACTTAAGTTGCTTCCTCCAATCTCATTTCTTCTTTCCTTTAGTGCAGAGTTTTTTCAGGTTGATGGAGGCTTCCGAGTTTCTTTGTTGTTGTTCTTCGATGTGAAGAACAATAATTTTAGGAGAACTCTAGTGAATTGTGGATGATTATGAAATTATGGATGAAAAATAGTGTTAAAGAGTGATCTATTTATAGACACCCAAAAAAGAAATAGTCCACACCAAGAAAAGCCAAAAGTTTATGATTTTATCTTGGTCAACAAGTCTACAAATTCTGACCATTGAGAAATCAGTTTTGTCAACATGTGACCAATCTGAAAGTGACAAATCATGTGATTTTGTTGTTTTTTTATATTTTATATGATTTTTGGTTATTTTTTAGTTAAAAATTGAAAAAAAGTGAAAAAAAAAACTATTTTTGAAACTTATTAATTAAAAAATACGAAAATTATAATTTAATAATAAAAAAAGTGATTTTTTTAGAAAATTTTATACCAATTGAGATTTGATTGAAATTTGGTGGACAAGATTATGAACCTAGACACTTTTGTGATTTTTTCTCAATATTGTGATTGATTTTGTGATTAATTAAAATAGAAAACAAAAATAATAATAAAATAATTGAAAAATTATTTTTTTATCCTTTTTATTAAAAAATAGACAAAAGAATATAAATGTCAAAAAATAATATAATGATACTTGAACTCATGATCTTTCACTTGTAAACCTTACTCTCTTACCAACTATGTTATGTTATTCATTTAAAATAAAAAGCCAATTGAAACCATATGAAGACGATCAATTATTTCTTATTTAAAAATATAAATATTATTATATTTTTAAATTAACTCGAAAAAAAAAATTTATAAAACACCAAAATGTAAATCAATTTTTTTTTATAAAAATCAAAATTTGAAATAAACTTGATAGTAACACTAAGGACGGATAAATTTAGGATACAATTTTAAGAGACAACAATGGAGAGTGGCTAATTGATTTTCCTAAGAACTTAGGCATGTACTCCTTGATAGTCGTTGAGTTGTGAGGAGTTTGGGAAGGGTTGAAGCTGGCCCAAGCCAATGGTTTCAACCGCGTGGTAATTGAAACTGATTTTCTGGAGGTCTATTAGAGCATAAATATCGCTGTGGCTTATGTCTATGTGTACTACTGTAGTCAGAGTAGTATTGATAATAGAAGACAAATGATAGTAGTATTAATTGGCACCGTATCCAAAAAAGGGATCGTAGCTTTTAATAAATATATTAGCTTGTAGCATGTATAGCTGTTGGATTAAATTTTCAAATAACATGTTACCGTTGAAAAAAATAACCGTTGCATTTTTTATTTATTTTTTTTTTTTTGTAATTTTTAATTTGTTATAAAAACTAGTTTGAGAATAAATAAGTGATCAACCATTTCAATCTATCATAATTTTTCATCTATATTTAGTCTAAACTTGAATCATTTCCTTCATCTTTTTTTAATCTTTTTCTTCTACACATTTTATTTGCCAATGAACCCCAACAACCATAACTCTTGGTCCAATTTCATGCAAAATTGTGGCATTCCATCATTTATCTCAAATCAACAAAATGCATTCAATAATCCAAACCCACATCATAACTCAAATTTTCAAAATCCTACTTTTATCCCAAATCAACAAAATAATCCACACTTTGGAAATTATCCATATTATTATCAAAACTTTCCTTCTCAATCAACTAGTCCCACTATGTTGCATGGAGTTCAAATGGACAGTAGTCATGTGGAAGTAAATGATCAAGAGCCCGAAACACCACAATTTTGCACTCAAGCTCAAGATGGGTTGGAAACAATCAACCTTGGTGAAGAAGTCAAAACTACATCGGTTATGAATATGTCGAAAATAAGATTTCAACCAAAGGAGGATGAACTTCTCATTCAATCATGGCTCAACATTTCAAGGGATCCAATTGTTGGGGTTGATCAAAAGGGAGATAGTTTCTGGAAGAGGATTGGTGAAGCTTATAACAACCACCGCCACAAGAATTTTCCCGAGAGGAATCCGTTGGCACTAAAAGGTCGATGGCATAAAAAAATTAATCCTTCTGTACAAAAGTTTGTTGGGTGCTACAAACAAGCTGTCGCTATAAAGAAAAGTGGTAGCTCTGAGAGTGACATCGTTTCGGCGGCATGTGATATTTATTACCAAGACGGACATGAAAAGTTCACATTTCAGAGTGCATGGAAATTATTGAGAGATGAACCCAAATGGCTTGGAGGTTCATCGGAACCTTCTGCAAAAAGAACAAAGAGTTCGGCTTCCGGAGCATATTCAACATCTTCTAACCCAACAACACCAACAAGCGAATACAATCCACCATCACCGACTTTGTTACATCGTCCAATCGGTAATAAGGCGACCAAAAGGAAGCAAAAAGAAAAGTTTGTGGAAAAACCTACTCCTAAATTTGATGCTATGAAAGATGACTTAAACAAAAAAGTTGAATTAATGTCGGGGTTTGCACGTGATTATGCACGTATTGAGAGTGAAAAAATGGAGATAGAGAGGAAAAGGGTTGATGCTGAGTTGCATGCGGCAAAGATTAATGATTTGCAAATACTCTCGAAGGATACATCAAATATGACACCAAGACAACTACAAGATCACGAATTTTTGCGCGGTGTAATTAGAGATAGATATGGAGTTAAATGATATTATTATGTAGGTTAAATTTAATTATTATGTATGTTGGATTTAATTTATATTTTGTTTTTGATGACTAGTCATTTTTATCTATGTTGAATTTAATTATTATGTATGTTGGATTTAATATCTATATATAAATTTAGTTTATGAAGACTAGTTTATTTTTAGTCAAATTAGTCGTTATTCAAAATATCCATTATTCAAATTCAATTTTAGTCAAACTAGCCGTTATTCAAAATAGTCGTTAGTCAAAATAGCCGTTATTCAAAATAGCCGTTAGTCAAAATAGCCGTTATTCAAACTCAATTTTAGTCAAACTAGCCGTTATTCATATCCCTATAAATATTATAACATGCATAACAAACTTCAAAATCATTCCTAACTTCATACCTTTAAAAAATCATTCTCTACTTCCTAACTTCACATGGATCCTTCTAATCCTTCCCATCTTGGAAAAATGTTCATGGATTTTATGAATGACGGCATGGATGAAGAACTTGTGAAGCTCTACTTTGAAAGTCATGCGCAAGAAGAATATGAGAGCTCAAGTAGGCCTAGACGCCAAAGAAGGAATATAGAGAGGAATCGTGAAGAAGGATATGAGCGGTTGTTCAATGATTATTTCTCAGAAACTCCAGTGTACACGGATGAGCAATTTCGTAGAAGGTATCGAATGCATAAACATGTATTCCTTCGCATCGTTGAAGCTCTTGGTAAACATGATGAGTATTTTCAGTTGAAGATTGATGCAACCGGTAGATCAAGTCTTTCGCCGCTACAAAAATGCACTGCTGTTATTCGTATGTTGGCATATGGAACATCAGCTGATAGTGTAGATGACTATTTAAGAATCGGTGAAACCACGACACTAAAATGTGTTGATAAGTTTACAAGGGGTGTGATTAGTTTATTTGGGTCACAATATTTGCGAAAGCCAACAACTGAAGACATTGAACGCTTGCTACAGATGGGGGAGGCACGTGGCTTTCCAGGTATGTTGGGGAGTATTGATTGTATGCATTGGGAATGGAAAAATTGCCCAGTTGCATTGAAAGGGCAATATGTTCGAGGTGATCATGGTAAACCCACGGTTATGCTTGAAGATTTATGGATTTGGCATGCTTTCTTTGGGGTAGCGGGTTCAAACAATGATATCAATGTGTTGAACCAGTCAGATGTCTTCAACGATGTTATGCAAGGGAGAACTCCTGAGGTCCATTATTCAGTCAATCGACATGAATACAACATGGGCTATTATCTATCAGATGGCATTTATCCTGAATGGGCTACATTTGTGAAAAGCATCCCAATGCCACAAGGGGATAAGAGAAAATTGTTTGCTCAACATCAAGAAGGTGCAAGAAAGGATATCGAACGAGCATTCGGAGTTCTACAATTCCGTTTTGCAATCATACGTAACCCAGCTCGATCTTGGCACTTGGATGCACTGAAACGTATAATGAACACGTGCATCATATTGCACAACATGATTGTTGAAGATGAACGTGCCACCTATGGGGGGAATTTTGATTATTCTTATGATCATTTGGGCAATTACCCGACTGCACCACCAAACGATTCTAATAATGATTTTCAAGAGTTCTTACGTAGAAGACATAATGTTCGCGATAAGCAAATTCATCGACACCTTCAACAGGACTTGATAGAACACATATGGAAACGTTTTGGTCATGAGAATAACCAGAATTAGAAATTATTTTAAATGTTTATTATATTTTATGCTAATAGTTTATTTTAATATTTATGATTTTATTTTAGTTTTTGTATTTTCGTATAATTTATGTGTCATGTAGTATGTTATTTAATATATTTTCATATTTTTTTAATTATTTATTTTTTGAATATTTTTATTTTATATATATATATATATATATATATATATATATATATATATATATATATATATATATATATATATATATATATATATATATATATATATATATATATATATATATATATATATATATATATATATATATATATATATATATATATATATATATATATATATATATATATATATATATATATATATATATATATATATATTATGCATTTTGATATAATAGATTTAATTTATTTCAATTATATATTTTATATATTAATATAAAAAATAAATTTGAAACATAATGTAATTTTGTGGGACCCATGTTAGAGTTTTAAGTAAGTAGTATGGATATTTAGAAAATATAATTAAATGGTTTAAATAATTGAGAAGTGTAAAATAATTGAGAAATGTGAATGCTCTTAGTTGCTTATTGAAGAGAATAGAGTTATTGTGCGGGGAACGAGCTTCCAGAAAAACATCTAGAGGCTCGTGAGGAATAACTTTGAGACTAGAGTGATTCACATTTATCGAGAAGTAAACAAGTGTGCCAACGAGTTTGCAAAATTGGGAACCACGAGTATGCAAGATTTTAAATGTATGTAACATAGTTATATTAGCAATTATCCATTAAAATTTCAAAGTATAAATACCCTAAACCTTAAATTGCAAAGACTTGACTTTAAACATGGATGAAATTTAATAAATTGTCTACACTATCAGCTTAAGTTATTGATTTGAATATTTCTTATTCTCTAATATTGAAAACCATAACTCTGTCCTTTCCATCCTTCTCATATCATATTTTATTTTAAAGTATTTTAAAACTCATTTAAATTATATTTTAGCTCATAAGGAATTCACAATATTTTTAGATAAAGAAGCTCTTGTGCATACATTTTTTATTAAATTAAGTGATAATAACAGAGAATCTCTGTTGTTGAGGTGTTCTTTGTTAAAATATACTCTCCTTTTTTTCTTTTTCGTGTAATAAAAAAATATTATGTTTTTAGCATTTAATCGCATTTTTTTAAGCTAATTTTTTTCTCGTGGATGTTTTCGGCTCTTTTATTAACTTAAATGCTAGTTTTAGGCACAATTTCGAAACGAGGATGTATATTGATTTAAATGTAATTTTGGTTTTCTTATTTTATATTTTTTTGGATTTTGGTCATTCTATATTAAAAATCATTTTTGTTAGTTATTTTATTTCATATTTTAGAGAATTTTAGTCCCTCCTCAAATTTAAATGTATTTTTTGATGACATAGCAGTAGTTTTTTTGTGACGTGGAACTGTTTAGGTATTATTATACTTATTTTATTTTTCTAGTCATATTAAGTGATATTTTTAATTAGGATATATATTATTATAAAAATTGAAAAACATTTTTTAATAGAAATTGTTATTATTATGTTTAAAACATTCAGAAAATCATGTTTATTCTTCTTTAAAGTTCTTCTTCTCCTTTCTCCCAAAGTAAACCCTGGAATGGAAAGTTCTTCTTCTTCAACGAGTTTGCCATAGGAATTTGTTTCATCCATTGTGCGTTTTTCTTTTTCTCCATTTGTGACAGTCTCCTCCCTCTCCTCCATTGATCATTTTGGTTTCTGGCATCATCGATTTCGTTCTTTCAGAAAATGACGACACCCTCGTATGTTTCAAGGTAATATGTTTTTTCTTCATGTTGTTGTTATTTAATGTTGCAGTAACGTCGTATTTGTGGTCCTGGTTTTTCTGTTGTTGTGGTCCTTGATGTGGTCCCTTAATGTTTTGTTTAGACTAGCAGAGACACAAACAGTCAGACTTCGAATCCACCATAAGGGAGAGTTTGTCACTCATCTCGTTTTGTCGTATGTTGATGAAATTGTGACTGAACTGGATTGGAATGGGACATTGACTTAATGTCGTATATGGATGTTGAACATTTGATAAAAATAGGGACAAACCGATAATTACTTTACTAGAAGGAATCAAGTACTATATAACATTGTGGATTGCAACGAAAAGGATTTTCTAGGTAGATGCAAAGGAATCTTGTGTCCTAAGATCCAACAAGCATTGGAAAAATCCAAGAAAGAAGCTAAAGGATGGATTGCTACATGGAATTCTGATGACGACTTTGTAATTTTTGGAGTGTCGAATGGTATTGAGACGTATGCTGTTAATTTAATACAGAAGAAATGTGTGTGCGGGAGTTGGGATTTAACAGGGATACCGTGTTGTCATGTTATCGCTTGCATATGGTATAACAAGAAGGATCAGGAGCAATATGTTTCATCATACATAGGTATCAATTGGAACTTACTAATGTGTATGTTAGCTTACTAATTGGAACTCACTAATTTTAACTATTTTCTAACGTATAGGCGTTCGACTGTGATGGCTACTTATAGTCATATAATCTTGCCAACAAATGTGTTAGAACATAGTTTGATTCTACAACCCTCAGTTAGAGTTTTGATGATAACAAAATACAAGATTAAATAAATTATGAGATTTATATAAGACATATATGCTACTTAAATTTATGTTGTGTATTTACAGAAACTCTGATGGAATCAACATCAAAATATCAGTATCAACATCAGCATCAGAAGATATGTCAGCATCAGAAGATCAAATAACATGTGCTATACGCTGAAGCCTGATGAACAGAATCTGTGCATAACATACTTTGACTCTGATCAAGATCCTAACCATGTCATCAGCACTCAGAAGCGTCAGAATAAGCTAAAGCCAAGAACACTTTGATTATCATTAGCAGAACACTCTGAAGTGTCAACGTTACTATGCATTCAAGACAGATTAATTACCAACGGCTTTATTCCAAGACAAAGATCTTCTCAAAAAGGAAAGAACATTATGAGCATTGAAATGGATTTATGGACAGCAAGTATCTATTCCTAGGCTACTTAAACAAGTCAGTGAGAAAAGAAATGGCTAATACTCTACACGCATATACACGCCTAAGCTAATCATCTTCAAGCACGCTCTCATTTTTGCTAAAGCTTTCAACCTCGCTTACTCTATAGCTCTAGCAATCTAGTTTCATCTAAGCTTCACATTGTGTATTATCACAGTTGTGATATATAGTTTTTCTAGAAAACATCAAACACACTTTTGTTCATTTATCTGTAAGAAATTCCTTGAGATAAACCGGTCTGTGGTTAGACTCAAGAAGGCTTTAACATTTGTTAAAGCAGTTGTGTATTCAGTTGAATATAGTGGATTAAGACCTCGTTGGAGAGAGGCGAAATCACCTTGACGGGTGGACTGGAGTAGTTTGAGATCAAACGAACCAGGATAAAAATAACGTGTTGTCTGCATTTGATTTAAAGTTTTACAATTCAACCCCCCTTCTTGTGTTTTTCACTTCTTCAATTGGTATCAGAGTGCCTGGTTCTGAGCTTATAACACTTAACTGTGTCAGTACAAGATCCAGCGTTAGAAAAACACAATGGCAGGACCACATCAAAACATCAGCAATGACAACAATGACGAAAGAGACAGATTCAGTGGCAAACCTCCAGTCTTTGATGGAGAGAACTTTGATTACTGGAAAGACAGAATTGAAAGCTTCTTTCTGGCCCATGATGCTGATCTGTGGGATATGGTGACTGATGGATACACGCACCCAGTGAATGGAAGTGGTCAGAAGATTGACAGGAAAGCAATGTCTGATCAACAAAAGCGTGATTTCAGAAATCATCACAAGGACAGAACAATTCTTCTCAGCGCCATCTCTTACTCTGAATATGAAAAGATATCAAATAGAGACACTGCAAAGAATATGTTTGACTCTCTGAGAATGACGCATGAAGGCAACATTCAAGTCAAAGAAACCAATGCTCTTGCGCTCATTCAGAAGTATGAGGAATTCAAGATGGAAGAAAGTGAATCAATTGAAATGATGTTCTCAAGATTTCAAATTCTGGTTGCTGGTCTCAAAGTTTTGGACAAAGGGTATTCTACTGCTGATCATGTTAAGAAGATCATCAGAAGCTTGCCAAAACAGTGGAGGCCAATGGTCACAGCGCTGAAGCTAGCTAAGGATCTCAACAAAATCTCTCTGGAGGAACTTGTCAGCTCCCTCAGAAGTCACGAGATAGAGCTAGAAGCAGATGAACCTCAAAATCAAGGTAAGCCATTAGCTTTAAAATCTAACAGAAAATCTGACTCCAAAGTTTTGCAGGCTGTAGAAGAAACCTTTGATGGGTCCTCATCAGAAGAAGATGAATTGTCTCTCCTCTCCAGAAGGGTGAACCAACTATGGAAGCAGAGGCAAAGAAAGTTCAGGAATCCCAGAAGATCAAAAAATCAGAATGAATCTTCCTCTAGATACAGAAGGTCAGAATCCTCCTCTGGACACAGAAGATCTGAAGGCTCTTCAGGAAGCAGAAAGCCAAACAACAAAGACATCATCTGCTATGAATTTAACGAGCAAGGACACTACAAGAGTGATTGCCCAAAGCTTCAGAGGGAAAAGCCCAAAAAGAAGTTTGGCAAGGAAAAGAAGAAAAGTCTCATGGCTACATGGGATGACTCTGACACATCTGAAGCTGACTCAGAATCAGATGATGAGAGAGCAAACATAGCTCTCATGGCAAACATAACAGAAGACAGTGAAGCTTCTGAATCAAACTCTGAATCAGACACAGAAGAGGTATTCCCTGACTTTTCTATTAACTTTACTAAGTCTGAACTAGCTGAAAGCCTTAATGAAATTCTGGAAAGATATCAGCAGATCAGAGTCAAATTCAGAAACCTGAAAAGGAATCTTGCTTCTGACTCTGATAAAACTGAGAGTCTCAAATTGGAGAATTCTGAGTTGAAAGATAAAGTTTCAAAATTAGAAAATCTATTGCAAAACTCTCAGAAGGAAACAATTCCTGAAACTCCCAGTAGTGCTGATGAGATCATCAAGGAGTATGATCACAACTTTCAGAAGTTTCTAGCTAAAAACATAGATAGAAGCAAAATGGCTTCAATGATCTATGGAGTTAGCAGAAATGGCAGAAAAGGAATAGGATACCAAGGTAAGGTACCTACACCAAAGAATGCCATGGATTTAGTTATAAAACGAACTCCACTTAATTCACACTTTGTATATGGGCACACACACGACATCAAATATACTAGTAGTAATTATTCTGTCAAGCCAAAATTCAACCAGAGTTTTGGTAAAACTAACAAATCAGGACCCAAGAAAATATGGGTACCTAAGGATAAAATAATACATGTTGCAGATATCTTTAGCAGCAAAGCAGAAACACCAGTCATGGTACCTGGACTCTGGCTGCTCACGACACATGACGGGAAGAAAGCATATGTTCCAAAGCCTGGAACTTAAGCCTGGAGGCCACGTAGGCTTTGGAGGCAATCAAAGGGGAAAGATCATTGGCTCTGGAACAGTAGGTAACGGAAATCTTCCCTCTATAAGTAATGTTTTATTAGTAGATGGATTAATGCATAACCTGTTATCCATAAGTCAATTAAGTGATAACAGTTATGATATAATCTTTAATCAAAATTCATGCAAAGCTGTTAGTCAGAAAGATGGGACTATCCTATTTAATGGAAAGAGGAGAAACAACATTTATAAAATAAAACTTTCTGAACTGAAAAGTCAGAATGTAAAGTGTCTTCTGTCTGTTAACAACATGTAATAGATCCGGCACAGAAGATTGGGGCATGTTAGTATGATAAGAATATCTCATATTAACAAACTCAATCTGGTCAGAGGACTTCCTAATCTGAAGTTCAATTCAGATGCTCTGTGTGAAGCATGTCAGAAAGGCAAGTTTGCAAAACCAGCTTTCAAATCTAAAAACGTTGTTTCCACCTCTAAGCCATTAGAACTTCTGCACATTGACTTATTTGGACCAGTTAAAACTGCTTCAGTCGGTGGCAAGAAGTATGGGTTAGTAATTGTATATGACTATAGCAAATGGACATGGGTAAAGTTCTTAAGACACAAGGACGAGTCACACTATGTGTTTGTCACCTTCTGCAACCAAGTTCAGAATGAAAAGGATCTTAGAATCGTCAAAGTCAGAAGTGATCATGGTGGAGAGTTTGAAAACAAAGATTTTGAGTCATTCTTTAATGACAAAGACATTCTGCATGATTTCTCTTGTCCTAGAACTCCCCAGCAAAATGGAGTTGTAGAACGAAAGAACAGAACATTGCAAGAAATGGCCAGAACCATGATCAACGAGACTAACATTGCTAAGATCTTCTGGGCAGAGGCAATAAACACAGCGTGCTACATTCAGAATAGAATCTCCATAAGACCTATTCTGGAAAAGACTCCATATGAATTGTGGAAGAACAGAAAGCCCAACATTTCATATTTTCATCCATTTGGATGTACTTGTTTTATTTTGAATACTAAAAATTATTTGAACAAGTTTGACTCTAAAGCACAAAAGTGTATTATGTTAGGATACTCTGAACGCTCAAGAGGGTACAGAGTATACAATACAGAAACACAGATTGTTGAAGAATCAATCAGTGTTCGTTTTGATGATAAGCTTGACTCTCAAAAGTCAAAGCAGAATGAATTACTTGCAGGTATGGAAGTTGAATTCACAGGTACTGAAGACAAGTCATCAGAAGCTCTCAACAAAGACACTCCCTCAACATCAGAAAGAGGCACAGCATGCAATCCAGCACCTTCTGTTGATCAACTTCAGAAAAGACCATCCAGAAGCAGCATGGATCACCCAGAAGAAACAATCTTAGGAAGAAAGGAAGATCCAATCAGAACAAGATCTAGCTTCAGAAACTATGAAGAATCCCTCATGGGACTTGTTTCTCTGATTGAACCATCTTCAGTTGATGAAGCACTTCTGGACAATGACTGGATTCTAGCAATGCAAGAGGAGCTGAATCAATTCACAAGGAGTGACGTATGGGATCTAGTTCCCAAACCAAAAGGATTCAACGTCATTGGAACAAAATGGGTGTTCAGAAACAAACTGAATGAACAAGGTGAAGTCATCAGAAACAAGGCATGATTGGTAGCACAAGGTTATAGTCAGCAATAGGGGATAGACTATACAGAAACCTTTGCTCCAGTCGCCAGGTTAGAATCTATCAGACTCTTAATTTCTTTTGCAGTTAATAAAGGCATCACTCTGTATCAGATGGATGTTAAGAGTGCATTCTTAAATGGCTATATAGAAGAAGAGGTATATGTGCACCAACCCCCTGGTTTTGAAAGTTCAAAAAATCCAGAATATGTTTTCAAACTAAAGAAGTCACTGTATGGTCTGAAACAAGCTCCCAGAGCTTGGTATGAAAGACTGAGTAACTTCCTGTTAGAAAAGGAATTCACCAGAGGGAAAGTGGACACAACCTTATTCTGTAACACAGTTAAGAATGACATTTTAGTATGACATATTTATGTTGATGATATCATTTTTGGATCTACTAAACCTTCTCTGGGAAGAAATTTTGCTAAGTGTATGCATGCAGAATTTGAGATGAGCCTAATGGGGGAACTGAAATTCTTTCTGAGCATTTAGATCAATCAAACCCCAGAAGGAACTTACATTCATCAGAGCAAATATGTCAGAGAACTTCTGAATAAATTTGATCTCTCAGAATGTAAGCCATCAAAGATTCCAATGCATCCCACGTGCATTCTGGAAAGAGAAGAGGTAAGCAAAAAGGTAGAATAGAAGGTCTACAGAGGTATGATTGGTTCTCTTCTTTATCTGACAGCTTCAAGGCCTGATATTTTATTCAGTGTATGCATTTGTGCAAGATTCCAATCAGATCCTAGAGAATCTCACTTAACAGTAGTTAAGAGATTTTTCAAGTATCTGAAAGGTACTACTAATCTGGGTTTGTTTTATAGAAAATCAAGTGATTACAGCTTAGTAGGTTACTGTGATGCTGACTTTGCTGGAGACAGAGTAGAGCGTAAAAGCACTTTTGGAAGCTACCAGTTTCTGGGAGAAAATCTGATCTCATGGTCCAGCAAAAGACAATCCACAATTGCTCTATCAACAACAGAAGCTGAATACATAGCAGCAGCTGGATGCAGCACACAAATGCTCTGGATGAAAAGTCAACTTGAGGACTTCCAGATATTTGAGAGTAACATTCCTATCCTCTGTGACAACACTTCTGCTATTTGCTTAAGTAAAAATCCAATTTTACATTCTAGGGCTAAGCATATAGAAATAAAACATCATTTTATTAGGGACTATATTCAGAAAGGGATTTTAAATTTAAAATTTATTAACACAGACCATCAATTGGCTGATATTTTCACAAAACCACTTTCTGAAGATAGGTTCAACTTCATTCTGAAACATCTCAGCATGAAGCTCTGTCCAGAATAAAATTGTTTTAATTTTATATATTAACCTTCAGAATTGTGTTTATTTCTCTGTGAACTTCTGATCAATCTTCTTTCAGAATCTTTAGAAATGCAGATTGTATCAGAATCTATCCATGAAGATCTGAGCGCTTCAGTTCAAGGATAGAAGTGCTGTTCACTCAATCAAACAAGTGTCATCCAGTCATCAGCTATTTTCTGAGGCTGAACACGTGTTCACGTTTCTGAAAAGGCAAAGCGCTGATTGGATGCATTGAGACACATGTCATGGGTAACTGTTCCAAATATCTTTCTGAATCCCCTAAAATCAGCTATCATTAAATGCTAATAATCATTATTTATTTCTCTCTCTTAAACATTTATGTTTTCAAAAACTTTTAGAAATCTATTTAAACACATCACACCATTCACACTTTTTACCCTTACTTTCGTTTTCTCTCAATATTTCTGTTTTCTGTGTTCTTACTTTCTCAAGAAAACCTTTCAATCTTTTTCAAAAACCTCGTGTGAACATGGCTTCTTCCAGCATTCCTTCTTCAGGTTCCCAGAAAACTGCTTCTTCTGAACAATATGAAGTACCTCTCAGAACGCTTCTCACTCCAATCAAGAACCTTGAAGTTCTGTCTGAACTAATTGTGGATTTCAACAGTTCTGAGCAAGCTGCTTAAGGAAGAAGTTTTCCATCTGGACATTGCGCCTTGGTCTAAAAAACGTCCAACATCCAAAGTTTAACCTGCAGAAGAACAGATAATTCAAGCTGAAGACTTGGGTCAAGAAGAAGAAACTACAGAAAGCTCTGAGAAGCACCCTGTATCTGAAGATCCTCAAGCTTCCTCTCTTGACAGGCAGACTCTGGAGGATTTGAAAAGATCTGATATGCTGATGAATGAAAGGATGGATAAGCAGGACATCAAGATTGATTCTATAGTAAACATGGTATCTCAGCAACAGGAAACCAACAATCAAATCAAGAGCATGTTGGAAGCTCTGTTCACACGTCTTCCACCTTCCTCTTAAAATTTTTCTTGTGTTTTCCTTGTTTTCTTTACATGTTTGTCTGTAATATTTTTACGTGTTCTGAACTTATCATTGCTTATGTTTTTTATATATACGCTCTTTTTGCTCTGATCATTTTAACTCTGATTATTTGTGCTTTTTGATAACTGACAAAAAGGGGGAGAAAGAATGATATTTTTCAATAACAGATTACTGAGACAAAAGTCCCAAACATTCTAACATTCTGATATATTTGAATTTCTTTCTTCTGAAAAGCTTACAGGTACAAGAATCCGATGAACTCTGATAAAGTAAAGTTCTGATGCTCAAAGAAAGTTCAATAAAATTCTGATGCTCAAGGTCTCATGGAATTAAAGGGAAGTAATCAACTCAGGGGGATTTTTTCTCTTCGTTACTCTGATACCTTTTATTCCTTATCTTCTTACCTCTAATACCTTGTATTCGTCATTTGTTTATATCTGATACCTTTTCTTCTCTATCCTTAATCTCTGATACCGTTTATTCTTTAATTTTTAATTGAAAAAAATATGGTTTTTGTCATCATCAAAAAGGGGGAGATTGTTAGAACATAGTTTGATTCTACAACCCTCAGTTAGAGTTTTGATGATAACAAAATACAAGATTAAATAAATTATGAGATTTATATAAGACATATATGCTACTTAAATTTATGTTGTGTATTTACAGAAACTCTGATGGAATCAGCATCAGAATATCAGTATCAACATCAACATCAGAAGATATGTCAGCATTAGAAGATCAAATAACATGTTCTATACGCTGAAGCCTGATGAACAGAATCTGCGCATAACATACTCTGACTCTGATCAAGATCCTAACCATGTCATCAACACTCAGAAGCGTCAGAATAAGCTAAAGCCAAGAACACTCTGATTATCATTAGCAGAACACTCTGAAGTGTCAACGTTACTATGCATTCAAGACAGATTAATTACCAACGGCTTTATTCCAAGACAAAGATCTTCTCAAAAAGGAAAGAACGTTATGAGCATTGAAATGGATTTATGGACAACAACGTATCTATTCCTAGGCTACTTAAACAAGTCAGTGAGAAAAGAAATGGCTAATACTCTACACGCATATACACGCCTAAGCTAATCATCTTCAAGCACGCTCTCATTTTTTCTAAAGCTTTCAACCTCGCTTACTCTATAGCTCTAGCAATCTAGTTTCATCTAAGCTTCATATTGTGTATTATCACAGTTGTGATATATAGTTTTTCTAGAAAACATCAAACACACTTTTGTTCATTTATTTGTAAGATAAATTCCTTGAGATAAATCGGTCTGTGGTTAGACTCAAGAAGGCTTTAACAGTTATTAAAGCAGTTGTGTATTCAGTTGAATATAGTGGATTAAGACCTCGTTGGAGAGAGGCGAAATCACCTTGACGGGTGGACTGTAGTAGTTTGAGATTAAACGAACCAGGATAAAAATAACGTGTTGTCTGCATTTGATTTAAAGCTTTACAATTCAACCCCCCTTCTTGTGTTTTTCACTTCTTCAAAATGGACCTCAGTTATGGACAAATGATGGACATGATCCAATCAACCCTCCAGTTATAAGGAGAGCTATTGGTCGCCCTAAGAAGAACTGCAACAAGTCAAATGGTGAGCCTATAAACACGGACATGTTTCCCCGAAATCTTCAAACTATGAAATGCAAAAAATGCAGGAATTTGAGACATAACAAGCGTACATGTAAGGGGAAAAGGGTTGTTGAAAGGACAATACCTAAAGGTGGTAACAAAAATACAAAGACAAAGGGAACGGGAAAGAAGACATCTAAGGGTGATGGACAAACTGTTATAAAAGGATGTTCTCAAGCCCCATCATTAACTCAAGACTAGTTTAAGGGTTTTCTGTTTTTTTAAGCTAGCTAATGTAATGAATGAAGATACTTTACTTATAGGTTTTCTATTCTGTTTTTTTTAAGAAAATGTTTGACAACATGTTAAGTCCCACATTTCTAGGCTACTGATATGATGTTATGGGTCTGTTTTAGTAAATGAATATGTGTTATGATATTGTGCTAAATGATTCATATGATTATGTTTTGCTAAATTCAATTAAATTACGGGTCTGATAAGTTCTACTAAATTCTGTTAAAAATCATGGGTCTGCAAGTTCACAAATTTTGCCATACTATCGTTCATAAATTATGGTTCTGCAAGTCCATAAATTATGGGTCTGCAACTATTACTATAAATTATGTGTACTAGTTTCAACAAGAAACCAAAATCTACTTTGGAACATGTTATAAGTACAAAAGGAAGGAAATAGCTCAAATATTTTGTGAGCACCAAAAACATTCATTGATCACAGCAAAACATTTCATAGATAATTATAAAAAAGAAACAACAAGTTACAAAACAAAGCAAGTGACATAAGTGAAAGAGGAAAAGAAACTTAGTTAAGGCAATTAACGGAACACTTAGTGTGCAAGTTATAAAATGGTGGTAACGACAACAATTCAATACCGATTCATAAACCATAACCTGCAACAACAACAATAATTCAACATCATGAAATGAAATAACTGAAGCGAAAAGAGACGAGAAATTAGTTAAAGCATTCTATCAAACACCTTTTGGGTAAGACTAAAACCTGTATTTTTCTTCCAATTCTCTAACTTTTCTGATCTATTCCTTTCTCTTTTGAATCTCTTTTGCTTTGATTTTGGTGTTGATTAAATTTGTGGTGTTTTTATTTGGATAAGATGGAGATTATTTTGGGTTTAATATGATGTGATAAAAGTGAGGAATACTGATGTGAAAGTCATGGAGATTGAATGGAAGGTTGATGATTGCTTCAGTTGGTAGAAGTGGTTTTGGGGAGGAGAAGCCTGGGAAGGTGCCCAATCTCGCCGGGTCTTGGCTCCTCCCATGGATGTAAATGAAACATCAACAATTTGAATTTAACGAAATCCATTTTCACAATATAGCCTCTCTTCTCTTTTTTTTTTCTTCAATTTTTTGAAAATCCTAATTATTTCAACAAATTGGTATCAACTGATAAATAGATGAATATTGACTGTGCTTTTCTTATTGATATGGGTACCATATACTCTCTCCGTTTTAAAATGAGTCTCGTTTAAGGTTTTTGCACATTCATTAAGGAATGTAATAATATTGTCATAAGTTATTGTACTTTTACTAAATTAACCTTATAAATGTGTTAGAAATAGTATAAAGTGTAATAATTAAAGGACACAGTTGGAAAAATAGCAATCATTTCTACATTGAAAAGTGACAATTTTGAAACAAATTTTATTTGCTAAAACAACACTCATTTTGAAACGGAGGGAGAATATACATCAAATGTATCTCTAATAATCCCAAATAAATTATTCAGTAAATATTTACAATAAACTCTAATAAATTATTTTTATATTTACATAGACAAATACACCCTCGTAGTCAAAACTGGAGGTGGATGAATATTGAGAATATTCCTAAATGTTGAAAGTATAATTCCTTGTTTCGAAGTAGGATGTTTCTCGACACAAGGTGTGTTGAATTAGTTGTGTTAGGTGTGTCGAAGCAGTTGCTACACAGATTTGATTTAGATTTAATTTAGTTTTAAAATAGGTACTTTGGGCTTTTATAATTTTGGGCTTTTTTAGCTTAGGGAGAAATAAGCTCAATTATAAATAGAGGGAGTAACTCCTTATTTTTGTAATCAATTCATTCATTCATAGTATTTGTAGTTGCAAGTGAATAAGAAAGTTTTCCATGGTTTGTGGGCAAAGAGTTACTCTGCAGAAACCCTAATCTATGTTCTTCTTTAATCTTCTTTTCTTTTTCATTATCATTGTGTGGTGATAACAATCTTGTTCATCATGATTGATAGAAATTCATCATAGGTGACGATGGATTTCTAACATATGGTATCAAGAGCTCCGGTTGAGCGATCAAGGGAATAAAAATAAGAGAATCACTGTGGCTATGAATCATCCAAATCGAAATTTTCCAGCAATTCTTCCAATTCTTAAAGTTGATAACTATGAGAATTGGTGCAAGCAGATAAAGGTTGTGTTTTATGGTCAAAATATTTGGGATCTTGTGACATATGGATTAGAACCGCTTGAAGAAGACGCCTCTGTGCTACGGTAGGAGAACTGACTTATGTGTTTTGCGTTTGATCGCAAATGTTGCGGTTAGCAAGAGTCGCCATCGACTTTTCTTTTATCCAAAAGGAAAGGTGAAAAAGCACAAGAAAGACCTTTGAGATTATTTCTTGAGTTTGGGGGTAGATTATGAAAAGAGAAGGTATTAGCACCCTTTTTATCCATGGTTTTCCATGGGCTCTTAGTTACTTTCTAGATCACTTACTTTTTTTGTTTGAAATTGTGCTTTGTGTGGTTTTTAATAGTATTTTGTAAAGAGGCCATTGTTTAGGCAATCTTTGTAATGATTCTTGTTTGTGAGAATGTATACAAAGATGTTTGATCTTTTGAAAATGTTTTCAAGTTTGTAAGATGTTTGTATGTGTTTGTTTTGAAAATAGCAAGGATGTTTGTTTGAAATTGAGCAAGCAATTAGGAGTATTATACCTACTCAAAAGTCTTTCTTGTTCATTTTCCTTTTCCTTTGACATTGTTATCTTACCATTGATTTGGTAAGTAACCTTATCTTTGGATGTTAACGGGACGGGCGTGGGTCATCGTATAGTAGTGATAGCAATGTTGTGAGATATATTAGCATTTCTCTTGAGGGACTAAGATCATTTTTAAGGCAATATTCTAAGCGTCATCGAGGGACTATGATCTCGTATTTTGATTGTTTTTGCTAAGACATCTCACATGCATAACATGACCATTTTTCGTAAGGCAACAAGTGGAGTTAACCCTAGGGGTGCATGTGTACAAGTGTGTTTAATTTCATGCATTTTTGTCTTGAATTTAAGGTTTTATAAGCATTGGTTTTAATCTTGCCATACACACACTAATTACTAACATTTATATGAAAGCGATAAATTGCGGAAAGTAAATTTACTACGATATTACATCACTTGGGGATAGGGATACAAATGTACAAATGGGGGTTGCAAGAAATAAAATTCTAATTATCTATTACAACCATATCGAATATGAATAAATGTACAAAATTGGAATGAAAAGAAGACAAACTTTGTTTTTACTTTTATTTATATGAACGGTTTGTTTAATTAAAATAAATCATATATTTTTGTAATATTTTTATATATTCGTGAAATAAAACTTGTAAATAAATAGTGTGTAAAAAAATCAACTCAAAAGGAGTTGTTTTGATTGGTTGAAAAAATATTTGAAGTTTGTAAAAAAACAAAGAACACAAATAGAAAGGCAAAAAATATTTTTGGTCCTGCCAAGGTTCGAACTCAAGTCCCTATACACAAATACTTTTCGCGCGCGTTGTTGATACCACTGGGGTGGTCTGTTTCACCCGTTCATGATGCAACTTCAATTGGGTAAAAGGTAAACTAGTTTCTGAACATTTAAAGTGCCCTGTCCTCCCTTTTGATTGCATGAGTGCAACTCTTCCCAGTTGAGATTCGAAAGGCTCCCCTATTCAGCCAATCGAAGGATACAAACAACCTGCCTAAAGTTTGGATACGAGCCTAACAAACATAACCTTCAAAAGCTACAGGACCAAGGGTTAACACAAATTTATTTGGCACCAAAATCCCAAGACTGAATGTACATGGCAGTAATAATCGATAGCTAAAGCATGGTCAATTCCCTAGATGTGATATATACACTTTCTCTTTTATTTATATGTACAAATGATGTTTTAAATAGAAAGTTCCAAGTTTAGAGGAACTTACCTCTTGAAGTGTCAATCGAAGGAGATGTATATGAATTCCTTGGTGGTGGACCAAACTTTGTTGTAACCTTCCTTGAGCTACTGGGACCACTTCTCTGCTTGAATTGAAAGGCTGATATTTATGAGGGAATTGAAGGTTTTGTTATACTGCAGTTTGGGGAGTGAATCGAAGGTGGTGTTATACTACAGTTTAGGGGAAGTAAATCGAAAGGTACCCTACTGAGATTTTCTTGTGAAAAAAAAAAGTCTTAGAGTTTTGAAGGTTTGAGAATGTTGGAGAGTTTGAAAATATTGGATAGTTTGAGAATGTTGGAGAGTTTGAGTGCTTGAGGATTTTTATGATTTTTCTCTCTAGCAAAAATCTGGCTCCTTTCTTTGTCAATGGTTTCTCTATTTATAGATAAAAGGTTTGGGAGTTTGAACAAAGATGTGGCTTGGCTGAAACGTGAATATTAAGCTATGTTAGATTTTCCAAGATCCCAAGGTGAAGTACTAAAGTTGTTGGCTAAAAGGGGCTGACTTCCCTGACTTACGGTGAAGTACAATCAGGATTTAAGCAAAGCATGGGTTGAGGAAAGGATTTGTACTAGCAAGTTTACTTTTATAAAAAATATTTTGGATAAAGGCTTAATCACCTGGACAATAAGTTAATCCATAATGTAAGTAATTAATTATGGAGTGAAATACAAGTATTAAGGCCTATAAAGTAAGATCATGTATCATGGCCTATAGATTTGATCAGTGTTCTTTCAAAATCCTATTTTCCACTTGCGTCGAAGAGTTCTAGAAGTGTACTAAAGAAGACTGCTTCGAAGGGAGCAAAATTCCCAAACGAAGCTTATGGATTAAACTTGCATCGAAGGAGATTTCCTGCCCAAATTAAGTACGTAACCCCAACTTTCATTCAAAGGAGGCTACAAGAGGCTTTTTGCCTTATGCGTGCTAGCATGGTGGGAGATATTTTTCCAGTCAATGCAAGCATCAAACATCCAATCGATGTAGACGCACGGTCCCATCAAAGCTTGTGGATTTGAAGAATGCTCGGAGGGAGTCTTTTAACCATTCGAAACATGTAGGTCGAAGGAAGCCAGTGTCTAATCGAATTGAGAATCAAAGCATACTTCCTCTTCTTCAACCCAATCGAAGGGTACATTATCATCTTCATTTTCCTTTTCCTTCGACCAATCGAAGTAACAACTTGTCATCTTAAAAAAAATTCATTTTTCTTTATTTCTTTAAACAGGTGTTTGTAACCACCTATATGAGAGGAATCTTGAAAAATGAGAGGGAAAACTTTGGGGTACAATAGCTTCCCCTGTTCAATCTTCTTAAATCATAAGAGTTAGATTGGAGAATTTTTCCATTCGTGACTCAAAGGTTGAAGAGGATTGGACACTAGAGTGCCCAGAAAATTGCACTCGAAGAGGTGATGGTTGATGGTATAGGGAATGGGCTTAAAGATTCCATTTGGAGAGATGATAGAAAGTTGTTAGAGATGGGCTTGTAGATGCCATCCAGAAATGATTGTTGAACTGTATTTGTAGGCTAAAACTGAGTGAGTATCAGAATGACGTCCATATCTGGAGCGTATCTGAACTGTATCTGGAGATTGAATCCGAATGAGTGTCAAAATGGAATCCGTCTTTGGAGCGTATCTGAACTGTATCTGAGAAGCTTGATCTGAATGAGTATCAGAATGGGGTCCGTGTCTAGAGCATATATGAACTGTATCTAGAGATTGAATCTGAATGAGTATCAGAATGGCGTCTGTGTCTGGAGCGTAACTGAACTGCATCTGGAGATTGAATCCGAATGAGTGTTAGAATGGTATTCGTATTTGGAGCGTATCTGAACTATATCTTGAAGGTTTAATTCTGAATGAGTATCAGAATGACATCCGTGTCTGGAGCGTATCTGAACTGTATCTGAAAGCTGAATCTAAATGAGTATCAGGATGGAATCCGTGTCTGAAGCGTATCTGAACTGTATCTGAATGAGTATCAGGATGACATCCGTATTTGGAGCGTATCGGAACTATATCTGAAAGATGAATCTGAATGAGTATCAGGATGGCATCCATGTCTGGAGCGTATATGAACTTTATCTGAAAGTTGAATCTGAATGAGTATCAGGATGGCCTCCGTATCTGGAGCGTATCTGAACTGTTCTGAAAGCTGAATCTGAATGACTATAAGGATGGCATCCGTATCTGGAGCATATTTGAACTGTATCTGAAAGATGAATGTGAATGAGTATCAGGATGGCATTTATCTTTGGAGTGTGTCTAAACTGTATCTGAAAGTTGAATCTGATTGAGTATCAGGATGGCATCCGTATCTGGAGCGTATCTAAAGTGTATCTGAAAGCTGAATCTGAATGAGTATCAGGATGGCATCTGTGTCTAGAGCGTATCTGAACTGTATCTGAAAGCTAAATTTAAATGAGTATCAGGATGGCATCCGTGTCTGGAGCGTATCTGAACTGTATCTGAATGCTGAATCTAAATGAGTATCAGGATGGCATCCGTGTCTGGAGCGTATCTGAACTGTATCTAAAAGCTGAATCTGAATGAGTATTAGGATGGCATCCGTATCTGGAGCATATCTGAACTGTATCTGAAAGCTGAATCTGAATGAGTATCAGGATGGCATCCGTGTCTGGAGCGTATCTAAACTGTATCTGAAAGCTAAATCTGAAGAACCTGTGTTGGATTGCTTCAGTTGGTCGTGTAGATAATTGTCATGGCTTGTCTTAGGCATGAATCTTTGACCTTTGTAATTTGTTGATGATAGCCATTGATTAATCTTATCCTGGAAAAGGTAAAATGTTAGCTGTATGCAATGTCATGATGTATGAAATGCATGGTGCAGTGATGTTCTCAAAATAAATGAGATTGTGTCGTATGCATTTTTCATGCACGTAATATGATGCATGAAGGGTAAAATGTTATTTGAATGTATATTTGTCTGGGAAAATAAATCATTGACAAATGCTGGGGAGTCATTAAATCACGGACTGCTGTTGAAGAGTAGGTGAGTCTTCAAACTTTGCTTAGAATATTTCCACCAAGGATTCCTGTTTTTTTGTTTGAGGAGAGCTCTGCTGAGGAATGTTGAAAACTCTGTGGAGAGTGTTGATCCTTTCTTGGGGAAAAAGAGTTCAAGAGTCTCAGTTGTTCGTTGCTCTACCGAGGAGTCGAATTTGAACTGATATCTGGTCGGGTCCAGGCTTCACAGTAACTTGCTGGGGATTGTAGAGTAGTCTATTGGGAAAGAGAAGTTGTGGTCCTTTGATTTGTAGTAGTCGGAGAGGAAAACTCAAACTGGAGAATTTTTAGTTTGTTGGGGAAATAAACCCTGTTGTCAGTCTGTTGGAGACGTGTCTTCTTCACTAGGGAAAATCCTCGAGGGTTCTTGAGGTCGACTCAGCTGGTGAGAAGTTTTCAGAGATTGAAACTCTGGCTGGGAGTCATCCTATGAGAAGGATCTTGGGGAGATTTGTCATTTCCCCTAGTAGTAAATGTTGTAGTAATTCCAGAAAATGATTGCTTGGTCACACATGACCTTTTATGTGGGAGCCTGTTTACCCTCAGAGTTAATCTGGTGCACCTTGACGCTTGAGATTTTGATCATATTTCCGGTAGCCCTGAATAAGAATGTTGTGGAAGAAACCAAGAACCTGATACTGACACCATCTGATACTACTGGCACATATGAACAAATTGGTGGTACCCAAGATCTTTGGTCAAGTCTCAGAATTTTCTTAAGAACTGTCATGGGAGGATCCAAAGACATGATACTGACGCCATCTGATACTGACACTATCTGATACTATTGGTACAGACAAGAAACTTGATGGTATCGGAAGTCTTCAAAGTGGATTTTGTTCAAACTTATGATCAACGTAACATTGCCCCTTGAGTGATACATGTGGAGATTTGCCCCTGGTTATTCAGCAATTCTTTGAGAGATTCTTTGAATCTTGACTTGACTTCCCTAGATGTGTTGGAAAAAGTTCATGCTGTTCCCCTTTGATCATGAGAGATTTGTCATTGGAAGTGTCTTTCCAATCGAAGTGATTTTGTTCACTGAGAGAGCTTTTTTTCACTGGATATTCGTTGTGTGAATTTCTCTGTTGTCAAACAAATAGCCATATGCAAACAGCGATATTCAAATAATGCAAAGTTTATGCTTGTCTTGAAATTTTTGAAAATGCGCTTTAGCAAGTAAAGAAGTTTTGTAAGAAAAATCAAACTCAAGATTTAGGGTAAAGCCTTATAGGAGTCAGGATACCCTTTGTAACAATATGCTTTCGAACTAACCCAGGATTCAATTAGGACTTTTGGAGGGTTATAGTGTGACTTGGTTCACGGTTTAAGAAACAAAGGATAAAGGCTCAAAGTGTGTTTGTACTCACCCTCTCTTCGTGATGTTCTTCATTCCTAAACTCAGTTAATTGTGTGTTTGAACTCCAATTGAGTCTGGAATAACGTCTTGGTGATGGTTCAGACAAGTTAAGTTTGTCAGAAGGCAGTCATTTTTGCAAAAAATTTCATGTTGTAGAGGGTTTGTAGTGACCTCATTTTTTTATTTATTATCCCTGATTTTTGCCTGACGGTTCTTGTTTTGAGATTACAGTCAGCGGGATGCCCCAGTTTTTCTTAAGTCTCCTTTGTAGTTTTTGACTTAGTGGGATTTTCTTTTGAGAGATAAAGACTGCCTATTTGATAGGGAACCATCACCATCTTTTGGTTCAGAAGGGGTGTTTTTGATGTCGCTTGCTGTATTACGAGATGAGAGTTTGAATTAACTAAGAGACTACCCTGCCCCAGGTTTTGATTAAAGGTTTCAATTTGTGTAAAAAAGAAAACTTCTACTTCTTTGGCTCGAAGGGGTTGACTAGGGATTATCTTCCTTATAACTCCAGTGTTTAGGATTTGAAAGAACGCTTGTACATCGTCAACAAGGTCTGTCCAAAAGCATACTATATGAGATTATGGCATTTGTTTTCGTCATCCTCCCTCTAAAGGCTTGTAACTTTTAGAAAGAGTTAAATGTCATAAGGAGAGTAATAAGCATAGTTTAAATATAGTGAAAATGAATGGATGAATTCAAGACAAACATATGCAATGCATTAATGAAACAAAGTTTGACATTTAATAGATAAGTGCTTGAACAAGCAAAAGAAATTACAACTGAAAATTCAAATGAACAGAAGCCTCTTTTTCTGAACTTGTTACTTTAGGTGGTGAGCCTTTGAGGGACAGCAGAAGAATTCAGTCTGGCTATCTTGTGTGAACTTCAATATTCCTTCGTCGATCAGGTTTTGAATCTTATACTTCAGCGCCCAACAATCGTTTGTATCATGCCCAGGACTATCGGAATGATAGGCACACCTGGAATCAGGATTGTAGCTGGGAGAAAAAGTTTTGGGATTTGGATGAGGTCTTATTGGTGTAATCAGATTCATCCTCAACGTGTGTTGCAAAACTTGGGACAGTGGTATGTTGATGTTGGTAAACTGTCTTTTGGGCTCACTTTTCCTTTGTTGATTTTCTGGTTGATGTTGACGAAGTCGTTGTTGGGCTCGTGACGTGGAAGAAAATTGGGAAGGTCTTCTTTCCCTTAAACCGGCTTCTTGTCTCATTGGAGGATAAATAATGACTTGATCCCCAATTCTAGATGTTTTCCCTATTTGGTTACATCCGTCTTGACGAAGCTTGTTGATGAGGACTCTCAGCTCTTCTTTTCCCTGTGCCAAGTTTTGGATGAGAGCCATCTGGCCAACCAGTTGTCCCATTATCTAGATTTTCATTACTGCTATCTCAGTTCGTAGCCGCTCCAACTGGTCATCTTTGTTGCCCTCAGGATTCCCTATGATCATGCCCCTAGTGAGGAGAGCTTTCACTTCTTCTTGCCCATTGGATAAGTTCAAGAACATTTCTCGGAGTTGATAGTTTTGAGCCTGGATGTCCTTGATAGTCTGTTCTAGAGCTATCTCTACTGAAATAAACAGTAGGAAGATAAGGAGACTTGTATGGGAGAAACATGTCATGATATGATGCATGATATGTGGATGCATGTTTTCAAGGTTCTCGCGGGGTAAATGTTAGTAGTCACTTACAGTTTTGATTGGAGAACTTCGTATCGGTGGATGTCCTTCCATGAGAATTAAGCTGACCGTGTCAAGTGGATTTTAGCCCTTGAATCAAGTTTGTTTTAATTGATCTTTGACGGCGTTTGGTCAGAGGAAAATAAATCCTCTTGTCCCTTGATAGACATCTGGTTCAACGTGACCTTGCATCATAGGCCCTTGAGATCCTTAAAACGGTTATTGAAAATGCTATGGTATGATGTTATGTACAAGTATGCAAAGTAAACAAGTTTATATGCAAATAATCATATACACACAAAGCAGACAAGTCCTTAGGTTTAGGCTTGCATGGAGTTAGTATGTAAGTACCCTCTTGAAGTTTAGTTGGCTCAACCTGTCCTAGTAATAGTAACCGGGTTCTAAGAAGTCTCAATATCACTAATCTTTCCCACAAACTTCATTCCGATTGACAACTGACTTTCCACAAAACAAAGCTCAGGAGTCAAATCTCAATGAGTGTAGTATCGAGTATCAACCAACTTCGGACTGCACCAAAGTCGGTCATCTCACTACGTCCTAATGGCCAAGTTGGTCAAGTAAAGGTTCTAAAAGTCAGTTAGTGCTTCATGACATCACTCAACGGCCCAGTATTCTCCTTGACTACTCGAGGACTACCGGTACCCACAAATATGTCACACTAACATAGCTATTGCTTAGAACATGTCAGTATACCCCACACAGTTTCTACAATGTATTGCTACTTACCTATAAGGTAACCCAAATCCGGGTAGAGGATTCAAGCCCAAATAAAGAACCAAAATGTAAAGCATACAAGTCAAACGAAGAAAGCAAGTAAAGGTGATATATCCCTAAGGTAACCCCACTTTTAAGATTTCCCTAGCAGAGTCGCCAGTTCTGTGATACGGTGGGAGAACTGAGTTAGGTGTTTTGCGTTTGATCGCAAATGTTGCGGTTAGCAAGAGTCTCCACCGACTTTTCTTTTATCCAAAAGGAAAGGTGAAAAAGCACAGGAAAGACCTTTGATATTATTTCTTGAGTTCGGGGGGTAGATTATGAAAAGGGAAGGTATTAGCACCCTTTTCATCCATGGTTTTCCATGGGCTCTTAGTTACTTTCTAGATCACTTACTTTTTTTGTTTGAAATTGTGCTTTGTGTGGTTTTTGAAAGTATTTTGTAAAGAGGCCATTGTTTAGGCAGTCTTTGTAATGATTCTTATTTGTGAGAATGTATACAAAGATGTTTGATCTTTTGAAAATGTTTTCAAGTTTGTAAGATGTTTGTATGTGTTTGTTTTGAAAATAGCAAGGATGTTTGTTTGAAATTGAGCAAGCAATTAGGAGTATTCTACCTACTCAAAAGTCTTTCTTGTTCATTTTTCTTTTCCTTTGACATTGTTATCTTACCATTGATTTGGTAAGTAACCCTATCTTTGGATGTTAACGGGACGGGCGTGGGTCATCGTATAGTCGTGATAGCAATGTTGTAAGATATCTTAGCATTTCTCTTGAGGGACTAATATCATTTGTAAGGCAATATTCAAAGCGTCATCGAGGGACTATGATCTCGCATTTTGATTGTTTTTGCTAAGACATCACACGTGCATAACATGACCATTTTTCGTGAGGCATCAAGTGGAGTTAACCTTAGGGGTGCATGTATACAAGTGTGTTTGATTGCATGCATTTTTGTCTTGAATTTCAGGTTTTCTAAGCATTGGTTTTAATCTTTCCATACACACACTAATTACTAGCATTTATATGAAAGCGATAAATTGCGGAAAGTAAATTTACTATGCTATTACATCACTTAGGGATAGGGATACAAATGTACAAATGGGGGTTGCAATAAATAAAATTCTAATTATCTATTACAACCATGTCGAATATGAATAAATGTACAAAATTGGAATGAAAAGAAGACGAACTTTTTTTTGACTTTTATTTATATGAAAGGTTTTGTTTAATTAAAATAAAATATTTTTTTTGTAATATTTTTATATATTCGTGAAATAAAACTTGTAAATAAATAGTGTGTAAAAAAATCAACTCAAAAGGAGTTGTTTTGATTGGTTGAATTTTTTTTTGAAGTTTGTAAAAAAACAAAGAACACAAATAGAAAGGAAAAAACTATTTTTGGTCCTGCCAAGGTTCGAAATCAGGTCCCTTTATAGAAATACTTTTCGTGCGCGCTGTTGATACCACCGGGGTGGTCTGTTTCATCCGTTCATGAGGCAACTTTAATTGGGTAAAAGGTAAACTTGTTTCTGAACATTTAAAGTGCCCAGTCCTCCCTTTCGATTGCATGAGTGCAACTCTTCCCAGTTGAGATTCAAAAGGCTCCCCTGTTCAGCCAATCGAAGGATACACACAACCTACCTAAAGTTTGGATACGATCCTAACAAACATAACCTTCTGTTGTACCCCAATTTTTTCCCCTAAGATCCTTTCGTGATACCATATTATTTCAATCACAACAAGATCTCATTAAGGCTTTTGGTTCTTCTACCTATCTTTAGCCTTGCTCTTTGAGGAGTTACCAAGCACCTTGACTTGTGTCCTTTTGTGATCATGGATATTTTGCTTTTATTTTCTCTGTAATTAACAAAATACAATATTGGTTTGTCTTACTTGTTAATAATGTAGGTAAAGGCAATAAGGTTTAGCAAGTTGCTTCATGGGTTCATGAGTTTATTTCCATGCCCTAGTCAATAGCTTGAGAAATTCAAACCTCACCATTGAAGTTGTTTTGGAAGAATTGGTATGGAAGTGGTTTTGGTGGCCATGAGTCCTCATCATCATCCTCAACAATTTCTATTCACAAAGGAAGAATATTGGCACAAAAAGTTTGTTCAAACTTGACAAAGTTCCACAAAGCATTCTCTTGATCTAGAGGCTAGGGTTTTGGACTTCAAAGGAGCATATCTTGCTCATCTTTTGGTATTTTTGAGTGATTCCAAAAACATCCTTCTCTACAAAGAGTTACCAACAAATCACTTCAAAAGTTCCAAGGAGTTTTCATGTGGAAGGAACTTGGTGAAGAATAAAGATTACAAGTCACCCAGATGAATCCCCAATTCTCCATATGTGACTTCAAATGGTCATAAATTGGTCAATTTTTATCACCTTGAGCTCATTCGTTTTTCATGATGATCTTAAAGATGTGTACTTCATGCCTTCGTTTATGTGCAAAGTGAGAAAATGGATGGAAGTTGCCTTAAGAATGCAAAAGAGTATAGGTCATTTCATGATTTTTGGAAAACTTCAACAAGTCATAACTTGCTCAATTTTTGGAGATTTTGAGTGGTTCAAATTTAAAAATGTCATTCAAGAAGTCTACTTTATTCCATCTTTTTTGGTCAAGAGCAAATTCTAAGTGGAAGGCCATGTTTAGATGCAAAAGATTATAGGTCATTTTTAAAGAAGAATTTGAAATATTTCTAAGTATGGAAAGTCAACTCTTTTTCTTCAACTTTGACTCCATGTAACTTTCAGCTCAAGCATCCATTTGATTCCATTCTTTTTCCATTGCAAAGCTTGTAACCTCATATTTCCAAAGCATCAATAATTATGCCCTAAGACCCCTTGAGGTGAAAATGCCTTGGATTTAAATTCGGTTGTTTGAAACTGAATTTTGCACAAAGTCAGAATTTTGAAATCTTTGTTTTGGCTTCTAATCACAAGATTTCCACGCGTTTTTTTTCTAATCATGTTTAGCAACTTGCCAGAAGTGATTAGCATCATGAAACACACGATTTGGCTGAGTTTTGGTCAAGTTTGAGTCACACTTTCTTCATGATGCAAACCCACACGAATTCCCTCCAAAATGCATCATTTGCTATTCCTTTTGATCCCATTTTATTCCCTATAAATAGAGGGTCATCCCCCATTCAATTTCCCAAGCTTAGATAGCCAGAATCACCCTGCCAAACTTGCTTCACAACTCAGAATTCAACAACTTTGAATTCTATTCTCAAGCCTTTTTCAATCCAATTTTTCCATCAATTCACCTTCCTTAATCTTCCCTGAAGCTAACCATATAATTACATTCAAGAATCGTGCCCTATATTGCTCCATAGAAGTCCAGTTTCAGAGCTCTGCAACTCAACTTCAATAGGTAGATTCCTTCATAAATTCTTCAAAACACTGATATCATTGTGTTGCTCTCATTGTCCTGGTTCTAGTCGCAACACTTACAGTTCACTGGAAACACGTTTTGTCCATGAATTTTCAAATCCCTTTTCAAAACTTTCTTTCAGAATTGCTTGAGCTACAGTTTATATAAATTTTGCGCGAGGGTGTGGTTGTCTTAGTCTTGAAGAGACAAAGCGAATGGCATAGGTCTGAGCTTCTGATTTTACAGTTTGAGAGACCTGCAATTCGTGATGGCTGAAGGTTGAAGATGACCAACGTGTCATCTTCTAACCAATGAAAGCGTGCCATTTGTTATTTTCAAATTCTGATTTTATTATTGATTATGTACATTATTCATTAAAGACCATGATATGCACAGCGCGCCAGATCCCTTGGGTTTGATTACTAACGCGTTTTATCTTTCATCCAATGGTCCACATCTTTTACTTTTATTTTCTTTTTCTGATTTTTATATTTTAATTGTTTTAAATTTCAAAAAATCATAAAAAATTCATTTTTAGTCCAAAAAATCTGAAAAAATTATGAAAAATATTTTTGATTATTCTCTTTCTGACTTTTATTTTTTCACAATTTAATTTTGTGTTTTGGTATTTTTTATAATTTTTGCACTTATTTGATTTGTTTAAAATGTTTAAAAATACTTTTACACATTTTTAAATTCTGAAAAACTTATGGAATGATCCAATGATATTGTGACAAATATTGGTGACCTTATTTTATTTTTGTTTCAGACTTTACTATTTTTTACTATTTTTTTTTTATCTTACCCATTTATTTTAATTTTTAAAAATAGTTTCTGACTTTTAAAAATTCCCAAAAATTTTTGTAAAATTACTTGGCCTCTTATCTGATTTTTCTATGGTCTTATTTCTCATTTCTTGATTAATTTGAATATAATTGACATTTTCCTAATTATTTTCCATTTTTCAAACATTTTTAAACCCTTTAATGTATATATTAATCATATTATTATTTTGTGAATATTTTCTGGCTGTCTTGGGTTGATTTTTTGATCATGGCTTTATTAACATCATTGGATCCATGGTGTTGAGTTTAACTCCACAAAAATAGATGAATGATTTTAATAGTAGTTTGATTAAATATTAATTCAAATGTGGTTTCTCTTTTTACCCTAATTCCTCTTCATCTCATCCCCTTCTCATTGCACTAAATGTTGTTGGATCATGATCTCTATATCATGTCTCAAAACAAATGGTGCATAGATTGCTATCGACCGGCCTCAAAATAGGTGCGACTTCTATATAAGTCTACTTACGATTTCTTAACATAGCGCTAAATTTTGTCCTGATTCGAATAAATGATCATTTGTGGCCCAAACTTATGATTGCAAGCCCAAGTATGTTAATTTGATCTCTTTGATCCAATAACCTTGAGATTCATTGTGTGGAGGCTTTGGTTCTACCAATCCTCTAATGGATCTACAACACCTTTGGTCAACGCGGATCAGTTAAACATCGTTGATCATTAAATGGTACTTATGAGAATCCCAAATGGATAATATACTTGACAAAAAGCAAATTCAACTTGTTGTGTGGAGGCTTTGGTTCTACCAATCCTCTAATGAGTTCCAAATGCAAGTTTCAAGATGGTCATCCAACTAACCACTAATTATTGACTTGTTTTATCTTATGCTTTTATTCTTTTATGCTTTATGCACTATTTATTTTTTAGCATTTTTCAATTCATACCATTTTCATCTTTACTCATTTGAGCATTTATATTCTTGTCATTTTTATTTTGCTCACTTGAACTTTTCTTTTTCTTTTCCTAAGATACTTAATAATCAACTTAAACCCTAAAAAACTCTTAATGGTACTGAGACTATTTGGTTACTATCCTTGGCATTATGGAGCAGTGGACTTTTTCTTGGACTTAGGATTAGAAACCTTGGCCTATCTTGGAGACCTTGTGATCTTATCTGATTATTTTGTCTGGAGTTCTTGAGGTTTACCTCAAGACATTGGGTTGCTTGTTTGTTTTTGTGTGCAGGTTTTTGTGATTACAACCTTTGTTTGTAATATGGAATTCACCCGTATACAACCGTTACTCTGCCCAATTTTTGTGAAGACTTAATACACTTGAAGAGGTCTAGTATCTTTGCTTGCTTGGTTTCAATCCAAAGAATGGGAATTCTATCTTGGCTCATAATTTCAAGTTTGGGCTTCTTGTTGGTTAGATGGTCCTTATCCTTAGCTTTTACCTTATGATTTAGGATAGTCTCTTCTTCTCCTCCCATCTTCTTTAATTTCAAAAATCTTCTCCCTTCTTTTTTGAAAACTCTTCTTGTTTCTAAACTTGAAACACTTTCATAATAAACTTGGACTTATGTCCATGCATTTTCAAAATATTTTCATAAATAAACTTCAATCAATTTAATAATACCTTGAGATTTTTTTGTGAGAAAACTAAAAGTCAATCAATCTCATTTCAAACCATTTTGCCACTTTGGCTTTTTATCTTTAAACTTTTCTCAAAAGATTAGACTCTTGTCAATTCTTGTAGTGATGCAAACAACTATACTTCTACAATAGGTAGTGAAGTGAGATATTTTCCACTTGGGTGTTGAGTGAGGCATTGTTGATTTTAAAATCCAAGCCATGTCCTCCACTTTGAGATGATGCAAATTCTCCTTCCTCATGATTGTGGGTAGTAAGTATGTTTTCCACACGGACAATGACGATGATGTCTTATCTCATAAAATTAACCAACACACTTGTGTTTCAAATTTTTTAAAAGAGGAACTACGTGTACCCTGATCCCCTATTGCACGAAAGGTGGTACGTAGGCACTAAAGGTTCGCAACCGCGGCGGGTGCAAAAATCATTAAAAAAATATATATTTCTCTTCTCACCTCCACCATTCATTTTATATATAACACATTTTTTATAGCCAAAATATACAGATTTTACAAAGAGGTTCCTACAGAGTACCGTAGATGTTTAGGGTGCTAATACCTTCCCTTTGCATAACCAACCCCCTTACCTTGAATCTTTCCCCCTTTTTTGGGTTATTCGCCATTTTCCCATTCCTTTGGAAACAATAAAGCGCGGTGGCAATTTTTATTTTTGATTTGTATAAGTTCTAGTCAATCCAATGGCTTAGTCTTGAACATTTCTACCGCTACACCTTCGAAAGCTACAGGCCTAAGGGTTAACACAAATTTATTTGGCACCAAAATCCCAAGACTGAATGTACATGGCAATGATAATCGAAAGCTAAAGTATGGTCAATTCCCTAGATGTGATATCTACACTTTCTCTTTTATTTATATGTACAAATGATGTTTTAAATAGAAAGTTCCAAGTTTAGAGGAACGTACCTTTTGAAGTGTCAATCGAAGGAGCTGTATATGACTTCCTTTGTGGTGGACCAAACTTTGCTGTAACCTTCCTTGAGCTACTGGGACCACTTCTCTGCTTGAATCGAAAGGCTGGCATTTATGAGGGAATTGAAGGTTTTATTATACTGCAGTTTAGGGGAGTGAATCGAAGGTGGTGTTATACTACAGTTTAGGGGAAGTGAACCGAAAGGTACCCTACTGAGATTTTCTTGTGAAAAAAAAAAGTCTTTGAGTTTTGAAGGTTTGAGAATGTTGGAGAGTTTGAAAATATTGGAGAGTTTGAGAATGTTGGAGAGTTTGAGTGCTTGAGGATTTTTATGATTTTTCTCTCTAGAAAAAATATGGACCCTTTCTTTGTCAATGGTTTCTCTATTTATAGAGAAAAGGTATGGGAGTTTGAACAAAGATGTGGCTTGGCTGATATGTGAATATTAAGCTATGTCAGATTTTCCAAAATCCCAAGGTGAAGTACTAAAGTTGTTGGTTAAAAGGGGATGACTTCCCTGACTTGCGGTGAAGTACAATCAAGATTTAAGCAAAGAATGGGCCGAGGAAAGGATTTTTACTAGCAAGTTTACTTTTATGAAAAATCTTTTGGAAAAAGGCTTAATCACCTGGACAATAAGTTAATCCATAATGTAAGTAATTAATTATGGAGTGAAATACAAGCATTAAGGCCTGTAAAGTAAGATCACGTATCATGGCCTATAGATTTGATTAGTGTTCTTTCAAAATCCTATTTTCCACTTGCGTCGAAGAGTTCTAGAAATGTACTAAAGAAGACTACTTCGAAGGGAGCAAAATGCCTAAACGAAGCTTATGGATTAAACTTGCATCGAAGGAGATTTCCTTCCTAAATGAAGTACGTAACCCCAACTTTCATTTGAAGGAGGCTACATGAGGCTTTTTGGCTTGTGCGTGCTAGCATGGTGGGAGATATTTATCCAGTCAATGTAAGCATCAAACATCCAATCACAGAAGACGCACGACCCCATTGAAGCTTGTGGATTTGAAGAGTGCTCGGAGGGAGTATTTTAACCATTCGAAACATGTAGGTCGAAGGAAGCCAGTGTCTAATCGAATTAAGAATCGAAGCAGACTTGCTCTTCTTCAACCCAATCGAAGGGCATATTATCATCTTCATTTTCCTTTTCCTTCGACCAATCGAAGTAACAACTTGTCATCTTCAAAAAAATTAATTTTTCTTTATTTCTTTAAACAGGTGTTTGTAACCACTTATACGAGAGGAATCTTGGAAAATGAGAGGGAAAATTTTGGGGTACAACAGCTGCCCCTGTTCAATCTTCTTAAACCTGAATAATTAGATTGATGAGTTTTATCATTCGTGACTTGAAGGTAGAAGAGGATTGGACACTAGAGTGCCTATAAATTTGCACTCGGCGAGGTGATGGTTGATGGTATAGGGAATGGGCTTAAAGATGCCATTTTGAGAGATGATAGAAAGTTGTTGGAGATGGGCTTGTAGATGTCATCCAGAAATGATTACTAAACTATATCTGTAGGCTGAAACTGAGTGAGTATCAGAATGGCATCCGTGTCTGAAGCGTATTTGAACTGTATCTAGAGATTGAATCCGAATGAGTGTCAGAATGAAATCCGTGTTTAGAGTGTATCTGAACAATATCTGAGAAGCTGGGTCTGAATGAGTATCAAAATGGCATCCGCATTTGGAGCGTATCTGAGCTGTATTTGGAGATTAAATTTGAATGAGTATCAAAATGGCGTCCGTGTCTGGAGCGTATCTGAACTGTATCTGGAGATTGAATCCAAATGATTGTCAGAATGGTATTCGTATTTGGAGCATATCTGAACTGTATCTTGAAGGTTGAATTCTGAATGAGCATCAGAATGACATTTGTGTTTGGAGCGTATCTGAAAGCTGAATCTGAATAAGTATCGGGATGGCATCCGTGTCTGGAGCGTATCTGAACTGTATCTGAAAGCTGAATCTAAATGAGTATCAGGATGGCATCCGTATCTAGAGCGTATCTGAACTGTATATGAAAGCTGAATCTGAATGAGTATCAGGATGGCATCCATGTCTGGAGCGTATCTGAACTGTATCTGAAAGATGAATCTGATTGAGTATCAGGATGGAATCCGTGTCTGGAGCATATCTGAACTGTATCTGAATGAGTATCAGGATGGCATCCGTATCTGGAGCGTATCTGAACTGTATCTGAAAGATGAATCTGAATGAGTATCAGGATGGCATTCGTTTCTGGAGCGTATCCGAACTGTATCTGAAAGTTGAATCTGAATGAGTATCAGGATGGCATCCAAATCTGGAGCGTATTTGAACCGTATCTGAAAGCTGAATCTGAATGAGTATCAGGATGGCATCTGTGTCTGGAGCGTATCTGATCTGTATCTGAAAGCTAAATCTGAATGAGTATCAAGATGGCATCTATGTCTGGAGCGTATCTGAACTATATCTGAAAGCTGGATCTGAATTAGTATTAGTATGGCATCCGTGTCTGGAGCGTATCTAAATTGTATCTGAAAGTTGAATCTGAATAAGTACCAGGATGGCATCCGTATCTTGAGTGTATTTGAACTGTATTTGAAAGCTGAATCTGAATGAGTATCAGGATGGCATTCGTGTCTGGAGCGTATCTGAACTGTATCTGAAAGCTGAATCTAAAGAACCCGTGATGGATTGCTTTAGTTGGTCGTGTAGATAATTGTTCTTGCTTGTCTTAGGCATCAATCTCTGACCTTTGTAATTTGTTGATGATAGCCTTTGATTAATCTTATCCTGAAAAAGGTAAAATGTTAGTTGTATGCAATGTCATGATGTATAAAATGCATCATGCAGTGATGTTCTCAAAATAAATGAGATTGTGTCCTATGCATTTGTCATGTACATAATATGATGCATGAAGGGTAAAATGTTATTTGAATGTATCTTTGTCTGGGAAAATAAATCCTTGACAAATGTTGGGGAGTCATTAAATTGCGGACTGCTGTTGAAGAGTAGGTGAGTCTTCAAACTTTGCTTAGAATATTTCCACCAAGGATTCCTGTTTTGTTGTTTGAGGAGAGCTCTGCTGAGGAATGTTGAAAACTCTGTGGAGAGTGTTGATCCTTTCTTGGGGAAAAAGAGTTCAAGAGTCTCAGTTGTTCGTTGCTCTACCGGGGAGTCAAAGTTGAACTTATATCTGGTCAGGTTCAGGCTTCACAGTAACTTGTTGGGGATTATAGAGTAGTCAATTGGGGAAGAGGAGTTGTGGTCCTTTGATTTGTAGTAGTCAGAGAGGAAAACTCAAATTGGAGAATCTGTAGTTTGTTGGGGAAATAAACCCTGTTGTCGGTCTGTTAGAGACGTGTCTTCTTCACTGGGGAAAATCCTCGAGGGTTCTTGAGGTCGACTCAGCTGGTGAGAAGTTTTTAGAGATTGAAACTCTAGCTGAGAGTCATCCTATGAGAAGGATCTTGGGGAGATTTATCATTGCCCCTAGTAGTAAATGTTGTAGTAATTCCAGAAAATGTTTGCTTGGTCGCACATGACCCTTTTATGTGGGAGCTTGTTTGCCCTCAGAGTTAATCTAGTGCACCTTGACGCTTGAGATTTTGATTATATTTCCGGTAGCCCTGAATAAGACTGTTGTGGAAGAAACCAAAAACCTGATACTGACACCATCTGATACTACTGGCATATACAAACAAATTGGTGGTACCCAAGATCTTTGGTCAAGTCTCAGAATTTTCTTAAGAACTGTCATGCGAGGATCCGAAGACATGATACTGACACCATCTGATGCTGAAACTATCTGATACTATTGGTACAAACAAGACTCTTGATGGTACCAGAAGTCTTCAAAGTGGATTTTTTTCAAACTCATTATCAACATAACATTGCCCCTTGAGTGATATATGTGGAGATTTCCCCCTGGTTATTCAGCAATTCTTTAAGATATTCTTTGAATCTTGACTTGACTGCCCCAGATGTGTTGGACAAAGGTCATGCCGTGCCCCTTTAATCATGATAGATTTGTCATTAGAAGTGTGTTTTCAATCAAAGTGATTTTGTTCACTGAGAGAGCTTTTGTTTACTGGATATTCGTTGTGTGAATTTCTCTGCTGTCAAACAAATAGCCATATGCAAACAGCGATATTTAAATAATAAAAATTTTATGCTTGACTTGAAATTTTTGAAAATGCGCTTTAGCAAGTAAAGAAGTTTTGTAAGAAAAATCAAACTCAGGATTTAGGGTAAAGCCTTATAGGAGTCAGGATACCCTTTGTAACAATATGCTTTCGAACTAACCCATGCTTCGATTAGGAATTTTAAAGGGTTGTAGCGTGGCTTGGTTCACGGTTTAAGAAACAAAGGATAAAGGCTCAAAGTGTGTTTGTACCCACCCACTCTTCGTGATGTTTTTCAGTCCTAAACTCAGCTAATTGTGTGTTTGAACTCCAATTGAGTCTGGAATAACGTCTTGGTGATGGTTCAGACAAGTTAAGTTTGTCGGAAGGCAGTCATTTTTGCAACATTTTTCATGTTGTGGAGGGTTTGTAGTGACCTCTTTTTTTATTTATTATCCCTGATTTTTGCCTGACAGTTCTTGTTTTGAGATTATAGTCAGCGGGATGCCCCAGTTTTTCTTAAGTCTCCTTTGTAGTTTTTGACTTAGTGGGCTTTTCTTTTGGGAGATAATGACTGCCTATTTGATAGGGAACCATCACCATCTTTTGGTTCAGAAGGGGTGTTTTTGATGTCGCTTGTTATATTACGAGATGGGAGTTTAAACTAACTGAGAGACCACCCTGCCCCAGGTTTTGATTAAAGGTTTCAATTTGTGTAAAAAAGAAAACTTCTACTTCTTTGGCTCAAAGGGGTTGAATAGGGATTATCTTCCTTATAAATCCAGTGTTTAGGATTTGAAAGAACGCCTATACATCGTCAGCAAGGTCTGTCCAAAAGCATACTGTATGAGATTATGGCATTTGTTTTCGTCATCCTCCCTCTAAAGGCTTGTAACTTTTAGCAAGAGTTAAATGTCATAAGGAGAGTAAAAAGCATAGTTTAAATATAGTGAAAATGAATGGATGAATTCAAGACAAACATATGCAATGCATTAATGAAACAAAGTTTGACATTTAATAGATAAGTGCTTGAACAAGCAAAAGAAATTACAACTGAAAGTTCAAATGAACATAAGCCTCTTTGTCTAAACTTGTCACTTTAGGTGGTGAGCCTTTGAGGGACGGCAGAAGAATTCAGTCTGGCCATCTTGTGTGAACTCCAACATTCTTTCGTCGATCAGGTTTTGAATCTTGTACTTTAGCACCCAAAAATTGTTTGTATCATGCCTAGAAGTATCAGAATGATAGGCACACCTGGAATCGGGATTGTAGCTGGGAGAAAAAGTTTTGGGATTTGGATGATTTCTTATTGGTGTAATCAGAGTCATCCTCATCGTGTGTTTCAAAGCTTGGGACAGTGGTATGTTGATCTTGGTAAACTATCTTTTGGGCTCTCTTTTCCTTTGTTGATTTTCCGATTGATGTTGTAGAAGTCGTTGTTGGGCTCGTAACGTGGAAGCAAATTGGGAAGGTCTTCTCTCCCTTAAACCGGCTTCTTGTCTCATGGGAGGCTGAATGATGACTTGATCCCCAATTCTAGCTGTTTGCCCCATTTGGTTACATTCGTCTTGACGAAGCTTGTTGATGAGGACTCTCAGCTCTTCTTGTCCCTATGCCATGTTTTGGATGAGAGCCATCTGGCCCACCAGTTGTCCCATCATCTGGATTTTCATTATGGCTACCTCAGTTCGTAGCTGCTCCAACTGGTCATCTTTGTTGCCCTCAGGATTCCCCATGATCATGCCCTTAGTGAGGAGAGCTTTCACTTCTTCTTGCCCTTTGGTTAGGTTCAAGAACATTTCTCGGAGTTGAGCGTTTTGAGCCTGGATGTCCTTGATAGTCTGCTTTAGAGCCATCTCTACTGAAATAAACAATAGGAAGATAAGGAGACTTGTATGGGAGAAACCTGTCATGATATGATGTATGATATGTGGATGCATGTTTTCGAGGATCTCGCGGGGTAAATGTTAGTAGTCACTTACATTTTTAATTGGATAAGTTTGTATTGGTGGATGTCCTTCCACGAGAATTAAGCTCACCATGTCAAGTGGATTTTAGCCCTTAACTCAAGTTTGTTCTACTTGATCTTTGACGGCGTTTGGTCAGAGGAAAATAAATCCTCTTGTCCCTTGATAGACATCTGGTTCAACGTGACCCTGCATCATAGGCCCTTGAGATCCTTGAAATGGTTATTGAAAATGCTATGGTATGATGTTATGTACAAGTATGCAAAGTAAACAAGTTTATATGCAAATAATCATATACACACAAAGCAGACAAGTCCTTAGGTTTAGGATTGCATGGAGTTAGTAGGTAAGTACCCTCTTGAAGTTTAGTTGGCTCAACCTGTCCTAGTAATAGTAACCGGGTTCTAAGGGGTCTCAATATCACTGATCTTTCCCACAAACTTCGTTCCGATTGACAACTGACTTGCCACCAAACAAAGCTCAGGAGTCAAATCTCAATGAGTGTAGTATCGAGTATCAACCAACTTCGGACTGCACCAAAGTCGGTCATCTCACTACGTCCTAATGGCCAAGTTGGTCAAGTAAAGGTTCTAAAAGTCAGTTACTGCTTCATGACATCACTCAGCGGCCCTGTATTCTCCTTGACTACTCAAGGGCTACCGGTACTCACAAATATGTCACACTAACATAGATATTGCTTAGACCATGTCGGTATACCCCACATAGTTTCGACAACGTATTTCTACTTACCTATAAGGTAACCCAAATTCGGGTAGAGGATTCAAGCCCAAACAAAGAACCAAAATGTAAAGCATACAAGTCAAATAAAGAAAGCAAGTAAATATGATCTAGCCCTAAGGTAACCTCACTTTTAAGATTTCTCCAGTAGAGTCTCCAGTTCTGTGATACGATGGGAGAACTGACTTAGGTGTTTTACGTTTGATCGCAAATGTTGCGGTTAGCAAGAGTCTCCACCGACTTTTCTTTTATCCAAAAGGAAAGGTGAAAAAGCACAGGAAAGACCTTTGATATTATTTCTTGAGTTCGGGGGGTAGATTATGAAAAGGGAAGGTATTATAACCCTTTTCATTCATGGTTTTCCATGGGCTCTTGGTTACTTGCTAGATCACTTGCTTTTTTGTTTGAAATTGTGCTTTGTGTGGTTTTTGAAAGTATTTTGTAAAGAGGCCATTGTTTAGGCAATCTTTGTAATGATTCTTGTTTGTGAGAATGTATACAAAGATGTTTGATCTTTTGAAAATGTTTTCAAGTTTGTAAGATGTTTGTAGGTGTTTGTTTTAAAAATAGAAAGGATGTTTGTTTGAAATTGAGCAAGCAATTATGAGTATCCTACCTACTCAAAAGTCTTTCTTATTCATTTTACTTTTCCTTTGAAATTGTTATCTTACCATTGATTTGGTAAGTAACCCTATCTTTGGATGTTAACGGGACGGGCGTGGGTCATCGTATAGTCGTGATAGCAATGTTGTGAGATATCTTAGCATTTCTCTTGAGGGACTAAGATCATTTGTAAGGCAATATTCGAAGCGTCATCGAGGGACTATGATCTCGAATTTTAATTGTTTTTGCTAAGACATCTCACATGCATAACATGACCATTTTTTGTAAGGCAACAAGTGGAGTTAACCCTAGGGGTGCATGTGTACAAGTGTGTTCGATTGCATGCATTTTTGTCTTTAATTTCAGGTTTTCTAAGCATTGGTTTTAATCTTGCCATACACACACTAATTACTAGCATTTATATGAAAGCGATAAATTGCGGAAAGTAAATTTACTACGCTATTACATCACTTGGGGATAGGGATACAAATGTACAAATGGGGGTTGCAAGAAATAATATTCTAATTTTCTATTACAACCATATCGAATATGAATAAATATACAAAGTTGGAATGAAAATAAGACGAACTTTGTTTTGCCTTTTATTTATATGAAAGGTTTTGTTTAATTAAACTAAAATATTATTTTTGTAATATTTTTATATATTCGTGAAATAAAACTTGTAAATAAATTGTGTGTAAACAAATCAACTCAAAAGGAGTTGTTTTGTTTGGTTTATAAAAAAACAAAGAACACAAATAGAAAGGCAACAACTATTTTTGATCCTGCCAAGGTTCAAACTCAGGTCCATATATAGAAATACTTTTCGCGCGCTCTGTTGATACCACTGGGGTGGTCTGTTTCATTCGCTCATGAGGCAACTTCAATTTGGTAAAAGGTAAACTTGTTTCAGAACATTTAAAGTGCCCAGTCCTCCCTTTCGATTGCATTAGTGCAACTCTTCCCAGTTGAGATTCGAAAGGCTCCCATGTTCAGCCAATCGAAGGATACACACAACATGCCTAAAGTTTGGATACGAGCCTAACAAACATAACCTTCGAAAGCTATAGGCCCAAAGGTTGACACAAATTTATTTGACACCAAAATCCCAAGACTGAGTGTACATGGCCGTGATAATCGAAAGCTAAAGCATGGTCAATTCCCTAGATGTGATATCTACACTTTCTCTTTTATTTATATGTAAAAATGATGTTTTAAATAGAAAGTTCCAAGTTTAGAGGAACTTACCTCTTGAAGTGTCAATCGAAGGAGCTGTATATGACTTCCTTGGTGGTGGACCAAACTTTGCTGTAACCTTCCTTGAGCTACTGGGACCACTTCTCTGCTTGAATCGAAAGGCTGGTATTTATGAGAGAATTGAAGGTTTTGTTATACTGCAGTTTGGGGGAGTGAATTGAAGGTGGTGTTATACTACAGTTTAGGGGAAGTGAATCGAAAGGTACCCTACTGAGATTTTCTTGTGAAAAAAAAAGTCTTAGAGTTTTGAAGGTTAGAGAATGTTAGAGAGTTTGAAAATATTGGAGAGTTTGAGAATGTTGGAGAGTTTGAGTGCTTGATGATTTTTATGATTTTTCTCTCTAGCAAAAATCTGGCCCCTTTCTTTGTCAATGGTTTCTCTATTTATAGAGAAAAGATTTGGGAGTTTGAACAAAGATGTGGCTTGGCTAAAACGTGAATATTAAGCTATGTCAGATTTTCCAAGATCCCAAGGTGAAGTACTAAAGTTGTTTGTTAAAAGGGGTTGACTTCCCTGACTTACGGTGAAGTACAATCAGGATTTAAGCAAAGCATGGGCTGAGGAAAGGATTTGTACTAGCAAGTTTACTTTTATAAAAAATCTTTTGGACAAAGGCTTAATCACCTGGACAATAAGTTAATCCATAATGTAAGTAATTAATTATGGAGTGAAATACAAGCATTAAGGCCTGTAAAGTAAGATCATGTATCATGGCCTATACATTTGATCAGTGTTCTTTTAAAATCCTATTTTCCACTTGCGTCGAAGAGTTCTAGAAATGTACTAAAGAAGACTGCTTCAAAGGGAGTAAAATTCCCAAACAAAGCTTATGGATTAAACTTTCATCGAAGGATATTTCCTTCCCAAATGAAATACTAACCCCAACTTTCATTCGAAGGAGGCTACAGGAGGATTTTTGCCTTGTGCGTGCTAGCATGGTGGGAGATATTTGTCCAGTCAATACAAGACTTCGATACATTATGTGAGAAAGAAGGGATTATGCATGAGGTGGTTCCACCCTACACTCCACAAACAAATGAAACTGCAGAATGAAATAATCGAACCGTTATAAATATGGTGAGAAGTATGTTGAAAGACAAGCATTTACCTAAAGAGTTTTGGGGTGAATTTGTATCGACATTAACATACATTTTGAATAGATGTCCGATGAAGAAGCTAGAAGGAATTACTTCAGAAGAATGTTGGTCTGGTGTGAAGCCTAGTTTGAGTCATCTAAAGATATTTAGCTCTATTGCACATACACGTGTTCCAAATCACTTGAGAAGAAAACTTAATAACAAGTTGAGTCAGATGATCCTAGTAGGATATTGAAACAAACGGCCGAACTGTCATCAGATATAAAATCAATGAAGTCTCCATCAAACATCTTTTATCTCACCTAAAGGGAAAGGTAAACATCGAGAAAACCTGAAAGGGTGGAATCACGATCTTGCGACTGTGGAGATCGGGTAAGGGATTCGGTTACACGAGGGGAAGGTATTAGCACCCCACACGCCCTTAGTACTCTATGGTATCCAGTCTTGTTGTTCTAATCTAAAGGGTGTGTAATAATCTATATCTAAGCTTAATAGCTAAAATAAAATGCAAAGAGGGAATGCATGCAAAAGAAAAGAGAAAATAATGTAGGGAAAATAAAAGTTGTGCTCATTCGGGCCCTACCCCAATGCCTACATATCCCTTTTAAGGAATCAGAGCAACCATAGTTTGGCTTACATATTTTGTGTTTTTTAGTTAAAAAGACAAAAGAGATAATCAAAATGGCAAAACATAAGATAAAATGACAAAACCTTTGCAACAATGATAAAACGTCAAAACAAGGATGACATGACATCACATGGAAACACAAACTCGGATAAGATGATAAAACATCTGCATGATAGCAAAATGTCAGATAAGATAATAAAACATTACACCTAACAATGATATTGAGAATCAAAGTAGGATAACAAACATGTACAATGACAAAACATCGGCGAAAAGATAACAAAATATCATGGCAAGAATAGAAAAACATTATGATTTAGATGATAAAACATCACACCTAACAATGATATTGACAATCAAAGTAGGATAACAAATATAAGTGATGGTAAAACATCGACAAATAGATAGTAAAATATTACGGTAAGGACGACAAGATGTCAACTTATCAAAGATTTAAAACAGAGCTGAAAGGCGCACAAACAATTAAGATTAGTTTGTATTTTTCACCTTGAAGAAGGATTTAAGTTCATTAGAGAGGTTTTATGATTTACCAAGAAAATGGATTTTTTATTTTAAGATGCAATATATACAAAGATAAGAAAAACATCTAAGAGAGACTAACCTAAATTTATCCCTAATGTTATCATACAAATGATTGACCCTAAAGTTGAGTTTTGAATGGGAAACTCTAACCTATTGTTGACATGCATGGATAACAATCCTAGTGTCTATCTCAAATCACCACCAACGGATGAATCAAGAAGTCCTAAGGAAGCATAGCAAGGGATCACCACCTAAAACTGTGTCTAACTCAAGTCACCACCAAAATATGAATCAAGAGCTCCTAAGGGAACATGTCAAGGGTAAATATCTTAAGACATGTACACAAAGATAAAAGCAAGAAAGTCAACAAGCTCGAGAGAGCTAGATCAAGAGAGCACCCAAACATGCAATACGAAATCATATGCTGGGGAAAAGGGAAAAGCTCTAGCCAGGGGAAATATATCAACCGAGTCTAAAAAAGCTTTATGTGGGAAGTCATAATTATACCATGGCACTAAAAGTCCAGGCAAGCAGAATAATATGATATGAACAATCACGGAGCATCAACATTGGTCATGCGAACTCCTGAGAGACGTGGGAGCCATAATCAAAATCCTTTTCCACTTGACCAACTCGATACACAAGATCTTGGGAACACGTTCAAAGCTCGAAACTTTTAAAAAGTGAGCATAAGAACAATAATAATAGAAAACTGGCGGGGGTTGATTACTAACCCTTTCCACTTGCCTCTATCTTTTTGGAGGACTTAAGGATCATTGCCATATAAGACCTAGAACTAAACATCCTGCTATACAAGCATAAACGTAAACACACGTACGAAATACCTACTCAAAAGGTAAGATTTTAAACAAAGCAAACACAATTAGCACACCGATAAAATATCCTTAAATAGGTCTTTAAATAAACCAGAGGGTTCCTGACATGCTCTACAATGGAGATCCCTTCATGCAATCGAAAGGAGTAAAGTGCAGAAATAGTAAAAAGAAAAGTGGTATAATACCAAACAGATAACAATCCGTAATAAGAAAAGCAACTAAAGAAACCCAGAGGCTCCGAATCAAGCTAAAGTGGAACACCGAAGTCTCGGCATATGTCAAAATGCAATATCCCACGAGTAAAGTGGAATGTCGAGCAAAGCAACCGCATATGCGTCAAGCTATGGGAACCTCGTATGAACTTAACAAACAAGTGAGATACGACAAATGTGCAACCTAGAGTTGTAAAACTAGCTCAAATGGTGAAACCCGGAAAATAGCTCAAAACGGTAAAAACACATGAAGTGAAATTGCAAAGTAAGTGTTAAGCAGTTAGAAACTATGCAAACATGATCACAATAGCTCACAATAAGCAAACTAAGAATAGAAATGGTATGTGACAGTCAAAGTCAGCAAGTACAAATCAACCGTACCGATAAAACGACAAAAATGGGAAAAACGAGCTAAAAATCAAAGTTGTTGGAATTCAATGATATTTACATGGAGGCTTGTAAACGTCCCAACAGACTCAAAAATGAAGTCGGTTTCGCTAAATTCAAACCCTAAGGCTGACTTTCGATCTACTACAAAAGCCAAAACAGTAAAATAAAATACTCAAAATGTGAAAATAAGTTCACAAACAGTTTCAGAATAGTCAGAATAGGGTAGTTACATGTAAAGAAGTCAGAAAAACTCCGCATGGTTCAAAAGTTATGGTTAAAACGAGTTTATGTACAAAAACGATAAAATCAGGTGTTTGTGTCATTTTCCGATTATCTCAAGTTTAGTCACTTGGAAATGGTTTCATTATGTATCTTGAGTTAATCGGAACATAATACAAACCCAAACAACAAACATTGCAACAATTGGCACCAAAATCACAAAGTTGGAAAAATACACATGTTATGTAAAAAGAGTGAAAATTGTCAAATTTGCGAAGTAAAGAAAACTTGTTAGTATTGAATCAAAATGATATGTTAGTATACCGTAAAGTTAACAAACTAAGAATAAGTTAACAACCTTCTATGCCTTTAGCAAACTAGATGTACTTATGTGAAATTAACAAGCCACAATTAAAAAGAAAGAAGCATTAATGTTAAAGTTGAAACTTGATATTAGTCTTATGTAATGTTAGAAATTAAAATCAATGCTAATGGTATCATATTAAAAGCGTATATCTAGTTAGAAACATCACTAGTTACAGATAAAACAAGTTAGACACAAATGTTATAAATGTAACTCAAAGACTTAGTGAACATATAACATACTTTATTTTCACATTTTACAAGTCAAAAACCATAATATGTACCTATGTAAAAAGTGATCCGGAAACAATGTCACATCCTCAAAAATCAACCGGCATGATTAATCAAAAACATAGGATACTTTATCTACGCGCACGAACTCAAAAATGTGCACGGTTCAGTCACTTTTCACTCAAAAATACCGATTTTCGCACAAGTTCCAGAACTGTCTGAATTGACCGAAAAGTGCGCGAACCCAAAATACATCCACTAATAGAGCTTTATAATACTTAAGAAAGTTAGTTTTCATTATGGAAAATCAAAAAAACTCATCACGGATCAAAAGTTATGGCAAAAATGAGTTTATGTCGAGTTTTTGGTAAATTTCATGAATCTTGGCAATTTCTCATAAACTCAAGATTTTGTGTGTCAAGAATGGTTTTGTAATGTATTTTGAGTCATGTAGAAATTGTCATAACTCACGGAAAAACAAATGTTAGTGGGGAGCTATGTACATCAACACAAACTAGCACAACTTCACATGTTCAAAAATATATTCTATGTCAATTTCTACTCTATGTTAGTTTTAAGAGGAAATTGAACAAACACCTAGTGTGCTAAGGTTCTACAAGCAAAATTTTATGTTAGATATACATGTCAAATCCTACCAATTCTAAAAATTAATATTGAGTTATACGAACAACAACATTAATTTCACAAATTCTCAATAATCACTTATTTTAAAAAATGCTTAATTTAAGAAAACTCACCAATAGAAGTGAAGAGGAAGCTTAGTTTTGGAGATTGCAATAATCAGATTTGAGATCGGAGAAGTCTTGATCAACCCTGACTTTTTTGATCTTGAAAAAGTTGTTGGTGTTCTTGATGAAAAGTGAGAGAAACTTGATCTTTGATCTTTGAGCAAGTTGAGAGAAAATATTTGAATGTTTTTTAGAATTGGTAAATTATGAGATTCCTCCTTGAATTTCGCCTTGAAAATTTATTATATGCATGGGTCAATTGGGTGTTGGAAGAGAAATTGAGTTAGGCCTCCAGTTGACAGTGCAAGCTCGACACGTTCAGGTCAAATTCGTCAGAACCCTAGTGTGAATTTTGAAGTTGAAATATGAAAACGAAATGTAGCCAACGTCGAGAATGACATCATGTCCGAAGATGAGCTCAATCAGATAAAAGGTGATTTAGTTATGTTTTTTTGAAGTTTTGTCTCAGACAACTAAATTTCCAACTTCAGGAATTTCAGTGAGCTGCGCACACTCTGAGCTAAAAACGGAACTCTTTGGGATACCGTTTACTTTTTACAATGAGAGAACAAAATTTAGCTAACTCAGTTTATGAGAAAATGCCACCAGAACCAGCTCGATACAATAAAAATCGACTGAGTTATGATTTTTTGAAGTTGGTGCAGATAAACATTTGTCATAATTTTCCTATGCGAAAATGCCTGATAAATCCACATTTTTGGAGACTTTCTGAGTAAAATTGGCCTCTGATCGTGAGAGATGAAAAGGTATCTTACATCAAGATGGAATTTTGGCCACTGGAACGGGATCAAAAACAGCCATGGGCTTTGAGTTATGAATTTTTTTAGTGCGCCAAAACTGCATTTTCAGCAAAAAAATTATTGTATTTTTCCAATGTATAGCTCTGACAGATTCGCGTATTCGGAGACCTTCCTTCGAGAACTAGCCTTTGGCCCGAACATGAAAGTTCAAGAGGAAATTGAGACGGATTCAATGGCGAAAGAACCACCTCGAGACGGTATATCAAGTCGTAGTTATAAATTTATGAATGCTAGAAATATCGTTGATCGATAACCCAAAAACTTAGTAACAAAATTATTTGAATGACTTCTGCATATAATCGGCTCCCACCTGAACATGAAAAAAGTGAAGATAATATACACATGGACCCAGTGATCATATGTCAGCTCAAAATAATACTTTGGCTTAGAGTTATAAAGTTCTGAAGTCTGTCGTGCTGAAACGGACTTTCAACTTGAACTGTTCTGAATCAAACATAATCTATGACTTCCTTCTACAACTCAAGACATGATAGAATACACAGGAATTAGGCATGGTAAGAAATCATTCATTCACTGCATGGATTATCTGTATAAAGCTTTGAACGTCTCTGATAAGTATTCAATACCTTTTGGAACTGCCTTGATCGCATTTTAAATGCATGAATATATATGATATTCATATGATGAAACATAAGCCATAAATATTTTGAAATCAAGAGGGTAAATTTTGGGGTGCAACAACTGCCCCTATTCAATCATCTTAAACCTGATAAGTGAAAAAAAGCAACAACTTTCGAACGTTCATGGTGAAAGAGGATTGAATACTAAAAGAACCCGAAAATTTACACTCTTGAAAAAGAAGCACCCCCCCCCCCCCCCCCAAAGACAAAGAATGCCAGCATACGCGGGACTTAGAAGGTACCAAACGAAATTGGATTTAGCAAGTAAAGGGCTTAAATAAAATCGGCCTTTCAAATGCATGCGTTAGAATGAAATTGTAACGCATACTTTAACAAAGTTGAGACAAAACTCAAACTTAGAAGAGTAGATGAAACTGAACTTCAGAATAAAGTGGCCAGAGTATAGGCGAAGCTAAACTATGGAAAAGTACACAGGACAAAGTGGCTTGAGCGCGTGATTCTAGGAGCACCTACTAGTCTCAAAGGAGACCGATCAATCGAGGATACATCAAATGAAAGCTAAAGCACAATAATCAAACACTGTTAAAGGCTCAATAAACAAAAACTGATAAATATCCAAGGAGTGACATTAAACGAGACAAAACTCGACTCGACAACACTAAAAGATAAAAAATTTCTAGAGACGAGTACCAGGATAAAACAAACTGGATTTCACGCATGGGTAGCGAGGTAAAACTCGACCTATAGCAAAGTGATGAGAGTGCATATTTCTCAGAGCATCTGTTGGTCACAAACCACGGGTAATAGTAAACGAAAACTGACTAAAGCCCGAATAGGTATAAAAGAGACATCTCAAGTCGATGGACACAATAAACAAAAGCTGTAATACAGTAAACAAACACTGGCAAAGGTTCAGTAATCAAAAACTGATAAACGTCCAAAGAGTGGGATAGGGGTTTCGACCAAGGACATGGTAAACGAAAAACGATAGAAGAGTCCAGGGAAAGAAACAAAACGAGACGACACTCGACTCATAATGACTAGTTAGGCAAGACAAACTAGATGAGTACCAGGGAAAAACAAACTGGATTTCATGTACAGGCAACGAGATCAAGACTCGACCCAAAGCAAAGTGATGAGAGCGCATGTTTCTAAGAGAACTTACTAGTTTCGGACCAAGGATAAACAGTAAACAAAAACTGATAGAAGAATCCAAGGAATAAAGGAGACTGATTTCAACCAAGGACGCAGTTAAACAAACACTGCAAAAAGACTCGGTAAACAAAAACTGATAAAGGATTCAGTAATCAAATACTGATGGGAGTCCAAGGTATGAAAACAAAATGAGATAACACTCGACTCAATATAACTAGTTAGGAAAAACTAAACTAGATGAGTACTAGAACAAAAACTGGATTTCATACGTGGGTGAGGAGACAAAACTCAAAACTAGACCCAAAAGCAAGGTGATTAGGGCAGACTTCTAAAAACCTGCTGAAAGTAAATATCAGGACTAAACTAGTATTCAAAAGGTACATCAATAGACATTGGAATGGACCAACAAGGGTAGTAAAGACTAAACTCGAGAAAATGGTGCCAGAGTAAAACCAAACTACAATAAAGAGTAAACACTCAACCATTCAAATGATTAGCATCATCAGGATATTTGTATGGGGTAAAACTGAGATACTAAGGATGAAGACCTCGCTGGGGATATAATTCGAAGTTTTAGCAAATTCACTGGGGAAAACAGAAACAATTATGGCTTATGTTCTAATGCATGTTTGGATTATTTTTTATGGAGTAATGTTCCAAGAGAATGGAAACAATACACTTTGAGGATGAAATGAGATGATGCATTTTTAAATGCTTCACTGGGGAATGTCCAATCGAGAAGCCAATAACCAATTGGTCAAAACTTGACAAGACTCACAAAAATAAATTGCAAAAATCTGCCGGAGAAGAGAAAAAATGAGGAACCGTTGGAAAGAAAGCCTTGAAGAGCTGAAACTCTATCGAGAGTAACAACTGAGAAACTGATAGAAGCAGGCTACAAACACTGAGAGGAGTTGCAAAAATAAAGTGCAAACTCTGCTGAGAAGATCAGATCAAAAGTGTAATCTATGAAAAGAGGTGCCAATGATGATTGGATGTTGCCAGAGAAGATCAAGGCAAGACTGTAACTTCTGAAGGAGAATGCCAAATAGAAATTGGTTGTTGTTGGAGAAGATCATGGCAAGACTGTAATATTTGAAGGAGAATTCCAAATAGAAATCGGTTGTTGCTGGAGAAGATCAGTGCAAGACTGTAATCTCTGGAAATGACGGTGTTCAGCCAAGTTGAGGATGACACCAAGATAATAAATCAGATGCGAGAGGCGAAACCCTTGCTGGGGAATTAGATAAACTCTGTCAAGGCTAACCTTGTCAGGGATGAGATGTTCTTTGATAAGAAAACTCGATCAAAAATACTACTATTGGGGGTACATAAATCCTCGAACAGAAAATATAGTCAGAACCACACTGATGGAGACTGACGATACTCTTAAAAAATTACTAAACCTACTGGGAAAACTTCCGTCGGAAAATACTCTACCGATTACCGAAGACTAACAAAATCTCAATTAATCGACCAATATCAACTATAGTGGGGATAAGGAAAGATCCTTAATTAAGGATGCTCCAAGCAACAAATTAGCTTGGAAATGAGAGATCAGGACGAGGCATCTTTGATTGGCAACTCCGCTAGGGAATTGAAACTTCTTTAGATTGTGAATTCTCATCTAACCAACTCAACTGGGGACATGAGACGTCTTCAAACATGAAGTCTCAGAATGAAGCCTTTCTCTTGAAAAATATTTATGGGAAACAACACTTTGTTGAGGAAACAAAACTCCACAAAGGATACGAAACTCTGTCGAGGAGTATTTTGCTGGGGATAAGAGATACAAAACTATAAAAATAGGAACCCTTGCTGGGAATGCTTCTGCCATGGATTTCTTCATAAAGAACCCGACCGCCATGGATTAAAGGAAACTTGGATATGCAGTCATAAAATAGACCATGAAGATAGTCAAACAATATCAATTCTACTAGGGATACTATAGCAGTGGAAATGTTTAAGACTAAGCCATTGGATTGACTAGACTTATACAGATCAAATTAAAAATCGCCACCGTGCTTTATTATTTCCAAAGGAATGGGAAAAGAGCGAGTAACCCAAAAAGAGGGGGAAAGATTCAAGGTAAGGGGGTTGGTTATGCAAAGGGAAGGTATTATCACCCTAAACATCTACGGTACTCCGCAGGAACCTCTTTGAAAAATCTGTATATTTTGGCTATAAAATGTTGTATGTAAAATAGATGGTGGAGGTGAGAAAAGAAATATATTTTTATGATTTTTGCACCCGCCGCAGTTGTGAACCTTTAGTTCCTATGTACCACCTTTTGTGCAATAGGGGATCAAGGTACACGTAGTTCACCTTTTGAAAATTTTAAAACACAAGTGTGTTGGTTAATTTTATGAGATAAGACATCATCGTCATTGTCCGTGTGGAAAAACATACTTACTACCCACAATCATGAGAAAGGAGAATTTGCATCATCTCAAAGTGAAGGATATGGCTTGGATTTTAAAATCAACAATGTCTCACTCAACACCCAAGTGGAAAATATCTCTCTTCACTACATATTGTAGAAGTATAGTTGTTTGCATCACTACAAGGATTGGCAAGAGTCTAATCTTTTGTGAAAGGTTTTGAAATAAAAAGCCAAAGTGGAAAAATGATTTGAAATGAGATTGATTGACTTTTAGTCTTCTCACATAAAAATGTCAACGCATTATTAAGTTGATTGAAATTTGTTTATGAAAAATGTTTTGAAAATGCATGGACCTAAGTCCAAGTTTATTATGAAAATAGTTCATGTTTCAAAACAAGAAGAGTTTTCAAAAGGAGGAAGAAGATTTTTGAAATTAAAGAAGATGGGAGGAGAAGAAGAGACTATCCTAAAGCATAAGGTAAAAGCTAGGGATAAGAACCATCTAACCAACAAGAAGCTAATACTTGACATTATGAGTCAAGATATAATTCCCATTTTTTGGATTGAAACCGAGCAAGCAAAGATACTAGACCTCTTGAGAGAATTAAACTTCAAATGTATTAAGTCTTCACAAAAATTGGGCAGAGTAACAGTTGTATACGGGTGAATTCCAGATTACAAACAAAGAGTGTAATCACAATAACCTGCACACCAAAACAAATAAACAACCCAATGTCTTGAGGTAAACCTCAAGAACTCCAGACAAAATATCAATTAAGGTCTCAAGGTCTCCAACATAGGCCAAGGTTTCTAACCCTAAGTCCAAGAAGTCCAATACTCCACAATGCCAAGGATAGTAACCAAATAGTCCAAGTATCATTAAAGCGTTTTTAGGGTTCATGTTGATTATTAGATGTCTTGAAAAAGAAAAGAAAAGCTCAAGTGAGCAAAATAAAAATTACAAGAAAGTAAATGCTCAAGTGAGCAAAATAAAAATGGCATGAAATGTAATGCTTAAAGTAAATGGTACATACAACATAAAATAAAGCATAAAGTAAAAACAACTTAATAATTAGTAGTTAGTTGGATGACCATCTTTAAACTTGCATTTGGAACTCATTAGAGGATTGGTAGAACTAAAGCCTCCACACAACAAGTTGAATTTACTTTTTGTCAAGTATATCATCCATTTGGAATTCTCAAAAGTATCATTTAATGATCAACAATGTTTAAGTGATTTGTGTTGAACAAAAGTGTTGTAGACCCATTAGAGGATTGGTAGAAACAAAGCCTCCACACAATGAATCTCAAGGTTATTGGATCAAAGAGATCAAATTAACATACTTGGGCTTGTAAATATAGGTTTGGGCCACGAATGATCATTTATTCGAATCGAGACAAAATTTAGCGCTATGTTAAGAAATCGTAAGTGGACTTATATAGAAGTCGCACCTATTTTGAGGCCGGTCAATAGCAATCTATGCACCATTTGTTTTGAGACATGATATAGAGATCATACACCAATAACACTTAGTGCAATAAGAAAGAGATAAGATGAAGAGGGGTGGGAAAGAATATACAAACCACATTTGAATTAAATTTTAATCAAACTATTATTAAAATCATTCATCCATTTTTATGGAGTTAGACTCAACACCATGGATCCAACGATGTTAATAAAGTTCATGATCAAAAATTCAACCCAAGATCAGCCAGAAAATAATCACAAAATAATATTGCATTTAATATATATATTAAAAAGGGTTTTAAAATGTTTTAAAATAGAAATAAAAGTGAAAAATATCAACTTTGTTCAAATTAATCAAAAAAAATAAGTAAGACCATGGAAAAATCAGAAATGAACTAAAATATTTTTATAAAAATTTTGGTAATTTTTAAAGTCACAAACTATTTTGAAAATTAAAAGAAATGAGTAAAATAAACCAAAAATGATAAAAAAAAATAACAAAGTCAGAAATAAAAAATAAATGAGGTCACCAATATTTGTCACAATATCATTGGATCATTCCATAATTTTTTCAGAATTAAAAAATATATAAAAGTATTTTTAAACATTTAAAACAATTCAAATAAAGTGAAAATTTATAAAAAAATATCAAAACACAAAATAAAATTGTGAAAAAATAGAAATCAGAAAGAGGAAAATAAAAAATATTCTTCACAATTTGTTCAGATTTTTTGGACTAAAAATGAATTTTCTATGATTTTTTGAAGTTTAAAGCAATTAAATATAAAAATAAGAAATAAAAAATAAAGTAAAAAATATGTGGACCATTGAATGAGAGTCAAAACGCGTTAGTAATCAAATCCAAGGGATCTGGCGCGCTGTGCATATCATGGTCATTAGTGAATAAAGCATTGAATCAAATGTAAAATCAGATTTCAAAAAAAAACAAGTGGCAAGACATCATTGGTTGGAAGATGACACGTTGGTCCTATTCAACTTCTAACCAATGTGAATTGCAGGTCTCTCTAACTGTAAAATTAGAAGCTCGGACCTATGCCATTTGCTCCGTCTCTTCAAGACAAAGACAATCACACCTTCGCGACAAGTTTATATAAAATGTAGCTCAAGAAATTTGGAAGGAAATATTTGAAAAGGGATTTGAAATTTCATGGTCAAAACGTGTTTCCAGATAAAAGCAAGTGTTTTGACTAGAACCAGGGCAATGAGAGTTTCACAATGATATCAAAGTTTTGAAGAATTGATGGAGAAATCTACCTATTGAAGTTGAGTTGGAGAGCTCTGAAACTGGACTTCTATGGATCAATATAGGGCACAATTCTTGAAGGTAATTATATGGTTAGCTTCAGGGAAGATCAAGGAAGGTGAATTGATAGAAAAATTGGATTAAAAAAGGCTTGAACACTGATTTCGAAGTTACAGAAAATTGAGTTATGGAACAAGTTTGGCAGGGTGATTCTGGCTATTCAAGCTTGAGGAAATGAATGAGGGATGACCCTTTATTTATTGGGAATCAAATGGAATGTTCAAGCGTGTGAAATGATGATGTTTGGAGGGAAATCGTGTAAACCTGATACACGAGTAAGGTGTGATCTGTTTTGCATCAAAACCCATCCAATCCTTGCGTTTTAAGGCTCTAATCTACCTTGGTAAGTTGGTTAAACATGTTTAGACCACAAACGCGTGCTAATTTGATGTTTAGAAGCCAAAACATGAATTTCAAATTCTGACTTATGAAGAAACTTCAGTTTCAAGTTACCAAACTTAATGGCATTCCCGACTCAAGGGGTCTTAGGGAATGATTCTTGATGCTTTAGAAAGATGAGGTTACAAGCTTTGTAATGGGAAAAGAATGGAATCAAATGGATGTTTGAGCTGAAAGTTGCAATGAGTCAAAGTTGGGAAAAAGAAGTTGAGTTTCCATACTTTAAAATATTTCAAGTTTTTCTTCAAAAGTGACCTATAATGTTTTGCATCCAAACATGCATTCCACTTAGAGTTTGCTCTTGACCAAAAAAGATGACATGAAATAGAACTCTCGAATGACATTTTGAGACTTGAACCATTCAAAATCTACAAAAATTGAGATAGTTATGAATTGTTGAAGTTGGCAAAAAATCATAAAAGGACCTACAATCTTTTGTATCCTTACGGCATCTTACATCCATTTTCTCACTTTTCATATGAAAGAAGGAATAAAGTTCGTATCCTCAAGATAATTGTTGAAAAAGAGTGGGCTCAAGGTGATAAAACTTGACCAAGTTATGATCATTTGAAGTTACAAATGGGAAATTGGGGGTTCATCTGGAGGACTTGTAATCTTTCTTCATCATCAAGTTTCTTCCACATGAAAACTCCTTGAAAATTTTTAAGTGATTTGTTAATAACCCTTTGAAGAGAAGGATGTCTTTGGAATAATTCAAAAATACCAAAATATAAGCAAGATATACTTCTTTGAAGTTCAAAACCCTAGCTCCTATATCAAGAAAATGCTTTGAGGAATTTTGACAATTTTGAACAAACTTCTTGTACCAACACTTTTGATTTGTAAATAGAAGTTATTGAGGATGATAATGAGAAATCATAGCCACCAAAACCACTTCCATATCTTGAGAATTGAAAGAAAAATGCACTTGTGGCCAATGGGAACAAAGCCTTGTCCAAACATGACAACTTCTTCAATAAACCCTTTGTACCTTTGAATCAATCTTGATAAATTTGAAATGTGGTGAACCAAAATAACCTCTCCATGCCATTTCTTCCTAAACAACTCCAATGGTGAGGTTTGAACTTCTCAAACTTTATTGACTGGGTCATGGAAATAAACTCATGAACCCATGGATCAACTTGCTAAGCCACATTGCCTTTACCTACATTATTAACAAGTGAGACAAACTAACATTGAATTTTATTAATTAAAAGGAAAGTCAAAACAAAACATGAATGATCACAAAAGAAAAACAAGTCAAGGTTCCTGGTGATTCCTCAAAGAGCAAAGCTAAAGATAGGGAGGAGAACCAAAAACCCTAACGTGATCTTGTTGTGATTGAATCAATATGGTATGATGAAGGGATCTTAGGGGCAAAAATTAGGGTACAACAGCTTCCCTTATTTAAGTTTCTTCAATCCGGAGATACAAAGTTTAAAAATCTTCGTGTCGACGCGATCGAAGATACTTAAATATAAAATAAACCCTATTTTTGGCCCTAAGACACCATGCAATGTTTATGGATAAGAATGCATATGAACAACTTCAAAGGGACGCAAAACACCACTGGGGATGTAGCAAAGGAAATAAGGAATCAAAAGAGAAACTCGAATAGGAAAATAAATCACTGGTGGATCAAAAGACCCTACTCACAAAGGATGGTAAAAAGGTCAAAGGATACACCAACTTTCATCGAAGGCAAAACTACCAACGTTAACTGAAGGTAGAAAGAGAAAATAAATAACAACACCGATGTTCACTGACGATGAACTAACAACTTTCACTGATGGTAGAAAGGTAAGAAATATCATAGCACCGCCGTTCACTTACGATGAACTACCAACGTTCACTGAGGGTAGAAAAGAGATAACAATCACCAACTTTCACTGAAGGTGGTCTACCAACTTTCACTGAAGGTAGAAAGGGAAATATATCATAACATCGCTGTTCACTGATGATGAACTACCAACGTTCAGTGAGGGTAGCAAAAATATAACAAACACCAACTTTCACTAATGGTGATCTACCAACTTTCACTGAAGGTAGAGAGAGAAGAAAGTATCATAGCACCGATGTTCACTAATGATGAACTACCAACATTCACTGAGGGTAGCAAAAATATAACAATCACCAAATTTCACTGATGGTGATCTACCAACTTTCACTGAAGGTAGAAGGAGAAATATATCATAACATCACCGTTCACTGATGATGAACTACCAACGTTCACTAAGGGTAGCAAAAAGATAACAAGTTTTCCCAAAATTCTGGCGTTTCACCTAGAACGGGTCTCAAATTCTTCTTTAACCATGGCATTCTGCCTGGAAAGGGTAATATATAAGCTGTCTCAAATAAAGAGACTACCACTTACAAAGATTTCACAATGAACTGTCTCTGCAATATTGAAAAAATTTTCCATCCACTAGAGTAATTTGACAATGAATTGCAAACTATGCACTCATAGAGAAGATAGCAAAAAGGTAACATCGACTTTTATGAGGAAGTACAAGTTGCTCAAATAAAGAGACCTGCTACTTGCTGTTATGGAGGATTATAAAATGATTCCCTGGGGAAAACAATATGGGTTCCTGGGGAAAGAGATATGACTTCCTGGGGAAATGCCAATATATTCATGCCTAGGAGATAAAAGTTTTCTCGTGCCAAAATAAATGCACATTCTCAAACCAATTCTCGAAGCTTGCAGAAATCCAAAGTAATAATATTGCTGGGAAGTAAAGATTCAAACCAAAAATAAACTGGAGTGAAACAGTCAACCAAAATACATCCTTTGAGAAATAAACTCAAGAGGGAAACCCAATCTATCCAGATGGAGACCTGTACAGGAAGGTTAAAGCAAAAATCTTCCACGAGGGATATCTCAGTGGGGAAATTGAAAGAATATACACTTTCTGCTTAAGGCTGACACTCTATTGGAGAGAGAACAACACAACTCTGCAAAACAAGGTAATATGTCAACAAAATATTAACGAATGTGAATGAGAAATGATTTGCTAAATTTAAATATGCATGATGTATATATGAATGTAGGAGTGTTATCATGTATATGCTGACGAAACAGACATATAACACTGGGAGTAACCAGGCAAAACCAACTCGGACACAATCAACACTCGGTTAAATCACATCCAAGATGAACATTCCATAAGAAACTAAGCACCAAACGAGGAAACAAAATCCTATTTCACGGCTTAACTTCACTGGGAAGGAACATAATCCGGATATAATCAAATCATAGCAACAAAATAGTACAGGTACAGGGATATAACATCCTTCTCCAGGCTTCACCGGGGAATAACATTCAGACTTTAATGGGGAAACAAATGTTTCATGGTCCATACTAATACTGGGGATTGCAATACTGATTTCAAACAAGGCATATGGAAACCATATCAGTAAAACATCAAATGAGTATTTCGAGCTGACTTCAATGGAGAAATACCATACAAACTTCACTAGGGGATATAGTGCCTCATCATCGAGATATCAACTAAGGACCTCATGCCAACTTTATTGGGGAGGTCAACACCACATCGAAGAGAGGAAACCAAGATATGTTCTTCATTGGGGAAAACAGAGATACGTTCTTCCATATTGAGAGTAAGTATTGCACCAACTTCTCTGGGGAAAAAGTATGAAACCTCATGGGGAATAACAACTTGGATAGTTAAAAAGTCAAACATTACATCAAGGAATTAATCTTATGGGGATTTTAAATCAAACCCAACACTTGGCTAGTGAAAACCCAAAAAGTTGATAACCATTTCAACATTTCTTAAACAAAACATTGCCCTTGCCTGATTATCAGGCAATCAAATAAAATGTAAGTACAGCCGAAAGGGAGATGCTTCGTAAACGAGTCAAATCTCAGCATGCACAGGGAGAAAAGACTTCTATCAAATAAGCAAGGCCTTCACTGGGAAATCTCAGATTGAGTCTTCATATCACACAAACCTATTCCAACAAAAGATGCCCTGGGATAGCCTTCCTGGGGAATCCAGAAATCAACGTTATAGAAAGAGGTCAAACCCCTGGGGATTTTAAATCAAACCCAACACTTGGCGGGTGAAAACCCAAAGGGTTGACAACTATCTTAACACTTAGAAAATATACTGCCTTGGTCTAGTTGCCTAGGAAATAAATACCAATAATAATGACAAAACTGCAGAAAGAACGACATTTTAGAAATAGTTCCATCTCAGCACACCAAGGGAACAAGACCTTTCGTCATATGAGGGAAGACTTCACCGGGGAATCTAGAATAGAAGCTTCAGACCATGCAAACCTAAAAATCAGAAAATGGACCAACACTTGACTGGGGACATTGGGATCACAAACTCGATACTGCACCTTACGCCGATTGGTATCGTCTTCAATATACAATAAACACACACATACCAGCGAAACAAAACTGAGAAAACCTTCCCAGGGAAAACAAAACTTCTCAAAATACGGGAGTTCGTCCATTCCTGGGATCACCATCTTTGTTTTCCTCTAGAATCATAAAATCTAAAGTAAAAGTGAGTTGCAAATTCTTTTTAAAAAAAAATTTTATTTAATCTTTTTGCTTTGAAAATTATAATTAATTATAAATGGAGTCTTTGTAAGCTGAATAAAAATAAGAACTACAAAAGAATTGGGTAAAGACTCAAATTTTATTGATAGAATGATAGTCTGTGAATGGAGAGACTCCATGGATAATTGAAAAGTTTGAAAAATGGTAATATATAATGGAAAAGATACATTGAGATACAATGACCACTATTCCCTCTAACAACTTTTAAATTCTGAGTAGAAGCTTCTGTTGAAGTATGGTGAGGACCCAAGAAGATTGTTGCTTCAATGATCAAGTCTTGTCTGATGCAGTTACTTTCCAAGAAAGTCCCTAACTTTTGCCTAAGATGCCCTTGCGGGTTTTCAACTTAGCGGGAAATTTTATTCTGTTTATGTCTCTAATTTTTTCCTAGACCACCCTTTCGGGTTTTCGGCCTACCAAGACGCTCTTTTTTGCCTAAGTTGCCCTTTCGGGTTTTCAACTTAGCGAGCTGTTCTTTTATTTCTTTAGGCGAAGTATTTCTTGACTGCATCAACATTCATGGGACGTGGGAACTCCTCGCCATCCATAGTTTCAAGAATTAATGCACCGCCGGAGAAGGCTTTCTTGACAACATATGAGCCTTTAAAATTGGGAGTCCACTTGCCCTTAGAATCAGCGTTAAAAGACATGATCTCCCTGAGCACGAGGTTGCCTTCTCTGAATTCATGAGGTTTGAATTTCTTATCAAAAGCTTTCTTCATTCTCTTTTGATATAACTGCCCATGACACAAAGCCGTCATTCTCTTCTCTTCGATCAAATTCAATTGGTCAAAGCTGTTCTGAACCCATTCAGCCTCTGTCAACTTGGTTTCCATTATCACGCACAAATAGGGAATCTCAACCTCGATTGGGAGCACTGCTTCCAGTCCATACACAAGGGAGAACAGGGTTTCTCCTGTTGAAGTGCGGACAAATGTCTGATATCCATGTAAAGCAAAAGGGAGCATTTCATGCCAATCTTTATAAGTAACAACCATCTTCTGGATGATCTTCTTGATATTCTTATTAGCAGCTTCAACATACCCATTCATCTTCGGCCTGTACGGAGATGAGTTGTGATGGAAAATCTTGAATTCTTCGCAAATTTATGACATCATCTTGTTGTTCAGATTCGAGCCATTGTCAATGATAATTCTGCTCGGCACACCATACCGACATATGAGATTATTCTTAATGAAGCTCACAACCACCTGCTTAGTAACATTAGCATATGAAGCAACTTCCACCCATTTGGTGAAGTAATCAATTTCTACCAAAATAAAATAGTGTCCATTCGAAGATTTGGGTTCTATCATCCCAATCATGTCAATACCCCACATAGAGAAAGGCCACGGGGAAGAAATAACATTGAGAAGTTTCGGAGGCACATGAATCTTGTCCGCATAAATCTGGCATTTATGGCACTTCTTTGTAAATTTTTAACAGTCAGATTCCATTGTCAGCAAATGCTAACCTGCCCTTAGCATCTTTTTAGCCATCGAATATCCATTGGCATGAGTGCCAAATGAACCTTCATGAATCTCATGCATCAACATGTCTACTTCGTGTCTATCCACACATCTTAGCAAGACCATGTCATAATTTCTCTTGTACAACACATTTTCATTGAGGAAGAATCTCCCAGCCAATATTCTCAATGTCTTTCTGTCTTTATTCGATGCACCAATAGGGTATTCCTGAGTCTGAAGAAAATGCTTGATATCATAATACCAAGGTTTCTCATCTACTACCTCTTCTATTGTAAACACATGAGCGGGCCTATCCAATCGCCAAACTATAATTTGAGGTATATCAGACGATACTTCCTCAAACACTGAAACAACTTCAACAAATCTTCTACATGCCCTTCTTCAGTCTAGGATTTAGCAATCATTTCATCAACATATACCTCATTTTCCTTGTGCATCAGATCATGGAATAGGGTTATCATAGCCCTCTGGTACGTTGCACCAGCGTTCTTCAACCCGAAGGGCATCACTCTGTAACAGAATGTTTCCCAGGGTATGATAAACGTTGTTTTTTCTATGTCCTCAGGAGCCATCCTTATTTGATTATACCCGGAAAATCCGTCCATGAACGAGAAAACTTTGAATTTTGCTATGCTATCCACTAACATATCAATGTGTGGCAATGGAAAATCATATTTTGGACTAGCTTTATTTAGATCTCTGTAATCTACGCACATGCGAACTTTTTCGTCTTTTTTCATTACTGGGACAATATTGGTAATCCACTGAGGGTACACTGATGTCACAAGAAAACCAGCATTAATCTGCTTTAGAACTTCCTCTTTGATTTTCACTGCCATATTTGGGTGAGTTCTTTGCAACTTTTGTTTGATTGGCGGGAACTCTGGCTTCAATGACAAACGTGCTCTATAATATCTGTATCTAGACCAGGCATATCTTGGTAAGACCAAACAAAAATATCCACATACTCTTTCAACATCTCAATCAACCTGCTCTTCACATCAGGATGCAACAATGATCCAATCCTGACTTCCTTCGAATCTTCTTCTGAACCCAAATTAGTTACTTCCAATGGCTCTTTATATGGCTGAATGGCATTCTCCTCGCGCTCAAGCAACCGTGAGACCTCTTCCAGAATCTCATCATAGTCTTATTCTTCGGCCCCATACATAGGACATTCAAAGTTTGGAGAGGGTGCAGGGTCATTGTATTCAACGAGTTTTTTAATTAATCTGCACATAAGATTTATGATTGCTTTTGGAAACTGACACATATAACAAGTGATCATGCAAATTGAATTTCAGTTATCATTTATTTTGAAAGGGTTTTTTATTTTATTTTTTTTATTACCATTTTCCAAGAAAAACATAAAATAAAGACACAATTTGGGAAACAAAGACAACTTTTGTTATTGATTTTAAAAATCACAGCAAACAGATAAGCCCATACAATATTAATACTTTCACCTTGGGCAGAGTGAAAGCTTTTCAAAAATATTAACAACAAAAAATTACTTTGAAACATGTATGCAAAAGGGAACATCAATGGTGATCCAGTTCTGAACCCTAACTCCGTGCGTCACATAATTTGGCATTTCTAGCTCCTCTTCATCTTCCACAATGGCATTAATCTCGAAAACACTTGGATGAAGATAACCCCCACTACGAAAGATGTTTTGATACTTGCCTGCGGCAGTCTTAGGCTTCATGCTCTTACCTTTATCATTCTTCACAGAGAACCCCAAGCCAGCTCTATTCTTGTTTACAGGTGGATCAACAATTTGTTCCCATACTTCAATATGGCCATTACGCATAACCTATTGTGCATCCTTAAACGAAGCCATATAGTTCTCATTTCCTCTTACATTATCAATGGATAAAGCTTGGAACTGGGTTCCAACAACAGCTTCATCCACCTCCACAATGCTGAAAGAGGACAAATGATATATCAATAATGCATGTTCTCCATTAATAATCACCACTTTTCCTTCACGCACAAATTTCAACTTCTGGTGTAATCGAAGTGACAGCCCCTGCCTCATGTATCCATGGCCGTCCCAGCAAGCAGCTATAAGCGGGTACAATATCCATGACCTGGAAAGTAATTTGAAACAAATGTGGGCCTATATGAATAAGCAAGTCCACTTCACCAATAACAGATTTCCTTGATCCATCAAACACTTTCACAATAATGCCACTTGGGCACATGGGCGTTCCTTGGTATTTCAACTTCATATGTGTGCTCCTTGGTATAACGTTCAATGCAGATCCATTATCAATCAACACATTGGATAGTGAATCATTCTTGGAGTTCATAGAGATGTGGAGGGCCAAATTTTGATTCCTTCCTTCATTGGGAAGTTCATCGTTGCAGAAACTCATGTTATTACATGAAGTAATGTTCCCTACTACACTGCTGAATTGGTCAACAGGCATGTCACTTTCCACAAAAGCTTGGTCCAATACCCTCATCAAAGATTCTCTGTGAGTAGAGGAGTTCATAAATAAAGCCAAGATAGATATTTTTGAAGGAGTCTGCAGTAGCTAATCTACAATTCTGTAGTCAGTCATCTTGATTATCTTCAAAATATCATCCACCTCTTTTTCTAGCGTAGCTCCACTAGATTCACCCGTAGCCTTCTTGGGTTTAACATTTTCAACAATTCTCTTTCCAATACTAACATCTCCACGAATAACTGGTGCGAATACACGACCGCTGCGGCTCACTCTTCTAGTCTTATCAATATTTCCAACATTAGGCATTGGCTGGATGGGAACTTCCACACCATCTTCTAAAATTTTAGCATTATATTTGTAGGGTACAGCCTTATCTGAGTTGTAGGGGACAGGACCCGACAAACTAATCACCAATGGAGTAATAGCTGGCCTGCTATGATATTCAATTTCAAAGTAGGTAGGCGCACCGAAACAAGGAACAATAACATTTACTCCCTCTTCAAAACATTCCGTCATTACAGAGTCATCCTTGGAAAACAAATCTTCATCCGAGGAGAAAAACTCATCTGCAGAGGCATACTCATCATCTGGCTCTTCTTCAGCCAAACAAACCTCAATCACATCAACTTCATGTAATCATCCCTTTAACATGTAATCTTGATAGTTACATTATCTAACAACAACTGGACACCTTTCATAACAATTGAACATCCTCGGGAGTCCCGGTAGGAAATTCGGCAAGATCCATACTGATGTTCTACCTGACCAACCATGTGGAAGAAAGTAGCATGCAATTGTACAAAATCCTCATATATATGTTCCACATCAAATATTCTGAACTCTCCAGGACATACAGAAACCATGTTTACTTCCTCTTCATACTCTTCCCTAGGCCTGATTATGTGGATGAGGCCCTCATCCATCATCTCCTGCAAATCAGCATTTATCTTGTCACAACCCTGTATATTTGTACTGCAAATAGCACAACCATCATGGTCATGCGTATAGTAGCTAAATTCAGAGGTCTGTATGCATTTTCACCAAATCTCCTCTAACCAAATTAATATCAAAAATCTGGAAGTCACCTGGACAACCGGCTACCATATTCACAGCATTTACTCCTTCGTGCTTTGGCAGAGGATTATCTTTCACATTAGGGCCAACATCCTTGAAAGACAAGATACCAGACTTCACCAATTTTTGTACTTTAGTCTTCAAAGGATAGCAGTTCTCAACATTTTGCCCTAGTGCTCCTTGATGAAAAGCACATGTTTGGTCTGCCTTGTAATACCAAGGCAATGGTGATGGTACAACGGGAGGTGGTCGGGTTTGAACCAACTTTTTCTGAATTAACACCGAGATTAATTCTGTATAAATCATAGGAATAAGGTCATAACTCTCCTTTCTCTGATTAAACCCTTGATTCCCCTGATGGGATGGTTTCTGATAAGCAACGATCGTCCGAGCTACACCAACCACTGGAGTAACTGAGGCGACTTACTGATGACACTGATAATTTCTTTTGGGAGGATTAACCCTCCTTTATTGTATGACAGCGTTTCTATATCCTTCCTTATTTTTGGAAAACCCATAGGATGGCTTCTTCGCGCTTCCGGAACTTTCACTTTTTGTTAGACGACCCTCTCTTACAGCCTTTTCTAATCGGATACCCATGCCTACCATTTCAGTAAAGTCACTTGGCGCACTTGCTACCATCCTCCCATAATAGAAAGCACCCAGAGTCTTTAGGAAAATCTTAGTCATCTCCTTCCTTTCCATGGGAGGAATCACTTGGGCGACTACCTCATGCCATCTCTATGCGTATTCTTTGAATGATTCCCTGTCTTTTTGGGCCATGGCCTTGAGTTGATCACGGCCAAGCGCCATGTCCACTTTGTATTTGTATTTTCTGATAAATGCTTCTCCCAAGTTGTTGAAAGTATGGATGTTGACGGTGTCCAAACTCATATACCACTTCAGCGCAACACCAGTCAAACTATCCTGAAAAAAGTGAATCAACAGATGTTGATCATCAGTGTGGGTAGACATTCTCCCTACATATATCACAATATGAGCACTAGGACAAGTGTTGCCCTTGTACTTCTCAAATTCCGGGACCTTAAACTTTACAGGTATATTAACAATCAGGACCAAGCATAAATCATTCACATTCTGCCCGAACAATTCCTTTCCCCTGAGGGCCTTCATCTCCCTCTACATCTGGTCAAAATGTTCTTGAAAATCATCCATGCCATCATAGAGTCCCAAGTCTTCACTTGGTGCAGGAAAAGGACGACACATATCATCATTAACAACTGGAACCATATTCACTGAAGGAGGTGCAGTAGGAGCAACATGCACCACAAGAGGTGCGGGAGTAACAGTAGTCTGAACAACTGGGGTATCTTGAGGACCAAGATTGAAACCTTCAGGCGAAAATTTCTTTGGCATTCCCCATGGCCAACCTTGAGGCATGCGATTCTGAACAACAACTGGAGTAGGAGACACAAGAAGAATCAGAGCTTCAGTAGTGACCCTTGTTTGTTGATGTTGAAAACTTGGTGGCTGATCCTGAGCAACCACCAGATATTCCATCAGAGCAGTGAGATTAGCCATGCCGACCTTCAAAGCAGAAACTTCCTCGCGCAGATCGCGATTCTCTTGTTCTAAGTTGTCCATCTTCCTTCTGAAATTAGCTCGAGTGTTGTAGTGGTGAGACAGCTTGCTGAACGAAGTAAAGAAACTTGGTAAGACACCTAGACATGCATAACAAATGCAAGAAATATGTGCAATATGATGCATGATATGCAGTGCGCATGATTTATTTTTATTATTAATATTTCAAGGGACTTACAGATTTATAGACATATTGTAAATATCAAAGTAATAACACATTTTAAATACTAAAAAAAAATTATTATAATAACTTCAAAATGGATTACTAGTTTCAATAATCCCAAGTACAAGATGAAAATAAAGTCTAAAACCCTAAGAAGTAAAGCTGATGGTGATCACTCTATACGCTGGCGCTTCCCTGTAAGCCTGGCAATCTGAGCCTTCAACCTCTGGTTTTCTTCCACATATCTGGTGGCAACCACCTTCTAATCATCTGAATCATGAAGTGAGCAACTAGCATCTGACTGAGGCTTAGGAGAAAATAAATCCCCTTGCATCTCCATGGTCTCTATAGCCCGACTCTCAAGAATATCAATCAAGGCATTTGTCTCCTTCAAGTCTGCTCTATAGGAAATCTCTAAAGTTTGGCACTTATTCTTCCAAGCATCTTTTTCCTGCTGCATCCTGACCAAAGCAAGCTATATCTCTTCTATATTGTCTAATAAGGGAGGAGTGATCTTTACAAACAAATCAGGCATAGGTGTTTCCCTGGAATACGGCATCTTCAACTGAATAGATCTTGCTTGGACCCACTAAAGATATGGCTCCATAGAAACAACCCCCTAGGTCTCAAGTCTTTCCCACTCTTCCTATGAATGTGACGCCAGGTGTTCTACCCCAAAACTTGCCCTCTCATTTCTCAAAGGATCCTCCTAGACCCTCAGGTTTTCTTCTATCATGTTTCAAGTCTTGGACTACAATTTCCTAAGAAAGACATTCACAAGGACAAAATGGACAAAATTAAAGTTGTGACTGAAAATGACCAAACTTTGATTTTTGACCTAATACCTGGCTTATTGGTTGGAAGCATGGTCTCGAGGATCTGAGCACGTCATTTTGACCTAATTGCACGTTTCAATTCATCTCCTGAGATCAATGGATTGATAGACAAAATTCGATCAATTGGTGGGAAAAGTCAACTGTACACTAAAAAAGTCAAACTTTGGCTTTTTGACCAAAGTTGAATCCAAAAAATCATATTTCATCAAGACATCCAAAATATGAAATTTGATCATCAAAAATCAAGAAAGTCAAAAATCCAACTTTTGCAAGACTTGGAAATTTTTCTAAGTTAAGTTCATTGCTTCATGACATGTTGTCACTACAATTAAAAATAATTCAAGTTATTACAAAGTGGCATTTCTACAAGTTTACAACTCCTGAACTTTGTATTGCTTGGACTTTTTCCTTTGACTCAAAACTTTGCCACAATTCTTTGTCTTTGATACAATGTGCATAAATTGCTCCACAAACCAAACTTGTTTCATGCTGCAAACTATGTTGTCCAAGTTATTGCTAAATAAAAAAATGATATACAACTTCTATACATTGCCACAACACTCCAAAACCATGCTCAATTGCTATCCTACAAAACCTTGTGCTATGCTGCACCATAAACCTGTCACAAAACCTGTATATGCTGTCCTATATAGTCCAAAAAAACCAGTCCAAAACTGCTCTATGCAGTCTGCTCCAACCTGCATCATAACAGCCAAAAAATTGCACCAAAATGGAAAAAGAAAATTGTGTGGAAAAAGCATCAAAGCAGTAGGCAAAAATAGTTCAAAATAACTTATTTTGTTTCCCTCCTAAACCTCAGTCGAGGATCTACAAAAAGGGGCTGTTTCATAAGACTTAAGGGGGATTTTTTTTTGGGAGATAAAAATAGAGAAGAGAAAAACATAACTTTTGTTAAACTCCGCTCATTCATAAAACCCAGCTCATTCATAAAACTCAGTTCATCCATAAAACTCTACTTATCTTCAACTCTGTTTTCACTCACAAAACAGAAGAAAAAAAATCCTCAACCCATTGTTGTACAACCTTGCAAAATTTCCCCTAAACCAACTGTTGTACCCCAAAATTTTCCCTCCCATTTCATCAATATTTTCTCACCACAAGACCCTTGGAGCTCCAGATCAAGTTAGGGTTTGCTCTACTCAAGACTCCTCCTTGCACTGTTGACCCAAATTAGGGTTTGAGTTTGCACAAAGATGTTTTGACCTAAAATGATCAAAGTGACTTTCATACTTCATGTTGGACTCACAAGTTTATCCATACCAAGTTTCAAGTCTTAATTCCAATCTTTGCCCAGTCAATTGGACAATTGACCTAGAAATCAGCTGTATTGGGGAAAAAGTCAACGGTGGCCATTTGACAGTCAAACCTCATGATTTTTGACCCACATCAACATATTGAACTCATATGAACCATTTGGTCAAGTTTAGATCACAATTCCACAAGAAATTTGATCAGATCATCAAAAGGGCAAAATGGTCATTTTTAGGGTTTTGACTGCACAAAGGCAATTTTTGACTATTTGACCTAACCAATGGAAAATAAAGCTCACACATGGACTCAAGGACTCAATGGAATTGTCTTGATCCATTCAACAAGTTCAAAAGATCCCAAATGCACAAGATTGACAGATGAGTTTTCCAGTCAACTGATCAAAATTTGACTATATACTGAAAAGTCAAACTTTAACTTTTAGTCAAAATCAAATTCATTTTTCATCAAGACATGTCAAATTATGAAACTTGTTCATCAAGAAACCCAAGATTGCAAATTAGGGTTTAAAATGAAGAAATTTCATAACTTAGAATTTTTCTAAGTTATAAAATTTCCTTATTTTTTCCTAACTTTGTCCCATTTTTTTATAAAGATACATTTGGATTCAAACAAAACTCAAAACATGAAAGTTGTAGTCCATTGAAAAATCTACAACTTTGATTCACAAAGTTTCCTCAAAAGAAGCTTGTAGCTCAAGTTATTATTTTTGGAACAAGGATGCAAAACATTCTTAACTTAGAAATTTTTTGACCTATTTTAGGCAGGATTTTTGCCCAACTTCATGGCCACTTTATTACATGCTTCCACTTGGAATTTCAATTTGCATTACAAATATGGATTGTAGTACACATTCCAAGCTTTCAAAATTGTCCAAGAACTTCTCAAACATCCTTGTGGTTAGGGAGAATCGAATTTGCAAAGTTGGGCAAAATCCACTTTTGTTCTTGACCAAGGCATGTTCATACACTTTGCATTTTCAAACTCAGCATGGTTCAAGCTAGATTACAGGCCTTTAATCCTTCTCACACTCAATAATTAATTTCCAATCCATTGTGTTCTAGAATTATTTTGTTTATATAGTCATTGCACAAAGAATTAACCTTTAAATGGAAAAAGCAAGTTTGCCATTTTTGAAAAGGTCCACTTTATGTCAAATTCACAAATCAAAGAGGTACAAGCCAGATCTTTTAGGCACAAGTTTATGGACAAATCCCACTGATCAAGAAGAGAAAATGCAGCATGCTTGAGGGGCGTGTATTAGCCTATAATCCAACTTGACAATTTTTGCTTAGATAAGAAGAAAACTTGCATATTGAACCATAACTCACATTCTTGGGAGAACCAGCCAAAACAAACTTTGCAAACACTTTTCATTTGATCCAACTGACCTAAAACACGAATCAACCAGAGCTCAAACCTTCTCATTCATCAAAACACAGTTTTGTTGCAAAACAGGGTACTTGCTGCAGTTTGATTTGGCCAACTCAATCCATTCGTGCGCTTTGGCTAAAACCACTTCAAACACATTCTATATCATCCATACAAACTATCCCAAGCCCTAGATATAGACTGTAACACCCCTAACCAAGTTTGCCATTTTCACTTTTCAGCTGTGCAGGTTGAGTTACATAGCTCGATTCAGTTAGTTTCAAATCAAGCTAGAGGTTGGAGGAGCATCCTTGGACTTCAGGCAAGCTGTACAAATCCTCAAACTCCATTGAAGGTACCTCCGTTGCTGCACATTACTCAAGCTGAACATGTAAAATTTTGAACTTCTATCTCTCTATCCAAGTATAGTTAGGCTTAAGTTTGTGAAGAAAGAGTGTTCTACTCATAGCCCTGAAGCTACCCATGTAGTTACATTTCATTTATATTGTGTGTGCTAAGAGAATTTTGGACCTGAACATGGAAGAAAACTTAGGTCATAAATTGGGGGAGGAGAAATTCTCTCTCGTTTCTGAGAGTTAGAATAACTTCTTTATATATTTGAAATCGTGACATGATGCTCTACATTATTGATGTTATAAGTTTTTGCTAAAAGTCAAAGAATCAGGAAGTTTGAATCAAGCTTGGAGGGCGCGCGTTTTTGAGACAGAGCTGGCTGGAGGTTGAAGACAAGCCCCTTGGGCTGGGCCTGAGTTGTTTTTCTGTTTGCACCATTTTTTCCCACTTACACCCCCTTGGCCCATTGTGTAATATTTTGATTATTTTTGACTTTTTATTTTTTTTGACTTATTATTTTGTCAAAACATAAAAAATATTAAAAATATTTTTCCACCCATTTTTGCATTTTATTTGGATTTTATTTGTTTTATTTTAACTTATACATGTAAAATAATAAATACCTTTTATTTAAAGCATTAAAAAATAACATAAAAAATATATTTTCAGCCATCATTTTTTATTTACTTTTTGAAAACATTTTCTAAGAAATATACTTCTTTTTTTTGAAATAATTAATATTTTTATTTTTGTATATATTTAGTATATTTAAATGTAAATAATATAAATACTTGTATATTTATTAAATATTTAGGACAAAAATATGAAAATAATACCTTTTTATTTTTATTAATATATGACATCAAAAATACTCTTTTTTCACAATATACTTCTTTTTTTATTTTTTGTATATAATTAACAAATATTGTATATAATATAATTAATAAATACTATTTATTTAGAAAAACTAGGGTTTTACCCTAAAAACCACAAAAATATCAAAAATTAACCTTTTCATTTTTGTTTATATTTTTCATTGAAAAATACTTTTACATACATAAAAAAACATTTTTGTGCATAATACATTTTTGCATATTTATTATATTTGTCTTAATATTGCACAATTTTAAATATTTGTATATTCAATATGGATGTAATAGCTTAGATTTAAATTTCTTGCTAAATATCCCCCATTTGAACATTTGTACCCCCATCCCCATAATTATGTTGTAATAATTTAGGACTTTAAATTCTGCATTTTAAAGCTTTCTAATTATGCCATGATAGACTTAGGGTTTGTATGCAAAAAAATCTAATAACAAATAGCTTGACCTAATTCAAAGATAAACAAGCATGAAAATGGACAACACCAATCACACTTGCACCCTTAGGGTTACTCCACTTGTTGCCTTCAATAATGGGCCATGCTTGCATGTTGAGTGTCTTTGGCCAAACAAAAACAAATCAAATGATCATAGTCCCTCGATGACACTTTCTCAAGTTGCCTAAAAATGATCAAGTCCCTTGAAGGAAAAGTTGCCAAAGACATTTGGCACCATTGCATTCATGGTCTAAACGATGACCCGCGCCCGTCCCGTTAACATCCTAACACAAGATTATCCACCAAATACAATGGTGGAACAATACTGTTAAAAGGGTTAAAACATAGGAAAAATCTTTGAGTAAATTTAGGGGTAGACAACTCTTAGTTACTTGATCAAACTTGCAAAACAAAACCTTGCCTATTTTCAAAATACACATCACAACACAATTTCAAAACAAACTTTCAAAACATTGAAAACTTTTTCAAAAGACAAATACACCTTTGTATACATTCAAACATGGATCATTACAAAGGTTGCCACCACCATGGCCTCTTTTCAAAATATCTTTCAAAACACACACAAAGCACCATTTCAAACAATTGAAAGCACCATTTCAAACAATTGAAAATGCAAGGCAAGTTATCTAAGCAAGTAACTAAGAGCCCATGGATAACCATGGATAGAAAGGGTGCTAATACCTTCCCTTTCTATAATCTACTCCCCGAACCCAAGAAAACATCTCAAAGGTTTTTGCTGTGCTTTTTAACCTTTCCTTAGGATAAAATAAAAAGTCGGTGGCGACTCTTGCTAAACCGAAACATTTGCAAAAACAAACGCAAAACCTCAAGTCAGTTCTCCCACCGTATCACAGAACTGGCGACTCTGCTGGGGATTGATTTAAAAGTGGAGTAACCTTAGGGCTTAGATCACCCTTTTGCATGACTAATTGTTTGCTTTTATTGCTTTACCTTTTGGTTCTCTTGTTTGGGCTTGAAATCCTAACCCGGATTTGGGAAACATTTCATAGATAGCAATACATTGTGGAAACTGTGCGGGGTATACCGACACGGTTGAAGCAATAGCTATATTAGTGCGACATATTTGTGAGTACCGGTAACCCTTGAGTTCAATCAAGGAGAGTACGGGGCCGCTGAGTGATGTCACTAAGCACTAATGACCTAGAACCTTACTTGACCATCTTGGCCTTCTATTAGGGGTAGTGAGATGACCGGCTTTGGTGCAGTCCGAAGTTGGTAGATACTCGATACTACACTCATTGAGGGTTGTTTTCTTGGAATATTTTGGTCGCTAGTTAAGTGGCTAAACCAAAACAATGAACATGGAAAACAATCCAATGATATTGAGCTCCTTAGAACCCGATTACTATTTATAGGACAGGTTTTTAAGCCAACTTCACTCAAGAGGGTACTTACCTATGAAACCCCATGCAAGCCTAAAACTAGGGTTTTGTGTGACTTGCTTGTACATGTGTTTGTGCATACATCATGAACATCATAAAGCATCATATGCATCCACTAACCATTTCAAGGGTTTAGATCTTCATCTTTGTTCTAGTTTTGTAGGTCATGGAAATTCTTCGCATGAAAACTATCCAAGTCAACCTTGTGAGAATCCCTCCTCAACTCAAGGAGCTTACATCCAGAATTCCGGAAAGCTCTCCCTTCAGTGAAAGACATGGTAGACTGCCCAACCTAGTCAACACCAGCATTTAAGAAGACATGGTAAAATTGTTGTTCCAGTTCTTTGACCCCCTTCATCACTGTTTCACATTCCCCGACTATCAATTGGTGCCTACTTTGGAGGAATTTTCTCAACTCCTGAGAATTCCTATTCTTAATCAACTACACTACAACGGTACGGAAAAAGAACCAAAGCCTGAAGATGTTGCTCAAGCACTACACTTGCAACCATCTGACATCAAGGGGCATTGGGAGACTAGAAGCGGTGTCAAAGGCTTCTTGGCAAAATTATTTTTTGAGAAGGCACAAGAGTGTTGGAATTCCTTGGATCTACAAGCCTTTGAAGAAATTGTGGCACTTCTCATTTATGGGTTGGTCTTGTTCCCAAATCCTGACCAGCTTATAGATGTCAACGCCGTCAAGATCTTCTTATCCAGGAATCCCATACCTACATTACTTGGGGACATCCTCCACTCATTTTACACACGAACAATGAGAAAGAGAGGTGTTCTCATGTGTTGTACTCCTCTCCTTGCAAGGTGGTTTATTTCGCACCTTCCACAATCTGTTTTGAAGAATGACCAAGGCTTAAGGTGGTCACAACGGTTGATGAACCTCACACACTCTGATGTACATTGGTGTTCTCGGTCTAGAGAAAATGTCATCATCGTCGATCGTTGTGGAGAGTTTCCTAATGTTCCATTACTTGGCATTAGAGGAGGCATTACCTACAACCCTTGTCTAGCTTTGAGACAATTTGGATATGCACGGAGGGATGGCCCTCATGACATGCTGATTCCCGACTTAGTTTTTGACTTCGACAACGATGCGCAAGGACTTCGCCAAAGATTCATCAGAGCTTGGAGGACGCCTAAAAAGGTAGATAGCAAGACACTGGGGCACAAGAACTCCATCCCTCTTGAGCCTTATCTCAAGTGGGTAAGAACCCGAGCCCAGAGTCTTATGATGCCTTACCCTCACATTCTCCCTTTGATTAAAGAGCCCGTTAAGGAAGGAGAGGTTCCCTACACCATCCTATATCCTGACATGCCAACATCATGGGAGGAGATGCGGAAGAGTTGGATCCAACTCAAGGAGGAACAGAATACTTTTGAAGCCAGCTTCTACGCTAGTGAGAATAGGATTTTGGAGCTTACCCGCCGACTTCATGAGGAGGAAACTCTCAACATTTACATCACACCAAAGAGGATGCGCAACGTATTTTTACCTTAAGAAGTTTTTGTAATATTTGGCCCATGGGGCATTTATGTACTGACAAATATCTTCTTATTAATATGACGTGTGTTCTTTTTGTTTGCAACAATTTTGAATTTCTAAATCCTTGAATGCATTACATGAATAAACATATCATTCATCATATGCATAAACAGGTCTTCACACTAGGTTTCCTTATCTCTCTGCTGTTTATTTCAGTAAGATGGATCTCGAACAGACGGTCAAAGATCTACAGGCACAAAACTCATAATTTCAACAACTCCTAATGACCTTGGCAAAGGGTCAGGAGGATCTAAAAACACTTCTTGGGAACAAAGAGCAAGAGAAAGTGAAAAAGAAGAAGAAAAGAGTCGGGGTAGCTTCACTGGGAAGAAGGTTTGAGAATGAAGCTAGAAGAGTTCTTGAATTTCCCTCCGCATCTGAGGAGGAAACCAGTAAGGGAAAAGGGGCTGCACTACCTTCTGAGTCCGAGGATGAAGAGGAAGAGGTTGAGGAAGATGAAGACTACTCAGAGCAACAATACCCGCCAGCGAACGACAAGTACAAAAACCTAGAGGATAGACTGGCAGCTATGGAGCTGCAAAGGGTTCCTGGGTTAGATTTTGAAGAATTGGGATTGATTACTGGAATTGTGATCCCTCCAAAGTTTAAGGTTCCAATTTTTGCAAAGTATGACGGGCTGTCTTGCCCGAAGATGCACCTGAGGTCGTATGTCAGGAAAATTCAACCTCATTCATCCGACATAAATTTTTGGGTACACTTCTTCCAAGATAGCCTGTCTGGTACATAGCTAGATTGGTTTTACAAGCTTGAGAGGTCAGAGGTACATAGTTGGGAGGATTTGGCAGCTGCCTTTTATCGCCAGTATCAATATAACTCTGACTTGGCGCCAACCCGTACTCAGCTATAAAGTATGGGAATGGCCTCAAATGAGGGATTCAAAGAATACGCCCAGAAATGGCATGACTTGGCCGGAAGAGTGCAGCCACCTCTTTCTGATAGGGAACTAGTTGATATGTTATTGGGGACCCTATCTGGTCCATTATTCAACCATTTGATCGGGAGCTCTTCCGCAGGGTTTACTGAATTGATTCTGACTGGCGAACGGGTGGGAGCTGGTATTAAGAATGGGAAGATTCAAAAGGAGGCCTCTGCATCTACAACTGCTAAGAAATCATTTCTGGTCAAGAAAGAGGCAGCTGTTGTGTACTCTCAGAAGGAGTCAGGAAGAACTGAGCGCCAGCCAACTATGGGGTCCGTGATGATCCAAAATTCATCAAATGATCAGCCTCGTAACAATCAGTCCAGACCAAATCAGCAACGGGTAGAACGGTTGCAACGGTAGTTCACCCGCATCAATATGACGCCTGCACAAGTTCTTCCCCATTTGTTGAAGTTGAATCTAACTGGTTTAAAGGAGGCACCGAAAAACCCTAACACCACATCTCCGTACTATCATGCTAATGCCAAATGTGCCTACCATTCTGATAGCGCCGGACATGACACCAACAACTGTTGGGCGCTAAAGAATAAAATTCAAGACTTGATAGATGCAAAAGAGGTCGAGTTCGATGCTCCGGAGAAGCCGAATGTAATATCCGCTCCGATGCCAAAGCATGGCCAGCATGTTCATGCTGTTGAAGAAGATCTGTATGTTTCTGCTGTTGATGATCTGGTAACCCCACTATTGACAATCAAATTAAATCTGTTGAAGGCTGGGATTTTCCCAGGATGTAAAGAAGATTGCTACTGTTGTTCCTGCCTACCAATCGACTGTCCATTGCTGAAGATAGGCATCCAAGGCCTAATGGACAGTCAACAAATTCTTTTCGAAAAGATTCCTGCTATTCCAACTCCTATCAAAGATGTTTCAATAATCACCATTTCCACCAATCTTTCCAAGGTCCCTAAAAAGCCTGTTAAGATTACATCCTCTATGAAGTTTGTTCCTTTGAAAATAACCATGCCTAGGCCTGTCCCCTACATTTCTGACAAATCAATACCATGGAATTACGGTGGAGAAATCTACTACCATGGTGTTAAACAAGTTGAGATAACTGAAGAGAGCTCTGACGAAGAGGATGCCGACATTTGAAACATTGCCGGTACGAGAAAGATTACCCGAAGTGGGAGAATATTTTCTCCAGAGATTGCCCCTCCAAAGGCAATCTTTGGACCCTCAGCTGCTGCCAAAGTTACTCCTGCACCGATAAAATTGTCTGCAAGAACTCCGTTAATTGAAGAAGCTGTTACTCCTGTGGTTGTCCCTCCTACTTCTGCTGATAAGGGGAAAGGGATCCAAGATGAGCTCGTCAGGACGAGGGCTCAGCCATTGGTTATCCCCGAAACCTCTTAGAAAGAAATGGAGGAGATTCTGAAAATAATTAAGAAGAGTGATTATGACGTGGTGGAGCAACTGGGGCAAACCCCCTCGAAGATATCCATGCTAGCTTTGCTGCTTTGTTCTGAGGCTCATGCCAAGGCATTGATAAGATTTCTGAAGACAGCCCATGTTCCCCAAGAAACCTCAGCCGATCAATTCCAGGATTGTGTGGCCAGCCTGACCGCAGACAACGGCCTAGGTTTCTCTGATGCTGACCTGACTCCGAAGGGAAGAAAGCACAATGACACATTGCATGTGTCGGTTGAATGCCGAGGAACTACTCTGGCCCATGTTTTGGTCGACACTGGCTCTTCTCTGAACATGCTGCCTAAGAAAGCTCTAGATCGATTAGATTGTGAGGGCTTGGAGCTGAAACCGAGTAATATCATTGTCAGAGCCTTTGACGGGTCTAAAAGAATGGTGCATGGGGAGGTCGACATCCCTGTCAAGGTAGGAACTGAAGTATTCCATTCAACTTTCTATGTGATGGACATCCGTCCGTCATACTCTTGGTTGGTAGGGAGACCATGGATACATAATGCTGGGGCAGTCACTTCCTCCCTACATCAGATGCTGAAATACCCTGTCAAAGGAAAGATCATAACTGTACACGGTGAAGAGGAATATATGATCAGTCACCTGAACTCCTTTCGGTATGTGGAAGTGGAGGGAGAGTTCATTGAGACACCGTTCCAACACTTCGAGGAATTTGCTCCCGAGGTTGCTGCAACAAAGGCAGTAGCTGAGACACCCAAGCAGATGGCCAGGATGGCATCTCTGAAAGATGCAAAGGCTGCAATGAAGGAGGGAAAGAGATCAACATGGGGACAGTTGCCTGACATCCCCCACAAAACAGACAAGTTTGGGTTGGGATTTACCACTGCGGCACAAAAAGCTATGCGTCGCTCAAAAATTGAAAGAGCACCCATCAAGATTTCTCCTCATGAAATCAACGCCTTGGAAGACGAAGACGAAGAGGGTAACATTGAAGACTGGATCTTCCCAACCATCGAAGGGGGACTACACAACTCGGAGGCGAAAGACTTCGTCCCCATTACTTTCATTAATCAGTAACTTATCTTTCGAACATATCCTGTTGGTCTGTAATAATTACTTTTAAACAATATGCACACTACTTTTTCACCTCATGCCTTGCCCGGGGTATGTAGGTCCATCTGTAAGGGTTTTGATTCTCTTCATATCCATATTCCATGTTTAATGATTCATTGGACGTTTTTCATTGATAAACTGCTGTGTTCATTTTCTTTCCTTTTTTGCATTTTTGTTTGTTTAAGGATGGCTATCCCTTACACACACCCATACTCACAAATGCAGGTACCCATGCACTCTGGATTCTATGGGTGACTATTCTGCTATGTCCTTCAATAACTCTGAAGACTTGGCCAATCAGGATGAGTATGAAGATGACGAACATTGTGAAGTACCAGGGGAGCTAGCCAGACTTCTACAACAAGAAGAAAGGGGCATCTTGCCTCATGAAGAGTTGTTGGAAACTGTCAACTTGGGAACAGAGGAAGACCGGAAGGAAGTGCAAGTGGGTGCCAACCTGGAACCAAGTGTCAAGGTGCGTTTGGTACAGCTGTTAAATGAATACGTTGAAATCTTTGCCTGGTCTTATGAAGACATGTCGGGTTTAGACACTGATATCGTGGTTCACCGTCTCCCCACAAGAGAGGATTGTCCACCGATCAAGCAAAAAGTCCGCCGAATGAGGCCCGACATGTCTGAGAAGATTAAAGCAGAAGTAATGAAGCAATTCAATGTTGGCTTTCTGGATGTTACATCCTATCCACAATGGGTTTCTAACATTGTGCCAGTACCTAAAAAAGACGGCAAGGTCAAAATGTGTGTGGACTACCGGGATTTGAATAGGGCTAGTCCTAAGGATGATTTTCCGCTACCGCATATCGACATTTTGATTGATAACACAGCTCAGCACAAAGTGTTTTCCTTCATGGATGGATTCTCGGGCTTCAACCAGATCAAAATGGCCCCCGAGGACATGGAGAAAACAACTTTTGTTACACAATGGGGTACCTTCTGCTACAAGGTGATGTCGTTCGGATTGAAGAATGCAGGGGCAACTTATCAACGCGCCATGGTAGCTTTGTTTCATGATATGATACATCATGAGATCGAAGTTTACGTAGACGATATGATAGCTCGATCACAAACAAAGGAGGAACACCTGCAAAAGCTGTTTGCCAGGTTAAAGGAGTACAAACTCAGGCTGAATCCAAGTAAGTGCACTTTTGGAGTTAGGTCTGGTAAACTTCTAGGATTTATTGTCAACAACAAGGGCATTGAGGTCGATCCAGCAAAAGTGAAAGCAATACAAGAGATGCCTGCCCCCCGTTCTGAAAAGGAGGTTAGAGGGTTCTTGGGGCGCTTGAACTATATTTCCAGATTCATCTCTCATCTGACGTCTACCTGTGAGCCGATTTAAAACTATTGAAGAAAGATCAGGTAGCGAATGGAACGAAGATTTCCAAGCTGCTTTTAATAAGATCAAGGAGTATTTTCTAGAACCTCCTATTCTGATGCCACCCGTCGAAGGAAGACCGTTGATCATGTATCTGACCGTCTTGGATAACTCAATAGGGTGTGTTTTGGGCCAGCATGACGAGTCTGGTCGAAAAGAGCATGCCATTTATTACCTTAGCAAAAAGTTTACCGACTGTGAGACTCGCTATTCACTGCTCAAGAAAACTTGCTGCGCTTTGGTATGGGCTGCTCGCCGACTAAGGCAGTATATGCTGACTCATACCACTTTGTTGATTTCCAAAATGGATCCTATCAAGTATATCTTCGATAAGCCAGCTTTATCTGGAAGAATAGCTAGATGGAAAATGATCCTAACGGAGTATGACATCCAGTACACTACCCAAAAATCTATAAAGGGGAGTGTACTAGCTGACCATCTAGCTCATCAAGCTATCGAAGATTATCAGTCCATGAGATTCGACTTCCTGGACGAGGACATCATGAATTTGGACAACATTAAAAGTAACAGACCGTATGACGGACCTGAAGATGGATCCCGATGGACCCTGTACTTTGATGGTGCTTCAAATGCACTTGGAAACGATATCGGTGCGGTACTCATTTCCCCAGAAGGTTGTCACACGCCTTTCACGGCCCAACTTTGCTTCAGCTGTACCAACAACATGGCTGAATATGAAGCTTGCATTTTTTGTCTCAAGGCTGCTATTGACATGGAGATCAAATCTTTGATCGTATTTGGGGACTCGACTTTGGTTATCAGTCAAATCAAAGGAGAGTGGGATACCAAACATCCTAATCTTATCCCATACAAAGAACATGTCCTGACATTGTTGCCTCATTTCGAGCAAATCACCTTCGAGCATTTCCCGCGAGAAGAGAATCAGCTAGCAGATGCTCTGGCAACAATGTCTTCCATGTTTAAACTCAACTGGGATAACGAGGCTCCCCAAATCACCATCGAGCGAATGGATGAACCTGTGCATTGTCATGAGATTAATACCGAAGAAGTAGTGGAACAACCTTGGTTTCACGAAATCAAAAGGTATCTCCAGACTAGAGAATATCCCGAAGGAGCTTCCGTAAATGACAAGAAGTTCCTAAAGAAATTTGCTGCCAAGTTCTTCCTGAGCAACGACATCCTCTATAAACGCAGCCATGATTGTGTTCTACTCCGATGTGTAGACAAAGCTGAAGCAGAGCTAATCATGACCGAGATACACAGCGGTACATTTGGCACCCACTTGAGCGGGCATACTATGGCTAAGAAGATTCTAACGGCAGGCTATTACTGGTCTACCATGGAAGCTGATTGCCATCAGCATTCCCATACTTGCCATAAATGTCAAGTCTACGCTGACAAGATTCATATTCCTCTGGTTCCTCTCAACGTGCTGACAGCTCCTTGGCCATTCGCAATATGGGGCATTGACATGATTGGAGAGATCAAGCCCACAACGTCTAATGGACATCGCTTCATCCTGGTCGCCATCGACTACTTTACCAAATGGGTCGAAGCAGCTTCCTTCACCTCTGTTACTAAAAATGTGGATGCCCGCTTCATCAAGCAGAACCTCATATGCCGGTATGGTGTCCCCGACAGGATCATCACAAACAACGGTACAAATCTGAATAATACTATGATCACCACTCTATGCGAAAAGTTCAAGATTTATCATCACAATTCATCTCCCTATCGGCCGAAGATGAACGATGCTGTTGAAGCTGCGAACAAAAACATTAAGAAGATCATTCAGAAAATGACAGTCACTTACAAGGACTGGCATGAGATGTTACCGTTCGCTCTGCATGGATACCGTACCACGACACGTACTTCAACCGGGGCAACCCCATTTTCTTTGGTATATGGCATGGAAGCTGTCCTGCCCATGGAAGTTCAGATTCCTTCTTTAAGGATTATGAAGGACGCTGGTTTGAATGAAGACGATTGGATTCAGACCCGACTTGACCAACTCAATTTGATCGACGAAAAGCGGCTCGCTGCTGTTTGCCATGGTCAAACGTATCAAAAACGAATGATCAAGGCTTTCAACAAGAAATTCAGACGTCAAGTATATCAAGTCGGAGATCTCATAATCAAGAGGATTATCTTGCCGCAAAGTGATCCCAGGGGAAAATGGACTCCTACTTACGAAGGACCATTTGTGATCAAGACCATATTTTCTGGTGGTGCAATGATTCTGTCCACCATGGACGGTGACGATTTGCCGCACCCTGCGAACGCAGATATAGTCAAAAGATACTACGCATAAAACAACCCGACAAGTCGAAAACCCGAAAGGGCGGCTTGGGCAAAAATGGGCATCCCGGTGAACCGAAAACCCGAAAGGGCGGTTCAGGCAAAAATTAGGGATAAAAACAAAAAAAATCTATACACCCGGCAAGTCGAAAACCCGCAAGGGCGGCTTGGGCAAAAAGGGGTTTCCCGGTGGATTGAAAACCTGAAAGGGCGATCCAGGAAAAAGTTAGGGAATTAAAGCGTATGACTATGTCTCGTCGGATCACTTTAAAGAACAATCTCTTCATCAACCAGTTCCAAGCTTCTGATCAATCCAGTCATCAGCAAACGAAGCATTTGAATGGACAAGATATTCAGAGTTTTGAAGGCCATAACAGAATGGGATCCCATAGAATTGTCGCACATAGCCATCTTTCTTTTGTATAAAATTTTCAATTCTTTACGACAGCATCCTCTTACTAGGGTGTCTGTCTCTTTTGTACAAAGATACTCATAAAAAGTTAATACAAATACTTTTCCAAATACAGAAATTTGCTTTGTCTTCCTTTTTCTCTTTTGCACTTATGTTTTATTTGAGAAACATCCAATGTTTTGTTAAATAGGCATATGCATTTGAACATAATCATTTTCCTTACAAACCAAGAAAAGATGATTACTGATAAGTTGAAGGTACAGATGAATACCTTGATGCCCTTTCAGAAGGAATCCCCAGCAGTTCCAAACTCCAAATTCCTCAATAAAGTCAAAATCCAGGACTTAATTCCCCAAACAGAGTTAAACCTTCAGGATCCTCAGCAGAACAAAAGCTTTCTCAAAGCTGATTTCCCCAGCCAGAGAGCCTTCTAGAACTCAATTCCCCTCAGAGTTAAATTTCAGAATCCCCAGTGGAGCCTTGAAATCTGAAAACACTATCCCCAGTTGAAGTCCAGCTATCAATCTCCAGTGGAGCTAACACTTTCAACTATCAATCCCCAGCGGAACCAGACTAGTGAACTTTCTCCCCACAGAGATGCTTCTCACCAGATTGAAGATTCTCAGTCTCACTCCTCCAGCATAAGTCTATCAGGTTCTGAACTCCCCAGTAGAGATCATCAGAAATTCTCATTCCCTACAAATCACCAAGGAATTTCAATCCCCAGCAGTGGTCCTAAGATCCCTCAACAATTGAAGATTTTGCATTCCCCAAGTAGAATGAAGACTCTCATTTTCAGTTCTTCACAGGATATTCAGATATTCCCCAGTGAAGATCTCCTCAAGACAGGAATCCCCAGTAGATTGGCACACAACCCAAGCTCCTGATTCCCCAGCAGTAGTCAACAAGGATGGCTCAGCTTCAACAATCAGAGATTCCTGCATACCCCTGTAGCAGTCAATGATCCACTTCCCCCGGCAACAGTCAAGATTCTATTATCTCCGGCAATCCAGGATTCATCTATCCTCCACAAGACAGTTCTTCAGCTTACATGTGCATTCATTTACATTCATATCATAAACATTGATATAACATATATATTGCATCATACATATCATGCAACATAACTTTGTGTTTTAGCTAACATGTCATCCTTTTCAGGATAAGATTAAAAGGCCATCATTAACAAATATTCAGATACAATATGGATACACCCCAGACACGGCGGTCATTCTATTACTCATTCAGAATTTATTCAGATACAATATGGATACACCCCAGACACGGCGGTCATTCTATTACTCATTCAGAATCTCAAGTCAGATACAGTACAGATACACCCCAGGCACGACGGTTATTCTACTACTCATTCAGACTACAGCAATCAGATACAGACTAGATACGCTCCAGACACGGCAACCATTCTATCTCTCATTTAGATTCACTTATCCACCTCAAGGCTCAATGCATTCCAAGCACGGATACCATTCTGACCTTTACAACAACAGTTTGATTCTTCCCAGTGCGTTCGCCACGGAAGTCATTCTGTCATTTATTTAGATCCCAGTTACAGTTTCAGATACACTTCAAACACGGAAGTCATTCTATTACTCATACAGATCTCAAATCCCAGTTACAGTTCCAGATACACTCCAGACACGGAAGTCACTCTGCTACTCATACAAATCTCAACTTCAGATACAGTCCAGATACGCTCCAAACACGGTTGCCATTCTGTCACTCATTCAGAATTTGTCCCCAGCATGCAGTCGCTCCATACAGATATTTCTTTGTCAACCGGATACAATACAGATACACTCCAGGCACGACAGTCATTCTGATATTCATTCCACCTTCAAACGCGGTTACAACTCGGATACACCCCAGACACGGAGGCCATTCTTTTTCTCATACAAACTCAGTCTCCAGATACAGCTCAAAGGCATTCCAGATACGAATACCATTTTAATCCTCATTCTTCTGACCAATCACATTGCAGTTCAACAAATATTCCAGATGGCATCTTTAAGCCCATCCCCGACAAGATTCTGTCACCTCTCCAGATGGCATCTTTAATCTCATCTCAAAATGGCATCTCTAAGCCCATTCCCACATCCATTATTTTGACGAGTGCAAATTTAAGGGCACTCTAGTGTCCAATCTTCTTTTACCTTCGAGACACGAAAGGCAAACTTGCCAATCTAACTCTTCAGGTGCAAGAAGATTGAACAGGGGCAACTGTTGTACCCCAAAATTTGCCCTCCCATTTCATCAATATTTTCTCACCACAAGACCCTTGGAGCTCCAGATCAAGTTAGGGTTTGCTCTACTCAAGACTCCTCCTTGCACTGTTAACCCAAATTAGGGTTTGAGTTTGCACAAAGATGTTTTGACCTAAAATGCTCAAAGTGACTTTCATACTTCATGTTGGACTCACAAGTTTATCCATACCAAGTTTCAAGTCTTAATTCCAATCTTTGCCCAGTCAATTGGACAGTTGACCTAGAAATCAGCTGTATTGGGGAAAAAGTCAATTGTGGCCATTTGACAGTCAAACCTCATGATTTTTGACCCACATCAACATATTGAACTCATATGAACCATTTGGTCAAGTTTGGATCACAATTCCATAAGAAATTTGATCAGATCACCAAAAGGGCAAAATGGTCATTTTTAGGGTTTTGACTACACAAAGGCAATTTTTGACTGTTTGACCTAACCAATGCCAAATCAAGCTCACATATGGACTCAAAGAATCAATGGCATTGTCTTGATCCATTCAACAAGTTCAAAAGATCCCAAATGCACAAGATTGACAAATGAGTTTTCCAATCAACTGATCAAAATTTGACTGTATACTGAAAAGTCAAACTTTGACTTTTTAGTCAAAATCAAGTGCCAAGATTCATTTTTCATCAAGACATGTCAAATTATGAAACTTGTTCATCAAGAAACCCAAGATTGCAAATTAGGGTTTAAAATGAAGAAATTTCATAACTTAGAATTTTTCTAAGTTATAAAATTTCCTTATTTTTTCCTAACTTTGTCCCATTTTTTCAACAAGATACATTTGGATTCAAACAAAACTCAAAACATGAAAGTTGTAGTCCATTTCAAAATCTACAACTTTTATTCACAAAGTTTCCTCAAAATAAGCTTGTAGCTCAAGTTATGATTTTTCGAACAAGGGTGCAAAACATTCTTAACTTAGAAATTTTTTGACCTATTTTAGGCAGGATTTTTGCCCAACTTCATGGCCACTTTTCACATGCTTCCACTTGGAATTTCAATTTGCATTACAAAGGTGGATTGTAGTACACATTCCAAGCTTCCCAAATTGTCAAAGAACTTCTCAAACACCCTTGTGGTTAGGGAGAATCGAATTTGCAAAGTTGGGCAAAATCCACTTTTGTTCTTGACCAAGGCATGTTCATACACTTTGCATTTTCAAACTCAGCATGGTTCAAGCTAGATTACAGGCCTTTAATCCTTCTCACACTCAATAATTAATTGCCAATCCATTGTGTTCTAGCATTCTTTTGTTTATATAGTCATTGCACAAAGAATTAACCTTTAAATGGAAAAAGCAAGTTTGCCATTTTTGAAAAGGTCCACTTTATGTCAAATTCACAAATCAAAGAGGTACAAGCCAGATCTTTTAGGCACAAGTTTATGGACAAATCCCACTGATCAAGAAGAGAAAATGCAGCATGCTTGAGGGGCCTGTATTAGCCTATAATCCAACTTGACAATTTTTGCTTAGATAAGAAGAAAACTTGCATATTAAACCATAACTCACATTCTTGGGAGAACCAGCCAAAACAAACTTTGCAAACACTTTTCACTTGATCCAACTGACCTAAAACACGAATCAACCAGAGCTCAAACCTTCTCATTCATCAAAACACAGTTGTGTTGCAAAATAGGGTACTTGCTGCAGTTTGATTTGGCCAACTCAATCCATTCGTGCGCTTTGGCTAAAACCACTTCAAACACATTATATATCATCCATACAAACTATCCCAAGCCCTAGATACAGACTGTAACACCCCTAACCAAGTTTTCCATTTTCACTTTTCAGCTGTGCAGGTTGAGTTACATAGCTCGATTCAGTTAGTTTCAAAGCAAGCTAGAGGTTGGAGGAGCATCTTTGGACTTCAGGAAAGCTGTACAAATCCTCAAACTCCATTGAAGGTACCTCCATTGATGCACACGACTCAAGCTGAACAGGTAAAATTTTGAACTTTTATCTCTCTATCCAAGCATAGTTAGGCTTAAGTTTGTGAAGAAAGAGTGTTCTACTCATAGCCCTGAAGCTACCCATGTAGTTACATTTCATTTATATTGTGTGTGCTAAGAGAATTTTGGACCTGAACATGGAAGAAAACTTAGGTCAGAAATTGGGGGAGGAGAAATTCTCTCTCGTTTCTGAGAGTTAGAATAACTTCTTTATATATTTAAAATCGTGACATGATGCTCTACATTATTGATGTTATAAGTTTTTGCTAAAAGTCAAAGAATCAGGAAGTTTGAATCAAGCTTGGAGGGCACGCGTTTTTGAGACAGAGCTGGCTGGAGGTTGAAGACAAGCCCCTTGGGCTGGGCCTGAGTTGTTTTTCTGTTTGCTCCATTTTTTTTTCCACTTACACCCCCTTGGCCCATTGTGTAATATTTTGATTATTTTTGACTTTTTATTTTTTTTTCTGACTTATTATTTTTTGTCAAAACATAAAAAATATAAAAAATATTTTTCCACCCATTTTTGCATTTTATTTGGATTTTATTTGTTTTATTTTAACTTATACATGTAAAATAATAAATACCTTTTATTTAAAGCATTAAAAAATAACATAAAAAATATATTTTCAGCCATCATTTTTTATTTACTTTTTGAAAACATTTTCTAAGAAATATACTTCTTTTTTTTGAAATAATTAATATTTTTATTTTTGTATATATTTAGTATATTTAAATGTAAATAATATAAATACTTGTATATTTATTAAATATTTAGGACAAAAATATGAAAATAATACCTTTTTATTTTTATTAATATATGAAATCAAAAATACTCTTTTTTCACAATATACTTCTTTTTTTATTTTTTGTATATAATTAACAAATATTGTATATAATATAATTAATAAATACTATTTATTTAGAAAAACTAGGGTTTTACCCTAAAAACCACAAAAATATCAAAAATTAACCTTTTCATTTTTGTTTATATTTTTCATTGAAAAACACTTTTACATACATAAAAAAACATTTTTGTGCATAATACATTTTTGCATATTTATTACATTTGTCTTAATATTGCACAATTTTAAATATTTGTATATTCAATATGGATGTAATAGCTTAGATTTAAATTTCTTGCTAAATATCCCCCATTTGAACATTTGTACCCCCATCCCCATAATTATGTTGTAATAATTTAGGACTTTAAATTCCGCATTTTAAAGCTTTCTAATTATGCCATGATAGACTTAGGGTTTGTACGCAAAAAAATCAAATAACAAATAGCTTGACCTAATTCAAAGATAAACAAGCATGAAAATGGACAACACCAATCACACTTGCACCCTTAGGGTTACTCCACTTGTTGCCTTCAATAATGGGCCATGCTTGCATGTTGAGTGTCTTTGGCCAAACAAAAACAAATCAAATGATCATAGTCCCTCGATGACGCTTTCTCAAGTTGCCTAAAAATGATCAAGTCCCTTGAAGGAAAAGTTGCCAAAGACACTTGGCACCATTGCATTCATGGTCTAAACGATGACCCACGTCCGTCCCGTTAACATCCTAACACAAGATTGTCCACCAAATACAATGGTTGAACAATACTGTTAAAAGGGTTAAAACATAGGAAAAATCTTTGAGTAAATTTAGGGGTAGACAACTCTTAGTTACTTGATCAAACTTGCAAAACAAAACCTTGCCTATTTTCAAAATACACATCACAACACAATTTCAAAACAAACTTTCAAAACATTGAAAACTTTTTCAAAAGAAAAATACACCTTTGTATACATTCAAACATGGATCATTACAAAGGTTGCCACCACCATGGCCTCTTTTCAAAATATCTTTCAAAACACACACAAAGCATCATTTCAAACAATTGAAAGCACCATTTCAAACAATTGAAAATGCAAGGCCAGTGATCTAAGCAAGTAACTAAGAGCCCATGGATAACCATGGATAGAAAGGGTTCTAATACCTTCCCTTTCTATAATCTACTCCCCGAACCCAACAAAACATCTCAAAGGTTTTTGCTGTGCTTTTTAACCTTTCCTTAGGATAAAATAAAAAGTCGGTGGCGACTCTTGCTAAACCGAAACATTTGCGAAAACAAATGCAAAACCTCAAGTAAGTTCTCCCACCGTATCACACCAACTACCTAAACACCTCATATACATCACATAGAGATTGTTCTAACATAAGAACAATTTCTGTAACACCTTTATCATCACCTTCCAAGCACAAACGAAAAAAACAGTACTTTGCACCTTTGACTGGGTTGGAGCGATTCTGGAACTTGGTCACACAGAGCAAGGATTGGAGTAGCTCTAAAGAGGAGCTCGGTCATTCATCACTTTGCATCCGGAGATATCCATACGTATTCCAAAGTTTCACTTCAAGAGGTATATTTTTTTTTGTAATATCTTTTTCCATACATCATTTTATGTTTGTGTTCAAAAGATATGTAAAAGGTAAATATAAAAAAGAGGGGAAAACTCAGTAAAAAAGAGCTAAGACAGGGGCTGACACAGGTGCCCGTGTCAGCTCATCTGTTTGAAAAAATCTCACAAAAATGCAGGTCAGGGGCTAACACGGGTGCCCGTGTCATAGGACACGGCCATGTCAGACATACTGGAACTTTACGCTAACAAAAATGCAGATCAGGGGCTGACACAAGTGCCCGTGTCTGTTTAGCTGGTATAGAAAAGGAAAAAATGTGCATGGACCATTTACAGAAGCTGACACGGGTGCCCGTGTCATAGGACACGGCCCGTGTCAGACCAGACAACATAAATTTTGATTATCTTTTGATCTTAAGCTTTTATTTTCATTCAATTTGGTTGTAATAATTAGGACTTTTATTTTTTGCAACCCCCACTTGTGCACTTGTATACCCCATCCCTCAAAAAGCATGTAATAGCGTAGGACCTTTATTTTCCGCATTTTTGCTTTCATAAATGTTAGTAATTAGGGTGTATGGTAAGATGAAACCAACAAGTAGACCACCCTAATCAAAGACTAATTGCATACAATCAAGCACACCATTCACACATGCACCTCTAGGGTAACCTCGTCGGTTTCCTCGAAAAAATAGTCATGTCCCTCGAATATGGGACGCTTTAGCAAAGACCCTTCGATTAAATATATCGTAGTCCCTCGATGTCCCTCGATGTTGCCTTATGTATAACGATCTAGTCCCTCACAAAAATTTCTAAAGCGTCTCATAAGTTGCCCTCTATGACTGTACGATTGACCCACGCCCGTCCCTTCACATCCAACGAGGGGGTTTCTTACCAAATCAATAGTAATATAGCAACATCTAAAGGAGGAGGAAAAGAAGATTAAAGACCCTTTGAGTAGGTAGATTCGCTCCTAGTTGCTCGCTTGCTCACAACAAAACATTTTACACCAACATTTTTATCTTGAAACATATTCAAAAAGACAAACACTTTGTACGCGTTCTAATAGAAACCATATCCATTATAAAGAAGACACATTTTCAAAATCACTTTCAAAAACACATTCCACAAACACCTCTTTGAACTTTTTCAAAACAACATTTTGTACGCGTTCTTATAGAAACGAGAACCATTACAAAGACATTTTTCAAAATACTTTCAAAACCCACACCACAAGTACATTTTCAAACAAAAGCAAGTTGATCTAACAAGTAACTAAGAACCCGTAGATAACTACGGATAAAAAGGGTGCTAATACCTTCCCTTTTCATAATCTACCCCCCGAACTCAAGAAAACATCTCTTAAGGTCTTTCCTGTTCTTTTCAGTCTTTCCTTATTGGATAAAAGAACAGTCGGTGGCGACTCTTGCTATCCGCAAGATTCCGATCAAACGCAAAAAACCAAGTCAGTTCTCCCACCGCGTTACAGAACTGGGGACTCTGTAGGGGATTAACTTTAAAGTGGGGTTACCTTAGGACTAGATCACCTTTATTTGCTTTCTTTGTTTGACTTGTATGCTTTACATTTTGGTTCTTTGTTTGGGCTTAAATCCTCTACCCGGATTTGGGATACCTTATATGTAAGTAGCAATACATTACGGAAACTGTGCAGGGTATATCGACATGGTCTAAGCAATAACTACGTTAGTGTGACATATTTGTGGGTACCGGTAGTCCTCGAGTAGTCAAGGAGAATATGGGGCCGCTGAGTGATGTCATGAAGCACTAACTGACTTTTAGAAGCTTTACTTGACCAACTTGGCCATTAGGATGTAGTGAGATGACCGGTTGTGGTGCAGTCCGAAGTTGGTAGATACTCGATACTACACTCATTGAGGTTTGGCTTTTTGGGATATTTTGGTCGCCGTGAAAGAGGCTTGCGCTGAAACAATGCCCGAGAAGACAAACCAATGATATTGAGATCCCTTAGAACCCGGTTACTATTAACTAGGACAGGTTGAGCCAACTAAACTTCAAGAAGGTACTTATCTACAAACCCCATGCAAGCCTAAGCCTAAGGACTTGTCTGCTTTGTGTGTATATGATTATCTGTATATAAACTTTCTTACTTTGCATACTTGTACATAACATCATAACATCATACCATAGCATTTTCAATAACCATTTCAATGATCTCAAGGGTCTATGATGCAGGGTTACATTGAACCAGACGTCTTGCAAGGGGCAAGATGATTTATTTTCCTCTAACCAAACACCGTCAAAGATCAAGTACAACAACTTGAGTCAAGGGATACAACCCACTTGATATGGTAAACTTAATTCTCATGGAAGGACATTCATCGATACAAAGTTCCTTAATTAAAGATGTAAGTGAATACTAACATTTACCCCGCGAGATCCTTGAAAACATGCATCCACATATCATGCATCATATCATGACAAGTTTCTCCCATAAAGGTCTCCTTATCCTCCTACTGTTTATTTCAGTAGAGATGGATATGGAACAAACAGTGAAAGATCACCAAGCTCAAAACGCTCAATTCCAACAAATATTCCTGGCCATGGCTAAGGGGCAAGAGGACCTGAAGACTCTCCTTCTCAAAGATAGGAAGAAGAAGCCTAAGAAGTCAGTAGGCGTCCTAAACTTGGGAAGAAGACTTAGAGGACCAGTCAAGGGAGCTCTAGATATTTCAACTCCATCCAACATGGGGGATAGACATGAAGAAGACAACATTCTGGAGATTGATGAAGTCAAAGATGACTACTCTGAGGAATAATATCCTCCCCGTGATGACAAGTACAAGCAGTTGGAGGATCGCCTCAATACTATAGAGATTCAGCAGGTACCTGATTTGGATTTAGGAGACATGGGTTTGGTTTTTGGAGTGGTCATCCTGCCAAAGTTCAAAATCCATACCTTTTCCCTGTACGATGGAGTCTCTTACCCTAAGACGCACTTAAAGTCTTATGTCCGCAAGATTCAACCATACACAACTGATCTGAAGCTTTGGATCCATTTCTTCCAAGAGATCCTATTAGGGACTTAACTCGAATGGTTCTATCAATTGGAGAGTTCTCGCATCCACACCTGGGAGGATCTAGCTACTTCTTTCTATAAGCAGTACTAGTACAACGCTGAACTTGCACCAACTCGTGTGCAATTGCAGAACATGACCATGGGTTTCAACGAGAGCTTCAAAGGATACACCCAAAAATGGAGAGATATGGATGATAGGGTGCAGCCCCTTTTAACTGACAGGGAGTTGATTGACATCTTTATGGGAACCTTGATGGGACCTTTCTTCAAGCACCTAATCGGAAGCTCCTCGGTCGGATTCACCGAGCTAATACTGACTGGCGAAAGGGTTGAAGCTGGCATCAAAAACGGAAATATCCAAGGAGTTACACCCTCCGATGCTCAGAAAAAGCCATACAATGGGAAGAAAGAGTCCAATGTTGTGTATGGTCAAAAGAGTCATCATGACCAACACGTGGGGGTAGTTCTGATCTCTGGTTCTGCGTCGCAGCAGAAACAACAAAGGGGAAATCAACAAAGGCCAGACGAGCCCAAAAGACAGTTTGCCAACATCAACATGCCATTGCCTCAAGCGCTACAACACTTGTTGAGGATGAATCTGATTACGTTGATAGGACCTCATCTAAACCCCAAAACTTCTTCTCCTGACTACAATCCTAATGCAACGTGTGATTATCATTCCAGTAGTCACGGGCATGTTACTAATGATTGTTAGGCGTTGAAGTACAAGATTCAGAATTTGATTGACGCCAAGGAGATCTAGTTTGACCCTCTGGAGACTCCAAACATGATCAATGCTCCTATGCCGAATCATTGAGAGCGTCTTGTTCATTTTGAATTTCCAATTGTAATTTCTTTTATTATTCAAACAGTTATCTATTAATTTCAAAACTTTGTTTCATTAATGAATTAAATATGTTTGTCTTGAATTAATCCATTCATTTTCATTCTATTTAAATTATGCTTTTTACTCCTTTTATGATATTCAACTATTGTTTTAAAAGTTACAAGCCTTTAGAGGGAGGATGACAAAAACAATGCCATAATCGCATACAATATGCTTTTGGACAGACCTTACTGACGATGTACAGGCGTTTCTTTCAAATCCTAAACACTGGAGTTATAAGGAAGATACTCCCTAGTCAACCCCTTCGAGCCAAAGAAGTCGAAGTTTTCTTTTTTACACAAATTGGAACCTTTTAATCAAATCCTAGAGGCAGGGTAGTCTCTCAGTTAATTCAAATGCGCATTCAGTCGCAGACTTTCACTTCGTAACACAATGAATGACATCAAAAACATTCCTCTGGAATCAAATGACAATGATGGTTCCTTACCGAATAGGAAGTCATTATCTCTCAAAAAAAGAGCCCACTAAGTCAAAACCTACAAAGGAGATTTAAGAAAAACTAGGGCATCCCGCTGACTGTAATCTCAAAACAAGAACAATTAGGCAAAAATCAGGGATAACAAGTAAAAAATATGTCACTACAAATCCTCAACAACATAAAAAATGTTGCAAAAAAAAACGTCTGCTTTCCGATAAACTAAACTTGTCTGAACCATCACCAGAATGTCATTCCAGACTCAATTGAATTTTAAACGTGCAATTAACTGAGTTTAGGATTGAAGAACATCACAAAGAACGAGCGGGTACAAATACACTTTGAGCATTATCCTTTGCTTCTTTAATCGTGAACCAAGCCACGTTAGAAGCCTTCAAAAGTCCTAATTGAAGCATGGGTTAGTTCGAAAGCATACTGTTACAAAAATTGTATCCTGACTCTTGTAAGGCTTTACTCTAAATTCTGAAGTTGATTTCATATTCTTACTCTTTACTTGCTAAAACACATTTTCAAAACTTCAAAGACAAGCATAAACTTTTCATTATTTGAATATCGCTGTTTGCATATGGCTATTTGTTTGACAGCGGAGAAATTCACACAACGAATATCCGATGAACAAAAGCTCTCTCAGTGAACAAAATGACCTCGAGTGGGAAGACACTTCCAACGACAAATATCCTACAAACAGGGGGAATGACATGTCACTATCCAGCGCACATGGGGCAGTCAAGTCAAAATTTCAAAAGATATGCTGAATAACCAGGGGCAGGTCTCCATCTAAATCACTTGGAGCATTGAACGCAAATCCCGACAAAGGGTTACGTACAGTCCATTAGTTCCTGGAAGTGCCATAATCACCTGCTACTAGGGGAAATGAGGAATTCCCCACAATCCCCTTTTCATAGGGTGAACCCCATCCAGTGTTTCAATCTCTGAAAACTTCTCCCCAACTGAATCGACCTCAAGAATCCTCAAGGATTTCTGCCAGTGAAGTCGCCGCCTCTCCAACATATCAGCAACGAGGTTTATTTACCAAACCAAATAGCAGGATTCCCCAATTTGAGTTTACCTCTCTGACTATTACAAATCAAAGGACCATAACTCCTCTTCCCCAGTAGACTACTCTACAATCCCTAGCAAGTTACCGTGAAGCCTGGAGCCGACCAAATATCAGTTCAACTTCGTCCATCAAGAGATGACTCTCCAGTAGAGTAACAGACAACTGAGACTCCTGAACTCTTTTCCCCAAATAGGAATCAACACTCTCTACAGAATTTTCGACATTCCCCAGCGGAATTCCCCTCAAACAACAAAACATGAATCCTCGGTGGAAACATTCTAAGCAAAATTTGAAGAAGCACTTACTCTTCGACAGCAGTCCGGGATTTAATGATTGCCCAACATTTGTGAAGGATTTATTTTCCGGGACAAAGATACACTTCTGTAACATTTCACATTTCATACATCCTAGTTACATACATGACAAGTGCATACGACACAATCTCATTTATTTTGAGAACATCATTGCACCATGCATTTCATATATCATGACATTGCATACATTTAACGTTTTACCTTTTTCAGGAAAAGGTTAATCAATAGATGGCTATCGTCAATAATTTTCAAAAGGTCAGAGATTAATACCTGTAACAAGTCAGGGAAATTTTACACAGACTCATCATAAAGCAACCCTACCCAGGTTCCTTCTCAAATTCCAGATAAAGTTTAACATGAACTCATCATGAAGCAACCCTACCCAGGTTCCTGCTCATTTCCAGATGTAGTTTTACACTGACTCATCATGAAGCAACCCTACTCAGGTTCCTTCTCAATTCCAGATGCAGTTTTACACTAACTCATCATGAAGCAACCCTACCCAGGTTCCTTCTCAGAAAATTCCAGATGAAGTTTAACACGGACTCATCATGAAGTAATCCTACCCAGGTTCCTTCTCAGAAAATTCTAGATGAAGTTTAATAGAGACTCATCATTAAGCAACCCTACACAGGTTCCTTATCTTTCCAAGATGAACTTTTACATAGACTCATCATAAAGCAATCCTACCCAGGTTTTTTCCCATGCATTTCCAGATGAAGTTTTACACGGACTCATCATGAAGCAACCCTACACAAGTTCCTTCTCTTTCCCAGATGCAGTTTTACACTGACTCATCATGAAGCAGCCCTACACAGGCCCATCATAAATTAAAGAATACCCGAGACCTCTTTTGGTTCAGTTTAAACCTCTCAATGGTTTATCCTGATACTTTCCAAATAGACACTTTCCATGGTTCAGATAAGTCATTCTAAGATTTATTCTGATTCTTCCCAGTTAAAGATTATTCAAGACTTATTCCAGACTCAGTTTTAAATCGACCAAAGGTTTACTCTAATTCTTGTCCCAGTTGAAGTCAAACTTAAGACTTAGTCTAATTTCTGACAACAATCACCTTTGGATGGCATCTATAAGCCCATCTCTGTCAGCTCTCCATCACTTTCCAAATGGCATATTTAAGCCCATTCCTTACATCTCAACCTAAAAATCATCAGAGTGCAAATTTCTAGGCACTTTAGTGCTCAATCATTTTCCACCTTCAAGTCATGAACGACAGATTCGCCAATCTAACTCTTCAGGTTTAAAAAGATTGACCAGGGGCAGCTGTTGTACCCCAAAATTTGCCCTCTCATTTCTCAAAGAATCCTCCTAGACCCTTAGGTTTTCTTCTATCGTGTTTCAAGTCTTGGACTACAATTTCCCAAGAAAGACATTCACAAGGACAAAATGGGCAAAATTAGGATTGTGACTGAAAATGATCAAACATTATTTTTAACCTAATACCTGGCTTATTGGTTGGAAGCATGATCTCAAGGATCCGAGCGCGTCATTTTGACATAATTTCACATTTCAATTCATCTCCTGAGATCAGTGGATTGATAGACAAAATTAGGTCAACTAGTGGGAAAAGTCAATTGTACACTAAAAAGTCAAACTTTGACTTTTTGACCAAAGTTGAATCCCAAAAATCATATTTCATCAAGACATCCAAAATATGAAATTTGATCATCAAAAATCAAGAAAGTCAAAAATCCAACTTTTGCAAGACTTGGAAATTTTTCTAAGTTAAGTTCATTGCTTCATGACATCTTGTCACTACAATTAAAAATAATTCAAATTATTACAAAGTGGCATTTCTACAAGTTTACAAATCCTAAACTTTGTATTGCTTGGACTTTTTCCTTTGACTCAAAACCTTGCCACAATGTTTTGTCTTTGATACAATGTGCATAAATTGCTCCACAAACCAAACTTGTTTCATGCTGCAAACTATGTTGTCCAAGTTATTACTGAACAAAAAAATGATATGCAACTTCTATACATTGCCACAACACTCCAAAACCTGCTCAATTGATGTCCTACAAAACCTTGTGCTATGCTCCACCACAAATCTGTCACAAAACATGTATATGTTGTCCTATATAGTCCAAAAAAACCAGTCCAAAACTGCTCTATGCAGTCTGCTCCAACCTGCATCATACCAGCCACAAAATTGCACTAAAATGGCAAAAGAAAATTGTGTGGAAAAAGCATCAAAGAAGTAGGCAAAAATAGCTCAAAACAACTTATTTTTGTTTCCCTCCTAAACCTCAGTCAAGGATCTACAAAAGGGACTATTTCATAAGACTCAAGGGGGATTTTTTTTTGGGAGAGAAAAAGAGAGAAGAGAAAAACAAAACTTTTGTTAAACTCTGCTCATTCATAAAAACCCAGCTCATTCATAAAACTCAGTTCATCCATAAAACCTGCTCATCTTCAACTCTGTTTTCACTCACAAAACAGAAAAAATTCTCAACCCATTGTTGTAAAACCTTGCAAACTTCCCCCTAAACCAACTACCCAAACACCTCATATACATCACATAGAGATTGTTCTAACATAAGAACAATTTCTATAACACCTTTATCCTCACCTTCCAAGCACAAACGAAAAAAACAGTACTTTGCACCTTTGATTGGGTTAGAGCGATTCTAGAACTTGGTCACACTGAGCAAGGATTGGAGTAGCTCTAAAGAGGAGCTCGGTCATTCATCACTTTGCATCCGGAGATATCCATATGTATTCCAAAGTTTCACTTCAAGAGGTATACTTTTTTTTTGTAATATCTTTTTCCATACATCATTTTCTGTTTGTGTTCAAAAGATATGTAAAAGATAAATAAAAAAAGAGGGGAAAACTCAGTAAAAAAGAGCCAAGATAGGGGCTAACACGGGTGCCCGTGTCAGCTCATCTGTTTGAAAAAATCTCACAAAAATGCAGGTCAGGGGTTGACACGGGTGCCCGTGTCACAGGACACGGCCCGTGTCAGTTTAGTTGGTACAGAAAAGGAAAAATGCACATGGACCATTACAGAAGCTGACACGGGTGCCCGTGTTATAGGGCACGGGCCGTGTCAGACCAGACAGCATAAATTTTGATTTTCTTTTGATCTTTTGCTTATATTTTCATTCAATTTGGTTGTAATAATTAGGACTTTTATATTTTGCAACCCCCACTTATACACTTGTATACCCCATCCCTCAAAAAGCATGTAATATCATCGGACCTTTATTTTCCGCAATTTTTCTTTCATAAATGTTAGTAATTAGGGTGTATGGCAAGATGAAACTAACAAGTAGACCACCCTAATCAAAGACTGAATGCATGCAATCAAACACACCATTCACACATGCACCTCTAGGGTAACCTCGCTTGTTGCCTTGGAAAAATAGTCACGTCCCTCGAATATGGGACGCTTTAGCATAGACCCTTCGATAAAAAAGATTGTATTCCCTCGATGTCCCTCTACGTTTCTTTTGATAAAACGATCTAGTCCCTCACAAAAATTGCTAAAGTATCTCACAAGTTGCCCTCTATGACTGTACAATTGACCCACGCCCGTCCCTTCACATCCAATGATGGGGCTTCTTACCAAATCAATGGTAAGATAGAAATATCTAAAGGAGGAGGAAAAGAAAATTAAAGACCCTTTGAGTAGGTAGATTCACTCCTAGTTGCCCGCTTGCTCACAACAAAACATTTGACACCAACATTTTCTTCTTGAAACATTTTCAAAAAGACAAACACTTTGTACGTATTCTTATAGAAACGAGAGCCATTACAAAGAAGACACATTTTCAAGATAACTTTCAAAAACACATTCCACAAACACTTCTTTGAACTATTTTCAAAACAACATTTTGTACGCGTTCTTATAGAAACGAGAACCATTACAAAGACATTTTCAAAAATACCTTAAAAACCCACACCACAAGCACATTTTCAAAGAAAAGCAAGTTGATCTAGCAAGTAGCTAAGAACTCGTAGATAACTACGGATGAAATGGGTGCTAATACTTCCCCTTTTCATAATCTACCCCCCGAACTCAAGAAAATATCTCTAAAGGTCTTTCCTGTTCTTTTCATCCTTTCCTTATTGGATAAAAGAAAAGTCGGTGGAGACTCTTGCTATCCACACAATTGTGATCAAACACAAAACAACCAAGTCAGTTCTCCCACCGTGTTACACCAGGCCTTCGCAATCTGATCCCTAGCTTCCTTATGGTCTTCTCCCTCCTTCAATAAGAAACTACTCAAATGAATACTATTTGGTTTATCCCTCATCGAGTAACCGTGTTGTCATCGTGTAAGAACAGGGTTGTAGTTAATTCCTCACTTTTTTCCAAGAAGAGGTATATTGGGGAAACTACCACAATTGTCAACAATCTATACATCCTGGTAAGCTTGATAATACCAATCAATATTCGAGTGAGTAAGTGCCATGATCATATGAGAAATAAACCATCGGTACAACAGTGGCGTGCAACAGATAATCATCCCCCCATGATAAGAATTATGAAGATGAATAGAGTAATAAGCTTCACCCAACAATGTAGGAACTGGGTTTCCAATCATGAATATCCTGATAGCATTAATGTCAACAAACTTGTCCACGATAGGAAATAAGAACAACCCGTAAGCAAGTAGAGCAGAGAAGGCCTCAAAAGTGATTGTACTCTTCATTATGGCAATGTAACGAGCTTTCTCCAATAAGAACTGAGCCGGTAATCCTCTAATACATCCTTTAGTAGTCATATGGGCTTCAATCTCAAACTTCCCCAGATAGATCAAAGCAGCAATCTCGTGTGGTTTTGGCTCACCCTCCAAACCAATAAAAGGAACACGATCGGTAATAGGTAAATCCAACAGATAAGAATACTCCTCTAGTGTAGGCATCAACTAATAGTTGGGGAAAGTAAAGCAATGATACATCGTATCATAGAACTGGACCAAGTTCGAGAGAATACCCTCCTTCATCCTAAGCTTCATGAGAGGAATGATGGATCCATACTTCTTCTGAAAATCTGCAAAACACTCAACCTCGGGAATTAGACTGATCAACTCATCTATCTTGGGATCTTTGAAACTGTATTTTCCGGTCTTTCTTTTTCCAGAATCCATGGTCAAAAAGCACCTGAGATATTCATAAATGGTCAACTTTCAAGTCCCTTGAAATAAAATTTCTCCAAAAGATGCATATGAGTGCATGGATGCATGATGCAGCAATCACACACAAGATCACAAACATAGGGTTTATAGGTTCAACGTTACTAACATGAGGTCGAAGGTACTACCCATAAGGTATGGTCTAAAAGTTATCACCTGCCGAACAAGGTTCTAGAGGTTCCCAGAGTCTACATTCTTCCTTCGGATATTACCAACTTCTCGATTAACTCGGTAATTAGTAATATTCTCAAGAAAAACACGTCTGAGCGTATTATCACGTGACAAATATTTCCGTATTACTCCGTCATAGCTTTCGCACTACACCTAAAAGGCCAAGATGGGTTAGGTATTCTACGGTCCTCATCTTCAGCAGGCTCCCAGGTCGAAAGTAGTATATCTTTCCAATTACTCGGTAAATGACACTATAGTCAAAGGGGCCTCCACTGAGTGGGGGATCTCATGCCTCCTTTTTTGGGATTACTCCCTCAAAGTTAACATGACTATATCGCCCGTCCTATCTTAAAGTTTTCCCAAGTCCGGGTATAGGACTTATAAGTAATCACCAAGCACCATGAAAACAAGGAAAATCCAGACAAACAGATATACAACATATAACACATAAACAACAATAGCACATATACAGATATAAACAAAGATAGGCTCAACCCACTTAGGGATGGACCAACAAGAGGTCAATCTTACCCCAGCAAAGTCGCCATTTTTTTCTATAGTGGTAGAAACGTTTAAGACTAAGCCATTGGATTGACTAGACTTATACAAATCAAATTAAAAATCGCCACCGTGCTTTATTGTTTCCAAAGGAATGGGAAAAGAGAGAGTAACCCAAAAATAGGGGGAAAGTTTCAAGGTAAGGGGGTTGGTTATGCAAAGGGAAGGTATTAGCACCCTAAACATCTACGGTACTCTGCAGGAACCTCTTTGAAAAATCTGTATATTTTTGCTATAAAATGTTGTATGTAAAATAGATGGTGGAGGTGAGAAAAGAAATATATTTTTATGATTTTTGCACCCACCGCGGTTGCGAACCTTTAGTGTCTATGTACCACTTTTCATGCAATATGGGATCAGGGTACACGTAGTTCACCTTTTGAAAAATTTAAAACACAAGTGTGTTGGTTTATTTTATGAGATAAGACATCATCATCATTGTCCGTGTGGAAAAACATACTTACTACCCACAATCATGAGAAAGGAGAATTTGCATCATCTCAAAGTGGATGATATGGCTTAGATTTTAAAATCAACAATGCCTCACTCAACACCCAGGTGGAAAATATCTCTCTTCACTACATATTATAGAAGTATAGTTGTTTGCATCACTACAAGGATTGACAAGAGTCTAATCTTTTGAGAAAGTTTTTGAAATAAAAATACATACTGGCAAAATGATTTGAAATGAGATTTATTAACTTTTAGTCTTCTCACAAAAAAATGTCAAGGAATTATTAAGTTGATTGAAATTTGTTTATGAAAAATGTTTTGAAAATGCATGGACCTGAGTATAAGTTTATTATGAAAATAGTTCAAGTTTCAAAACAAGAAGAGTTTTCAAAAGGAGGAAGAAGATTTTTGAAATTAAAGAAGATGGGAGGAGAAGATTCTCGGCGCTGGAATTTCTTGAATTGCTTTAACTTTATCAGGGTCAACTTTAATCCCTTTCTAGCTCACAATGAAACCCAACAATTTCCCTGACCGAACATCGAAGGTACATTTATTTGGATTCAAGCGGAGACGATACTTCCTCAAATGCTGAAACAACTTCAACAAATCTTCCACATGCCCTTCTTCAGTCTGGGATTTAGCAATCAAATCATTAACATATACCTCAATTTCCTTGTGCATCAGATCATGGAATAGGGTTATCGTAGCCCTCTGGTATGTTACACCAGCGCTCTCCAACCCGAAGGGCATCACTCTGTAACAGACTGTTCCCCAGGGTGTGATAAACATTGTTTTTTCCATGTCCTCAGGAGCCATCCTTATTTGATTATACATGGAAAATCCGTCCATGAACGAGAAAACTTTGAATTTTGCTGTGCTATCCACTAATATATCAATGTGTGGCAATGGAAAATCATATTTTGGACTAGCTTTATTTAGATCTCTGTAATCTATGCACATGCGAACTTTTCTGTCTTTCTTCATTACTGGGACAATATTGGCAATCCACTGAGGGTACACTGATGTCACAAGAAAACCAGAATTAATCTGCTTTAGAACTTCTCTTTGATCTTTATTTCCATATCTGGGTGAACTTCTATTTGATTGGCGGACACTCTGGCTTCAATGACAAACGATGCTCTATAATATCTATATCTAGACCAGGCATATCTTGGTAAGACCAAACAAAAATATCCACATACTCTTTCAACATCTCAATCAACCTGCTCTTCACATCAGGATGCAACAATGCTCCAATATTGACTTCCTTCGGATCTTCTTCTGAACCCAAATTGATTACTTCCAATGGCTCTTTATATGGCTGAATGGCATTCTCCTCGTGCTCAAGTAACCGCGAGACCTCTTCCAGAATCTCATCATAGTCTTATTCTTCAGCCCCATACAAAGGACATTCAAAGTTGGGAGAGGGTGCAGAGTCATTGTATTCAACTGATTTTTTAATTAATCTGCATATATGATTTATGATTGCTTTTAGAAATTGACACATATAACAAGTGATCATGCAGATTGAATTTCAGTTATCATTTATTTTGAAAGGGTTTATTTATTTATTTTTATTAGCATTTTCCAAGAAAAAAAGAAAATAAAGACACAATTTGAGAAACAAAAACAACTTTTATTATTGATTTTAAAATCAAAGCAAACAGATAAGCCCATGCAATATTAATACTTTCACCTTGGGCAGAGTGAAAGCTTTTCAAAAAGATTAACAACAAAAAATTAGTTTGAAACATGTATGCAAGAGGGAACATCAATGGTGATCCGGTTCTGAACCCTAACTATGTGCGTCACATGATTTGACATTTCTAGCTTAGCTTCATCTTCCACAATGGCATTAATCCCAGAAACAGTTGGATGAAGATAACCCCCGCTACGAAAGATGTTTTGATACTTGCCTGCAGTAGTCTTCGGCTTCATGCTCTTACCTTTATCATTCTTCACAGAGAACCCCAAGCCATCTCTATTCTTGTTTATAGGTGGATCAACAATCTGTCCCCATACTTCACTATGGCCATTACGCACAACCCGTTGCGCATCCTCAAACGAAGCCATATAGTTCTCATTTCCTCTTACATTATCAATGGATAAAGCTTAGAATTGGGTTCCAATAGCAGCTTCATCCGCCTCCACAATGCTGAAAGAGGACAAATGAGATATCAATAATTCATGTTCTCCATTTATAATCACCACTTTTCCTTCACGCATAAATTTCAACTTCTGGTGTAAAGTCGAAGTGACAACCCCTGCCTCATGTATCCACGACCGTCCCAGCAAGCATCTATAAGCGGGTACAATATCCATGACCTAGAAAGTAATATGAAACAAATGTGGGCCTATATGAATAGGCAAGTCCACTTCACCAATAACAGATTTCCTTGATCCATCAAACGCTTTCACAATAATGCCACTTGGGAACATGGGCGTTCCTTGGTATTTCAACTTCATAAGTGTGCTCCTCGGTATAACGTTCAATGCAGATCCATTATCAATCATCACATTGGATAGTGAATCATTCTTGGAGTTCATAGAGATGTGGAGGGCCAAATTGTGATTCCTTCCTTCATCGGGAAGTTCATCGTCGCATAAACTCAGGTTATTACATGAAGTAATGTACCCTACTACACTACTGAATTGGTCAACAGGCATGTCACTTTCCATGAAAGCTTGGTCCAATACCCTCATCAAAGATTCTCTATGAGCAGAGGAGTTCATCAATAAAGCCAAGATAAATATTTTTGAAGGAGTCTGCAGTAGCTAATCTACAATTCTGTAGTCACCCATCTTGATTATCTTCAAAATATCATCCACCTCCTTTTCTAGCTTAGCTCCACTAGATTCACCCGTAGCCTTCCTGTGTTCAACATTTTCAACAATTTTCTTTCCAGTACTGACATCTCCTGAATAATTGGTGGGAATACACGACCGTTGCGGGTCACTCTTCTAGTCTCAGCAATATTTCCAACATTAGGCATTGGCTGGATGGGAACTTCCACACCATCTTCTAAAATTGTAGCATTATATTTGTAGGGTACAGCCTTATATGACTTGTAGGGGACATGACCCGACAAACTAATCACCAATGGAGTAATAGCTGGCTTGCTATGATATTCAACTTCAAAGTAGGTAAGCGCACTGAAACAAGGCACAATAACATTTACTCCCTCTTCAACACATTCAGTCATTGCAGAGCCATCCTTGGAAAACAAATCTTTATCCAAGGAGAAAAACTCATCTGCAGAGACATACTCATCAACTGACTCTTCTTCAGCCAAACAAACTTCAATCACATCAACTTCATGGTAATCATCCCTTTGACCTGTAATCTTGATAGTTTCATTATCCATCAACAACTGAACACCTTTCTTAACAATTGAACATCCTCGGGAGTCCCGGTAGAAAATTCGGCAAGATCCATACTGATGTTCTACCTGACCAACCATGTGGGAGAAAGTATCATGCAATTGTACAAGATCCTCCTTCATATGTTCCACATCAAAGATTCTAAACTCTCTAGGACATCCAGAAACCATGTTTACTTCCTCTTCATACTCTGCCCTAGGTCTGATTATGTGGATGAGGCCCTCATCCATCATCTCCTGCAAATCAACATTTATCTTGTCACAACCCTGTATATCCGTACTGCAAATAGCACAACCAGCATGGTCATGCGTATAGTAGCTAAATTCACAGAGGTCTGCATGCATTTTCACCAAATCTCCTCTAACCAAATTAATATCAAAAATCTGGAAGTCACCTGGACAACCGGCCACCATGTTCACATCATTTACTCCTCTGTGCTTTGGCAGAGGATTATCTTTCACATTAGGGCCAACATCCTTGAAAGACAAGATACCATACTTCACAAATTTTTGTACTTCAGTCTTCAAAGGATAACAGTTCTCAACATTTTTACCTGGTGGTCCTTGATGAAAAGCACATGTTTGGTCTGCCTTGTAATACCAAGGCAATGGTGATGGTACAATGGGAGGTGTCGGGTCTTAACCAACTTCTTCTGAATTAACGCCGAGAGTAATTTTTTATAACTCATAGGAATAGGGTCATAACTCTCTCTTCTCTGATTATACCCTTGATTCCCATGATGGGATGGTTTCTTATAAGCAGCGGTGGTCGGAGCTACACCAACCACTGGAGTAACTGAGACGACTTACTGATGACACTGATAATTTCTTCTAGGAGGATTAACCCTCCTTTCTTGTATGACAACATTTGTATCTCCTTCCTTCTTTTTGGAAAACCCATAGGATGGCTTCTTCGCACTTCCGGAACTTTCACTTTTTGTTAGACGACCCTCTCTTACAGCCTCTTCTAATCGGATACCCATGCCTACCATTTCAGTAAAGTCACTTGGCGCACTTGCTATCATCCTCCCATAGTATAAAGCACCCAGAGTCTTCAGGAAAATCTTAGCTATCTTCTTCCCTTCCATGGGAGGAATCACTTGGGTGGCTACCTCATTCCATCTCTGTGCGTATTCTTTGAATGATTCCCTGTCTTTCTAGACCATGGCCCTGAGTTGATCAAGGTCAGGCGCCATGTCCACATAGTATTTGTATTGTCTGATAAATGCTTCTCCCAAGTCATTGAAAGTATGGATGTTAAAGCTGTCCAAACTCATATACCACTTCAGCGCAGCACCAATCAAACTATCCTGAAAAAAGTGAATCAACAGACGTTGATCATCAGTGTGGGTAGACATTCTCCTTACATACATCACAAGATGAGCACGAGGAAAAATGTTGCCCTTGTACTTCTCAAATTCTGAGACCTTAAACTTTTCAGGTATCTTAACATTCAGGACCAAGCATAAATCATTCACATTCTGCCTGAACAATTCCTTTCCCCTAAGGGCCTTTATCTCCCTCTGCATCTGGTCAAACTGTTCTTGAAAATCATCCATTCTATCTTAGAGACCCAAGTTTTCACTGGTGGACGAAAAGGATGACACATACTGGAACCATATTCATTGAAGGAGGTGCAGCAGGAGCAACATGCACCACAGGAGGTGCGGGAGTAACAATAGTCTGAACAACTGGGGTATCTGGAGGACCAAGATTGAAACCTTCAGGCGCAAAGTTCTCTGGAATTCCCCATGGATAACCTTGAGGCATGCGATTCTAAACAACAACTGGAGTAGTAGACACAGGAACAATTAGAGCTTCAGAAGTAACCCTTGTTTGTTGAGGTTGAACACTCGGTGGCTAATTTTGAGCAGCCACCAGAGATTCCATCAGAGCAGTGAGATTGGCCATGCCGGCCTTCAGAGCAGAAACTTCCTCGCACAGCTCGCGATTCTCTTGTTCTAAGTTGTCCATCTTCCTTCTGAAATTAGCTCGAGTGTTGTAGTGGTGAGACAGCTTGTTGAACAAAGTAAAGAAGCTTGGTAAGACACCTGGATTAACAAATGCAAGAAATATGTGCAATATGATGCATGATATGCAGTGCACATAATTTATTTTTATTATTAATATTTCAAGGGACTTGAAGATTTATAGACATATTGTAAATATCAAAGTAATAACACATTTGAAATACTGAAAAAAATTTATTATAATAACTTCAAAATGGATTACAAGTTTCAATAATCCCAAGTACAAGATGAAAATAAAGTCTAAAACCCTAAGAAGTAAAGTTGATGGAGATCACTCTATACGCCGACGCTTCCCTGTAAGCCTGGCAATCTGAGCCTTCAACCTCTGGTTTTCTTTCGCATATCTGGTGGCAACCTCCTTCTAATCATCTGAATCATGAAGTGAGCAACTAGCATCTGACTGAGGCTTAGGAGAAAATAAATCCCCTTGCCTCTCCATGGTCTCTACAGCCGGACTCTCAAAAATCTCAATCAAGTCGTCTATCTCCTTCAAGTCTTCTCTATAGGAAATCTCTAAAGTTTGGCACTTATTCTTTCAAGCATCCTTTTCCAGCTGCATCCTGACCAAAAAAAGTTGTAGCTCTTCTATATTGTCTAATAAAGGAGGAGTGGTCTTCACAAACAAATCAGACATAGGTGTTTCTCGGGAATATGGCATCTTCAACTGAATAGCTCTCGCTTGGACCCACTGAAGATATGCCTCCAAAGAAACAACCCCCTAGGTCCCAAGTCTTTCCTACTCTTCCTATGCATGTGACGCCAGGTGTTATACCCCAAAATTTTCCCTCTCATTTCTCAAAGGATCCTCCTAGACCCTCAGGTTTGCTTCTATCATATTTCAAGTCTTGGACTACAATTTCCCAAGAAAGACATTCACAAGGACAAAATGGGCAAAATTAGGGTTGTGACTGAAAATGATCAAACTTTAATTTTGACCTAATACCTGGCTTATTGGTTGGAAGCATGATCTCAAGGATCTGAGCACATCATTTTGACCTAATTGCACATTTCAATTCATCTCCTGAGATCAGCGGATTGATAGAAAAATTTCAGACAACTGGTGGGAAAAGTCAACTATATACTAAAAAAGTCAAACTTTGACTTTTTGACCAAAGTTGAATCCCAAAAATCATATTTCATCAAGACATCAAAAATATGAAATTTGATCATCAAAAATCAAGAAAGTCAAAAATCCAACTTTTGCAAGACTTGGAATTTTTCTAAGTTAAGTTCATTGGTTCATGACATGTCAATACAATTAAAAATAATTCAAGTTATTACAAACTGTCATTTCTACAAGTTTACAAATCCTAAACTTTGTATTGCTTGGACTTTTTCCTTTGACTCAAAACCTTTCCACAATGCTTTGTCTTTGATACAATGTGCATAAATTTCTCCACAAACCAAACTTGTTTCATGCTGCAAACTATGTTGTCCAAGTTATTGCTGAACAAAAAAATGATATGCTATTTATATACATCACCACAACACTCCAAAACCATGCTCAATTTTTGTCCAACAAAACCTTGTGCTATGATGCACCACAAACCTGTCACAAAACCTGTATATGTTTTCCTATACCGTCCAAAAAAGCAAGTCAAAAACTGCTCTATGTTGTCTGCTCCAACCTGCATCATAACAATCACAAAATTTCATTAAAATTGCTAAATAAAATTGTGTGGAAAAAGCATCAAAGCAGTAGGCAAAAATAGTTCAAAACAACTTATGTTGTTTCCCTCCTAAACCTCAGTCAAGGATCTACAAAAGGGACTATTTCATAAAACTCAAGGGGGTTTTTTTTATAGAGAAAAAGAGAGAAGAGAAAAACAAAACTTTTGTTAAACTCTGCTCATTCATAAAAACCCAGCTCATTCATAAAACTCAGCTCATCCATAAAACTCTGCTCATCTTCAACTCTGTTTTCACTCACAAAACAGAAAAAAATCTTCAACCCATTATTGTACAACCTTGCAAACTGTCCCCTAAACCAACTACCCAAACACCTCATATACATCACATACAGATTGCTTTAACATAAGAACAGTTTGTGTAACACCTTTATCATCACCTTCCAAGCACAAACGAAAAAAACAGTACTTTGCACCTTTGACTAGGTTGGAGCGATTATGGAACTTGGTCACACAGAGCAAGGATTGGAGTAACTCTAAAGAGGATCTCAGTCATTCATCACTTTTCATCCGGAGATGTTCATACGTATTCCAAAGTTTCACTTCAAGAGGTATACTTTTTTTTGTAATATCTTTTTTCCATACATCATTTTCTGTTTGTGTTCAAAAGATATGTAAAAGATAAATAAATAAAAAGTCGGGAAAACTAAATAAAAAAGAGCCAAACAAGGGCTGACACGGGTGCCCATGTCACACGAAATGGTCGTGTCAGCTCATCTGTTTGAAAAAATCTCACAAAAATGCAGGTCAGGGGCTGACACGGGTGCCGATGTCACAAGACACGGCCTTGTCAGACATACTAGAACTTTACGATAACAAAAATGTAGGTCAGGGGCTGACACGAGTGCTCGTGTTAGTTTAGCTGGTATAGAAAAGGAAAAATGCGCATGGACCATTACAGAAGTTGACACGGGTGCCCGTGTCATAGGACACGGCCCGTGTCAGACCAGACAGCATAAATTTTGATTTTCTTTTGATCTTTTGCTTTTATTTTCATTCAATTTGGTTGTAATAATTAGAACTTTTATTTTTTCAACCCCCACTTGTACACTTGTATACCCCATCCCTCAAAAAGCATGTAATAGCGTAGGACCTTTATTTTCCGCATTTTTGATTTCATAAATGTAAGTAATTAGGGTGTATGGTAAGATGAAACCAACAAGTTGACCATCCTAATCAAAGACTAAATGCATGCAATCAAACATACCATTCACACATGCACCTCTAGGGTAACCTCGCATGTTGCCTCGAAAAAATAGTCATGTCCCTCGAATATGGGACGCTTTAGCAAAGACCCTTCGTTAAAATAGATCGTAGTCCCTCAATGTCCCTCGATGTCGCCTTCTGTAAAACGATCTAGTCCATCACAAATATTTCTAAAGCGTCTCACAAGTTTCCCTCTATGACTGTACGATTGACCCACGCTCGTCCCTTCACATCCAACGATGGGGCTTCTTACCAAATCAATGGTAAGATAGCAACATCTATAGGAGGAGGAAAAGAACATTAAAGACCCTTTGAGTAGGTAGATTCTCTCCTAGTTGCTCGCTTGCTCACAACAAAACATTTTACACTAAAATTTTCATCTTGAAACATTTTCAAAAAGACAAACACTTTGTACGCGTTCTTATAGAAATGAGAGCCATTACAAAGAAGACACATTTTCAAAATCACTTTCAAAAATACATTCCACAAACACCTCTTTGAAATATTTTCAAAACAACATTTTGTACGCGTTCTTATAGAAACGAGAACCATTACAAAGTCATTTTTCAAAATAATTTCAAAACCCACACCACAAGCACATTTTCAAACAAAAGCAAGTTGATCTATCAAGTAACTAAGAACCCGTAGATAACTACGGATGAAAAGGGTGTTAATACCTTCCCTTTTCATAATCTACCCCTAGAACTCAAGAAAACATCTCTAAAGGTCTTTCATGTTCTTTTCAGCCATTTCTTATTGGATAAAAGAAAAGTCGGTAGCGACTCTTGCTATCTGCACAATTGCGATCAAACGTAAAATAACCAAGTCAGTTCTCCCAATGTGTTACAGAACTGGCGACTCTGTTGGGAGTTAACTTAAAAGTGGGGTTACCTTAGGGCTAGATCATATTTATTTGCTTTCTTTGTTTGACTTGTATGATTTACATTTTGGTTCTTTGTTTGGGCTTAAATCCTCTACCCGGATTTGGGATACCTTATAGGTAAGTAGCAATACATTGTGGAAACTGTGCGGGGTATACCGACATGGTCTAAGCAATAGAGACATTAGGGGGACATATTTGTGGGTGCCGGTAGCCCTTGAGTAGTCAAGGAGAATACGGGGCCGCTGAGTGATGTCATGAAACACTAACTGACTTTTAGAACCTTTACTTGACCAACTTGGCCATTAGGACGTAGTGAGATGACCGTCTTTGGTGCAGTCCGAAGTTGGTAGATACTCGATACTACACTCATTGAGGTTTGGCTTTTTGGGATATTTCGATCACCGTGAAAGAGGTTTGCGTTGAAACAATGCCCGAGAAGACAAATCAGTGATATTGAGATCCCTTAGAACCCAGTTAATATTAACTAGGACAAGTTGAGCCAACTAAACTTCAAGAAGGTACTTACCTACAAACCCCATGCAAGCCTAAACCTAAGGACTTGTCTGCTTTGTGTATATATGATTATTTCTATATAAACTTGCTTACTTTGCATACTTGTACATAACATCATAACATCATACCATAGCATTTTCAATAACCATTTCAAGGATCTCAAGGGTCTATGATGCAGGGTCACGTTGAACCAGACGTCTAGCAAGGGGCAAGAGGATTTATTTTCCTTTAACCAAACGCCGTCAAAGATCAAGTACAACAACTTGAGTCAAGGGATACAACCCACTTGATATGGTGAGCTTAATTCTCGTGGAAGGACATCCATCAATACAAAGTTCTCCAATCAAAGCTGTAAGTGACTACTAACATTTACCCTGCGATATCCTTGAAAACATGCATCCACATATCATGCATCATATCATGACCGGTTTCTCCCATACATGTCTCCTTATCTTCCTACTGTTTATTTCAGTAGAGATGGATATGGAACAAATGGTGAAAGATCTCCAAGCTCAAAACGCTCAATTCCAACAAATGTTCCTGGCCATGGCTAAGGGGCAAGAGGACCTAAAGACTCTCCTTCTCAAAGACAGGAAGAAGAAGCCTAAGAAGTTAGTAGGCGTCCTGAACTTGGGAAGAAGACTTAGAGGACCAGTCAAGGGAGCTCTAGATCTTTCAACTCCATCCAACATGGGGGATAGTCACGAAGAAGACAACAGTCTGGAGATTGATGAGAGTCAAAGTTGACTACTCTGAGGAACAATATCCTCTCGCTGATGACAAGTACAAAAAGTTGGAGGATCGTTTCAATGTTATGGAGATTCAGCAGGTACTTGGTTTGGATTTAGGAGACATGGGTTTGGTTTCTGGAGTGGTCATCCCGCCAAAGTTCAAAATCCATACCTTTTCCCTGTACGATGGAGCTTCTTGCCCTAAGATGCACTTAAAGTCTTATGTCCGCAAGATTCAACCATACACAACTGATCTGAAGCTTTGGATCCATTTCTTCCAAGAGAGCCTATTAGGGACTCAACTCGAATGGTTCTATTAATTGGAGAGTTCTCGCATCCACACATGAGAGGATCTAGTTGCTTCTTTCTATAAGCAGTACCAGTACAACGCTAATCTTGCACCAACTCGTGTGCAATTGCATAACATGACCATGGGTTCTAACGAGAACTTCAAAGGATACGCCCAAAAGTGGAGAGATCTGGCTGGTAGGGTGAAGCCCCCTTTAACTGACAGGGAGCTGATTAACATCTTTATGGGAACCTTGATGGGACCTTTCTTCAAGCACCTAATCAGAAGCTCCTCTTCACTAAGCTAATACTGACCAGCGAAAGGGTCAAAGTTGGCATCAAAAGCAGAAAGATCCAAGGAGCTACACCCTCAGATGCTCATAAAAAGCCATACAATGTGAAGAAAGAGTCCAATGTTGTGTATGGTCAAAAGAGTCATCATGACCAACACGTGGGGGCAGTCCTGATATCTGGTTCTGCGTTGCACCGGCAACAGCAAAGGGGAAATCAACAAAGGCCAGACGAGCCCAAAATACAGTTTACCAACATCAACCTACCGCTGTCTCAAGCACTACAACACTTGTTGAGGATGAATATGATTACGTTGATAGGACCTCATCCAAACCCCAAAACTTCTTCTCCTAACTACAATCCTAATGTAATGTGTGCTTATCATTCTGATAGTCCCAGGCATGTTTCTAACGATTATTAGGCGTTGAAGTACAAGATTCAGAATTTGATTGGCGCCAAGGAGATCGAGTTTGACCCTCCGGAGACTCCTAACGTGATCATTGCTCCTATGCCGAATCATTGAGAGCGTCTTTTTTATTTTTAATTTTCAAATGTAATTTCTTTTGTTATTCAAACAATTATCTATTAATGTCAAAACATTGTTTCATTAATGCATTAAATATGTTTGTCTTGAATTAATCCATTCATTTTTATTCTATTTAAATTATGATTTTTACTCCTTTTATGATATTCAACTCTTGTTTTAAAAGTTGCAAGCCTTTAGAGGGAGGATGACGAAAACAATGCCATAATCTCATACAGTATGCTTTTGGACAGACCTTACTGACGATGTACATGCATTTCTTTCAAATCCTAAACACTGGAGTTATAAGGAAGATAATCCCTAGTCAACCCCTTCGAGCCAAAGAAGTAGAAGTTTTATTTTTTACACAAATTGAAACCTTTTAATCAAAACCTAGGGGAAGGGTAGTCTCTCAGTTAATTCAAATGCTCATTCAGTTGCAAACTTTGACTTTGTAACACAACGAATGACATCAAAAACATTCCTCTGGAATCAAAGGGAAATGATGGTTCCATACCGAATAGGCATTCATTATATCTAAAAAATAAGATCCCACTAAGTCAAAACCTACAAAGGAGACTTAAGAAAAATTGGGGCATCCTTTTGACTGTAATCTCAAAACAAGAACAGTCAGGCAAAAATCAAGGATAATAAGTCAAAAAGAGGTCACCACAAATCCCCAACAACATGAAAAATGTTGCAAAAAAAGACTGCTTTCCGATAAACTAAACTTGTCTGAACCATCACCAGAATGTCATTCCAGACTCAATTGGAGTTCAAACGCGCAATTAACTAAGTTTATAATTGAAGAACATCATGAAGAACGAGTGGTAAAAATACACTTTGAGCCTTATCCTTTGCTTTTTTAACCGTGAACCAAGCCACGTTACAACCCTTCAAAAGTCCTAATTGAAGCATGGGTTAGTTCGAAAGCACACTGTTACGAAAGGTATCCTGACTCCTATAAGGCTTTATTCTAAATTTTGAAGTTGATTTCATATTCTTACTCTTTACTTGCTAAAACACATTTTCAAAACTTCAAAGACAAGCATAAAATTTGCATTATTTGAATATCGCTGTTTGCATATGGATATTTGTTTGACAACAGAGAAATTCACACAATTAATATCCGATGAACGAAAGCTCTCTTAGTGAATAAAATCTCTTCGAGTGGGAAGACACTTCCAACGACAAACCTCCTACAAACAAGGGGGCATGACATGTCACTATCCAGCACACCTGGTGCAGTCAAGTCAAAATTCCAAAAGAAATGTTGAATAACCAGGGGCAAGTCTCCATCTAAATCACTTGGGGCATTGAATGCAAATCCCGACAAAGGGTTGCGTACAGTCCGTTAGTTCCTAGCAAATCCACAATCACCTGCTACTAGGGGCAATGAAGAATCCGCCACAATCCACTTTTCATAGGGTGACCCCTAGCTAGGGTTTCAATCTCTGAAAACTTCTCCCCAACTGAGACGACCTCAAGAATCCTCGAGGATTTATGCCAGTGAAGTCGCCGCCTCTCTAATAGATCAGTAACATGGTTTATTTCCCCAACCAAATAGCAGGATTCCCCAATTTGAGTTTACCTCTCCGACTATTACAAATAAAAGGACCATAACTCCTCTTCCCCAGTAGACTACTCTACCATCCCCAGCAAGTTACTGTGAAGCCTGGACCCGACCAGATATCAGTTCAACTTCGTCCATCAAGAGATGACTCCCTAGAAGAGTAACAGACAACCGATACTCCTGAACCCTTTTCCCCAAATAGGAATCAACACTCTCTACAGAGTTTTCAACATTCCCCAATGGAATTCCCCTCAAATAACAAAACATGAATCCCCGGTGGAAATATTCTAAGCAAAATTTGAAGACGCACCTACTCTTCTACAGTAGTCCGTGATTTAATGATTCCCCAACATTTGTCAAGGATTTATTTTCCCGGACAAAGATACACTTCAGTAACATTTCACATTTCATACATCCTAGTTACATACATGACAAGTGCATATGACACAATCTCATTTATTTTGAGAACATCATTGCACCATGCATTTCATACATCATGACATTGCATACATTTAATGTTTTACCTTTTTCAGGAAAAGGTTAATCAACAGATGGCTATCGTCAACAATTTTCAAAAGGTTAGAGATTAATACCTGTAACAAGTCAGGGTAATTTTACACGAACTCATCATAAAGCAACCCTACCCAGGTTCCTTCTCAAATTCCAGATGAAGTTTAACATGAACTCATCATGAAGGAACCCTACCCAGGTTCCTTCTCATTTCCAGATGCAGTTTTACATAGACTCATCATGAAGCAACCCTACCCAGGTTCCTTCTCAATTCCAGATGCAGTTTTACACAGACTCATCATGAAGCAACCCTACCCAGGTTCCTTCTCAGAAAATTCCAGACGAAGTTTAACACGGACTCATCATGAAGTAATCCTACCCAGGTTCCTTCTCAGAAAATTTTAGATGAAGTTTAACACGAACTCATCATCAAGCAACCCTACACAGGTTCCTTCTCTTTCCAAGATGAAGTTTTACACGGACTCATCATAAAGCAATCCTACCCAGGTTCCTTCCCATTCATTTCCAGATGAAGTTTTACACAGACTCATCATGAAGCAACCCTACACAGGTTTCTTCTCTTTCCCAGATGCAGTCTTACATGGACTCATCATGAAGCAGCCCTACAAAGGCCCATCATAAATTAAAGAATACCCGAGACCTATTTTGGTTCAGTTTAAACCTCTCAACGGTTTATCCTGATACTTTCCAAATAGACACTTTCCCTGGTTTAGATAAGTCATTCTAAGATTTATTCTGATTCTTCCCAGTTAAAGATTATTCAAGACTTCTGCCAGGTTCAATTTTAAATCGACCAAAGGTTTACTCTGATTCTTGTCCCAGTTGAAGTCAAACTTAAGACTTAGTCTAATTTATGTCAACAATCACCTTTGGATGACATCTATAAGCCCATCTTCTTCAGCTCTCCATCATTTCTTCAAATGGAGTCTTTAAGCTCGTTCCTTACATCTCAGCCTCAAAATCATCAGAGCGCAAATTTCAAGGCACTTTAGTGTTCAATCATCTTCCACCTTCAAGTCACGAATGACAGATTCGCCAATCTAACTCTTCAAGTTTAAGAAGATTAACAGGGGTAGTTGTTGTACCCCAAAATTTTCTTTCTCATTTCACAAAGGATCCTCATAGACCCTCAGGTTTGCTTCTATCATGTTTCAAGTCTTGGATTACAATTTCCCAATAAAGACATTCACAAGGACAAAATGGGAAAAATTAGGGTTGTGACTGAAAATGATCAAAGTTTGATTTTTGACCTAATACCTGGCTTATTGGTTGGTAGCATGATCTCAAGGATCCGAGTGCATCATTTTGACCTAATTTCACATTTCAATTCATCTCCTGAGATCATTGGATTGATAGACAAAATTCAGTCAAGTGGTGGGAAAAGTCAACTGTACACTAAAAAAGTCAAACTTTGAATTTTTAACCAAAGTTGAATCCCAAAAATATTATATCATCAAGACATCCAAAATATGAAATTTGACCATCAAAAATCAAGAAAGTCAAAAATCTAACTTTTGCAAGACTTGATAATTTTTCTAAGTTAAGTTCGTTGCTTCATGACATCTTGTCACTACAATTAAAAATAATTCAAGTTATTACCAAGTGACATCTCTACAAGTTTAAAAATCCTAAACTTTGTATTGCTTGGACTTTTTCCTTTGACTCAAAACCTTGCCACAATGCTTTGTCTTTGATACAATGTGCATAAATTGCTCCACAAATCAAACTTGTTTCATGCTGCAAACTATGTTGTCCAAGTTATTGCTGAACAAAAAAATGATATGCTACTTCTATACATTTACACAACACTTCAAAACCATGCTCAATTGTTGTCCTACAAAACCTTATGCTATGATGCACCACAAACCTGTCACAAAACCTGTATCTGCTGTCCTATACAGCCCAAAAAAACCAGTCCAAAACTGCTCTATGCAATATGCTCCAACCTGCATCCTAACATCCACAAAATTGCACCAAAATGGAAAAAGAAAATTGTGTGGAAAAAGCATCAAAGCAGTAGGCAAAAACAGTTCAAAACAACTAATTTTGTTTCCCTCCTAAACCTCAGTCAAGGATCTACAAAAGGGATTGTTTCATAAGATTTAAGGGGGATTTTTTTTGGGAGAGAAAAAGAGAGAAGATAAAAACAGAAATTTTGTTAAACTCTGCTCGTTCATAAACTCTGGACGACCTTGCAAACTTTCCCCTAAACCAACTACCCAAACACCTCATATACATCACATAGAGATTGTTCTAACATAAGAACAATTTCTATAACACCTTTATCATCACTTTCCAAGCACAAACGAAAAAAACAGTACTTTGCATCTTTGACTGAGTTGGAGCGATTCTGGAACTTGGTCACACAGAGCAAGGATTGGAGTAGCTCTAAAGAGGAGTTCGATCATTCATCACTTTGCATCCGGAGATATCCATACGTATTCCAAAGTTTCACTTCAAGAGGTATACTTTTTTTTTGTAATATCTTTATCCATACATCATTTTCTTTTTATGTTCAAAAGATATGTAAAAGATAAATAAAAAAAGAGGAGAAAACTCAGTAAAAGAGAGCCAAGATAGGGGCTGACACGGGTGCCCGTGTCACACGAAATGGCTGTGTCAGCTCATCTGTTTGAAAAAATCTTACAAAAATGCAGGTCAGGGGCTGACACGGGTGCCCGTGTCACAGGACACAGCCGTGTCAGACATACTGGAACATTACGCTAACAAAAATGCAGGTCAGGGGCTCACACAGGTGTCGGTGTCACTGGATACAGCCCGTGTCAATTTAGCTGGTACATAAAAGGAAAAAATGGGCATGGACCATTACAAAAGCTGACACGGGTGCCCGTGTCAGACCAGACAGCATAAATTTTGATTTTTTTTATCTTTCGCTTTTATTTTCATTCAATTTGGTTGTAATAATTTGGACTTATATTTTTTGCAACCCCCACTTGTACACTTGTATACCCCATCCCTCAAAAAGCATGTAATAGTGTAGGACCTTTATTTTCCGCATTTTTGCTTTCATAAATGTTAGTAATTAGGGTGTATGGTAAGATGAAACCAACAAGTAGACCACCCTAATCAAAGACTAAATGTATGCAATCAAACACACCATTCACACATGCACCTCTAAGATAACCTTGCTTGTAGCCTCAGAAAAACAGTCATGTCCCTTGAATATGGGACGCTTTAGCAAAGACCCTTCGATAATAAAGATCATATGCCCTCGATGTCCCTTGATGTTGCCTTCAGTAAAACGATCTAGTCCCTCACAAAAATTGCTAAAGCATCTCACAAGTTGCCCTCTATGACTGTACGATTGACCCACGCCCGTCCCTTCACATCCAATGATGGGGCTTCTTACCAAATCAATGGTAAGATAGTAACATCTAAAGGAGGAGGAAAAGAACATTAAAGACCCTTTGAGCAGGTAGATTTGCTCCTAGTTGCTCACTTGCTCACAATAACACATTTTCCATCAACATTTTCATCTTGAAACATTTTCAAAAAGACAAACACTTTGTACGTATAATTAAAGAAACGAGAGCCATTACAAAGAAGACACATTCTTAAAATCACTTTCAAAAACACATTCCACAAACACCTCTTTGAACTATTTTCAAAACAACATTTTGTACGCGTTCTTATAGAAACGAGAACCATTACAAAGACATTTTTCAAAATACTTTCAAAACCCACACCACAAGCACATTTTTAAACAAAGTCAAGTAGATCTAGCAAGTAACTAAGAACCCGTAGATAACTACAGATGAAAAGGGTGCTAATTCCTTCCCTTTTCATAATCTACCCCCCGAACTCAAGAAAATATCTCTAAAGGTCTTTCCTGTTCTTTTCAGTATTTCCTTATTGGATAAATGAAAAGTCGGTGGCGACTCTTGCTATCCACACAATTGCAATCAAACACAAAACAACCAAGTCAGTTCTCCCACCGCGTTACACCAGGCCTTCGCAATCTGCTCCCTAGCTTCCTTATGGTCTTCTCCCTCTTTCAGGAAGAAACTACTCAAATGGATACTATTTGGTTTATCCCTCATCGGGTAACCAAGTTGTCATCGTGTAAGAACAGTGATGTAGTTAATTCCTCCTTTTGTACAAAGAAGAGGTACATTGGGGAAACTACCACAATTGTCAACAATCTTTACATCCTGGTAAGCTCGATGATACCAATCAATATCCGAGTGAGTAAGTTCCATGATCTTAGGAGCCCAACGGGGTTCCTTCCTGACATCCCAGAAAGCATCAGACTGAGGCATATGAGAAATAAACCACTGGTACAACAGAGGCATGCAACAGATAATCATCCCCCCATGATAAGAATTCTGAAGATGAATAGAGTAATAAGCATCACCCAACAATGTAGGAAATGGGTTTCGAATCATGAATATCCTGATAGCATTAATGTCAACAAACTTGTCTACATTAGGAAATAAGAGAAACCCATAAGTAGAGCAAAGATGGCCTCAAAAGCGATTGTACTCTTCATCCTAGAAAGTAACGAGCTTTCTCCAATAAGAACTGAGCCAGTAATCCTCTAATCCCTCCTTTAGTAGTCATGTGGGCTTCAACCTCAGACTTCCCCAGATGGATCAAAGCAGCAATCTCGTGTGGTTTTGGCTCACCCTCCAAACCAATAAAAGGAACACGATCGGTAATAGGTAAATCCAACAGATAAGAATACTCCTCTAGTGTAGGCATCAACTAATAGTAGGGGAAAGTAAAGCAATGATACATCGGATAATAAAACTGGACCAAGGTCGAGAGAATACCCTCCTTCATCCTAAGCTTCATTAGAGGAATGATGGATCCATACTTCTTCTGAAAATCTATAAAACACTTAATCTTGGGAATTAGACTGATCAACTCATCTATCTTGGGATCTTTGAAACTGTATTTTCTGGTCTTTCTTTTTCTAGAATCCATGGTCAAAAAATACTTGGGATATTCACAAATGGTCAACTTTCAAGTCCCTTGAAATAAAATTTCTCCAAAAGATGCTTATGAGTGCATGGATGCATGATGCAACAATCACACACAAGATCACAAACATAGGGTTCATAGGTTCAATGTCACGAACATGAGGTCGAAGGTACTACCCATAAGGTATGGTCTAAAAGTTATCCCCGTCGAACAAGGATCTAGAGGTTCCCAGAGTCTACATCCTTCCTTTGGATATTACCAACTTCTCTATTAACTCAGTAGTTATTAATATTCTCAAGAAAAACTTGTCCGAGCGTAGTATCGTGTGACAACTATTTCCGGATTACGCCGTCATAGATTCCGCACTACACCTAAAAGGCCAAGAAAGGTTAGGTATTCCACGGTCCTCATCTTCAGCAGGATCCCAGGTCAAAAGCAGTACTTCTTCATGATTACTCAGTAAACAACACTACAGTCAAAGGGGCCTCCACTGAGTGGGGGATCTCATGCCTCCTTTTTTGGGATTACTCCTCAAAGTTAACATGACTATACCGCCCGTCCTATCTTAAAGTTTGACCAAGTCCGGGTATAGAACTTATAAGTAATCACCAAGCACCCTGAAAACCAGGAATATCCAGACAAACAGATATACAACATATAACACATAAACAACAATAGCACATATACAAATATAAACAAAGATAGGCTCAACCCACTTAGGGATGGACCAGCAAGAGGTCAATCTTTCCTCAACAGAGTCGCCATTTTTTCTGTAATGGTAGAAATGTTTAAAACTAAGCCATTGGATTGACTAGACTTATACAGGTTAAATTAAAAATCGCCACCGCGCTTTATTGTTTCCAAAAGAATGGGAAAAGAGCGAGTAACCCAAAAAGAGGGGAAAAGATTAAAGGTAAGGGGGTTGGTTATGCAAAGGGGAGGTATTAGCACCCTAAACATCTACGGTACTCCGCAGGAACCTCTTTGAAAAATATGTATATTTTGGCTATAAAATGTTGTATGTAAAATAGATGGTGGAGGTGAGAAAAGAAATATATTTTTATGATTTTTTGACCCACCGCGGTTGTGAACCTTTAGTGCCTACGTACCACCTTTCATGCAATAGGGGATCAGGGTACACGTAGTTCACCTTTTGAAAATTTTAAAAGACAAGTGTGTCGGTTAATTTTATGAGATAAGACATCATCGTCATTGTTTATGTGGAAAAACATACTAACCACAATCATGAGAAAGGAGAATTTTCATCATCTCAAAGTGGAGGATATGGCTTGGATTTTAAAATCAACAATGCCTCACTCAACACCCAAGTGGAAAATATCTCTCTTCACTACATATTGTAGAAGTATAGTTGTTTGCATCACTACAAGGATTGACAAGAGTCTAATCTTTTGAGAAAGTTTTTGAAATAAAAAGCCAAAGTGGAAAAATGATTTGAAATTAGATTGATTGACTTTTAGTCTTCTCACAAAAAATGTCAAGGCATTATTAAGTTGATTGAAATTTGTTTATGAAAAATGTTTTTAAAATGCATGGACCTAAGTCCAAGTTTATTATGAAAATAGTTCAAGTTTCAAAACAAGAAGAGTTTTCAAAAGGAGGAAGAAGATTTTTGAAATTAAAGAAGATGGGAGGAGAAGAAGAGACTATCCTAAAGCATAAGGTAAAAGCTAGGGATAAGAACCATCTAACCAACACGAAGCCAATATTTGACATTATGAGTCAAGATAGAATTCTCATTCTTTGGATTGAAACCAAGCAAGCAAAGATACTAGACCTCTTGAGAGAATTAAACTTCAAATGTATTAAGTCTTCACAAAAATTGGGTAGAGTAACAGTTGTATATGGGTGAGTTCCATATTACAAACAAAGAGTGTAATCACAATAACCTGCACACAAAAACAAACAAACAACCCATTGTCTTGAGGTAAACAAAATATCAATTAAGGTCTCAAGGTCTCCAACATAGGCCAAGGTTTCTAACCATAAGTCCAAGAAGTCCAATACTCCATAATTCCAAGGATAGTAACCAAATAGTCCAAGTATCATTAAAGCTTTTTTAGGGTTCATGTTGATTATTAGGTGTCTTGAAAAAGAAAAGAAAAGCTCAAGTGAGAAAAATAAAAATGACAAGAAAGTAAATGCTCAAGTGAGCAAAATAAAAATGGCATGAAATGTAATGCTTAAAGTAAATGGTACATACATCCTAAAATTAAAGCATAAAGTAAAAACAACTTAATAATTAGTGGTTAGTTGGATGACCATCTTGAAACTTGCATTTGGAACTCATTAGAGGATTGGTAGAACCAAAGCCTCCACACAACAAGTTGTATTTGATTTTTGTCAAGTATATCATCCATTTGGAATTCTCAAAAGTATCATTTAATCATCAATGATGTTTAAGTGATCCGCGTTAACCAAAAGTGTTGTAGACCCATTAGAGGATTGGTAGAACCAAAGCCTCCACACAATGAATCTCAAGGTTATTGGATCAAAAAGATCAAATTAACATACTTGGGCTTGCAAATGTAGGTTTAGGCCACAAATGATCATTTATTCGAATCGAGACAAAATTTAGCGCTATGTTAAGCAATCGTAAATGGACTTATATAGAAGTCGCACCTATTTTGAGGCCGGTCAATAGCAATCTATGCGCCATTTGTTTTGAGACATGATATAGAGATTGTGATACGGTGGCAGAACCGACTGTTTGAATGCTGGTTTTTGTTTTGCATTTTTTATTCGCAAAATGTCGCGGTAAGCAAGAGTCGCCACCGACTTTCATTTCATCTAATTGAAAAGGAAAATTACAGAAAAAAAATCCTTTTTCGAGATATTTTGAGTACGGGGGTAGATTATAGAAAGGGAAGGTGTTAGCACCCTTTATATCCATGGTTTTCCATAAGCTCTTAGGTACTTGCTCATCTTTTAAAAAATTGCTTGTGTATGTGCTTTGTTTTTGAAAAGTTTGACTTCGTGATAAACCTTGTATCAGTCCTCAAAGGTGTGACGAAGTTGTTTTTGAAAATTTGTTTAAAAAGTGTAAGTGTGAAAAGTTTTAATTTGAGCAAATACCTACTAGCATCTACCTACTCGAAAAAAGATTGTTTCCATTCTTGTTTCCTTTAGACAGTGATATCCTACTATTGAGAAATAGGTAGCACCGTCGTTGGAGTTGTAAGGGTCAATTCGAAAGGGAAGTACGATCACTAAAGCAATGTTAGGACATCTTAGTAATAACCCTAGAGTCTTAAGACCATATTCGAGGCAACATTTCTGAGGCAACATTTCTGAGGCAACATTCGAACGGGACATTTGATCTTTTAGACAGGAGAGCAACCACTAAGACACCCTATACTTAATGATGGTTTACCGAAGACAACCGAAGTGAGAGTATACCCTAAGAGTGACATGTGTCAGTGATTGGTTTCAATTATTTATCTTTTCACATTAGGGTTTTCTAACCATATTAATTTGTCATGCATTCTTGCCATACAATCCTATTAGCATACATCTAAATAGTTAAATATTTGCAGGAATTAAAATGCGAGAAAGTAAATCTACGCTATTACAAGGCTTCGGGGTGGGGGATTAATTACATAGCCAAAAACATGGGGAAAAAGCGATAAGTAAAAGTCCTAAATTAAACTATTACAAACCATGAACAGTTACAAAAGTATTGTAAAAATAAATAATAAGCGCGCAATGAATCAAATATGAAATGACTAGGGTTTTAACCCTTGACTAAACCTATTTGCGATGGATTACAGAAAAAATGTTTTTTATCATGCTTTGTTATTTAAGAAAACAATGAAACAATTAAACTAAAAAGAAAACCCTAAGCCCTAATTAATTTTAAATTAAGAAAAATGAATTAATTCAATCTAAAAAAAGACCTATTTTTGTATTTTTATTTACTTGAGAAAACGAGAAAATAAAATTAAATCAAGAGTTTAAACCTAATTTTCTAATTAGTTTTAATTATAGGAAAAAAGTTAAAGTTACCCTAAGTTAAACTAAATTAAATTAACAAAATTAATTTTGAAAAAAAAAGTCTAATTCTAATTTTTTTTGATTTCATGATTTTACGATTTTATTAAAAAAAATGATTAATGGTGTGAATTAAAATAAATAAAGGAAATAATAAAAGAATTTAAAAAAATAAGAAAATAAAATAAAAAAATGTAGAGATTGGCCTGTGTGTTAGCAATTATGGGGGGTGAGTATCTGAATTCCTTGGCCCAAATGCTGATGGCCCCAAACCCTGCGCTGAATCCCATGCACTGATCTTCTGATGATCCATGGTACATCTGCGCGTATGGGACGTTGGATTTGAATCAGGGACGATTTACTGGCTGGATCTTGTGAGCGCATAGTATAGGCCTGGGCGTGAGATGCATGGAATCTGCGTGAGATAAATCAGAAAACATGACAACGTTTGGACCTGGGATCGAACCCAGGTCCTTCCTATCATATACCTCCACCTGGACCATCTGCGCTGGCTATTCAATTATGAATATAATTACACAAATAAAAGATATAGAAAACAAGGCCATTAAGCCCAGTCAACAAAATTAATTAAGTCGGCAACTTAAGGGACCAATTAAAACACGAGAAAGGGCCACACATGCATATGCCGGAGTCAGCTGGGATCAACAACGCCGGAACTGAGCTCCGGTCGTCTTCTCCGACCCACCCCAACATCCAAACCTGCAAAATACGAGGATTAAGAAGCCCAAAAAGATCCTAACCCCCTTGAAATTTTCCCAGGAATCCAAAAATGGCCTTAGTTTCTCCTGAAAGTGCTTGTATCACCGCGTTTGTGCCATGGCTGTTTTAAAGCCCTAACAATGGCAATCTCTTAAATCTGCATCCATACTCTCATGTTTCACGTTAAAAAGGACCAAAATAATGATATGAGCATGAATATGTAATGAAAACTGATTTATATTGTGTCTTTGCAAAGTTTTAGATTTCAACCTTACCATAAATCAGAGATGTTTGGCGCGAGCGTTTGAAGGGGTTACCGGCCTGGAGACTAATGAGGATGGATTCCAGACACCTTTAGGAGTACGATAGAAGGCTTAGGTTGGGCAAGAATTGCTTGGATCGTGTGGTATCTTCTTGCACTTTTTTGAGAAAATTTGAACACTTTTAGGTTTTAGTGAGGCAGCTCTACGTGTGTTCCTCTTTCCCCCTAGGGTTAGCATCATTTGTTTATATATGAGGCAACAAATAGGTTAACATTTGTTGAGCAAATCAAAAGAGATATGGAATTTTTAATTTTGCTTCAAATATTTCCATTTTAAAATATTTCCTTCCCTTTCATAGCATGCCACGATTTTCTTGTCTATTTTCAGCATATTTGATCCATCATTCAATGCAAAAATCAAATCAAAGCAAATCCACATTATTTATTTAATTTGATTTGATTTTTTTAATGATTGAAACCAAAATAAATCAAATAAATAAGACAATAATGCATGGATGGTTTTATGGGTCGTGGACCGTATTATAATTGAGGTGCAAGCATAAAAAAGTTGGGCCCATTTAGCAAAAAATGCAAATTTGAGCACATTTTACTTTTGGCAATTTTGCAAAAATGGTGAACTTGGCCAATGCATAACTCTCTCAATTTTGACCCTAGAGAGATGTTCTTGGACTTTTTATAAAGCTTAGGATGTCCCCTAAGTAACCCTTTTGTTCTCATCTCAATTGAGTCTTCCATGTTCATGTATGAAGCTTTGACCCAAAAGGTGTTTTTGTTGACTTTCAAAATGACCTATAATGTCAAAATTCATATCTTTTTGTGAGTGCATATTTTGAACTTGGGAGATGAATATGAATTGTAGATAATTTCATCCTCTTCAAAATGAGCTTTGGATGGAAAATTTCTGATAAAGTATGAAGAAGTTATGCTTGGTCAAAGTTGAGTTGACTTTTCCTACAAAACCCTAATTTAGCAACTTTTGGGTTTTGATGAATTGTGAGCAATCCTTGAGGAATCTTGATCAACCCTTGATCAAATGATGGATGATACTTCAAAATTAGGATGTTAACCAAAAATCTTGAAGTTTGACTGTATGTGGGCCACAGTTGACTTTTGACCTAACACAGTTGATTTTCAGGCATTTAAGCAATTGACTGAGCAAACTTCCTCTACAAGGCTTGTAACTTGACATGGATGATCTTGAGAAGATATTAGGACAATGGTGAGCATTTTAGTCCTTTGGTGTTCACACATCTTGATGAAGATGGAAACCCTAATTTGAGGTATACTGCCTTAGGAGAGAGTTTGTCTAGTCAATTCTTGAACTTCCTTGAGCAACTTGGGGACCCCCTTGCCATGTGCTGAGAAATATGGGAGGGAAAATTTTGGGGTACAACAGAGATCATGCTCCAATAACACTTAGTGCAATAAGAAAGGGATAAGATGAAGAGGGGTGGGAAAGAATATACAAACCACATTTGAATTAAATTTTAATCAAACTATTATTAAAATCATTCATCCATTTTTATGGAGTTAGACTCAACACCATGGATCCAATGATGTTAATAAAGTTCATGATCAAAAATTTAACCTAAGATCAGCCAGAAAATATATATTAAAAAGGGTTTTAAAATATTTTAAAATAGAAATAAAAGAGAAAAAATATCAACTTTATTCAAATTAATCAAATAAAATAAGTAAGACCATGGAAAAATCAGAAATGAACTAAAATATTTTTATAAAAATTTTGGTAATTTTTTAACTCAGAAACTATTTTTAAAATTAAAAGAAATGAGTAAAATAAACCAAAAATGATTAAAAAAATAAAAAAGTCAGAAATAAAAAATAAATGAGGTCACTAATATTTGTTACAATATCATTGGATCATTCCATAATTTTTTTCAGAATAAAAAATGCATAAAAGTACTTTTAAACATTTAAGATAATTCAAATAGAGTGAAAATTTATAAAAAATATCAAAACACAATAAAATTGTGAAAAAATAGAAATCAGAAAGAGAAAAATCAAAAATATTTTTCATAATATTTTCATATTTTTGGACTAAAAATTAATTTTCTATGATTTTTTGAAGTTTAAAGCAATTAAATATAAAAATCAGAAATATAAAATAAAGTCAAAAATATGTGGACCATTGGATGAGAGTTAAAACACGTTAGTAATCAAATCCAAGGGATCTGCCGAGTTGTGCATATCATGGTCATTAGTGAATAAAGCACTGAATCAAATGTAAAATCACATTTCAACAAAAAGTGGTAAGCCATCATTGGTTGGAAGATGACACGTTGGTCATCTTTAACCTCCAGCCAACGTGAATTGCAGGTCTCTCAAACTATAAAATCAGAAGCTCAAATTTATGCCATTTGCTTCGTCTCTTCAAGACGAAGACAACCACACCCTCGGGACAAATTTTTATAAATTGTAGCTCAAGAAATTTGGAAGGAAAGTTTTGAAAAGGGATTTGAAATTTCATGATCAAAACGTGTTTCCAGATAAAAGCAAGTGTTACGACTAGAACCATGACAATGAGAGCTTCACAATGATATCAAATTTTTGAAGAATTGATGGAGAAATCTACCTATTGAAGTTGAGTTGCAGAACTCTGAAACTGGACTTCTATGGATCAATATAGGGCACGATTATTGAAGGTAATTATATGGTTAGTTTCAAGGAAGATCAATGAAGGTGAATTGATAGAAAAATTGGATTGAAAAAGGCTTGAACACTGATTTCAAAGTTACAGAAAATTGAGTTATGCAGCAATTATGGCAGGTGATTTTGGATATTCAATCTTGAGGAAATGAATGAGGGATGACCGACTATTTATAGGGAATCAAATGGAATATTCAAGCGTGTGAAATGATGAAGTTTGGAGGGAAATCGTGTGAACTTGATACACGAGTAAGGTATGATCTGTTTTGTATCAAAACTCATCCAATCCTTGCGTTTTAAGGCTCTAATCTACCTTGGCAAGTTGGTTAAACATGTTTAGACCACAAACGCGTGCTAATTTGATGTTTAGAAGCCAAAACATGAATTTCAAATTCTGACTTATGAAGAAACTCCAGTTTCAAGTTACCAAGTTCAACTCAATGGAATTCCCGGCTCAAGGGGTCTTAGGGCATGATTATTGATTCTTTAGAAAGATGAGGTTACAAGCTTTGTAATGGGAAAAGAATGGAATCAAATGGATATTTGAGCTGAAAGTTGCAATGAGTCAAAGTTTGGAAAAAGAAGTTGACTTTCCATACTTTGAAATATTTCAAGTTTTTCTTCAAAAGTGACTTATAATGTTTTGCATCCAAACATGGCCTTCCACTAGTAATTTTCTCTTGACCAAAAAATATGGCATGAAATAGACCTCTTAAATGACATTTTTAGTCTTGAACCATTCAAAATATCCAAAAATTGAGAGAGTTATGAATTGTTGAAGTTGGCAAAAATCATAAAATGACCTATAATATTTTATATCCTTAGGGAATCTTCCATACATTTTCTCACTTTGCATATAAAAGAAGGAATAAAGCTCACATCCTCAAGATCATTGTGGAAAAAGAGTGGGCTCAAGGTGATAAAAATTTACCAAGTTATTATCATTTGAACTCACACATGGGAAATTGGGGGTTCATCTAGAGGACTTGTAATCTTTCTTCATCATCAAGTTTCTTCCACATGAAAACTACTTGAAACTTTTTAAGTTATTTGTTAATAACCATATAAAGAGAAGGATGTATTTGGAATCACTCAAAAATACCAAAAGATAAGCAAGATATACTTCTTTGAATTTCAAAACCCTAGCTCATATATCAAGAAAATGCTTTGAGGAATTTTGACAAATTTGAACAAACTTCTTGTACCAACACTTTTGCTTTATAAATAGAAGTTGTTGAGGATGATAATGAGAACTGATAGCCACCAAAACCAATTCCATATCTTGAGAATTTAGAGAAAAATGCACTTGTGACCAATGGGAACAAATCCTTGTCCAAACATGACAACTTCTTCAATCAACCCTTTGTACCTTTAAATAAATCTTGATAAATTTGAAATGTGGTGAACCAAAATAACCTTGCCATGCAATTTCTTCCAAAACAACTCCAATGGTGAGGTTTGAACTTCTCAAATTTTATTGACTAGGGCATGAAAATAAACTCATGAACCCATGGATCAACTTGCTAAGCCACATTGCCTTTACCTACATTATTAACAAGTGAGACAACCCAACATTGCATTTTATTAATTAAAAGGAAAGTCAAAACAAAACATGAATGACCACAAAAGAAAAAAAAGTCAAGGTGCCTGGTGATTCCTCAAAGAGAAAAGATAAAGACAGGGAGGAGAACCAAAAACCCTAATGTGATCTTGTTGTGATTGAATCAATATGTATGATGAAGGGATCTTAGGGGCAAAAATTGGGGAACAACAGATACGACAATCTCGGCCAGCATCAACTCTACTGAGGATGATAAAAGATTCTTTGGATAAAGAAATGCCCCAAGTCACAACTAAGATGGGAAAATGAGAATTTGTGAATGCAAACTTCAATGATAATTCAAATCGGAAGGTAAACTCCGCTGGGAATAGTCTTTATTTAAGAAACGAGATAATGTTCATCAAGACTTGGTTGGGGAATAAAGGTATCCAAAAACCTTATCCTCCTCAAGAATCCCTCATATGACAATGCTGGGGAGAAACAACTCTGTGGGGAATTCCATATTCCAAAGTCCAAAGGTTAGTGGTAAGACTCTTGCATTGGTGCTGGCAAGCTGCAACTTACAGAGTGAATGGTAATTCCTCGAGGGGACTTTATGGGATGCATACCATCAATGATATGCTTCCCCAGAGTAGCGGAACTTTGAGAGATCGATCCTTAACTTGACTGCCCCAGATTGGAAAAATGAACAAACCAATAACCACAGGCCGAACCCTGATAAAACTTTCAAAAATAAATTGCAAATTCCACTAGAGAAGATCAGATCAAAATTATAACATCTGCGAGGAAACTCCAAATGGATACTTGATGTTGCTGGAGAGAGCATTAATAAAATGGGGTCTGTGGGAAATCAAAATTCACCTGACTTTTTGTTTGATAACTTCTCCATTTTCTCACTGGGGAGAACGAAACCTTATACTTCCAAGGATATGAAGATCCATGCTGGGGGTAAGAGACCTTAAAAACACAACCCTTGTCGGGAATGAGATATTCTTTGTATGAGAAACTCAACATAATATGATACTGTTAGAAATATGAGAATCTTCAACTCCATTGGGGAATAAGGATGTGCTTTAACCAGAACGAAATCCTACTATGATGCTTTATTCTGAGGCTAACAACCACAATAGCGTACTCTTTTGGGGAAGTAACACTTATCAATATCCAGGATTGAGATCTATTGGGAAAAGAGAGAATCTGTGAATAAGTACTTTCGATGAAATGACTCCATTGGAGAAATGAGAATTCCTTAATAGGAGATTTCTTGATAAGGCAACTTCACAGGGGAGATGAGGATTTCTGAATAAGATATTTCCAAAGGCAGCTCCGCTGGGGAAAAAATAAATTTTGCATAAGAGAGCTCAGACAGTGGTCTTTACTAGAGAGACGAAATAAACCTCGACATAAATTAGCTAGGGGAGTGAGAAATTCTCGAGAGTGAGATCTCAAATAAGGCATCTCTATTGGGGAACGGGAAATTTTGGACAAGAGATCCTCATAAACATCCTCCTCTGAGGAAGTGAGATGATGCTCCCATGACTTTGCTAAGAAACAGAAGCGACTTGAATAGTCTTTACTGGGGATAATAAAAGATTCTCAACATAACGAACTTCAAACCATGTTTATGCTATGGAGATTATAGAATTATTGAACAAGAAGTCTTTATGAAGTGACTTCATCGGGGAATAGGAGAAATTCCCAAAGGAACTCTCGACTTCAGCTGGGGATGAGAATACTCCACTTCAGGGGATATATATTCTTTTTCTAGGTGATGCTAGAGAGACAAAACTTCAAGCACTTTGAGAATAAGACTCTTTTAATCTGAGATTACAATTAGTCAATCTTTAAAATTTTCCGCTTGGGGAGATTTACTGGGGAGCAATAGAAACTTTAGATCTCTGTAGAAACCCACGACTAATCTCAAATATATTTGGTCTTCATGAATTGACTTCATTGGGGAATAAGAAGATATTCAACCAAATCTTCAGTCATGGTAAAGACACTCTGCTCCGAGGAATAGATATTCTCTTACGAACACAAACATGTTAGATTTACCGAGAAATGAAAATTCTATATCAAAAGGTCATAACTTTCAATCAAAATACTTTCTGCTAGGTGATACCGGGAGACAAATCTTTATGCATCCAAAGAATGAGACTCTTTTAATCCAGAATTCCAGTTGGTAAATCTTAAAATTTCTCATTTAGGAAGACTTACTTGGGAGAAGCAGAAAATTCAGTGTTGCTTTGGAGGAAACGATCCAGGTTAGGGATACTTTAATCATCTTGAGGGATGTTGCTCTGGTAATGGTGAATTACACAGATAAACAAAGCAAATGATAACTTCTGTGAAACAGATCACTGAATATTCCCCAGGCATAGTGTGACAACTTTGCTGGAAAGAGTCCTTGTAGAAACATGACACCATTTTGACTTGAGATAATCTGCCCTAGATTATTTGAGCTCTGAATAATTCTCTGACACAACAGGTCTATGGAGAGATTCGTTGAATCTCGACGTAACTGCTTTAGGTTGACTAAGCTTAAAAGAGATTCTCCTCGAGAGGACTTCCCGAGATATGTGTTGAGAATGGCACTATTGAATTTAGTTGGAGATAAAGATCTCGACTACTGATGAAGGAACAATAATTCATAGATTTTAAATTCTGATGAGCAGAAGATTAAAAATCTCGACTTCTTGTCATTCTCTTCAGATTCATAAGTTGTTTAGCCCGCGACTGGACTTAACCTGATCAACTCTATGGTGGAGAGATGCCCCTGTATAATGTCTTTACCTAGTTTGTAGGTCTGTTAAAGAACATGCCTTGAAAGGACTTCCTGAGATCTGCACCATCCAGATAAACTGCCCTAATGTTACAAACTTTGAAACACGGCTTTTGACTAATCAACATTAGAAGTGGCTTCAATAAACCTTGGGTAACGGACCCTGATCACTTGGAACTTTGAGAGATTTGTCGAATCTCGACATAACTGCCCTAGATTAAAAAAACTTTGAGATTCAATGGATCATGACTTGATTTCCCCAAAATTAGCGGAATCTTAGAAAATCATTTCCTTACCTTATGCTCACAGAGGAATGAGAAGTTCAAGGAGTTTGGAAGATAGAACCTCCTCAGGATAATTGACTTACGTCCTCAAAAAAATCTAGTACACAACCATACTTCTCAACTCAAACTACTTTGTGCGCAAGAAGATGCTTGAAGAAAAATGTCCTTCGGGACCAACTGGAAACGATACGCCATTACCCAACAGAGACTTGGGGGCAGAAAAAACTTCCACACAATCATCAAACAAAAAGTTCTTGCTCAATCTCTCAAACTGGTGTTCTTCAATTCAAATGAGTAGCTAGAAAGCATGCCCCAAATAAAGGTCCTTCTTTTCAACAGATCCCTGAAGCAATTCATCCCTTGGGATCATTAAACTCTTCATCTGATGCTCATTATGCAAGCTCGCTTGATGCTTAAGCAGTTTCTCATATGCAAAGAATGTTTTATCCAAAGAATGATAAATCTAATGCGAATCATATACTTGTTTTGAAGTTAGAAAACTTTTATTGAAAAGATGCTGAAACATCGAAAATTTTTATGTACAAAGAAAATAAAAGAGGGAGTAATACCAACTCAAAAAGTTTTTAGCAAGTCTCCTAGGAGTTAGGTTACCATACTCTGGTAACAGTTTTGCTTTCAAACTAACCCATGCTTCAATTAGGACTTTTAAGGGTTGTAACGTGGCCTGGTTCACAGTTTCTAGAAAAGGTTTTTAAGGCTCAAAATTATTTGGTTCCCACCTATTCTCCATGATGTTCTCCAGTCCTACATTCAGTTAACTCGATACGAGCACTCATCTCTCAAAAGAGTTTATGATGGTTGAGGAACCACAACGATTTCTTGGACACGACAGTCACTTAACCTTTGGTTTTTGGGTGTTCGATCACACGACTTTTATTTTGATGAGGATTTTTATTGGATAATCCTTTCCTGCCTTTCGGGCTTTTCAAATTCCTTTTCGCTTTCCCTAACTTTTTCCTGGACAAATTCTTTTGAATTTCAATTTGGAAGTCCAGCGGGATGCCGTAACTTTTTCCTAAAAGACTTGTATTCAAGTTTCGACTTAGCGGGGCTTTTTTGTTTCTTTATTAGTCATACTTTGCCTTTTGAACAAGTCGTGTGACCCTAAGTCTTTGAACTTTTTGGAAGAAAGTGACTACCGCATTCCTTGGTCGACGAGGGATAACCATTGTTGTATCGATTCAATCTCGACCTTAGGATTTTGTGAGGAAATAACCATTGTGATTTTGATATTTTCCCGGCCTCATAATTCCAGAGATAAGGTGTGGTGATTCTCAGATGGGACACTCCTTTTGGAATTTGAATGTTTGATCAAATTAATTGAAGATATACCCTGCCCAGGGTTAAAAATAAGGTTTTTTTCGAACAGAAAAGAAACTCCTACTTCAAAGGCTCAGAGGGGTTAATGAGGGTCATATCTCTGGTGTTGGGGGATTGAAACAAGGCCTATACATCGTCAGCAAGGTTTTTACTCAAAAGCATACCATTTGGAATTCCAGGTAAACTTTCGTCATCCTCCCTCCAGAGTCATTTCTTTATTAACAAGAGTTGGGTATCAAAAGCATAGTAAAACAAATAAGAGTGATAACTAATGAATTAATTCAAGACAAACATATACAATGCATCATGAATTAATATTCAAAAGATGAACAAGTTTGCATACAAGAAAGTACTGAACAAAACAATTAAGATTGCAAATTAAAATGCAAATGAAATTTGAAATTTCCATGTTGAGGAGACAAGACTCTGTACGGATTGATTGCTTCAAATGATCTTCAGAAACCTTGAGGCTCACTTAGATAAGATATTCTCAAATATAGGCACAATAGTCTCTGAATTGATCCAAGCTTGGACTTTATCTTTAGATGACAAACCATCTTCAACTGAATAGCCTAAGTGCCCCAGAATGATGTTCACAGAAGATTCTCTTACGAGAGAAGGTGAATGATGTACCAAGTGAAAATGCATATACTGAATCATCAAGTATCTTCTACCTCACGAGAGAGATGCATTCCATCAAATAGAAATTTGAATTTGGAAAAGACGCTAGAAAGAAGCTGGACTTTAATTAAACCTCTTGCAATCTTCAACATCACGGCCAAATGCCCCAGAATGGGAGACACACCTAGCATTTGCATCAGGAGAGAGATTAATCAACTGAACTGTTTCCAAAGCATGAATCTTAATCAACTAAATTCCCAACAGATGAGGGAGTTCCAGGATGTAAGGCATTGAGATGGTATTAACATACTCCTCAGACTTCTTCTATCTTTGCTTAAAAGATTTTCCCCATGGATTCACTTGGGAAATAAACACTAACTGCTGAAGTGAAGATCAGGTGGCCCAAAGTTGTAGAGAGTACCCTTGATTGAATAATCGGGTGCCCCGGTGTGATAACCATATCTGACATTAGTACCATGATCAGGAAGGGAATTCTTAGACGGTACTGAAGTACAGAGCCTAACCCACTGAAGCTCAAACAAGCGTGGAAACAAATGAGAATAAAGCATTGAGATGGGATCAAACTGTTCTCTAGACCTATTCATGTTGATAAAACAAATCTCTTGAATTTAAATTTGAAATGGGAACCATTTGCTGATAATATGTTCCAAGCACTCAAGATGGTGGATTAGACCCAAAAGGAACTCCATGGTTTGAAAGAAATCCTAAAAGATGAGGAGAAGAGAAAAACTCATGTTGCAACAGTCGGTTTAAGATTGCCGACACTATCATCTAGACTTCCATGACCTGACTCAGTTGGGTCTTTAACTGATTATCTTCCTTTTTGAAGAGTTCTCGATCACGGGCTAAGGCTTGCATGTATACCCCAAACAATCACATCTGAATCTTCCTCCCGGCCAATACCCCACGAAGTCATTCCATAAATGATCTCTGAACATGTGACAACAGGAATTCAAGTCTATAACTCTGACGAGCATACCAGATCTGAATATGAATCTCCAACTTTGAGTACTTGTTATGAATTCATGAATATGCATGAGGTGCGTGAGTGGATGCAATGCCATGTTCGATCATCTCTGAGGAATCCGCATGCTTTTAATTTTGATTTTAAACCATAAAGAGGTGGAGAAGCGCAACACAAAGCTCACAAGCATGGTTCCTTGGAAATGGAAAGAACATATGTGTTAATATGACGTTAACAGCTTATGTATGCAACAACATGAGATCAAGGTTCCATAAACATGGAAAATGGTTGCACCATCTCTACACTGAATAATGAATATCACTGGATCAAAGGTTTGATGCCACCTTGGAACATAAAATAATCAAGTACCAAGAGGATCAATAACTCTATGAGACCAAAACCTCCCTGTCATAAAAGATAACTGCTGAACTGCTGAAATAAACGGCTATCACAAGGTGAGAAGTCTGGAACAAAACCGAGAGGACACACAATCATTGAGAGTATCAAGTCACCATCAAAAAAACACTATAACTATCAGAACATGTTCACCAACAGAACTCAAGTCAATAACATAACTAGAGTCACCAACAAAACAAATATCACCAACATAACCAGAGTCATCAACAGAACAAACAGTCACCAACATAATCAAAGTCACCAACATAACTAGAGTCACCAACAAAATAAATAGTCACCATCAGAACATAGTCACCATTTTTACCTGTAAGAATCAATCACCCCTCCCCACTCACGGGCGAAACTAGGTCAGGGTAAGGCATGCGTAACTCAGAATCATGGGTCCGCCTGAAGCCATTATCGCTAAAACACCTACGTAAAATGATAACACCTCATTTGTAACCTCAACTGAGCATGGACGACATTACCATACTAGCAAACCAAAGTTGAATAGTCGTTCATGTTACACTCTATTCCTAAGGTTCCTATGGTGGTCACTTGGCTGGGGTATTGGGCATTTTACCTCTTGTAACACCCACCCACAGAGAGACAAAGAACAACAATACCACCAGCATATGGAAAGCGATAAAATGCATGCACTAACATATACAAGCAGTGTATATAAAGCTGTAAATAACTGGAATTAAATGAACACCCAAAGAGATAAAGAAATAAGGGATGGGATTGACTCTGGGATGGACTAGCAATAGGTCGATCTTTCCCCAATGAAGTCTCCAGCTGAAACAACCGGCCGAACCATCATCAGATATAAAATTAATGAAGTCGCCACCGAACATATTTTATCCTGCCTGAAGGGAAAGGTAAACATCAAGAAAACCTGAAAGGGTGAAATCACGGTCTTGTGAACATAGAGATCGGGTAAGGGAGTCGGTTACACGAGGGGAAGGTATTAGCACCCCACATGTCCATAGTACTCTACAATATCCACTCTTGTTGTTCTAATCTAAAGGGTGTGTAAGAATCTATATCTAAGCTTAATAGCTAAAATAAAATGCAAAGAGGGGATTAATGCAAAAGAAAAGAGAAAATAATGTAGGGAAAATAAAATTTGTGCTCGTTCGGGCCCTACCCCAATGCCTACGTTTCCCTTTTAAGGAATCAGAGCAGCCGTAGTTCGACTCACATATTTTGGTTGGTTTGTGTTTTTTAGATAAAAAGACAAAAGTATTAATCAAAACTGCAAAACATCAAATAAAATGACAAAACCTTAGCAACGATGATAAAACGCCAGAACAAGGATGTAAGCACATCACATGGCAACACAAACTCGAATAAGATGATAAAACATCGGCATGATAGCAAAATTTCGGATAAGATAGTAAAACATTACACCTAACAATGATATAAAAAATCAAAGCAGGATGAAAAACATATGCGATGACGAAGCATCGGAAAAAAGATAGTAAAATATCATAGCAAAGATTACAATACAACATCACACTTAACAATGATATTGAGAATCAAAGTAGGATACCAAACATGTGCGATGGCGAAACATCAGCAAAAAGATAACCAAATATCATGACAAGAATGGAAAAACATTATGATTTAGATGTTAAAACATCACACCTAACAATGATATTGAAAATCAAAGTAGGATAACAAACATAAGAAATGGAAAAACATCGATAAAAAGATAGTAAAATATCATGGTAAGGACGGCAAGATGTCAACTTATCAAAGATTTAAAGCAAAGCCAAAAGGCGCACAAACAATTAAGATTGGTTTGTATTTTTACCTTGAAGAAGGATTTAAGTTCATTAGAGAGGTTTTATTATTTACCAAGAAAATAGAGTTTTTGTTTTAAGATGCAATATGCAAAGAAAAGAAAACATCTAAGGGAGACTAACCTAAATCTTTCCCTAATGTTATCATACAAATGATTGACCCTAAAGTTGATTTTTGAAGGGGAAACTCTAACCTATTGTTTACATGCATGGATAAAAATCCTAGTATCTATCTCAAATCACCACCAAAGGATGAATCAAGAAGTCCTAAGGGAGCATAGCAAGGGATCATCACCTAAAACTATGTCTAACTCAAGTCGCCACCAAAGGATGAATCAAGAGCTCCTAAGGTAACATACCAAGGGTAAACATATTAATACATGTATACAAAGATGAATGCAAGCAAGCAAGTTAACAAGCTCGAGAGAGCTAGCTCAAGAGAGAACCCAAACATGCAATACAAAATCATATGCTAGGGAAAATGAAAAAGCTCTAGCCAGGGGAAATATATCAACCGAGTCTAAAAAAGCTTTATGTGGGAAGTCATAACTATACCATGGCACTAAAAGTCCAGGTGTTGTACCCCAAAATTTACCCTCCCATATTCTTCAAGGTTTGTCAAGAACCATCTTCAAATGGTTCAAGACTACTCAAGGACTGCACAGTCCAAAAGCCTCCTAAGCCAGTCAAATTAGGGTTTTGGTTCTTTCAAGGAATTTGAGGTTTTCAATGGCTCAATCAAGTCTCATGTGCCTATATACATCCTCAAGCATCTACATGTCAAGTTTCAAGACTCACAGTGCCAATTTGCCCAGTCAAAAGCACCATTTGCTTCACAATCCGCTGCAGGGCTAAAATGGTCATTTTACAGTCAAAAGTCAGAATTTTTGGTCAACATCTTATTTTGAGATCACAATCATCATTTGATCAAGTCTTGATCATGATTCCACAAGCATGACTCAAAAATCATCAAAGATGCAAAAGTTACTATTTTTGGACAGTAGAAAAGTCAACTGTACCTTGACCAATGAATAACTTTTTCATGGTTCATCAGAAAAATCCCATACAATACTCATTTTGAAGGGGATGACATTTCCTAAAACTCATCTTCACATTCCAAGTCCAAGAAATGCTCTCACAAAAAGTTATCAATTTCTACATTATAGGTCAATTTCAAAAGTCAACAAAAATGCACTTTAAGTCAAAGACCATAACTTGAGATTGGTAAATCCAAATGACATGGGACCAAAGGCATTGGTTAGAGGACTTCACGACCTTTCCAAAATGTCAAGGAACATGTTAATATGATCAAAATTGAGCAAGATATGCATTGGAGAAGTTGGGAAATTTTTGGGAATTTGCAAAAGTCAACTTTGCTCAAAACACTTTGTTTTTGCTAATGGGCCTCAAATTTCTTCTTGAAACTTTGTCCAAGGCTTATGCACGACCCATTAAGCTTAAATTGAATTATTTTCTTATTTTTTATAAATTAATTGGATTTTTAATTGATTTTTAATTCATTTAATTAATTTAAAATGTAGGAAATTCAAAGATATGATTTCTCAATCTTTTGGTGAAGCAAAGATGACCAATATATGCTGGAGATTTCGTGTGCCAATCAAGGATATCAAAAACTCCAAATTTAGCAACTTTCTTCAATCAAAAAGATTGAAAAATATTTGATTTTCAATCAAATATTGAAACATCAATGCAATGGATTTTTGGTCAAAGATTTAACCTAAATTCAGTCCATTATATATACAGAACCTAACCCTAATGCATTGGACGTGATTTTGCTGCATATAAAGCCATAACAACCTTGGAAAAAACCAAGAAAAAGTGAAAACTGTTTTCAATCTTCCAGGCTAATTCAGAGCATTATAGTGATTCTAATACATTGCAGGAACTCTCAGAAACATATTGCAATCAAGCCCAAGCCTTAAAGCTACAGAAACTGTCAAGAACAAACTCACGGTTTACTTATTTTTTCCATAATCGAACCTCATGATTTGTGCATCATTAACATGATTTCTTGTATGTTTTGTGTTGCTTGAATCCACAGGAAGCTTTTGGCATAGGTTAATTGCATTAAAACGCACAGAATCAGAATTTGCCATGAACGAATTTTAGGGTTCCTCAGTTCTTGAATTAGGGCTTCACTATCCAGGCAAAATTGGGACCTCTAAGACCCATGGTTAAATTCTTTGAGACAAGACAAATCTAAAACCACCCTCGCGAACAATTTATGTTAATCACACGCCTATTCGCTATTATTCCTCATGTTACATTGTGGGGGTTAAAAAACCCCGCTATCTGTTTGTTATTTTGCAGGCACGAGGAAGAAGACGGTGACGTGTTGAGTCATGGTTGGAGCGTTCAAACGAGCGCGCGTTTTTTTTTTTTTTGTGATTTAGCATATTTATTAATTGTTATATATTATATTTCCTTCTTATTCCAATATCAAAGCGTGCAAATTGGTGGAGTGGTTGGCCAGGTGTTCAGCAAGCGTTGGGACCTGGGTTCGATTCCCAGGTCCACCCAAATTATTTCTATTGTTTTTCTTGACCTGATTGTGTGCAGATTCCCAACAACGTCCCACCATGCACTCCAAGAATCAGCCTGCCATGTGGCCACCATCACCAATCCAATGGTCAAAGGATGAAGATCATGATGCTCATTAGTCAATGCATGTGCAGCTGATCTCCAAAGTCAAACGTGGCTTGATTGTTAATGGGCCAGAAATTCCAGGATTCACCTCCTTAATGGGCCATCACCCCCCTAGTTTACTATTCTTTTTTTATTTATTTTCTTTTCCTTTTTATTATCTTTTTTTAATTATTATTATTATTTAATTAATATACTTAACTATTATTTTCATAATAAATTCAGACAATTAAAAAATGTAAATATTTTTATTTTTATTATTATTTATTAATTTCACTATTAATTATTATTTTGTAAATAAATAAAATTAATTAATTTAGTTAATTAGGTTAACTTTAATTTTTTCCACAATAAATAAAATTAATATAGAAATTAGGGTTTTACTAACTTTTGACTTTATTTTATTTTTATTTTTATTTTCATTAAATCATAAAAAACATAAAAAAATACTTTTTCTTTTAATTAATTAATTAATTAGTAAATTAGGTTTAATATTTAATTAATTGCAAAAAGGACCAAATTTCATTCTTTTCTCAAAAAGGGTCAAAACCCTAGGACTTTTCCCGATTTAATTTCCTTGCGTGCATATTTATTTTGATCATATTTATGTATCTGCTCAGAGAATGTAATAGATAATTAGGGCTTATATCGCTTTCTTTATTTTCTCGCATTTATTTTCAAGGGTTATGTTTTTGGCGATGTAAATACCCGATGCCTTGTAATAGCGTAGATTCACTTTCCACAATTTATTTCCCGCAAATTATTAGCTGTTAACAATGCATGACAAGACTTGCTTGAAAAATAAAACCAACTCGTAGCTCACCATAATACTTGTGCAAAGATAATATAAATGAATCCTGACACACATGCACATGCCACTCCTAGGGTACGCCTCACTTGGTTGCCTCGAGGTGGTCATTGAGTATAGGGTGTTTTAGAGGTCGCCCTCCTGTTTAAAGATCCAGTTGCCTCAAAACGGTTGCCTCGGATAAAAAGGATCTAAGACATTAGGGTTACCGCTAAGGCGTCCTACCATTGCTTTGGTGACCACACATGTCCCTATAATCGAATTGACCCGAATAACTCCAACGACGGTGCTACCTACTTCTCAATAGTGGGATAGTACCGTCTAAAGGACATTTACACAGCTTAATTCCTTAGAGTAGGTAGATTTCTCCTGGGTACTTGCTCTTTCAAAAAACAAAAACAAATTTTCACACCTACACTTTCAAAAAGTTTTCAAACAAACACTTCATACACTCTTGAGGACTGATACAAGAGTTACCTAGAAGCTTTCAAACTAAACTTTTTCAAAACCCACAAACACAAGAAAATCAAAAATCTTTTAAAAACATAGTGAGCAAGTACCTAAGAGCCCGTGGATAACCACGGATAGAAAGGGTGCTAACACCTTCCCTTTCTATAATCTACCTCCCGAACTGAGAGACATCTCGAAAAGGAATTTTGCTGTGCTTTTGTCCTTTCCTTATTGGAGAACATAAAAGACGGTGGCGACTCTTGCTTACCGCGACATTTCGCGAACCAGCATTTCAAAACAGTTATTTCTATTTCCACTGATCACAGAACTGGCGACTCTGCTGGGGATTTTATATAAGTGAGGTGTACCTTAGGATTAGATCTTTCTATGTTTTCAATTGTATGCCTTGTTTGATTTATATTTGTGGGGCTTGCATCGGATTTTCATAGATCCTAACCCGGATCTGGGGAATACCCTTTAGGTAGCATAAGCTGTGAGGGACCTGTCTGGCGTAGACCGACACGGGTGAAGCAATGGCTACATTGGTGTGACATCTTGGTCTGTACCGATATCCCTTGTGTTGGAACAAGGAGAATATGGGTCTTCTGAGGAGTCATTAAGCACCAACCGACCTTAGAACCCTAAATTGACCCAACTTGGCCATAGAATAGTAGCAGTATGCTACACTCATTGAGGCTAAACTCTCGCGATGGTTCCGGCCGCAAGAAAAGGTTGCGAAGCTGGAGTTATGATCGATTGAGGGTAGTCAGTGATATTGAGATCCTCTAGAACCCAGTTACTATTTTCTAGGACAGGTCTTAACCAACGAAACTGAAAGAGGGTAGTACCTAAACTTCATGCTGGCCTGAACTCTAAGGGCTGTCTTGTGTGACTTGTGTGCCTTATCATGTTTGCCTTTTGTGAATACTTGTGGTGTGCTTTATCATAACATCATACCATCATAACATTTCATACATCTTGCATAAGGACTTACCTGCATACATCCTGCATAAAGACTAATCCATTTCAAGGATCTCAAGGGTTTGTGATGCAAGTCATGAAGAACTAAATGTCTAGCAAGGGGCAAAGGGGATTTATTTTCCTCTAGCAAAAGTTGTCTGGAGATCAAAACATGATAACTTGAGTCAGGGGCTATGACCCACTCGATATGGTGAGCCTTGACTCTTGAATAAGGACTCTCAACAACATTAAGTTCCTTCAATCAAGCTACCGGATTCAACTTCTAACAAGTTTCTCTGTTTACCCCGCGAGATCCTTGAAAACATTGCATGCATATCATACATATCATTGCATTACAGGTACCCTTTTACAGGTCACTTATCTTCTTCGCTGTTTATTTCAGCAATCATCATGTCTACCGAACCTTCCGCTGAGCAAGCTATCAAGGCCCTCCAGGCCCAGAATGCCCAGTTCCAAGAGTTGGTTATGAGCCTAGCCCAGGGTCAACAGGACTTGAAGACTCTGATTCTGAAAGAGAGGAAGAAGAAGAAGAAGAGGACTGTTTTGATCAACACTAGACGCAGATCTGGGGATGGATTACAGAATGAAGCTGAGCTGACCACTTCCTCTGTAGGCAAAGACACTCCCCAAGAGAGAAGGGTTCCTAGTCCTGTGGTCTCCGACAACGAGACGGATTTCAATGATGAACAGTACCCTCCTGCTGAGGACAAGTATAAATAGTTAGAAGACCGCCTAAGTGCTATGGAGATTCAGCATGTGCCCGGGTTGGACTTTGGAGATCTAGGCTTATCTTCTAGGGTGGTGATTCCCCACAAGTTCAAGGCACCTGCTTTTGCAAAGTACGACGGAGCTTCTTGTCCTAAGTTGCATCTCAGATCATATGTAAGAAAGATCCAACCTTACACTGCTGACAAGAACTTATGGATCCATTTCTTCCAGGATAGTCTTTCAAGGACTCAACTCGAATGGTTCTATCAGCTGGATGGAGCCAGTATTCGTAACTGGGAGGACTTGGCTACTGCGTTTTATAAGCAGTATCAGTATAATTCCGACCTTGCTCCTATGCGTACCCAACTCCAGGGTATGTCACTAGGGACGGGTGAAGGATTCAAGGAGTATGCTCAAAAGTGGAGAGACCTGGCTGGAAGGGTGCAGCCACCTTTGACTGACCGTGAGCTCGTTGACATGTTCTTGGGGACCCTGTATGGTCCTTTCTTCAACCATTTGATTGGGAATTCTTCTGTTGGGTTTATAGATCTGATCTTGACTGGTGAGAGAATAGAAGCTGGTATCAAGTCGGGGAAAATACAGAAGTGTGACTCCTCGAACACTGAGAAGAAACCATTCAAGAAAGAATCTAGTGCTGTCTATGGTTCAAGAGGGCAGAATAGGTCCGAGCACCGCCAAGTTGTCAACGCGGTAGTTATTTCAAAACCGGCCAGTGATCCTCAACATCGCAACCAATAAAGGGAAGAAAGACCTATAAGGAAATTCACTCCCCTCAGCATGACCTTGTCCCAGATATTGCCACAGTTGCTGAAGACCAATTTGGTAACTCTAAGGGACCCTCCTAAGAATCCCAACAAGACACCTTCAAGGTATAACCCCAACGCCCGCTGCGCTTATCATTCTGACAGCCCGGGGCATGCTACAGGTGATTGTTGGACTTTGAGGAACAAGGTTCAGGACCTAATCGATGCAAAGGAGGTCGAGTTCGAAGCGCCCGAGACTCCTAATGTGATCACTGCTCCCTTTCCAATGCATGGCTAGGATTGAGAGACTTATGTTCATTTGAATTTTTTGATATTGTATTTTTCTTTGCTTATTCAAACAATTATCATGTCAAACTCCCTTATTTCATTAATGCATTACACGTGTCTGTTTTGAAGTAATTGTGTTCACTATGTTTAAAATTGCTTTCATTTTGTGATGTGCAACTCTCGATTAAAAATTCTAAACCTTGTGAGGGAGGATGATGAAAACGATACCACGATCTTTACAATATGCTTTTGAACAGACCCTGTTGATGAGGTACATGCATTGTTTCAAATCCTAAACAGTGGAGTTATAAGGAAGATAATCCCTCGTCAACCCCTTTGAGCCAATGAAGTTGGAGTTTTTCTTTTTCGAAAATTAAAACCCTTAATCATAACCTGGGGCAGGGTAGTTCTCTCAGTTGATCCAGGTGCACAATGAATGGCACCAAAGGAGTCCTTCCAAAACAAAAGACAGTGATGGTTCCATATAATCGTCAAGACAGGAAGTCGTTATCTTTCAAAAATAAAAGCCCAATAAGTCAAAACCTATGAAGGAGACTTACAATAAAACTGGGGCATCCCGCTGACTGTAATCACAAAAAGAAACAGTTTAGGCAAAAAATAGGGATAATAAAAACAAAAAAGAAAGAGGTCCTAAAAACTCTCAACAAAAATGAATGCCTATTCAAAATAAACTATCAGTATCCGAACCATCACCGGATTATCAGAGCAAAGACTCAAACAAGATCTAATGCACGATTAACTGAGTTTAGGATCGAAGAACATCACGAAGAGCGGGTGGGTACAAATAAAATTTGAGCCTTTATCCTTTGTTTCTTAAACCGTGAACCAGGCCACGTTATAACCCTTAAAAGTCCTAGCTGAAGCACGGGTTAGTTCGAAAGCATACTGTTACAAAAGGTATCCTGACTCCTGTAGGGCTCGCCATAAAATCTTGAGTTGACATCACATTTTACAAAAAATCACTTGTTTTATTGAAAACTGCATTTTCAAAAACTTCAAGACAGACATAAGCTTTGCATTTTTAATATAACATTGTTCGCATATGACTATTTGTTCGAACAGCAAAGAAATCCGCACGGCGAATGTCTAGTGAACAAAAAGTTTCCTCAATAAAAAGGTCATCTCAAGTGGAAGAAACACTTCCAACCAAGGGGCAGACGTGATCATTGTCCATCACCAGGGGCAGTTAAGTCAAGATTCATAGAATCTCTCAAAATGCCAAATAGTCAGGGGCAAATCTCCGCCTGAGTCACTTGGGGCATTGGACAAGAATTCCAGCGACGAATCCTGCATGATCAGACATCTTCTGGTAGTATGGCAACACAACACTACCGACAGTGACACCTCCCTACATCCTGAGAGCATGGACATAGTCGAAAAAATACTGCGCATAATCAAAGACCTGCTAGGTTGACACACCTAGGCAAAAATAAGGGCTTCCCGGCGAACCAAAAGGGTTCGGGCAAAAATAAGGGATAAAAAATGGAAAAATTGGTACACCCGGCAAGTCGAAAACCTGAAAAGGCGGCTTGGGCAAAAAAGGGTATCCCGGTGGACTGAAAACCCAAAAGGGTGGTCCAGGAAAAATTAGGGATCAAAGCGTACGACTGTGTCCCGTCATCTCGTCACTTGCCTACCAGAAGAAGATTCGTCAATCGGAAGTTATCAAGCACCTCCACAAGTACCTTCTTCTCAAGCAGAAACTGGGGCAATAAGAATTGTCTGAACCGTACAAGCTGCTCTGTCCTCCAGGTACAAGGTAGATTCAGTGGAAGACTATGACCAAGATACCTTCACTCCCCAAGAGTAAGACAAGATTCAGCAATACTCTCCCCAAGCGAAGTTGGTCTCCCATCAGCCCTAAAAAGGCACAGTATCCCCAGCAAGTCAGGAATACTCTCCCCCGAGCAGAGTTAGTCTACCATCAAGTTGGGTATCCCCAGAAGATCTCAATATTCTCCAGCAGAGTATACAGATGTTCCTCAGCAAGCATCCCCGACAGTCTTAATATTCCTCGACATAAACATAAGATTGTTCCCCGGCGGAATACAGACACCCCAGCGGAGCCATTTCCCCAGTATAGTCCAAAGTTTCCCCAGGAGAGTTGAACCATCTCCCCAGTAGACTCTGGAGGCTTGTCGCCTGCAGAGTACAAATATCTCTCCCCAGCCATATTCAAAGGTTATTCCCCACCAGAGCCTAACTGGGTTATCCTCAGCAAATTGCAATGGAAAGATCGTCCTAGGCAAAGTTCTTCCTATCCCCAGCGAAGTTCATCAAATTCCCCAACAAAGCTTATCAACGGAATCCCCAGCGGAGTTATCGTTAAAACCTTAGCGAAGCATCTCTTCCCCACAGAGTAATTCCCCACAGAGTAATCTCTTCACCAGGTTTATTCCCCAACGGAGTCATCTTCTCCTACCGGTTTATTCTTGCAAACATCTTTGTTCATCATCCCCAGCGGAAACAAAGGACTCTACTCTCCAACATCAGCCCAGGATTCAGCGAACTTCCCGGCATTCGTCAAGGATTTATTTTCCCAACGAAGATACATTCATAAACATCACACTGTCATACATCATGATGCACGCATATACGCATCATATCATACAATCTCATTTATGTTGAGAACATCATTGCTTGATCCATATCATGCATTGCATATGACTGACCTTTAACTTTCAGGAAAGATGCAGTTAAACTCCAAATCCAGTCAAAGAAGACAAATCCAGTCAAAGAAGACAAATCCAGTCAAAAAAGACAAATCTAGTTAAATCAATTCCTAAAAGTTTTTCTGACGCTAATCCGGTCAATGAAGATAACCCGTCAATAAAGACAACCCGTCATTGAAGAAAACCCGTCAATAAAGACAACCCGTCAATAAAGACAACCCGTCATTGAAGACAACCCGTCATTGAAGATAACCCATCGTGGAAGACAACCCGTCAATAAAGACAACCCGTCATTGAAGACAACCCGTCATTGAAGACAACCCGTCGTTAAAGACAACCCGTCAATAAAGACAACCCGTCGTTAAAGACAACCCGTCATTGAAGACAACCTGTCAATAAAGACAACCCGTCAGTGAAGACAACCTGTCAATAAAGACAACTCGTCCATGAAAACAACCCGTTAAAAGAGACAACTCGTCAAAGAAGACAAAACCTCCTATGGTTCAGTTAAATCGGTTCCTAAAGATTTTTCTGAGATAACCTGTCAGTAGAGACAACCCATCAACCTTTTGAAGTTCCAGATTTGATACATGTATCTAGCCAGGGCATATCTGTGAGTGTTTGTTTGTAGATTCGATACCTGTATCCAGCCAGGGCATATCTGTAAGCGACTGATCAACTTTTGAAGTTCTAGATTCGATACTTGTATCTAGCCAGGGCATATCTGTGAGCGATTGTTTGTAGATTTGATACCTGTATCTAGCCAGGGCATATCTGTAAGCGACTGATCAACATTTTGAAGTTCCAAATTCGATACCTGTATCTAGCCAGGGCATATCTGTGAACGATGGATTGTAGATCCATACCTGTATCTAGCCAGGAAAGTTATTTGCATGAAGAGTTTGAAGATCAATACCTGTAGCAAGCCAGTAAACCATCTTTCCTTCTCAAGTATGCAAGTTCTCGCTAAGGAATCTCTTACGCGATCGACACCCCTGGATGGCATCTTTAAGCCCATCTCCGCAACTATCCATTACATTTCCAAATGGCATCTATAAGCCCATTCCCGACAAGATTCTGTCAAACTTCCAGATGGCATCTATAAGCCCATCCTCCTATCCATCACCTTTCCAAATGGCATCTATAAGCCCATTCCCGACATCACATTGCTGATACCATACTATGCGAGTGCAAATTTCTGGGCACTCTAGTGTTCAATCATCTTCCACCTTCGGATCACGAAAGGCACGCAAGCCAATCTACGTCCTCAGGTCTAAGAAGATTGAACAGGGGCAACTGTTGTACCCCAAAATTTCCCCTCCCATATTCTTCAAGGTTTGTCAAGAACCATCTTCAAATGGTTCAAGACTACTCAAGGACTGCACAGTTTAAAAGCCTCCTAAGCCAGTCAAATTAGGGTTTTGGTTCTTTCAAGGAATTTGAGGTTTTCAATGGCTCAATCAAGTCTCATGTGCCTATATACATCCTCAAGCATCTACATGTCAAGTTTCAAGACTCACAGTGCCAATTTGCGCAGTCAAAAGCACCATTTGCTTCACAATCCGCTGCAGGGGTAAAATGGTCATTTTACAGTCAAAAGTCAGAATTTTGGTCAACATCTTATTTTGAGCTCACAGTCATCATTTGATCAAGTCTTGATCATGATTCCACAAGTATGACTCAAAAATCATCAAAGATGCAAAAGTTACTATTTTTGGACAGCCGAAAAGTCAACTGTACCTTGACCAATGCATACCTTTTTCATGGTTCATCAGAAAAATCCCATCCAATGCTCATTTTTAAGGGGATGACATTTCCTATAACTCATCTTCACATTCCAAGTCCAAGAAATGCTCTCACAAAAAGTTATCAATTTCTACATTATAGGTTAATTTCAAAAGTCAACAAAAATGCACTTTAAGTCAAAGACCATAACTTGAGATTGGTAAATCCAAATGACATGGGACCAAATGCATTGGTTAGAGGACTTCAAGACATTTCCAAAATGTCCAAGAACATGTTCATATGATCCAAATTGAGCAAGATATGCATTGGAGAAGTTGGGAAATTTTTGGGAATTTGCAAAAGTCAACTTTGCTCAAAACACTTTGTTTTTGCTAATGGGCCTCAAATTTCTTCTTGAAACTTTGTCCAAGGCTTATGCACGACCCATTAAGCTTAAATTGAATTATTTTCTTATTTTTTATAAATTAATTGGATTTTTAATTGATTTTTAATTCATTTAATTAATTTAAAATGTAGGAAATTCAAAGATATGATTTCTCAATCTTTTGGTGAAGCAAAGATGACCAATATATGCTGGAGATTTCGTGTGCCAATCAAGGATATCAAAAACTCCAAATTTAGCAACTTTCTTCAATCAAAAAGATTGAAAAATATTTGATTTTCAATCAAATATTGAAACATCAATGCAATGGATTTTTGGTCAAAGATTTAACCTAAATTCAGTCCATTATATATACAGAACCTAACCCTAATGCATTGGACGTGATTTTGCTGCATACAAAGCCATAACAACCTTGGAAAAAACCAAGAAAAAGTGAAAACTGTTTTCAATCTTCCAGGCTAATTCAGAGCATTATAATGATTCTAATACATTGCAGGAACTCTCAGAAACATATTGCAATCAAGCCCAAGCCTTAAAGCTACAGAAACTGTCAAGAACAAACTCACGGTTTGCTTATTTTTTCCATAATCGAACCTCATGATTTGTGCATCATTAACATGATTTCTTGTATGTTTTGTGTTGCTTGAATCCACAGGAAGCTTTTGGCATAGGTTAATTGCATTAAAACGCACAGAATCAGAATTTGCCATGAACGAATTTTAGGGTTCCTCAGTTCTTGAATTAGGGCTTCACTATCCAGGCAAAATTGGGACCTCTAAGACCCATGGTTAAATTCGTTGAGACAAGACAAATCTAAAACCACCCTCGCGAACAATTTATGTTAATCACACGCTTATTCACTATTATTCCTCATGTTAGATTGTGGGGGTTAAAAACCCCCGCTATCTGTTTGTTATTTTGCAGGCACGAGGAAGAAGACGGTGACGTGTTGAGTCATGGTTGGAGCGTTCAAACGAGCGCGCGTTTTTTTTGTGATTCAGCATATTTATTAATTGTTATATATTATATTTCCTTCTTATTCCAATATCAAAGCGTGCAAATTGGTGGAGTGGTTGGCCAGGTGTTCAGCAAGCGTTGGGACCTGGGTTCGATTCCCAGGTCCACCCAAATTATTTCTATTGTTTTTCTTGACCTGATTGTGTGCAGATTCCCAACAACGTCCCACCATGCGCTCCAAGCATCAGCCTGCCATGTGGCCACCATCACCAATCCAATGGTCAAAGGATGAAGATCATGATGCTCATTGGTCAATGCATGTGCAGCTGATCTCCAAAGTCAAACGTGGCTTGATTGTTAATGGGCCAGAAATTCCAGGATTCACCTCCTTAAAGGGCCATCACCCCCCCTGGTTTACTATTCTTTTTTTATATTTTCTTTTCCTTTTTATTATCTTTTTTTAATTATTATTATTATTAATTAATTAATATACTTAACTATTATTTTCATAATAAATTCAGACAATTAAAAAATGTAAATATTTTTATTATTATTATTATTTATTAATTTCACTATTAATTATTATTTTGTAAATAAATATAATTAATTGATTTAGTTAATTAGGTTAACTTTAATTTTTTCCACAATAAATAAAATTAATATAGAAATTAGGGTTTTACTAACTTTTGACTTTATTTTATTTTTATTTTTATTTTCATTAAAACATAAAAAATATAAAAAATACTTTTTCTTTTAATTAATTAATTAATTAGTAAATTAGGTTTAATATTTAATTAATTGTAAAAAGGACCAAACTTCATTCTTTTCTCAAAAAGGGTCAAAACCCTAGGCCTTTTCCCGATTTAATTTCCTTGCGTGCATATTTATTTTGATCATATTTATGTATCTGCTCAGAGAATGTAATAGATAATTATGGCTTCTATCGCTTTCTTTATTTTCTCACATTTATTTTCAAGGGTTATGTTTTTGGCGGTGTAAATACCTGACGCCTTGTAATAGCATAGATTCACTTTCCGCAATTTATTTCCCGCAAATTATTAGCTGTTAACAATGCATGACAAGACTTGCTTGAAAAATAAAACCAACTCGTAGCTCACCATAATACTTGTGCAAAGTTAATATAAATGAATCCTGACACACATGCACATGCCACTCCTAGGGTACGCCTCACTTGGTTGCCTCGAGGTGGTCATTGAGTATAGGGTGTTTTAGCGGCCGCCCTCCTGTCTAAAGATCCAGTTGCCTCAAAACGGTTGCCTCGGATAAAAAGGATCTAAGACATTAGGGTTACCGCTAAGGTGTCCTACCATTGCTTTGGTGACCACACATGTCCCTATAATCGAATTGACCCAAATAACTCCAACGACGGTGCTACCTACTTCTCAATAGTGGGATAGTACTGTCTAAAGGACATTTACACAGCTTAATTCCTTAGAGTAGGTAGATTTCTCCTGGGTACTTGCTCTTTCAAAAAACAAAAACAACTTTTCACACCTACACTTTCAAAAAGTTTTCAAACAAACACTTCATACACTCTTGAGGACTGATACAAGAGTTACCTAGAAGCTTTCAAACTAAACTTTTTCAAAACCCACAAACACAAGAAAAGCAAAAATCTTTTGAAAACATAGTGAGCAAGTACCTAAGAGCCCATGGATAACCAAAGATAGAAAGGGTGTTAACACCTTCCCTTTCTATAATCTACCTCCCGAACCGAGAGACATCTCGAAAAGGAATTTTGTTGTGCTTTTGTCCTTTCCTTGTTGGAGAACATACAAGACGGTGGCGACTCTTGCTTACCGCGACATTTCGCGAACCAGCATTTCAAAACAGTCAGTTCTATTTCCACCGATCACACCAGGCAAGCAAAATAATATGATATGAACAATCATGGAGCATCAACATTGGTCATGCGAACTACTAAAAGATGTGGGGGACAGAATCAAAACCATTTTCCAATTGATCGACTCGATACACAAGATCTTGGGAACACGTTCAGTGATCAGAACTTGCAAAAAGTGAGCATAAAAATGATAATAATAGAAAACTGGTGAGGGTTGATTGCTAACCCTTTCCATTTGCCTCTCTCTTTTTGGAGGAATTAAGAATGGTTGCCATATAGGACCTAAAACCAAACATTCCGCTATATAAGCACAAACATAAACACATGTGCAGACTACCTACTCCAAAAGGTAGGATTTTAAACAAAGCAAACATAATTATCTCATCGACATAATTGCCTTAAACAGATCTTTAAATAAACCAGAGGGATTCTTGACATGCTCCGCAACGGAGATCCCTTCATGCAATCGAAAGCGGTAAATTGCGGAAATATTAAAAGGGAAAGTGGTATAACACCAAATGGATAACAATATGTAATAAGCAAAGAAACTAAAGAAATACAGAGCCTCTGAATCAAGCTAGCATCAACAAGTGAAAAGTGTCAGAATACGCTTCGAGGCATCAAAAGTAAAGTATACATGGTCGGTCGCGAAAGTAAATCACAATCGTGCAACCTACAGGTAAACACATGTACATACAAGATACAATGGCATATATATACCTCACACGAGGGAAATGAGAAGTCCACATGTGGTGTCCCATAAATAAAGTGGAACACCAAAGTCTCGACATAGTCAAAATGTGATATCCCACAAGTAAAGCGGAATACCGAGCAAAGCAACCGCATAGGCGTCAAGCTATGGGAACCTCGTACGAACTCAACAAACAAGTGAGATACGACAAATGTGCAAACTAGAGTTACAAAACTAGCTCAAATGGTGAAAATCAGAAAATAGCTCAAAATGGTAAAAACACATTATGTGAAATTGCAAAGTAAGTGTTAAGTAGTTAGAAACTATGCAAACATGATCACAATAGCCCAAAATAAGCAAACTAAGCATAGAAATGGTATGTAAAAGTCAAAGTCAGCAAGTATAAATCAACTGTACCGATAAAACAACGAAAACGGGAAAAACGAGCTAAAAATCAAAGTTGTCGGAATTCAATTATATTTACATGGAGGCTTGTAAACGTCTCAACAGACTCAAAAATGAAGTCGGTTTCGCTAAATTCAAACCCTAAGGCTGACTTTTGATCTATTAAAGAAGCCAAAACAGTAAAATAAAGTACTCAAAACGTGAAAATAAGTTCACAAAAAGTTCCAGAATAGTCAAAATAGGGTAGTTACATGTAAAGAAGTCGGAAAAACTCCCTGTGGTTCAAAAGTTATGATTAAAACGAGTTTATGTACAAAAACGGTAAAATCGGGTGTTTGTCTCATTTTCCGATTATCTCAAGTTTAGACACTTGGACATGATTTTATTATGTATCTTGAGTTAATTGGAACATGATACAAACCCAAACAACAAACATTACAATAATTGACACCAAAATCACAAAGTTGGAAAAATACACATGTTATGTAAAAATAGTGAAAATTGTCAAATTTGCGAAGTAGATACAACTTGTTAGTATTGAATCAAAATGCTATGTTAGTATACCATAAAGTCAACAAACTAAGTAGAAGTTAACAACCTTTTATGCCTTTAGCAAACTAGATGTACTTATGTCAAACTAACAAGCCACAACTAAAAAGAAAGAAGCATTTGTGTTAAAGTAGAAACTTGATGTTAGTCTTATGTAATGTTAGAAATTAAATTCAATACTAATGGTATCACATTAAAAGCATATATATATATATATATATATATATATATATATATATATATATATATATATATATATATATATATATATTTATAAACATCACTAGTTAGGGATAAAACAAGTTAGAGACAAATATTTTAAATACAACTCACAGACTTAGTGAACATAAAACATACTTTATTTTCACATTTTCCAAGTCAAAAACCATAATATGTACCTATGTAAAATTAATCCGGAAACAATGGCACATCATCAAAAATAAATCGGCGTGATTAATCCAAAATATAGGATACTTTATCTACGCGCACAGACTCAAAAAGGTGCACGGTTCGGTCACTTTTCGCTCAAAAATACCGATTTTCACACAAGTTCCAAAACCACCAAAATTGACCGAAAAGTGTCCGGAACCAAAATCAATCTACATAGAGAGCTTTATAATGCTTAATAAAGTTGTTTTTCATTAAGGAAAGTCGAAAAAACTCATCACAAATCAAAAGTTATGGAAAAAATGAGTTTATGTCGAATTTTTGGCAAATTTCATGAATCTTGGCAATTTCTCATAAACTCAAGATTTTGTGTGTCAAGAATGGTTTTGTAATGTATTTTGAGTCATGTAGATATTTTTTCACAACTCACGGGAAAGCAAATGTTAGTTGGGAGCTTTGTACATCAACATAAATTAGCACAACTTCACATGTTCAAAAGTATCTTCTATGTCAATTTCTACTCTATGTTAGTTCTAAGAAGAAATTAAACAAACACCTAGTGTGCTAAGGTTCTACAAACAAAATTCTATTTTAGATTTACATGTCAAATCCTACAAATTCTAAAAATTAATATTGAGTTATACTAACAACAACTTCAATTTCACAATTTAAATTCAATCTAGGTTCAATTCAAACTTAATCAAAAAAGTGCTTCTCAATAATCACTTATCTCAAAAAATGCTTAATTCAAAAAACTCACTGATAGAAGTGAAGAGTAAGCTTAGGTTTGGAGATCGCAATAATCAGATTCGAGATGGGAGAAATCTTGATCAACCTTGACTTTTTTTATCTTGAAAAAGTTGTTGGTGTTCCTGATGAAAAGTTAGAGAAAGTTGATCTTTGATCCTTGAGCAAGTTGAGAAAAAATATTTGAATGTTTTTTAGAATTGGTGAATTATGAGAGTCCTCCTTGAATTTTTATTTGAAAATTTATTATATGCATGGGCCAATTGGGCCTTGACTGAGAAATTGAGTTGGGCCTTCATTTGACAGTGCAAGCTCGACACATTCAGGTCAAATTCGTAAGGACCCCGATGTGATTGTTGAAGTTGAAATATGAAAACGAAATGTAGAGGATGTCGAGAACAACATTGTGTCTGAAGATGGGCTCAATCAGATAAATGGTGATTTAGTTATGATTTTTTGCAGTTTTGTCTCAAACAACTAAATTTCAAACTACAGAATTTTCAGTGAGCTGCGCACGCTCTGAGCCAAAAATAGAAGTCTTTGGGATACCGTTTGCTTTTTGACAATGAGAGAATAAAATTTAGCTAACTCAATTTGTGAGAAAATTCCACCAGAACTAGCTCGATAAGATAAAAATTGACCGAGTAATGATTTTTTGAAGTTGGTGTAGATAAACATGTCACAATTTTCTTGTGCGGAAATGCCTGGTAAATCCATATTTTTGGAGACTTTCGGAGTGAAATTGGCCTCCGACCGTGAGAGATGAAAATATACCTAACATCAAGACAGAATTTTAGCCATCGGAATGGGATCAAAACGAGCCATGGGCATCGAGTTATGAAATTCTTAGTGCGCCAAAACCTCACTTTCAACATATTTTTATTGTAATTTTCCACTATATAACTCTGACAGATTCGCGTATTCGGAGACCTTCCTTCGGGAATTAACCTTTGCCCCAAACATGAAAGTTGAAGAGGACATTGGGACAGATTCAATTGCGAAAGAACCACCTCAAGACGATATATTAAATCAGAGTTATAAATTTTTGAACATCAAAAATACTGTTGATCGGTAACCCAAAAACTTAGTAATGAATTTATTTGACCGTCTTCTGCATATAATCGGCTCCCACCTGAACACGAAAAAGTGAAGATAATATCCACATGGACTCAGTGGTCAAATTTCATCTTAAAATAATATCATGGCCTAGAGTTATAAAGTTCTAAAGTATGTCGTGCCGAAACAGACTTTCAACTTGAACTGTTCTGAATCAAACAGAATATTTGGCTTCCTTCTACCACTCAAGACATGATAGAATACATGGTAATTAGGCATGGTAAGTGTAACACGGTGGGAGAACTGACTTGGGTGTTTTGCGTTTGATCTCAATTGTTGTGGATAGCAAGATTCGCCACCGAATTTTCTTTATCCGATAAGGAAAGGTTGAAAAGAACAAGAAAGACCTTTTGAGATATTTTCTTGAGTTCGGGGGCTAGATTATAAAAAGGGAAGCTGTTAGCACCCTTTTTATCCGTAGTTATCTACGGGCTCTTAGTTGCTTGCTAGATCACTTGATTTTTTTTGAAAGTGCGTTTGTAATGTGGGTTTTGAAAGTATTTTGAAAAGGAATGCCTTCGTAATGGTTCTCATCTCTATAAGAATGCGTACAAAGTGTTTTATCTTCTGAAAAATGTTTCAAAGTGAAGTTGTGGGTGTAAAATGTTTTTGTTGTGAGCAAGCGAGCAACTAAAAGTAACCTACCTACTCAAAAGGTCTTAAATGTTTTTTTCCACCTCCTTTAGATATTGCTATCTTACCATTGATTTGGTAAGAAGCCCCATCGTTGGATGTGAAGGAACGGGCGTGGGACGTTTGTATAGTCATAGAAGGCAACCTATGTGACGTTTTAGCAATGTTGTGTTAAGGACTAGATCGTTTACTGAAGGAAACATAAAGGGTCATCGAGGGACTACGATCTTTTATCGAGGGTCTTTGCTAAAACGCCCATATTCATATGACATGACTATTTTCCGAAAGGAAACGAAGCGAGATTACCCTAAGGGTGCTAGTGTGCAAGTGTGTTTGATTTACATGCATTTAGTCTTGATTTTGGTTATCTATTTGTCGATATTATGTCTTTCCATACAAACCCTAATTACTAGCTGTGATACGGTGGGAGAACTGACTTGGGATTTTGCGTTTGTGTTTGCAAATGTTTCGGTTTAGCAAGAGTCACCACCGACTTTTGATTTTATCCTAAGGAAAGGTCAAAAAGCACAGGAAAGACCTTTGAGATGTTTTCTTGGGTTCGGGGAGTAGATTATAGAAAGGGAAGGTATTAGAACCCTTTCTATCTATGGTTATCCATGGGCTCTTAGTTACTTGCTTAGATCACTTGCTTTGCTTTTCAATTGTTTGAAATGGTGCTTTGTGTGTGATTTTGAAAGATGTTTTGAAAAGAGGCCATCGTTGTGGCAACCTTTGTAATGATTCTTGTTTTTGAATGTATACAAAGGTGTTTTTGCCTTTTGAAAAGTTTTCAATGTTTGAAAGTAGGGTTTGAAATTGTGTTGTGAAGTGTGTTTTGAAAAATAGCAAGGATGTTTTTGCAAGCTTGATCAAGTAACTAAGAGCTATCTACCTTATTTTACTCAAAGATTTTTCTTATGTTTTTAACCCTTTTAACAGTGTTGTTTCACCATTGTATTTGGTGAACAGCCTTGTGTTAGGATGTTAAACGGGACAGGCGCGGGTCATCGTATAGACCATGACAGCAATTGTGTCAAGTATTTTTGGCAATTTTCTTAAGGGACTTGATCATTTTGTTTAGGCAACTCAGATAGCGTCATCGAGGGACTATGATCTTTTGTTTTGTTTTTTTGTTTTGCCAAAGTACTTGACATGCAACCATGGCCCGTTTTTGAAGGCAACAAGTGGATTGAAACCCTAGAGGTGCAAGTGTGCATTGTGTTTGTTTTTTCATGCATGGTTATCTTTGAATTAGGTCAAGCTACTTGTTAATTTTATTTTTGCATACAAACCCTAGGTCTAACCATGGCATAATTGAAAGCATTTAAATGTGCGAGAATTTAAAGCCTACACTATTACAACATGATATAGGGAGGGGGTACAAATTTGAATTGGGGGTATTTGACAAGAAATTAAATTCTAAATTATTACAACCAAATCGAATGTATAAGACAATATTTAAATGTGCAATAATTAAATAAAATACAACAAATAAATGTTAGATAAAATGTATTATGCAAAAAGTTTTTATGTATGTAAAAAGTATTTTTTAATGTGAAATGTAAATAATAATAAAGGGTCAATTTTAATTATTTTATTATTTATGGCAAAAACCCTAATTTTTAAATAAATAGTATTATTTATTACTTATATGCAATAACATATTGATTTATACAAAAAATAAAAGTATATTGTAAAAATGATATTTTTAGTATAAAATATTCATAAAAATGAAAATGTAATATTTTTGTATTTTTGTCCTAATTATTTAATAAAATAAAGTATATAAGTATATATATATATTATTAAACATATTAAATATATAAAAATTAAAATTAATTATTTACAAAAAAATGTGCATACTCAAGAAAATGTTTTTAAATATAAATAATATAATAAATGAAAATGAACATATTTTTTACATTATTCTTTAAGTTTTAATAAAAGAAAATAAATTATTTACATATTTATACTAGTAAAATGAAAATAAATATCAAATAAATATGAAAAAATATAAAAAATAATTTTTTGGCATTTTTTATATTTGAACAAAAAATAATAAAGTCAGAATAAAAAACAAAAATATCAAAATGACAAGTATACAAATAAATGGGTCAGGGGGGTGTAAACTGAAAAATGGGGTGTTAGAAGCAAAAATGACCAGGCCCAGCCCAATCAGACTTCATCTTCTTCCTAGGTTCACAAAAACGCGCGTTCTGTACATCAACTGCTATCTCCTGATTCTTTGATTTTTTGACAAAACTCATAACATGAAACTTGTAGAGCATCAAACAACGAATCTAACCATATAAAAAACTTAAGCTAACTCTCAAAGACCAGAGAGAATTTCTCTGGCCCTAATTTCTAAAATAGTTTTTTAAGAAAGTTCATGGATGAAATTCTCCTAGCACGATTAATATAAATGAAAACTAAGCATATGTATGGCTTCAGGGCTATGAATACAACATCTTTCATTCACAAACCTAAGTCTAACTATTCCTAAATAGAGAGATAGAAGTTCATGAAATACCTGTTTCAGTTGACTTCTATTTGGGCAATGCAGCAACTTCCAAGTGCTTGAGCTTCTTTTGAGCTTGCCTGAGGTCCACTGAAGTTTTTCCAATGCTTGGCTTGTTTTGAAGTAGCCTGTATCGTGCTACGGAACTCAACCTGCAAAGCTTTGAAACAAAAATGGCAATGTTTGTTAAGGGTGTTACAGCTAGCAATGGATGATCTGGATAGCTTAGGTATGTTGGTTGGAAGGTCTTTGAAGTATCTCTAGGCAAAATGCACGATGGAATTTGAAGATGGCTAGCAAAATGCAGAACTGGCCCTGTTTTGCAAAAAAAACTGGGGAATTTGTGCACTAGGAGTTTTGAGAGGCAAAGGGGTCGTGTTTCTGGCTTGTTAGGAGGTATCAAACTTGTTTACAATGTTTGTGTAAGTTGGTTTTAACAGATGTGAGAGATGGCTTGTGATTTGCAACTTTTCTTCTTCTTGAAGCAAGAGTGTCTATCTGTTCAATGCAGGCATGTACAAGTCCTATATCATGCTGCACATTTTGCTCTTGGTTACTGGAATTGGTAGATTTGATCTTGCCTCAGATATCTGGCCCCATGCCTCAAGGATCTTGTTTTGACATAAAGTGAAGTTTAAGCAAAAATGGCATTGTTACTTTTTCCATTTAAGGCTTAATCTAGTGTATAATGCCCTAATGACCAAGACAATACCTTAGCTCAATGGATATGAATTAAATTATGGATTACAAACTGGTTTTGAGGCCTGTAATTGTGAACCAAGCTAGCTAGATAAGATTTGCAATTTGGTATGAACATGTATTGGCCATGGATCAAAGTGAGTTTTTGCCAACTTCAAGCATTCGATTCTCTCTAACCACAAGGGTGTTTGAGGAGTTCTTGGACAATTTGGAAATCTTGGAACAAGTAATATAATCCATCTTTGAAATGCAACTTTAAACTCCAAGTGGAACTATGTGAAAAATGGGCAAGAAGATGGGTCAAAATCCTGCCTAAATTAGGGCAAAATTTCTCTAAGTTAAAAGTTTTAGATACCCTTGTTCCAAAAATCATAACTTGAGATAAAAGCCTCTTTTTAGAAAACTTTGTGTATCAAAGTTGTAGACTTTGTGATGGACTACAACTTTCATGTTTCAAGTTTTGCTTGAATCCATTTGCATCTTAGTGAAAAAATGGGACAAAGTTAGGAAAAAATAAGAAATTTTCATAACTTAGAAAATTTCTAAGTTATGAAATTTTTCCATTTTAAACCCTAATTTGCATTTTTGGGTTTCTTGATGAACAAGTTTCATAATTTGGCATGTCTTGGTGAAAAATGACTCTTGGCACTTGATTTTGACCAAAAAGTCAAAGTTTGACTTTTCAGTGTACAGTTAAATTTTGATCAGTTGATTGAAAAATTCATCTGTCAATCCTATGCATTTGAGATCTTTTGAACTTGTTGAATGGGTCAACACAATTTCATTGAGTCTTTGAGTCCATGTGTGAGCTTGATTTGCCATTGTCTAGGTCAAACAGTCAAAAATTGCCTTTGTGAAGTCAAAACCCTAATAATGATCATTTTGCCCTTTTGATGATCTGATCAAATTTCTTGTGGAATTGTGATCCAAACTTGATCAAATGGTTCATATGAGTTAATAATGTTGATGTGGGTCAAATTTCATGAGGTTTGACTATCAATTGGCCACATTTGACTTTCTCTCCAATACAGCTGATTTCTAGGTCAATTATCCAATTGACTGGGCAAAAATTTGAATCAAGGCTTGAAACTTGGTATGGACAAACTTGTGAGTCCAACATGAAGTATGAAAGTCACTTTGGGCATTGTAGGTCAAAACATCCCTGTGCAAACTCAAACACTAATTTAGGTCAACAGTGCAAGGAGGTGTCTTGAGCAGAGTAAACCCTAGCTTGATCTTGAGTTCCAAAAGTCTTGTGATTGAGAAAATGTTGATGAAATGAGAGGGAAAATTTTGGGGTACAACAGTTGCCCATGTTCAATCTTCTTGAACCTGAAGAGCTAGATTAGCAAGTTTGCCTTTCGCGACTCGAAGGTAAGAGAGGATTGGACACTAGAGTGCCCGTAAATTTGCACTCGTCAAAATAATGTTGAGGGAATGGGCTTAAAGATTCCATTTGGAGATGGTAGAACCTTGCTGGAGATGGGCTTAAAGATGCCATCTAAGAGTGTTTGTTGAACTACAACATGGTAGGTCAGAAGAATGAGCATCAAAATGGTATCCGTGTCTGGAATGCATTTGAACTGTATCTGGAGACTGAGTCTGTATGAGAAAAGGAATGGCGTCCGTGTTTGGAGCGTATCTGAGTTGTAACTGTATTTGAACTTCGAATGAATATCAGAATAACTGCCGTGTCTGGAGTGTATCTGTATTGTATCTGAATTTGAGATATGTATGAGTAGTAGAATGACTTCCGTGTCTTGGAGTATATATGAGACTGTAACTGGGATCTGAATAAGTGACAAAATGTCTTCCGTGGTGATTGCACTGGGGAGAATCAAGCTGCTAGTGTAAGGGTCAGAATGGCATCCGTGTCTGGAGCATATCTGAACTTGAAGTTGATAGTTGAATCTGAACAAGAGATAGAATGGTCGCCGTGTCTGGAGCGTATCTAGTCTGTATCGTATTTCTGAAGTCTGAATGAGTAGTAGAATGACCGCCGTGTCTGGGGTGTATCTGTACTGTATCTGAATAATTGTTAACAATAGCCTTTTAATCTTATCCTGAAAAGGGTAAAATGTTAGCTAAAACATAGAGTTTATGTTGCATGATATGTATGATGCAATGAATTATGTTTAATCAATGTTTATGATATACGAATGTAATGGATGTGCATGTAAGCTGAGTAGTTGTCTTGCTGAGGAAAATAAATCCTTGATAACTTGAGATAATGAAATCTTTGATTGCTGTCGGGGAAAGTAAATCCTTGACCAATGCTGGGGATTCCAAGAAATCTTTGATTACTGAAGATGAGAAATCCTTACTGGCTGCTGACTGCTTGGGGATTAAAGATCTCTGATTGCTGAGAAGGGGAAATCCTGGGACCACTGCTGGAGATGGAAAATCCTCGGCAATTTGTGGGGATTACCAAGGCCTTTGACAACTCCTGCACGGATGTGAGAATCCTTCCTGACTTTCCCAGGGAATGAGGAAAACTCTGATGATCTCTACTGGGGATTTGAAACCTTCGAGGCTTCCGCTTGGAGAAATGAGACCGGGAATCTTCAATCTTTTGGAAGGTAACTCTGTGGGGGAAATGTTCACTATTCTGGCTCCGCTGGGGATAGGATTTTTCAGGGTTTTCAGGCTCCGCTAGTGATCTCGAAGCTTAACTCTGATGGGAATTTTGAAACTTAACTCAGTTGGGGAATCAAGTTTTAGACTGCACTGGCTCCGCTGCGGATCTTGAAGCTTAATTTCGCTGGGGAAATATACTCCAAATTTAGCCTTGTTGAGGATCTGAATGATGTATCGTAGGGGATTTCTTCTGGAATGGCATAAAGATTTCTTCCTACTCCTTCAACCTATCAATAATTATCCTTTTTCAATTTCGTTTTATTTGTAAGCAGTGATTATATTCAAATGCATATGCCTATTTAACAAAACATTGGACGTTTTCAAATAAAACATAAGTGTAAAAAAGAAAAGAAAGGCAAGCGAATTTATGCACTTTGAAGTATTTTTGTATTAACTTTTGTGAGTATTTTTGTACAAAGGAGACAGACATCCTAGTAAGAGAATGTTGTCGTAAAAATTGAAAAATTTTATACAAAAGAAAGATGGCTATGTGTAACAATTCCATGGGATTCCCATTCTGCTATAGCCTTCACAGCTCTGAATATCTTGTCCATTTGTTGCTTCGTCCGCAGATGATTGGGTTGATGAGAAGCTTGGAGCTTGTTGGTGAAGAGATTGTTCTTAAAGTGATCCGACGAGACATAGTCATACGCTTTAATTCCCTAACTTTTGCCTGGACCGCCCTTTCGGTTTTTCGACCACCGGGAAACCCTTTTTTGCCCAAGTCGCCCTTTTGGATTTTCAACTTGCCGGGTGTACAGATTTTTTTTATCCCTAATTTTTGCCGGAACCACCCTTTCGGGTTTTCGATTCACCGGGATGCCCATTTTTGCCCAAGTCGCCCTTTCGGGTTTTCAACTTGTCGGGTCATTTTATGCGTAGTATCTTTTGACTATGTCTGCGTTCGCAGGGTGCGGCAAGTCGTCGCCGTCCATGGTGGTCAGAATCATGGCCCCACCAGAGAAGATGCTCTTGATCACAAATGGTCCTTCGTAGGTAGGAGTCCATTTTCCCCTGGGATCACTTTGCGGCAAGATGATCCGCTTGATTACAAGATCTCCGACTTGATATACTTGACGTCTAACTTTCTTGTTGAAAGCCTTGATCATCCGTTTTTGATACGTCTAACCATGACAAACAGCGGTAAGTCGCTTCTCGTCGATCAAATTGAGTTGGTCAAGCCGGGTCTGAATCCAATCGTCTTCACTCAGACCAGCGTCCTTCATAATCCTTAAGGAAGGAATCTGAACCTCCATAGGTAACACAACTTCCATACCATACACCAAAGAAAATGGGGTTGCCCCTATTGAAGTACGTGTCTTGGTACGGTATCCATGTAGAGCAAACGGTAACATCTCGTGCCAGTCCTTATAGTTGACTGTCATCTTTTGAATGATCTTCTTGATATTTTTGTTCGCGGCATCAACAACACCATTCATCTTCGGCCGATAGGGAGATGAATTGTGATGATAAATCTTGAACTGTTCGCATAGAGCGGTGATCATAGTGTTGTTCAAATTTGTACCGTTGTCTGTGATGATCCTGTCAGGGATACCGTACCGACATATGAGGTTCTGCTTGATGAAGCGGGCAACCATATGCTTTGTAACGGAGGCAAAGGAAGTTGCTTCGACCCACTTGGTAAAATAATCGATAGCGACCAAGATGAAGCGATGTCCATTGGATGTCGTGGGCTTGATCTCTCCAATCATGTCAATGCCCCACATTGTGAATAGCCAAGGAGCTGTCAGAACATTGAGAGGAACAGGAGGAATATGTACCTTGTCGGCATAGACTTGGCACTTGTGGCAAGTACGGGAATATTGGTGACAATCAGCTTCCATGGTAGACCAATAGTAGCCTGCCCTTAGAATCTTTTTATCCATCGTATGTCCGCTCAAGTGGGTGCCAAATGTGCCACTGTGTATCTCAGTCATGATCAACTCTGCTTCAGCTTTGTCCACACAACGAAGTAGAACACAATCATGGCTGCACTTATAAAGGATGCCATTGCTTAGGAAGAACTTGGCAGTAAATCTCCTTAAGAACTTTTTGTCATTGACGAAAGCTCCTTCAGGATATTCTCTAGTCTGGAGATACCTTTTGATTTCATGAAACCAGGGTTGTTCCACTACTTCTTCGGTATTAATCTCATGACAGTGTGCGGGTTCATCCATTCGCTCAATGGTAATTTGGGGAGCCTCGTTATCCCAGTTGAGTTTAAACATGGAAGAAATTGTAGCCAGAGCATCTGCTAGCTGATTTTCTTCTCGCGAAAAGTGCTCAAAGGTAATCCGCTCGAAATGAGGCAACAATGTCAAGACATGTTCTTTGTATGAGATAAGATTAGGATGTTTAGTGTCCCACTCTCCTTTGATTTGACAAATAACCAAAGTTGAGTCCCCAAATACTACCAAAGATTTGATTCCCAAGTCTATAGCAGCCTTGAGACCAAAGATGCAAGCTTCATATTCGGCCATGTTGTTGGTACAGCTAAAACAAAGTCGGGCAGTGAAGGGTGTGTGGCAACCTTCCAGAGAAATGAGTACCACGCCGATGCCGTTGCCAAGTGCATTTGAAGCACCATCAAAGTATATGGTCCATCAGGATCCTTATTCAGCTCCGTCATACGGTCTATTACCTTCGATGTTGTCCAAAGTCATGATGTCCTCGCCAGGGAAGTCGAATCTCATAGATTGATAATCTTCGACGGCTTGATGAGCTAGATGGTCGGCTAGTACACTCCCCTTTATAGATTTGTGGGTAGTATACTGGATATCATACTCAGTCAGGATCATTTGCCATCTAGCGATTCTTCCAGATAAAGCAGGCTTCTCGAAGATATACTTGATCGGATCCATTTTGGAAATCAGCAAAGTGGTGTGAGTCAACATATACTGCCTTAGCCGGCGAGCAGCCCATACCAAAGTGCAGCAAGTTTTCTCGAGCAGTGAGTAGCGAGTCTCACAGTCGGTAAACTTTTTTCTAAGGTAATAAATGGCATACTCTTTTCGGCCAGACTCGTCATGTTGGCCCAACACACACCCCATTGAGTTATCCCAAACAGTCAGATACATGATTAACGGCCTTCCTTCGACGGGCGGCATCAAAATAGGAGGTTCTAGTAAATACTCCTTGATTTTATCAAAAGCAACTTGACAATCATTGTTCCATTCAACTACTTGATCTTTCTTCAACAGTTTGAAAATTGGCTCACAGGTAGATGTCAGGTGAGAGATGAACCTCGCAATATAATTCAAGCGTCCCAAGAATCCTCTAACCTCCTTTTTAGTACGGGGGCAGGCATTTCTTGTATAGCCTTCACTTTAGCTGGATCAACCTCAATGCCTTTGTTGCTGACAATAAATCCCAAAAGTTTACCAGACCTAACTCCAAAAGTGCACTTGCTTGGGTTCAGTCTGAGCTTATACTCCTTCAACCTGGCAAACAGCTTTTGCAAATGACCAAGGTGTTCTTCTTCTGTCTGTGATCGAGCTATCATGTCGTCTACGTAAACTTCGATCTCATGATGTATCATATCATGAAATAAAGCTACCATGGCGCGTTGATAAGTTTCCCCTGCATTCTTCAGTCCGAATGGCATCACTTTGTAGCAGAAGGTACCCTATTGCGTGACGAAAGTAGTTTTCTCCATGTCCTCGGGGACCATTTTGATCTGGTTATATCCCGAGAATCCATCCATGAAGGAAAACACCTTGTGCTGAGCTGTGTTGTCAACCAAGATGTCAATATACGGTAGCGGAAAATCATCTTTGGGGCTAGCCCTGTTCAAAATCCCGATAGTCCACACACATTCTGACTTTGCCGTCCTTCTTAGGCACTGGCACAATGTTAGCAACCCATTATGGATAGGAAGTAACAGCCAGAAATCCATCATTGAATTGCTTCATTACCTCAACCTTAATTTTCTGAAACATGTCAAGCCTCATTTGGCAAACCTTTTACTTGATCGGTGGACAGTCTTCTCTTGTAGGGAGACGGTGAATCACGATATATGTGTCTAACCCTAGTATGTCGTCATAAGACCAGGCGAAGATTTCAACATATTCTTTCAACAATTTCACTAAGCGCTCCTTGACATTTGGTTCCAGGTTGGCACCCACTTTTACTTCCTTCCTGTCTTCCTCTGTCCCCAAGTTGATGGTTTCTAGCAACTCTTCATGAGGCAGAATGGCCCTCTCTTCTTGTTGTAAAAGTCTGGCTAACTCTCCTGGCACTTCACAATCTTCGTCAACTTCGTACTCAGCATGATTGACCAAATCTTCAGAGTTATCGAAGGCTAAAGCAGAATAGTCACCCATGGAATCCGGAGTGGGTGGGTACCTGCATTTGGGAGTGTGGGTGTGTGTAAGGGATAGCCATCCTTAATCAAACAAAAATGAAAAAGGAAAGAAAATGAACACAACAGTTTATAGATGAAAAACGTCCAATGATTCACTAAAACATGGCATATGATTATGAAGAAAATCAAGCCCTTACAAATGGACCTACATGCCCCGGGCAAGGCATGAGGTGAAAATAGTGTGTGAATTGTTTTAGTTATTACAGACCATAAAAATGGGAAATTGTTCAAAGGTAAAATTATTGGTTGATAAAGGTGATGGGAACAAAATCCTTTGCTTCCCAGTTGCTCAAACCCCCTTTAACGGTCGGAAAGATCCAATCTTCAAAGTGGCTCTCTTCATCTTCATCTTCTACAACATTGATTCCATGGTGTGAGATCTTGACGGGTGGTCCTCCAACCTTGGAGCGATGCATAGCCTTTTGTCCTACAGCAGTAAACCCTAACCCAAACTTGTCTGTCTTATGGGGAAAGTCAGGCAATTGTCCCCATACTGTACTCTTCCCTTCTTTGATCACCGCCTCTGCGTACTTGAGAGATGCCATCCTAGATACATGCTTGGGAATGATAGGCACCTCAACCATTGTCTTCGCCACTTCTACCTCAGGAGACACTTCCTCGAAATGCTGGAAAGGCGTTTCGATGAACTCGCCATCCAACTCCACATAGCGGAAGGAATTGAGATGACTTATCGTGTATTCTTCCTCGCCGTGCACTGTAATCTTACCCTTAACAGGATATTTCAGCATTTGGTGCAAAGAGGAGGTAACTACCCCAGCATAATGGATCAACGGTCTCCCTAGCAAACACGAATATGACGGACGGATGTCCATCACGTAGAAGGTGGAGTTGAAAACTTTTGTGCCTACTTTGATAGGAATATCAACCTCTCCATGAACCATGCTTTTGGAACCATCAAAAGCCCTAACAACGATGTTACTAGGTTTGAGAATTAGCCCTTCGCAGTCCAAACGGTCTAAGGCTTTCTTCGGCAGCACATTCAAGGAAGAACCAGTATCAACTAAGACATGGGTGAGGGTGGTTCCCCTGCATTCAACTGAGACATGTAGTGCATCGTTGTGTTTTCTTCCTTTGGGAGTTAAGTCAACATCGGAAAAGCCAAGGCCATTATCAGCAGTAAGACTGGCCACACACTCTTGGAACTGGTCAGCCGAAGTCTCTTGGGGTACATGTGCCGCCTTCAAGAATTTGATTAGGGCCTTAGCATGGGCCTCAGAACAGAGCAGAAGAGCCAACATTGAAATTTTAGAAGGGGTCTGCCCTAACTGTTCCACAACTTCGTAGTCACTTTTTCTGATTATTTTCAAGATTTCATCCATTTCTTTCTGAGTGGTTTCGGGGATAACCACAACATGAGCCTTCGTCCTGACAGGCACTTCTAGTATCCCCTTACCCTTGTCGGTAGTATCAGCAAATGGTCTTACTTCAGGAGTATCCAATTCTTCAATCACTGGGCCTTGCACAGATGGTCCAACAGGTACAGAAGCTTTCAAGGGTCCGAAAACTGCTCGAGGGGGAGCAATATCCAGAGAAAATATCCGGCCGTTGCGGGTTATCTTGCTTGTACCCGCAATGTTCCCTATATCAGGGCTTTCTTCTTCAGAAATATCTTGGACTGTTTCGATTTGTTTGATACCATGGTAGAAGATTTCTCCCCCATAGTTCCATGATATCGTTTTGCTGGATTGGTACGGGACAGGTCCCGGCATGGTGATCTTTAATGGTACACATTCAGAGTTGGGTGTAATCCTGATAGGCCTTTTGCAAGCCTTGGGAGGATTGTCGGAAATGGTTATAATTTCAATATTGTTGGTTGAAGTAGCAAAAGTATCAGGAGTAACAGGATTGAAGGTATCAACAGGGGTTTTCTGGAAAAGTATCTCTTGGGTATCCATTAGGCGTTGGACACCTGACTTCAATATTGGGTAATCACTTCGTATGTTCAAACAAAAATAGCAGTCTTTACCACAACCAGGAAAGATCCCGGCTCTCAACAAATTTTCTTTAATCACAAGTAACAGCGTCAGCAGGTCAATAACATCAGTAACATGAGTGTCCTCCATAACAGCATGAATATTGTGGCCGTGCTTGGGCATCGGAGCAGATATAACATTGGGCTTCTCAGGAGCATCAAATTCTACTTCCTTAGCATCAATCAGATCCTGGATTTTGTTCTTAAGCGCCCAACAATTATTGGTATCGTGCCCAGCACTGTCGGAATGGTAAGCACACTTGGCATTAGAGTGGTAGTATGGAGAGGAGGTGTTAGGGTTCTTTGGCGCTTCCTTCAAACTGGTCAGATTCAGCTTCAACAAATGAGGAAGTACCTGAGCGGGCGTCATATTGATACGGGTGAACTGCTGTTGCAGCCTTTCCACCCGTTGTTGATTAGGTCTCGACTGATTGTTACGAGATTGATCATTTGACGAGTTTTGAATCATCACATCCCCTACAGTCGGACGACGCTCAGTTCTTCCCTGTCCCTTCTGAGAATACACAGCAGATGCTTCCTTCTTGGCTGGGAAGGGTTTCTTAACAGCCATGGATGCGGAAGCATCCTTTTGAATCTTTCCACTCTTAATACCAGCCTCAACCCTTTCGCCGGTCAAAATCAGTTCAGTAAATCCCGCGGAAGAACTCCCGATTAGATGGTTGAAGAAGGGGCCATACAGGGTCCCCAGAAACATGTCAACTAACTCCCTATCTGATAGCGGTGGCTGCACCCTTCCATCCAGATCACGCCACTTCTGGGCGTACTCTTTAAACCCTTCATTGGAAGCCATCCCCATACTTTGTAACTGAGTACGAGTGGGCGCCAAATCAGCATTGTATTGATACTGACGATAAAAAATAGCTGCCAAGTCTTCCCAATTGTGAACCTCTGATCTTTCGAGTTGATAAAACCAGTCTAACTGCGTGCCAGACAAGCTGTCTTGGAAAAAGTGTACCCATAGGTCTTTATCAGACGAGTGGGGTTGGATTTTTCTGACATACGACCTCAGGTGCATCTTTGGGCATGACAGACCGTCATACTTGGCAAATGTCGGCACCTTGAACTTGGGAGGGATAACAATCCCAGCTTCCAGCCCTAGTTCTTCAAAATCCAATCTGGGCACCCTCTGCAACTCCATATCTATCAGTCTATCTTCAAGGTTCTTATATTTATCATCCGCTGGTGGATACTGTTGTTCGGAGTAGTCTTCGTCTTCTTCCTCTTCCTCCTCTTCAACCTCGGATTCAGAAGGCACATCAGTCCCTTTCCCTTTACCGGCCCCTTCGTCAGACGTTGAGGGGAACTCAAGAACCTTCCTAGCATTGCTCTTAAACCTTCTTCCAAAAGTGGCCACCCCAGGTCTCTTTTTCTTTTTCTCTTTATTCTTCTCCAACAAAACTTTGAGGTCCTCTTGACCCATTGCCAAGGTCATGAGGAGTTGCTGGAACTGTGAATTTTGTGCCTGCAGATCCTTTACCGTCTGCTCTAAATCCATCTTGTTGTTATAAACAGCAGAAAGATAAGGAAACCTGGCGTGAAGACTTGTTTATGCATATGATGAATGGTATGTTATTCATGTGATGCATTCAAGGGTTCAGAAATTCAAATTTGTTGCCAACAAGAAGAACACACGTCATATTAAGAAGAAATTTGTTAGTACATAAGTGGCCCATGGGCGAAATATTACAAAATTCTTAATGTAAAAAGACATTGTGCATCCTCTTTGGCGCGATGTAAGTGTTGAGAGTTTCCTCCTCGTGGAGTCGGCGGGTAAGCTCCAAAACCTTCTTCTCACTGGCATAGAAGTTGGCTTCAAAAGTATCCCGTTCTTCCTTGAGTTAGATCCAACTCTTTTGCATTTCTTCCCATGATGTTGGCATGTCAGGATGCAGGATGGTGTATGGAACCTCTCCTTCCATAACAGGCTCTTTGATCAAGGGGAGAATGTGAGGGTATGGCATCATAAGATTCTGGGAGAGGGTTCGTACCCACTTGAGGTAAGGCTCAAGGGGGATGGAATTCTTGTGCCCCAGTGTCTTACTATCCACTTTGTTGGGCATCCTCCAAGCTCTGATGAACCTTTGTCGAAGTCCTTGCGCATCATTGTCGAAGTCAAAAACTAGGTCAGGAATCAGCATGTCATGAGGGCCATCCCTCCGAGCATATCCAAATTGTCTCAAAGCTAGACAGGGGTTGTAGGTGATGCCTCCACTAATGCCAAGTAGTGGGACATTAGGGAATTCCCCACAATGATCAATGATGATGACATTTTCTCTGGACCGAGAACACCAATGTACATCAGAATGTGTGAGGGTCATCAATCGTTGTGACCACCTTAAACCCTGCTCATTCTTCCGAACTGTTTGTGGAAGGTGAGAAATAAACCACCTTGCTAGGAGAGGAGTACAGCACATGATAACACCTCTTTTCCTCATTGTTCGTGTGTAAAATGAGTGTAGGATGTCCCCAAGCAATGTGGGTATAGGATTCCTGGATATGAAAATCTTGACAGCATTCACATCTATAAGCTGATCAGGGTTTGGGAACAAGACCAACCCATAGATGAGGAGTGCCACAATCTCTTCAAAGGCTTGTAGATCAAGAGAATTCCAGCAGTCTTGTGCCTTCTCGAACAAAAAATTTGCCAAGAAGCCCTTGACACCACTTCTGGTTTCCCAATGCCCCTTGATGTCAGATGGTTGCAAGTGTAATGCTTGAGCAACATCTTCAGGCTTTGGTTCTTTTTTCGTACCGTTGTAGGGTAGTTGATTAAGAATAGGAATTCTCAAGAGTTGAGAAAATTCCTCAAAGTAGGCACTAACTGGTAATCAGGGAATGTGAAACAGTGGTGTAGGGGGTCAAAGAACTGGAAGAGAACTTTCACCATGTCTTCTTCAATGTTGGTGTTGACCAAGTTGAGGAGTCTACCATGTCTTTCATTGAAGAGAGAATTCTCTAGAATCCTGGAAGTAAGCTCCTTGAGTTAAGGATGGATTCTCACAAGGTTGACTTGAATTGTTTTCCTGCGAAGAGATTCCATGACCTACAAAACAAGAACAAAGATGAAGATCCAAACCCTTGAAATGGTTAGTGGATGCATATGATGCTTTATGATGTTCATGATGTATGCACAAGCACATGTACAAACAAGTCACACAAAACCCTAGTTTCAGGCTTGCATGAGGTTTCATAGGTAAATACCCTCTTCAGTTTAGTTGGCTCAAACCTGTCCTATAAATAGTAACCGGGTTCTAAGGAGCTCAATATCACTGGATTGTTTTCTATGTTCATTGTTTTGGTTTAGCCATTTAACTAGCGACCAAAATATTCTAAGAAAACAACCCTCAATGAGTGTAGTATCGAGTATCTACCAACTTTGGACTGCACCAAAGCCGGTCATCTCACTACCCCTAAAAAAGGCCAAGATGGCCAAGTAAGGTTCTAAGAGTTCATTAGTGCTTCATGACATCACTCAGCGGCCCCGTATTCTCTTTGATTGACTCAAAGGCTACCGATACTTACAAATATGTCGCACTGATATAGCTATTGCTTCAACCATGTCGGTATACCCCGCACAGTTTCCACAACGTATTGCTATTTACCTATGAATGTTTTCCAAATTCGGGTAGAGGATTTCAAGCCCAAATAAGAGAACCAAATGTAAAGAAATCAAAGCAAACAATATAATCATGCAAAGGGTGATCTAAAGCCCTAAGGTTACTCCACTTTTAAAGTCTAAACATATTCCCCAGCAGAGTCCCCAGTTCTGTGATATGGTGGGAGAACTGACTTGGGATTTTGCGTTTGTGTTCGCAAATGTTTCGGTTTAGCAAGAGTCGCCACCGACTTTTTATTTTATCCTAAGGAAAGGTCAAAAAGCACAGGAAAGACCTTTGAGATATTTTCTTGGGTTCGGGGAGTAGATTATAGAAAGGGAAGGTATTAGCACCCTTTCTATCCATGGTTATCCATGGGCTCTTAGTTACTTGCTTAGATCACTTGCTTTGCTTTTCAATTGTTTGAAATGGTGCTTTGTGTGTGATTTTGAAAGATGTTTTGAAAAGAGGCCATCGTTGTGGCAACCTTTGTAATGATTCTTGTTTTTGAATGTATACAAAGGTGTTTTTGCCTTTTGAAAAGTTTTCAATGTTTGAAAGTAGGGTTTTGAAATTATGTTGTGAAGTGTGTTTTGAAAAATAGCAAGGATGTTTTTGCAAGCTTGATCAAGTAACTAAGAGCTATCTACCCTATTTTACTCAAAGATTTTTCTTATGTTTTTAACCCTTTTAACAGTGTTGTTTCACCATTGTATTTGGTGAACAACCTTGTGTTAGGATGTTAAACGGGACAGGCGCGGGTCATCGTATAGACCATGATAGCAATTGTGTCAAGTATTTTTGGCAATTTTCTTAAGGGACTTGATCATTTTGTTTAGGCAACTCAGATAGCGTCATCGAGGGACTATGATCTTTTGTTTTGTTTTTTTGTTTTGCCAAAGTACTTGACATGCAACCATGGCCCATTTTTGAAGGCAACAAGTGGATTGAAACCCTAGAGGTGCAAGTGTGCATTGTGTTTGTTTTTTCATGCATGGTTATCTTTGAATTAGGTCAAGCTACTTGTTAATTTGATTTTTGCATACAAACCCTAGGTCTAACCATGGCATAATTGAAAGCATTTAAATGTGTGAGAATTTAAAGCCTACACTATTACAACATGATATAGGGAGGGGGTACAAATTTGAATTGGGGGTATTTGACAAGAAATTAAATTCTAAATTATTACAACCAAATCGAATGTATAAGACAATATTTAAATGTGCAATAATTAAATAAAATACAACAAATAAATGTTAGATAAAATGTATTATGCAAAAAGTTTTTATGTATGTAAAAAGTATTTTTTAATGTGAAATGTAAATAATAATAAAAGGGTCAATTTTAATTATTTTATTATTTAGGGCAAAAACCCTAATTTTTAAATAAATAGTATTATTTATTACTTATATGCAATAACATATTGATTTATACAAAAAATAAAAGTATATTGTAAAAATGATATTTTTAGTATAAAATATTAATAAAAATGAAAATGTAATATTTTTGTATTTTTGTCCTAATTATTTAATAAAATAAAGTATATAAGTATATATATATATATATATATATATATATATATATATATATATATATATATATATATATATATATATATATATATATATATATATATATATATATATATATATATATATATATATATATATATATATATATATATATATATATATATATATATATATATATATATATATATATATATATATATATATATATATATATATATATATATATATATATATATATATATATATATATATATATATATTATTAAACATATTAAATATATAAAAATTAAAATTAATTATTTACAAAAAAATGTGCATATTCAAGAAAATGTTTTTAAATATAAATAATATAATAAATGAAAATGAACATATTTTTTACATTATTCTTTAAGTTTTAATAAAAGAAAATAAATTATTTACATATTTGTACTAGTAAAATGAAAATAAATATCAAATAAATATAAAAAAATATAAAAAATAATTTTTTGGCATTTTTTATATTTGAACAAAAAATAATAAAGTCAGAATAAAAAATAAAAATATCAAAATGACAAGTATACAAATAAATGGGCCAGGGGGGTGTAAACTGAAAAATGGGGTGTTAGAAGCAAAAATGACCAGGCCCAGCCCAATCAGACTTCATCTTCTTCCTTGGTTCACAAAAACGCCTGTTCTGTACATCAACTGCTATCTCCTGATTCTTTGATTTTTTGACAAAACTCATAACATGAAACTTGTAGAGCATCAAATAACGAATCTAACCATATAAAAAACTTAAGCTAACTCTCAAAGACCATAGAGAATTTCGCTGGCCCTAATTTCTAACCTAGTTTTTTCAGAAAGTTCATGGATGAAATTCTCCTAGCACGATTAATATAAATGAAAACTAAGCATATGTATGGCTTCAGGGCTATGAATACCACATCTTTCATTCACAAACCTAAGTCTAACTATTCCTAAATAGAGAGATAGAAGTTCATGAAATACCTATTTCAGTTGACTTCTAGCTGGGCAATGCAGCAACTTCCAAGGGTGCTTGAGCTTCTTTTGAGCTTGCCTGAGGTCCACTGAAGCTTTTCCAATGCTTGGCTTGTTTTGAAGTAGCCTGTATCGTGCTACGGAACTCAACCTGCAAAGCTTTGAAACAAAAATGGCAATGTGTGTTAAGGGTGTTACAGCTAGCAATGGATGATGTGGATAGCTTAGGTATGTTGGTTGGAAGGTGTTTGAAGTATCTCTAGGCAAAACGCACGATGGAATTTGAAGATGGCTAGCAAAATGCAGAACTGGCCCTGTTTTGCAAAACAAAACTGGGGAATTTGTGCACTAGGAGTTTTGAGAGGCAAAGGGGTCGTGTTTCTGGCTTGTTAGGAGGTATCAAACTTGTTTGCAATGTTTGTGTAAGTTGGTTTTAACAGATGTGAGAGATGGCTTGTGATTTGCAACTTTTCTTCTTCTTGAAGCAAGAGTGTCTATCTGTTCAATGCAGGCATGTAAAATTCCTATATCATGCTGCACATTTTGCTCTTGGTTACTGGAATTGGTAGATTTGATCTTGCCTCAGAGATCTGGCCCCATGCCTCAAGGATCTTGTTTTGACATAAAGTGAAGTTTAAGCAAAAATGGCGTTGTTACTTTTTCCATTTAAGGCTTAATCTAGTGTATAATGCCCTAATGACCAAGACAATACCTTAGCTCAATGGATATGCATTAAATTATGGAGTAAAAACTGGTTTTGAGGCCTGTAATTGTGAACCAAGCTAGCTAGATAAGATTTGCAATTTGGTATGAACATGTATTGGCCATGGATCAAAGTGAGTTTTTGCCAACTTCAAGTATTCGATTCTCTCTAACCACAAGGGTGTTTGAGGAGTTCTTGGACAATTTGGAAATCTTGGAACATGTAATATAATCCATCTTTGAAATGCAACTTGAAACTCCAAGTGGAATTATGTGAAAAATGGCCAAGAAGATGGGTCAAAATCCTGGCTAAATTAGGGCAAAATTTCTTTAAGTTAAAAGTTTTAGATACCCTTGTTCCAAAAATCATAACTTGAGCTACAAGCCTCTTTTGAGAAAACTTTTTGAATCAAAGTTGTAGACTTTGTGATGGACTACAACTTTCATGTTTCAAGTTTTTCTTGAATCCATTTGCATCATTGTGAAAAAATGGGATAAAGTTAGGAAAAAATAAGAAATTTTCATAACTTAGAAAATTTCTAAGTTATGAAATTTTTCCATTTTAAACCCTAATTTGCATTTTTGGGTTTCTTGATGAACAAGTTTCATAATTTGGCATGTCTTGGTGAAAAATGACTCTTGGCACTTGATTTTGACCAAAAAGTCAAAGTTTGACTTTTCAGTGTACAGTCAAATTTTGATCAGTTGACTGAAAAATTCATTTGTCAATCCTATGCATTTGAGATCTTTTGAACTTGTTGAATGGGTCAAGACAATGTAATTGATTCTTTGAGTCCATGTGTGAGCTTGATTTGCCATTGGCTAGGTCAAACAGTCAAAAATTGCCTTTGTGCAGTCAAAACCCTAAAAATGACCATTTTTCCCTTTTGATGATCTGATCAAATTTCTTGTGGAATTGTGATACAAACTTGATCAAATGGTTCATATGAGTTCATAATGTTGATGTGGGTCAAATTTCATGAGGTTTGACTGTTAATTAGCCACAGTTGACTTTTTCCCCAATACAACTGATTTCTAGGTCAACTGTCCAATTGACTAGGCAAAAATTTGAATCAAGGCTTGAAACTTGGTATGGACAAACTTGTGAGTACAACATGAAGTATGAAAGTCACTTTAGGCATTGTAGGTCAAAACATCCCTGTGCAAACTCAAACCCTAATTTAGGTCAACAATGCAAAGAGGTGTCTTGAGCAGAGTAAACCCTAGCTTGATCTTGAGTTCCAAAAGTCTTGTGATTGAGAAAATGTTGATGAAATGAGAGGGAAAATTTTGGGGTACAGCACTAGCATTTATATTTGAAAGAGGTAAATTGAGGAAATGTAAAGTCATACGCTATTACATCATTTAGGGATGGGGGGTACAAGTTTATAAATGGGGGGTTGCAAGAATTTAAATACTAATTAACTATTACAATCATATTGAATTGTATAATACAAGAAAGAAAAAGGACTTGTTTTGAAAATGGTTTTTTGTCTAAATGAAATAAAAAAGGAATAAGTTAATTAATAAAAGGAAAATATTTTTATGTCTTTTTATATTAAAAAAAATAGTTCTAATGCTAAAAGGATAAAAATAAGAGGGGAAAAAGAAAAGAAAAATAATGAGAAATAGGATCAGCAGGTTGCTGAAAGAAAAACAAAGGGGATCATAAGTTTTGATGTCAGGCGCGCTGTAGTTTAGAATGAAACGTTGGAGGAAATTAGAAGTTCTGGATTGATGCACTCTGAGATCCTGAAAGAAATGTTAGAGGGAAAAAACAAAAGTTTTGGGTTGCTACACATTGAAGTTCTGAGTGTCAAAACAGTGAGAAAGTCCTAGAAGTTTTATGTGTGTTAAAACAGTAAGAAAGCCTAGAAGTTCTGTGTGTTAAAACAGTGGAGAGAACTTAGAAGTTCTGTGTGTGTTAAAATAGTATAAAAGCCTAGAAATTCTGGTGTTGTGCCATGACAGTGAGAAAACCTAGAAGTTCTTATGTGTTAAAACAGTGAGGGGAATTCAACAGTTCTATGTTGTGTTAAACAGTGACTGGAAATTAGAAGTTCTGGTGTGTTTAAAACATTATGAAATCCTAGAAGTTTTGTGTTGTGCTAAACAGTGGGAAAGAAAACCCATAAATTATGTGTTACACTTCACCTCATTCCTTAAATTAGTCAGAACATCTGCAGCTTAATCAGTTCTTAACAATAGAAAATAAGAAAGATAAAAGCACAACAGTTCATAGAAGTTCTAATCCTAATTTCTGAGCCTAGCTTTATTCAAGAAGTTCTGATCCAAGGTTTTTATTACTTATGCAATGATATGGACATCATCAATACTATGATATTTACATATTTAGTGATGTTCTGAATGAAAAGATGCAAAGTCAGAAAGACTTACCTTGAATATGAAGCGTGTGTTTGGGACTTGAGCTACTGTCTTCAGATGTTCTAGAGTCATCAAGAACAACGGAACAAAAAATTCTATGTTCTTTGATTCAAAGGGAAGAACAAAAGTTTGGTTTTGTTTTGGAATTCTGAGTTTACGAATGTTTTGCTATTTTCTCTTCTCTCTTTTTTGTATTTGATAATTCTCTCTTTCCAAAAGCCAGCCCCTTGAAAGTGTGATGGAGCAACTTATTTATAGGTGAGTTTGTTGTGGTTTTGCTGGGAAAAACAAATGGGATTTAAACCATTTTGGCACACTGTTCCATTGCTTTTAAATCACAGCTTTTGTATGCTAATTTGGTGTAAATATGGGGTTTGAGAAAGTGCAGGCGTGGACTAGATCAACAGCTGGTTGCAGGACTGTGCTATAGAAGGTCAGTAGGCTGCTTAAACGAGGTTTTGGGATTTGGTAATGTTCTGATCGTAGAAGAACAGAAACATAGCCTCCATATGCTGAAGGGTCATGTTCTGACCGAAGAACATTTCTTCCCTATGTTCTGACTGAAAAGTCATATTCTGAACCGTCTTTGCAAATTCTGATTTCACTTGTGTGGAGGCTGTCCCAGAAGTTTTGAAGTATCATGTTCTCCTAACACTTATAGAAATTTCTAAATATTTAGAAATTTGATTTTTTCAAGGTAATTTCTGATTTTAGCTTTCTTGATGAACCAACTTTTTGTCTTGGCGGAATATGATTGTTGGAACTTGATTTTGACCAAAAAGTCAGAGTTTGACTTTTCAACGTGTTTTTGACCATTTTGCCCTTGTGAATGACTTTCTTGGAAAATTGTAATCCAAGACTTGAAACTTGATAGAAGCAAACCCGAGGGTCTAGGAGGATCTTTTGAGAAATGAGAGGGCAAATTTTGGGGTACAACAGTAAGAAATAATTCATTCACTGCATGGATTATTTGTACAAAGCTTTGAACGTCTCTGATAAACAATCGATACCTTTTGGAACTAACTTGATCCCATTTCAAATGCATGAATATGTATGATATGCATATGATGAAACATAAGTGTTGTACGAAAAAATTTGCCCTCTTATTTCACTCAACACATGCTCATTGAGGTCCCCAACTTGTCTTAGGATGACCAAGAATTGACCAGAAAAATTCTCCTCCTAAGATAATAAGCCTCAAACTAGGTGTTGTACCCCAAAAATTTTCCTCTCACTTATCAATAATTTTCTCACAAGATCTTCTTGGGCTCATGACTGCACTAGAGTTTGATCAGCTTAAGACACCTCATTGTGCACTGATGACCAAAATTAGGGTTTCAGTTTGCACAAGGATTTTTGAACTATCAATGCTTCATATGGCTTTCATGGATCATTATTGACTCCCAAGATCACTCCTGTCAAGTTTCAAGTCTTGGATCACACTTTTGATCAGTCAGTTGAACAATTGACCTAAAAATCAATTATATTGGGGAAAAAGTCAACCATGGCCAATTTACAGTCAAAATTCATAATTTTTTATCCACATCAACATTTTAAACCCATATTTATCATTTGACCAAGTTTGGACTATAATTCCTCAAGAAATTTGATCAAATCTCCAAAAGGGCAAAATGGTCAAAATTAGGGTTTTGGCTGGGAAAGGGAAATTTCTGATTTTTGACCTAGTAAATGATCAATTGGTTTAAGTCATGATCTCAAGATTCCAATTGCACCATTTTGACCTAATGACATGATTCAAAACATTGCAAGACCATTGGATTGACAGATGAATTTTGCAGTCAACTGATCAAAAGTCAATTGTATACTGTAAAGTCAAACTTTGACTTTTTGGTCAAATTCAAGTACCAAAGATCATAATCCATCAAAATGTGTCAAAATATGAAACTTATTCAACAAGAAATCAATAAATCAAGATTTCATTTTGAAAAGACAAAATTTCTAAACTTAGAAATTTTTCTAAGTGTTGAAAATTTCTTATTTTTTCATAACTTTGAGAAATTTTTTCATTATGATGCAAGATGATTCAAAGGAAACTTCAAACATGAAAGTTGTATATATCCATGAAATATACAATTTTTCTTCACACAACTTCTTCTAAAAGATCTTGGATCTCAAGTTATAATTTTGTGAATACATGCTCATGAACTAAAAAATACTTAGTGAAATTTTGCCCTAGTTAGGCAGATTTTTGACCTAATTTCATGGGACTTTTTCATATAGTTCCAAGGGTAATATTCAAAATAAATTCAAATATGAGTTGTATATCACATTACAAGCTTTCCAAAATGTCCAAGAACTCCTTGAGATCATTCTTGAGCAGGGAGAATCGAAGAGGTGAAGTTGGTATTTTGTCACTTGGATTACAAGCCATTTTGTGAAGAACACTTGGTCCAATCTTCAAGTATGTTGTACAAATCTCACTTTGCAGGCTTCTAACTTTACTTTCACTCCATAATTAAATTTTTTCACAATTGTTGGAAGCTTTAATCCAAGAATTCAATGCATTGTACAAATATAATTCCATTTTGGGAAGAAAGACAACATTGCAATTTTGGAAAAGCAAGCTTTATGCAAAGTCAACTTGGATTGAGCCTTGCATTTGTTATTTCTGCATAAACACACTCTACACAATAAGAACAAGTGTGTTTAAAGGTTTCAGCCACCCTACAAGTCTTGTACTTCACATTGAAACCATGCTTGCTAACTTTGCTTCAAAAACAAGTAACCAAGCCAAAACATGTGAGTTTCAAATTCTGAGTTGTGACAAGCCTAAAAAACTCTTTCTTATAAGTATACACACTATTTGCAAGTTGACACATGAATTCTAGTGCCCTGAAACTACCTCAAACACTCAAAAACCAAAAACCTGTCCAAGAACACCATTAACACACAGTTCTGAACCAAAACTCATGATCTTCATTTCCACTCGTGCATTTTGAAAACTAATCACTCAAACACCTTCTATACATCATACCAAAGAAATCCATACCCTTGTTTCCTCACTGTAACTCCTCCATCACTATCCACCATTTTCAAATATCAAGCTTGCAGGTTGACTTGGGTAGAGAGATTCAGGGACTTTCAAGGCAAAGTAAGAGTTGGAATACACTCAAGGAAGTCTAGGCAAGCTAAAAAGATCCTCAGACCATCTCAAAATTTGCCAAAACTCCATTCACGACTCCAGTTGCAAGAGGTAAAAACTCAAACTTCTATCTCTTCATACAAGCATCATTTGATCCTGATTTGTGAAAACAAAATGTAGATATCCTTGCTCTAAAGCTAACCATGTTCATAGTTTCCATTTACATTGACTGTGTATAGAGAATTTTGGATTTGAAATTTATGAAAAAATTAGGTTTCAATTTAGGGCCAGCAAAATTAGTTCTTATCTTTGAAATTTAGCTTACCTAAGTTATATGATTGAATTCGTTGGAAGAAACACCACAACTTTCATGTTTGAACTTTCCATTTTTGTGGAGAAATGAGGAAGATACAGGTGGTCCGTCTAGGCTCAAGGTTGAAGACGAAGTTGCCTTCAGAAAGCAGTTTCTAATATATATTTATGCTTTGATTATATGACCCGATGAAACAGCCACCCCAGTGGTAAGCGCGCGCGTACTAAGTCATATGTTACCTAAAGGGCGAGGGTTCGAACCAATATTTTCTAAAAATACCAAAAAAATCATAAAAAGTATAAAAATAATAGATTTATATTTTGACATAATTTAAATAATTTTCCACATAAAAAAATTACTTTAATCATTATACTTTATTTACTTTTATTAATTTCCTTGTAAATTAAATTAAAACTAGATTATTATTTATTTAAATATACTTATTTTAATATAAAAAAAGACCAAAAAACATTTCATAACACCACATACTATTTTCAAGACCAAAATGTAAAATACTTCTTCTTTAAACTTATTTTCCTTTAATCAACTAAAATAGATTTAGGGTTTTATTCAAAAAATCTTTTCTTAATTAAAATATTTTCTTAATTAATTTATTTTCTTAATTAATTTAAGTTAATTTAATTTAATTACTTTTTTCTCTAATTGGGTTTAGGTTAAAACCTCCTTCATACAAAAATCCAAACACAAAAATCTTTTCTTTCAATTTGCATTTCTACTTTATATATTCCTCCAATTATTTGTACAATATTCAATTTGGTTGTAATAGATTAATTAGGTTTATATTATTGCAATCCCCATTCATAAATTGTATATCCCCCTCCCACAAATGTTGTAATAGCGTAGTAACTTTAAATTTCGCGATTTATCGCTTCTACATAATATGCTAGTAATTAGGGTTTGTATAGGAAGATTAAAATCAATCAAGTAGAAAACCCTAATTCAAGACAAAATCAAGCATGAAAACAACCCACTTGCACACAAGCACCCCTAGGGTAAAATCCACTTGGTTGCCTTACAAAATGGCCATATTACGCATGGAAGGCATCTTAGCAAAAACAAGCAAATACAAGATCATAGTCCCTCGATGACGCTATCTAAAGTTGCCTTACAAATGATCTTAGTACCTCAAAAAAGAATGCTAAGATACCTTGCAATATTGATAATCATGGTTATACGATGACCCACGCCGGTCCCGTTTACATCCAAAGATAGGGTTGCTTACCAAATCAATGGTAAGACAACAATGTCAAAGGAAAAGGAAATGAACAAGAAAGGCATTTGAGTAGGTAGATTGCTCTTAATTAATTGCTCCATTTCAAAACAAACATCTTTGATATTTTCAAAACAATCACATACACCTTCAAACATGTTACAAAATTGAAAAACATTTTCAAAAGATCAAACATCTTTGTATACATTCTTACGAACAAGAATCATTACAAAGATTTCCTAAACAATGGCCTCTTTACAAAATACTTTAAAAAAACACACAAAGCACAATTTCAAACAAACGCAAGTGATCTAGCAAGTAACTAAGAGCCCATGGAAAACCATGGATGAAAAGGGTGCTAATACCTTCCCTTTTCATAATCTACCCCCCAAACTAAAGAAACAACCTCAAAGGTCTTTCATTTGCTTTTCCACCTTTCCTTTTCGATAAAAGAAAAGTCATTGGCGACTCTTGCTAACCGCAACATTTGTGATCAAGCGCAAAACCCTCAAGTCAGTTATCCCACTGTATCACAGAACTGGAGACTCTATTGGGGAATAATTCTAAAAGTGGGGTTACCTTAGGGATAGATCACATTTATTTGCTTACATTATTTAACTTGTATGATTTACATTATGATTCTTTGTTTGGGTTTGAATCCTCTACCCGGATCTTGGATACATTATAGGTAAGTAGCAATACATTGTGGAAACTGTGCGGTGTATACCGACATGGTCTAAGCAATAGCTATGTTAGTGCGACATATTTGTGGGTACCGGTAGCCTTTGAGATAATCAAAGAGAATATGGGGCCGCTGAGTGATGTCATAAAGCACTAATGAACTTTTAGAATCTTTACTTGACCAACTTGGCCTTTAGGATGTAGTGAGATGATCGGATTTGGTGCAGTTCAAAGTTGGTAGATACTCGATACTACACTCATTGAGGTTTGGTTTCTTGGGATATTTTGGTCGCCATTAAAGGGGCTTGTGCTGAAACAATGACCAAGGAAACAAACCAGTGATATTGAGCTCCTTAGAACCCGGTTACTATTACTAGGACATGTTTGAGCCAACTAAACTTCAAGAGGGTACTTACCTATAAAACTCCATGCAAGCCTAAACCTAAGGACTTGTTTGCTTTGTTTGTATATGCATACTTGTACATAACATCATGAACATCATATACATCCACTAACCATTTCAAGGATTTTTGGATTCATCTTTGTTCTTGTTTTGTAGGATATGGATTCACTTTGCAGGAAAACTATTCAAGTCAACCTTGTAAGGATCCCTCCATAACTTAAGGAGCTAGCTTCAAGGATTCCTGAAAACTCTCCATTCACCGAGAGACATGGTCGCCTACTTAACTTGGTCACCTCCAACACAAATGAGGACATGATGAAGGTGCTTTTTCAGTTCTTTGATCCTTTACACCATTGCTTCACATTTCCTGACTATCAACTTGTGCCTACTTTGGAAGAATTCTCCCAACTCTTGAGGATTCCCATTCTCAATCGACTACCTTTCAATGGTACGGAAAGATACCCAAAGCCAGAAGAGATTGCTCAAGCTCTACACTTGCACTCATCTGATATCACTACTCATTGGGAAACAAGGAGTGGTGTCAAATGTTTCTTAGCAAAGTTCCTGTTTGAGAAAGCCCAAAGCTGCTGGAATTCCTTGGACTTGCAAGCCTTTGAGGAAATTGTGGCTCTCCTCATCTATGGGATGGTTTTGTTTCCAAATCCTGACCAACTCATAAATATTAACACCGTTAAAATATTTATATCACGCAACCCGGTGCCTACATTACTAGGAGATATCCTACACTCTTTTCACACTCACACATTGAGGAAAAGAGGTGTCCTTATGTGTTGCACTCCTCTCTTGGCAAGATGGTTTATTTCACATCTTCCCCAATCTGTATTAAAGAATGAGCATGGTTCAAGGTGGTCACAAATATTGATGACAATCAAATATTCAGGAATTCATTGGTGCTCCCGATCCAAGGAAAATGTTATCATTGTCGACCGTTGTGGAGAATTTCCTAATGTCCCATTACTTGGCATTAGAGGAGGAATCACCTACAACCCTTGCTTAGCCTTAAGACAGTTTGGTTATGCCCGAAGGGATGGCCCGCATGAGATGCTGATTCAAGGTTTGGTATTTGACTGCGACAACGACGATCAAAGTCTTCGCCAAAGATTTTTCCGAGCTTGGAGGATGTTGAACAAGGTGGATAGCAAGACTTTGGGGCACTAGAATTCCATCCCTCTTGAGCCTTACCTCAAATGGGTACGAATTCACGCTCAGAGTCTTATGATGTCTTACCCCTCCATTCTCCCAGTAATCATTGAGCCTGTCATGAAGGGAGATGTTCCATACACTAACCTACATCCTGACATGCCCACATCTCTTGAAGACTTACAAAGGGATTTGATACAACTCAAATGAGAGAGAGATACTTTCGAAGCCCAATTCTACGCAAGCAAGAAGAAGGTTTTATAACTCACTAGGTTACTTAATGAGGAGCAGACTCCGAATGCCTACATTGCACCAAAGAGGATGTGCACTACCTTTTTATCTTAGAGTTGCTTGTATTTGTTTTTCCCAAGAAGGCATTATTGTACTCAAGCTTTAACTTATTAATATAACGTGTGTTTCCTTTTTGTCTAAAACAAATTTGAATCTTTGAAATCCTTGAAAACATTGCATATGCATATACCATTCATCATAACATAAGCAAGTTTTTTCGCAAAAAGTCTCCTCATCTCTCTACTGTTTATTTCAGTAAGATGGATCTCGAGCAAACAGTGAAAGACCTCTAAGCTCAGAATACACAGTTTCAAGAGTTACTCTTGAACCTAGCTAAGGGACAAGAAGAATTGAAGACTTTGCTGGCTGAAGAGAGGAAAAAGAAAACAAAGAAGGTAACCGGAGTCTTAAACATGGGAAGAAGATTTCATGGAAAGACAAGAAGGACCTTAGACTTTGCAACAACATCCGGCGAAAAAGACAATAAGGAGAGGAAAGGCAAGGAAACAGTTGTCCCATTAGAATCGGAGGAGGAAGAGGAAGAAGAGGACTACTCTGAAGAACAATACCCTACAGCTGATGACAAGTATAAACATCTCGAGGAGAGGCTGAGTGCGATGGAAATCCAAAAGGTGCCTGGCTTGGACTTTGAGGAATTGGGTTTAGTGTCGGGGATTGTGATTCCTCTAAAATTAAAAGCGCCTACGTTCGCCAAATATGACGGAGTTTCATGCCCTAAAATGCATCTCCAGTCATATGTGAGGAAAATCCAACCCCATACCGCTGATAAAGACTTATGGGTGCATTTCTTCCAAGACAGCCTGTCTGGAACTCAACTTAACTGGTTTTACCAACTAGAAAGAGCAACCATTCACAATTTGGAAGATCTTCCTGCAGCTTTCTGTTAGTACATAGTTTGATTCTACAACCCTTAGTTAAAGTTTTGATGATAACAAAATACAAGATTAAATGAATTATGAGATTTATATATACCACTCAAAATTATGCTTTGTATTTACAGAAACTCTGATGGAATCAGCATCGGAATATCAACATCAGCATCAGAAGATATGTCACATCAGAAGATCAAACATGTGCTACGCTGAAGTCTGATGAACAGAATTTGCGCTCAACATACTCTAACTCTGATCAAGATCCTAACCATGTCATCAGCACTCAGAAGCGCCAGAATAAGCTAAAGCCAAGAACACTCTGATTTTCATTAAGCAGAACATTATGAAGTGTCAGCGTTACTGCATTCAAGACAGATTAATTACCAACGGCTTTATTTCAAGACAAAGATCTTCTCAAAAGGGAAAGAACGTTATGAGCATTGAAATGGAATTATGGACAGCAATGTATCTATTCCAAGGCTATATAAACAATTCTGTGAGAAAAGAAATGGCTAATAATTCTCCTACACGCACATACGCATAAGCCAATCATCTTCACGTCCTCACTCATTCAGTTTGCTAAAGCACTCAACCGCTTACTCTATAGCTCTAGCAATCTAGTTTTATCTAAGCTTCATATTGTGTATTATCACAATTGTGATATATAGTTTTTCTAGAAAACATCAAACACACATTTGTTCATTTATCTGTAAGAGAATTACCTTGAGATAAACCAGTCTGTGGTTAGACTCAAGAAGGCTTTGACAGTTGTTAAAGCAGTTGTGTATTCAGTTGAATATAGTGGATTAAGACCTCGTTGGAGAGAGGCGAAATCACCTTGATGGGTGGACTGGAGTAGTTTGAGATCAAACGAACCAGGATAAAAATAACACGTTGTCTGCATTTGATTTCAAGTTTTACAATTCAACCCCCCTTCTTGTGTTTTTCACTTCTTCAATTGGCATCAGAGCGCCTGGTCCTAAGCTTATAACACTTAACCGTGTCAGTACAAGATCCAGCGTTAGAAAAACACTATGGCAGGACCACATCAAAACATCAGCAATGACAACAATGAAGAAAGAGACAGATTCAGTGGCAAACCTCCAGTCTTTGATGGAGAGAACTTTGATTACTGGAAAGAAGGAATTGAAAGCTTCTTTCTGGCTCATGATGCTGATCTGTGGGATATGGTGACTGATGGATACACGCACCCAGTGAATGCAAGTGGTCAGAAGATTGACAGGAAAGCAATGTTTGATCAGCAAAAGCGTGATTTCAAAAACCATCACAAGGCCAGAACAATTCTTCTCAGTGCTATCTCTTATTCTGAATATGAAAAGATATCAAACAGAGACACTGCAAAGAATATGTTTGACTCTCTGAGAATCACGCATGAAGGCAACCTTCAAGTTAAAGAAACTAAAGCTCTTGCGCTCATTCAGAAGTATGAGGCATTCAAGATGGAAGAAAGTGAATCAATTGAAACAATGTTCTCAAGATTTCAAATTCTGGTTGTTGGTCTCAAAGTTCTGGACAAAGGGTATTCTACTGCTGATCATGTTAAGAAGATCATCAGAAGCTTGCCAAAACAGTGGAGGCCAATGGTCACAGCGTTGAAGCTAGCTAAGGATCTCAATAAAATATCTCTGGAGGAACTTGTCAGCTCCCTCAGAAGTCACGAGATAGAGCTTGAAGCTGATGAACCTCAAAAGCAAGGTAAGCCATTAGCTTTAAAATCTAACAGAAAATTTGACTCCAAAGTTTTGCAAGCTGTAGAAGAAACCTCTAATGGATCCTCATCAGAAGAAGATGAACTATCTCTCCTCTCCAGAAGGGTGAACCAACTGTGGAAGCAGAGGCAAAGAAAGTTCAGGAATCCAAGAAGATCAGAGAATCAGAATGAATCCTCCTCCAGATACAGAAGTTCAGAAGCCGCCTCTAGATACAGAAGATCTGAAGGCTCTTCAGGAAGCAGAAAGCCGAACAACAAAGACATCATCTGCTATGAATGTAACGAGCAAGGACACTACAAGAGTGACTGCCCAAAGCTTCAGAGGGAAAAGCCCAAAAAGAAGTTTGGCAAGGAAAAGAAGAAAAGTCTCATGGCTATATGGAATGACTCTGACACATCTGAAGCTGACTCAGAATCAGATGATGAGAGAGCAAACATAGCTCTCATGGCAAACATAACAAAAGACAGTGAAGCTTCTGAATCAGACTCTGAATCAGACACAGAAGAGGTATTTCCTGACTTTGCTATTAATTTTACTAAGGCTGAACTAGCTGAAAGCCTTAATGAGATTCTGGAAAGATATCAGCAGATCAGAGTCAAATTCAGAAACCTGAAAAGGAATATTGCTTCTGACTCTGATAAAACTGAGAGTCTCAAATTGGAGAATTCTGAGTTGAAAAATAAAATTTCAAAATTAGAAAATCTATTACAAAACTCTCAGAAGGAAACAATTCTTGAAACTCCCAGTAGTGCTGATGAGATCATCAAGGAGTATGATCACAGATTTCAGAAGTTTCTAGCTAAAAGCATAAATAGAAGCAAAATGGCTTCAATGATCTATGGAGTTAGCAGAAATGGCAGAAAAGGAATAGTATACCAAGGTAAGGTACCTACACCAAAGAATTCCATGGATTTGTTTATAAAATGAACTCCACTTAATTCACACTTTGTATATGGGCACACACACGACATCAAATATACCAGTAGTAATTATTCTGTCAAACCAAAATTCAACCAGAGTTTTGGTAAAACTAACAAATCAGGACCCAAGAAAATATGGGTACCTAAGGATAAAATAATACATGTTGCAGATATCTTTAGCAGCAAAGCAGAAACACCAGTCATGGTACCTGGACTCTGGCTGCTCACGACACATGACGGGAAGAAGGCATATGTTCCAAAGCCTGGAACTTAAGCCTGGAGGCCACGTAGGCTTTGGAGGCAATCAAAGGGGAAATATAATCGGCTCTGGAACAGTAGGTAACAGAAACCTTCCCTCTATAAGTAATGTTTTATTAGTAGATGGATTAATGCATAACCTGTTATCCATAAGTCAATTAAGTGATAACGGTTATGATATAATCTTTAATCAAAATTCATGCAAAGCTGTTAGTCAGAAAGATGGGACTATCTTGTTTAATGGAAAGAGGAGAAACAACATTTATAAAATCAAACTTTCTGAACTGAAAAGTTGGAATGTAAAGTGTCTTTTGTCTGTTAACAACGAGCAATGGATCTGGCACAGAAGATTGGGGCATGTTAGTATGAGAAGAATATCTCAGATTAACAAACGCAATTTGGTCAGAGGACTTCCTAACCCGAAGTTCAATTCAGATGCTCTGTGTGAAGCATGTCAGAAAGGCAAGTTTGCAAAACCAGCTTTCAAATCTAAAAACGTTGTTTCCACCTCTAAGCCATTAGAACTTCTTCACATTGACTTATTTGGACCAGTTAAAACTGCTTCAGTCAGTGGCAAGAAGTATGGGTTAGTTATCGTAGATGACTATAGCAGATGGACATGGGTAAAGTTCTTAAGACACAAGGATGAGTCACACTCTGTGTTTGTCACCTTATGCAACCAAGTTCAGAATGAAAAGGGTCTTAGAATCGTCAAATTCAGAAGTGATCATGGTGGAGAGTTTAAAAACAAAGATTTTGAATCATTTTTTAATGACAAAGGCATTCTGCATGATTTCTCTTGTCCTAGAACTCCCCGGCAAAATGGAGTTGTAGAACGAAAGAACAGAACATTGCAAGAAATGGCCAGAACCATGATCAATGAGACTAACGTTGCTGAGATCTTCTGGGCAGAGGCAATAAACACAACGTGCTACATTCAGAATAGAATCTCCATAAGACCTATTCTAGAAAAGACTCCATATGGATTGTGGAAGAACAGAAAGCCCAGCATTTCATATTTTCATCCATTTGGATGTACTTGCTTTATTTTGAATACTAAAAATTATTTGAACAAGTTTGACTCTAAAGCACAGAAGTGTATTATGTTAGGATACTCTGAATGCTCAAGAGGGTACAGAGTATATAATACAGACACACAGATTGTGGAAGAATCAATCAGTGTTCGTTTTGATGATAAGCTTGAATCTCAAAAGTCAAAGCAGAATGAATTACTTGCAGGTATGGAAGTTGAATTCACAGGTACTGAAGACAAGTCATCAGAAGCTCTTAACAGAGACACTCCCTCAACATCAGAAAGAGGCACTGCAAGCAATCTAGCATCTTCTGTTGATCAACCTCAGAAAAGACCATCCAGAAGCAGCATGGATCACCCAGAAGAAACAATCTTAGGAAGAAAGGAAGATCCAATCAGAACAAGAGCCAGCTTCAGAAACTCTGAAGAATCTCTCATGGGACTTGTTTCTCTAATTGAACCATCAACAATTGATGAAGCACTTCTGGACAATGACTGGATTCTAGCAATGCAAGAGGAGCTGAATCAATTCACAAGGAATGACGTATGGGATCTTGTTCTTAAACCAAAAGGATTCAACGTCATTGGAAAAAAATGGGTGTTCAGAAACAAACTGAATGAACAAGGTGAAGTCATCATAAATAAGGCACGATTGGTAGCACAAGGTTATAGTCAGTAAGAGGGGATAGACTATATAGAAACCTTTGCTCCAGTCGCCAGGTTAGAATCTATCTGACTTTTAATTTCATTTGTTGTTAATAAAGGCATCACTCTTTATCAGATGGATGTTAAGAGTGCATTCTTAAATGGCTATATAGAAGAAGAGGTTTATGTGCACCAACCCCCTGGTTTTGAAAGTTCAAAAAATCCAGAATATGTTTTCAAACTAAAGAAGTCACTGTATGGTCTGAAACAAGCTCCTAGAGCTCGGTATGAAAGACTGAGTAACTTCCTGTTAGAAAAGGAATTCACCGCAGGGAAAGTGGACACAACCTTATTCTGTAAGACAGTTAAAAATGACATTTTAGTATGTCAGATTTATGTTGATGATATCATTTTTGGATCTACTAAACCTTCTCTGGGAAGAAAGTTTGCTAAGTGTATGCAGGCAGAATTTGAGATGAGCCTAATGGGGGAACTGAAATTCTTTCTGGGCATTCAGATCAATCAAACCCCAGAAGGAACTTACATTCATCAGAGAAAATATGTCAGAGAACTTCTGAAGAAATTTGATCTCTCAGAATGTAAGCCATCAAAGATTCCAATGCATCCCACGTGCATTCTGGAAAGAGAAGAGGTAAGCAAAAAGGTAGAACAGAAGGTCTACAGAGGTATGATTGGTTCTCTTCTCTATCTGACAGCTTCAAGGCCTGATATTTTATTCAGTGTATGCATTTGTGCAAGATTCCAATGAGATCCTAGAGAATCTCACTTAACAGCAGTTAAGCGAATTTTCAAGTATCTGAAAGGTACTACTAATCTGGGTCTGTTTTATAGAAAATCTAGTGATTACAGCTTAGTAGGATACTGTGATGCTGACTTTGCTGGAGACAGAGTAGGGCGTAAAAGTACTTCTGGAAGCTGCGAGTTTCTGGGAGAAAATCTGATCTCATGGTCCAGCAAAAGACAATCCACAATTGCTCTATCAACAGCAGAAGCTGAATACATAGCAGCAGCTAGATGCAGCACACAAATGCTCTGGATGAAAAGTCAACTTGAGGACTTCCAGATTTTTGAGAGTAACATCCCTATACTCTGTGACAATACTTCTGCTATATGTCTTAGTAAAAATCCAATTTTGCATTCTAGGGCTAAGCATATAGAAATAAAACATCATTTTATTAGGGACTATATTCAGAAAGGAATCTTAAACTTAAAATTTAATGATACAGACCATCAATGGGCTGATATTTTTACAAAACCACTTTCTGAAGATAGGTTCAACTTCATTCTGAATCATCTCAGCATGAAGCTCTGTCCAGAATAAAACTATTTTAATTTTATATATTAACCTTCAGAATTGTGTTTATTTCTCTGTGAACTTCTGATCAATCCTCTTTCAGAATTTTAGAAATGCAGATTGCATCAGAATCTATCCATGAAGATCTGAGCGCTTCAGTTCAAGGATAGATGTGTTGTTCACTCAAGCAAACAAGTGTCATCATGTCATCAGCTGTTTCTTGAGGCTGAACACGCGTTCACGCTTCTGAAAAGGCAAAGCGCTGATTGGATGCATTGAGACACATGTCATGGGTAACAGTTTAAGTATCTTTCTGAATCCCCTAAAATCAGCTATCATTTAATGCTAATAATCATGATTTATTTCTCTCTCTTAAACGTTTATGTTTTCAAAAACTTTTTTGAAATCTATTTAAACACCATTCACACCATTCACACCTTTTACCCTTACTTTCGTTTTCAATCAATATTTCTGATATCTGTGTTCTCAGCTTCTTCAAGAAAACCTTTCAATTTTTTTTCAAAAAACCTCGTGTGAACACGACTTCCTCCTTCTTCTTAGAATTTTCTTATGTTTTCCTTGTTTTCTTTACATGTTTATCTGTAATATTTTTACTTGTTCTAAACTATCATTGCTTCTATTTTTAATACAAACGTTTTTTTTGCTCTGATCATTTTAACTCTGATTATTCGTGCTTTTTGATAACTGACAAAAAGGGGGAGAAAGAATGATATTTTTCAATAACGGATTACTGAGACAAAAGTCTCAAACATTCTAACATTCTTATATATTTGAATTTCTTTGTTCTGAAAAGCTTACAGGTACAAGAATCTGATGAACTCTGATAAAGTAAAGTTCTGATGCTCAAAGAAAGTTCAGTAAAGTTCTGATGCTCAAGGTCTCAAGGAATCAAAGGGAAATAATCAACTCAGGGGGAGTTTTTCTCTTCATTACTCTGATATTTTTTATTCCTTATCTTCTTATCTCTGATACTTTCTATGCGCTAATTGATTATCTGATACTGTTTCCTCTCTATCCTTAAAACTCTGATACCTTTCATCATTTTATTTTAATTGAAAAAAATCTAGTTTTTGTCATCATCAAAAAGGGGGAGATTGTTAGAACATAGTTTGATTCTACAACCCTCAGTTAAAGTTTTGATGATAACAAAATACAAGATTAAATGAATTATGAGATTTATATATGCCACTCAAAATTATGCTTTGTATTTACAGAAACTCTGATGGAATCAACATCAGAATATCAACATCAGCATCAGAAGATATGTCACATCAGAAGATCAAACATGTGCTACGCTGAAGTCTGATGAACATAATCTGCGCTTAACATACTCTGACTCTGATCAAGATCCTAACCATGTCATCAGCACTCAGAAGCGCCAGAATAAGCTAAAGCCAAGAACACTCTGATTTTCATTAAGCAGAACATTTTGAAGTGTCAATGTTACTGCATTCAAGACAGATTAATTACCAACGGCTTTATTCCAAGACAAAGATCTTCTCAAAAAGGAAAGAACGTTATGAGCATTGAAATGGAATTATGGACAGCAACGTATCTATTCCAAGGCTATATAAACAATTCTGTGAGAAAAGAAATGGCTAATAATTCTCTTACACGCACATACGCATAAGCCAATCATCTTCACGTCCTCACTCATTCAGTTTGCTAAAGCACTCAACCGCTTACTCTATAGCTCTAGCAATCTAGTTTTATCTAAGCTTCATATTGTGTATTATCACAGTTGTGATATATAGTTTTTCTAGAAAACATCAAACACACATTTGTTCATTTATCTGTAAGAGAATTACCTTGAGATAAACCGGTTTGTGGTTAGACTCAAGAAGGCTTTGACAGTTGTTAAAGCAGTTGTGTATTCAGTTGAATATAGTGGATTAAGACCTCGTTGGAGAGAGGAGAAATCACTTTGACGGGTGGACTGGAGTAGTTTGAGATCAAACAAACCAGGATAAAAATAACGTGTTGTCTGCATTTGATTTCAAGTTTTACAATTCAACCCCCCTTCTTGTGTTTTTCACTTCTTCACTTTCTACAAACAATATCAGTACAATGTTGATCTGGCGCCTACCCGTACTCAACTCCAGAGTATGGCCATGGCTTCCAATGAGGGTTTCAAGGACTATGCACAAAACTGGAGAGATTTGGATGGAAGAGTTGAACCCCCTCTATTTGAGAGAGAGTTGGTAGACATGTTCTTAGGCACCTTGTCTGGTCCTTTCTTCAACCATTTAATTAGAAGTTCATCTGCAGGCTTTACTGAACTAATATTGACCGGAGAGAGGATAGAAGTCGGTATAAAGAATGGGAAGATTCAGAAATACACATCTTCTTCTACAGCTGTAAGGAAGCCTTTCATCAGAAAGAAAGAGGTGGCTATTGTATATCCGCAAAGAAACCACGATAGGGCCGAGCGCCGACCAATGGTGGGGGCTGTTATGATTCCTAAGCCTGCATCTGATCAGCAAAGAAATAATCAACCAAGGATGGAAAGGCCAGTCAGGAAGTTCACCAGAATCAACATGACCCCGTCTCAAGTATTACCGCATCTACTAAGATCCAAATTGGTAACCTTGAAAGAAGCTCCGAAAAACCCCAATACAACATCTCCTTACTATCATCCCAATGCCCGTTGCGCATATCACTCTGAAAGTCCTGGTCACGGTACTAATAAATGTTGGGCTCTAAAGAACAAAATACAAGACCTCATTGAAGCAAAAGAAGTTGAGTTCGATGCGCCCGAAAAGTCAAATGTCATTTTTTCCCCGATGCCCAAACATGGCCATAATAACAATTCCATTGAAGAAGGATTGTTTGTTACCCCACTTCTGACTATTAAAATGAACTTGTTGAAAGTTGGTGTGTTCCCGGGCTGTGATGAAGTTTGCCATTTGTGTTTATCCTCACCAACCAGCTGTCCTTTGTTGAAAGTAGGCGTTCAGTGCCTAATAGATAACAAAGAAATTTTATTCAAAAAGACTTATGTTCCACCTATTCCTTTTGAAGATGTTTCTATCATTACCATTTCCGCCAATTCTTCCATGGTCTCCACCAAAAGATTCGTTAGAATTACATCAGTTCTGAAAGCAACTCCTTTAATAATCACAATGCCTGGACCAGCCTCATATGCGTCAGACAAAACCGTGCCATGGAATTATGGAGGGGATGTCTACTACCATGGTATCAAGCAAGACTGGTCATCCGCCGAAGATTCAAGCTCCGAGAAAGTCAACTCCGACATCAGTAATATTGCAGGAACTAGCAAAATTACCTGAAGTGGTAGGATCTTTTCTCCAGAAATTGCTCCCCCAAAATCAGTTTCTGGACCCGTAATCATCCATGTGGCTGCTCCAAAGGTTACTCCCACACCCATAATCATCTCTGCAAATACTTCAATTGACAAAGCCGTTACAACCCCTGTAATCATTCCTACTGAAACTCCTGCTGCCGAATTAACCGAGACTCGAGGAAAAGGTGTTCTTATTGAGCCTGTCCGGGTGAAGGCTCAGTCATTGACTATCCCTGAGACCTCCAAGAAAGAAATAGAAGAGATCCTAAAAATTATAAAGAGAAGCAACTATGATGTAGTTGAACAACTGGGGAAAACTCCCTCTAAAATCTCCATGCTGGCATTACTACTATGTTCCGAGGCACATGCAAAAGCCTTGGTAAAGTTCTTAAAAACCGCCCATGTACTTCAAGAGACCTCTGCCGATCAGTTCCAAGACTGCATAGCCAGCCTAAATGCAGACAATGGTTTAGGTTTTTTAGATGTTGATCTAACGCTGAAGGGAAGGAGGCATAATGAGGCATTGCATGTCTCAGTGGAATGTAGGGGCACAACTCTGGTGCATGTTTTGGTGGACACTGGCTCATATCTGAATGTATTACCTAAAAAAGCTCTTGATAGACTTGACTGTGAGGGACTGACATTAAAGCCAAGCAACATAATAGTAAGGGCTTTTGACGGCTCTAAAAGGATGGTGCATGGGGACGTGGATATCCCCATAAAGGTTGGAACCCAAACTTTCAATTTAAATTTTATGTAATGGACATCCGCCCTTCATACTCCTGCTTTCTAAGCCGACCATGGATCCATAATGCTTGCGCTGTCACTTCTACGTTGCACCAAATGTTGAAGTATCCAGTTCAAGGGAAGATTATCACCATTCATGGAGAGGAAGAATACATGATCAGCCATCTCAATTCCTTCAGATATGTGGAATTAGATGGTGAATTCATTGAAACTCCATTTCAACACTTTGAAGAGGTCCCCCAATATGTGGCAGTGACCAAGGTTGTGTCTTAGGTTCCCAAGATTACAAAGCCTCCACTCCGGATGTCATCTCTGAAGGATGCCAAAGCAGTGGTAGAAGAAGGAGGGTTCACTATTTGGGGACAGCTCCCGGATATCCCATATAAGTCTGACAAGTTTGGCCTAGGTTTCACTTCAAGTGCTCAAAAGGATGTACGTCATGCTCGTCATGGAGGACCACCCTTGAAGATCAACAACCGTGAAGTCAACGCGGTAGAAGATGGTGAAGATGGCTGCAACCTGCAGGATTGGATCTTCCCAACTGTTAATGGAGGGCTCAGTAATTGGGAGGCTAGAGGCTTTGTCCCGATCACTTTTATCCCACATTAATTTGTCTTTACATTTTGTTGGATCTGTAATATTGAAATAATTCGCACTTTTGAAACCTTGTATCTTACCCGAGGCACAATGGTCCATTTGTAAGGGTTATTATCTCATTTTCATATGACATCAATGAATCATGGACGTTTTCGCATACAAACTTTTGTGCTCATTGTTTTTCTTTTACATTTTACTTTCTTTCAAAGATAGTTATACCCTTACACACACCCACACTCACGATGCAGGTATACATCCATTCGGGATCCCATGGGTAACGATACTGCTATGGCCTATTGTGACTCTGAGAATTTAATCTATCAAGCTGGAGACGAAGGTGAGGAAGATTGTGAACTGCCAGGGGAACTTGCCAGGCTACTACAACAAAAAGAGAGAACCATTCAACCTCACGAGGAACCCGTGGATACAATCAACCTGGGTACCGAAGAAGACAAAAAAGAGGTCAAAGTGGGCGCCAATCTGGAGCCTAGGGTCAAGGAGCGCCTGATTCAATTGTTACACGATTATGTTAAAGTCTTTGCATGGTCATATGAAGACATGTCGGGACTTGATGGAGACATTGTGGTACATCATTTGCCTACAAGAGAAGATTGTCCGCCAGTAAAGAAAAAGGTTCGCCGCATGAGGCCTGATATGTCAGAAAAGATTAAAGCAGAAGTCATGTAGCAGTTCAACACTGGATTCTTGGCTGTCACCTCTTACCCCCAATGGGTTGCCAATATTGTTCCTGTACCCAAAAAAGACGGCAAAGTGCGAATGTGTGTGGACTACAGAGATTTGAATAGGGCGAGCCCTAAAGATGATTTTCCACTCCCCCACATTGATATCCTAGTTGACAATACGGCACAACACAAAGTGTTTTCCTTCATGGACGGATTCTCAGGTTACAATCAAATCAAAATGGCGCCTGAGGACATGGAGAAAACAACATTTTTCACACAATGGGGCACATTCTACTACAAGGTAATGCCATTCGGACTAAAGAATGCTGGGGCAACCTATCAACGTGCCATGGTAGCTCTATTTCACGACATGATACATCACGAAATAGAGGTCTACATGGGCGATATGATAGCCAGATCGCAAACAGAAGAAGAGCATCTTGATCACTTACAAAAATTGTTCGAGAGACTGAAGAAGTACAAGCTAAGGTTGAATCCTAACAAATGCACATTTGGGGTACGATCGGGTAAACTCCTGGGCTTTGTCATCAGCAACAAAGGTATCGAGGTCGATCCTGCCAAAGTTAAAGCAATATAAGAGATGCCTGCTCCTCATACTGAGAAGGAATTCAGAGGATTCTTGGGACGTTTGAACTATATTTCCAGATTCATCTCTCACCTGACAGCTACTTGTGAACCAATCTTCAAATTATTGAAGAAAGATCAGGTAGTCAAATGGAATGACGAGTGCCAAATTTCTTTTTACAAAATGAAAGAATACTTACAAGAGCCTCCTGTGTTGATGCCACCAGTTGAGGGAAGACCGTTGATCATGTATCTGACTGTTTTAGAAAACTCAATGGGGTGTGTATTGGGGTAGCATGACGAGTCTGGCCAAAAAGAGCATGTTATTTACTACTTGAGAAAAAAGTTTACCGACTGTGAAAACAGATATTCACTACTCGAGAAAACTTGTTGTGCTCTGGCATGGGCTGCTCGCCGGCTAAGACAGTATATGCTGACTCATACTACCTTGTTGATATCTAAAATGGATCCGATAAAATACATCTTCGAGAAGCCTGCTCTTTCTGGGAGAATATTGAGATGGCAGATGATCCTAACAGAGTACGACATACAGTATACTACCTAGAAAGCTATAAAGGGAAGTGTGTTAGCTGATCACCTCGCTCACCAAGCTATAGAAGACTACCAGTCCATGAAATTCGAATTTTCGGATGAAGACATCATGACATTAGACAACTGTGAAGAATTCAGGCCATATGACGGACCTGAACAAGGATCCCAATGGACCCTGTTCTTTGATGGAGCCTCCAATGCACTCGGAAATGGTATTGGTGTTGTACTCATATCAACAGAAGGGTGTCATACTCCCTTTACTTCCAGACTTCGCTTCAATTGTACAAACAACATGGCGGAATACGAAGCATGCATCTTTAGTCTCAAAGCTGCCATAGACTTGGGGATCAAATCCTTGGATGTATTTGGAGACTCGGCTTTGGTTATCAGCCAGATCAAAGGGGAATGGGACACCAAACACCCTAACCTTATCCCTTACAAAGAACATGTTTTGACATTGTTACTGCATTTTGAGAAGACTACCTTCGAGCATTTCCCGCGAGAAGAAAATCAGCTAGCAGACGCATAGCCGCATTGTCATCTATGTTTAAACTTAATTGGGATAACGAGACTCCCCAGATCACTATCGAATGAATGGAGGAACCTACACACTCTCACGAGATTAATATTGAAGAAGTAGTGGACCAACCTTGGTTTCACGATGTCAAGAAGTATCTCAAGGCTCAAGAATATCCTGAAGGAGCTTCAATCAATGATAAGAAGTTCTTAAGGAGATTCTCTGCTAAATTCTTCCTTAGTAACGACATCCTATTTAAACGCAATCATGACTCTGTATTACTTCAGTGTGTAGATAAGGTTGAAGCTGAAAGGATCATGGCTGAATTGCATGAAGGCACTTTTGGCACCCACTCTAGTGGGCATACGATGGCGAAGAAAATCCTACGGATAGGCTATTACTGGTCTACCATGGAAGCAGATTGCTATCAACACTCTCGAACCTGCCATAAGTTTCAGATTTATGCTGACAACGTGCACGTACCTCTGGTTCCTCTGAATGTCTTGACGGCTCCTTGGCCCTTTGCTATGTGGGGAATTGATATGATTAGGGAAATCAAGCCAACAGCCTCCAATGGACATCGCTTCATCTTAGAGGCCATTGATTACTTTAAAAAACGGGTGGAGGCATCTTCCTTTGCTTCTGTTACTAAGAATGTTGTTGCCTGCTTCATCAAGAAAAATCTCATTTGCCGGTACGGTATCCCGGAGAAGATCATCACTGACAATGGTACGAATCTCAACAACATTATGATCACCGCCTTGTGCGAGCAATTCAAGATTCAGCATCACAATTCTTCTCCCTACCGGCCTAAGATGAATGGTGTTGTCGAAGCTACAACTAAGAACATTAAAAAGATCATACAGAAAATGACAGTTACATACAAAGACTGGCATGAGATGCTACCATTCGCTCTCCACGGGTATCGTACCACAGCTCATACATCAACCGGGGCAACACCCTATTCTCTGGTTTATGGCATGGAGACCGTCTTTCCTATCGAGGTCCAGATCCCCTCCTTGAGGATTACGAAGGATACAGGGTTGAACAAAGACGATTGGATCCAGACTCGACTTGATCAACTAAACTTTATTGATGAAAAGAGACTTACTGCTATTTGCCATGGTCAAATGTATCAAAAACAGATGATCGAGGCTTTCAACAAGAAGGTCAGATGCCAAGTGTATCAAGTTGCAGATCTAGTGATCAAACGCATCATACTGCCACAAGGTGATCCCAGGGGAAAATGGACTCCTACCTACGAAGGACCATTTGTAATCAAAAACATTTTCTCTGGTGGGGAAATGATCTTGACCACCATGGATGGTGACGACCTGCCATATCCTGCAAACGCGAACATATTCAAAAGATATTACGTATAAGAGACCTGTTAGGTTGACATATCTAAGCAAAACAAGGGCATCCCGATGAACCAAAAGTTTCAGGAAAAAATTAGGGATAAAACAAAAAATAATTTGTATACCCGGCAAGTTAAAAACCCGAAAGGGCGACTTTGGCAAAAAAGAGTTTCCCGGTGGACTGAAAACCCGAAAGGGCGGTCCAGGCAAAAGTTAGGGAATTAAAGTGTATGACTATGTTTCGTTGGATCACTTTACGGACAACCTTTGGCTTCCACTGACAAACTCAGAATTTCTTATCAATTCAATTATCTTTGGACAAGGCAACAAATAGGAAAGATGCTCAGAGATATGAAGGCTATAGTAGAATGGAAACCCCATAGGATTTTTGCACATAGCTATCTTTTCTTTATATCAAAATTTTCATTTTTACGACGGCATTCTCTTACTAGAATGTTTGTCTCCTTGTACAAAAATGCTTACTCAAAGTCAATACAAAGATATCTCTTTGAAAGTACAAAAACTATCTATTTTTTTTCTTTACGCTTGTATTTTGTTTGCAAAAACGTCCAAATGATTCATTGTTCAAGATATGCATTTGAACATAATTACTATTTACAAATAAACAAAATAAAAAAGGGCAATTACTGATGGGTTGAATGGATAAGGAAATACCTCTAGGATATTCCATAAGAAATCCCCACAGTACGTCGTTTAAATCCCCAGCAGAACAAAGCTTCAAATTATCAACCCCTGGTAGAAATCATCCAATTTCTCCAAACATTTTAAGCAACACATGGCATTTCCCTTACAACAGAGTTTATTTCTCTTAAGCGGAAAATCATCAACACTTTGACTTCAAGACATAAAGACTTACATATCCTCAGCAGCAATCAGGGATTTATTTTCCCTAATCCAACAGCAGTGCAACAAATTAGCTCACATACGTATACATTGCATCCATATATCATAAACATTGATAAAATGAATGCATTATATCATACATTTCATGTAACATGACTTTGCATTTTAGCTACCATTTTACCCTTTTCAGGATAAGATTAACAGCTACCATTAACAATGTTCAGAGTTTTCAGATACAGTTCAAATACGCTCCAAACACGGATGCCATTCTGATACTCATTCAGATTCGACCTTTTGATACAGTTCAGATACGCTCCAGACACGGATGTCATTCTGATACTCATTCAGACTCAACCTTTTGATACAGTTCAGATATGCTCCAGACACGGATGCCATTCTGATACTCATTCAGATTCAACTCTCAGATACAGTTCAGATACGCTCCAGACACAGACGCCATTCTAATACTCATTCAGAGCCTCTTTGAGATACAGTTCAGATACGCTCCAGACACGGACGCCATTCTGATACTCATTCTTTCTGCTTACAAATTACAATTCAACAATCATTCTTGGATGGAATCTACAAGCCCATCTCCAACAAGTTTCCATAACCTCTCTAAATGGCATCATTAAGCCCATTCCCTTGACTCTCACACCACCGAGTGCAAATTTCCAGGCACTCTAGTGTCCAATCATCTTCCACCTTCGAGTCACGAATGGAAAAACTTTCCAATCTACTTCTCCAGGAATAAGAAGATTGAACAGGGGCAGCTGTTGTACCCCAAAATTTTCCCTATCAGTTATCAAGAATTTGCTCACAAGATCTCCTTGGGCTCAAGACTGCACTAGAGTTTGATCAGCTCAAGACACCTCCTCATGCACTGATGACCAAAATTAGGGTTTGAGTTTGCACAAGTATTTTTGAACTATCAATGCTTCATATGGATTTCATGGATCATTATGAACTCCCAAGATCACTCATGTCAAGTTTCAAGTCTTGGATCACACTTTTGATCAGTCAATTGAACAGTTGACCTAAAAATCAGTTGTATTGGGGAAAAAGTCAACCATGGTCAATTTACAGTAAAAATTCATAATTTCTTATCCACATCAACATTTTAAACACATATGCATCATTTGACCAATTTTGGACCATAATTCCTCAAGAAATTTGATCAAATCTCCAAAAGGGCAAAATGGTCAAAATTAGGGTTTTGGCTGGGAAATGGCAATTTCTGATTTTTGACCTAGCAAATGATCAATTGGTTTAAGGCATGATCTCAAGAGTCCAATTGCATCATTTTGACCTAATGACATGATTCAAAACATTGTGAGACTATTGGATTGACAGATGAATTTTGTAGTCAACTGATCAAAAGTCAATTGTATACTGTAAAGTCAAACTTTGACTTTTTGGTCAAATTCAAGTACCAAATATCATAATCCATCAAATCATGTCAAAATATGAAACTTATTCATCAAGAAATCAAGAAATCAAGATTTCATTTTGAAAAGTCAAAATTTCTAAACTTAGAAATTTTTCTAAGTGTTGAAAATTTCTTATTTTTTCATAACTTTGAGCAATTTTTTCATCATGAAAGTTGTAAATCTCCATTAAATCTACAACTTTTCTTCATACAACTTCTCCTAAAAGTAATTGGATCTCAAGTTATAATTTTGTCAATACATGCTCATGAACTAAAAAAGACTTAGTGGAATTTTGCCCTAGTTAGGCAGATTTTTGACCTAACTTAATGGGACTTTTTCATAAAGTTCCAAGGGGAATATTCAAAATAAATTCAAATATGAGTTGTAGAGCGCATTGAAAGCTTTCCAAAATGTCCAAGAACTCCTTGAGATCATTGTTGAGCAGGGAGGATCGAAGAGGTGAAGTTGGTGTTTTGTCACTTGGATTACAAGCCATTTTGTGAAAAACACTTGGTCCAATCTTCAAGCATGTTGTACAAATCTCACTTTGCAGGATTCTAACTTGACTTTCACTCCATAATTAAATGTTTTCACAATTGTTGAAAGCTTTAATCTAAGCATTCAATGCATTGTACAAATATAATTCCATTTTGGGAAGAAAGGCAACATTGCCATTTTGGAAAAGCAAGCTTTATGCAAAGTCAGCTTGCATTGAGCCTTGCATTTGTTCTTTCTGCACAAACACACTCTACACAATCAGAACAAGTGTGTTTAAAGTTTTCAGTCACCCTACAAGCCTTGTACTTCACATTGAAACCATGCTTTCTAACTTTGCTTCAAAAACAAGTAACCAAGCCAAAACATGTGAGTTTCAAATTTTGAGTTGTGACAAGCCTCAAAACCTCTTGCTTATAAGTATACACACTATTTTCAAGTTAACACACGAATGCTAGTGCCCCGAAACTACCTCAAACACTCAAAAACCAAAAACCTGTCCAAGAACACCATTAACACACAGTTCTGAACCAAAACTCATGATCTTCATTTCCAATCGTGCGTTTTGAAAACTAATCACTCAAACACCTTCTATACATCATACCAAAGCAATCCATACCCTTGTTTGCTCACTATAACTCCTCCATCACTATCTAGAATTTTCAAATATCAACCTTGCAGGTTGACTTGGGTAGAGAGATTCAGGGACTTTCAAGGCAAATTAAGAGTTGGAATACACTCAAGGAAGTCTAGGCAAGTTAAACAGATCCTCAGGCCATCTTAAAAGTTGCCCAAACTCCATTCACGGCTCCAACTGCAAGAGGTAAAAACTCAAACTTCTATATCTTTATACAAGCATCATTTGATCCAGATTTGTGAAAACAAAATTTAGATATCCTTGCTCTAAAGCTAACCATGTTCATAGTTTCCATTTACATTGACTGTGTATAGAGAATTTTGGATTTGAAATTTATGAGAAAATTAGGTTTCAATTTAGGGCCAGCAAAATTAGTTCTTATCTTTGACATTTAGCTTACATAAGTTATATGATTGAATTCGTGGGAAGAAACACCACAACTTTCATGTTTGAACTTTCCATTTTTATGGAGAAATGAGGAAGATACAGGTGGTCCGGCTAGGCTCAAGGTTGAAGACGAAGTTGCCTTCAGAAAGCAGTTTCTAATATATATTTATGCTTTGATTATATGACCGGATGAAACAGCCACCCCAGTGGCAAGCGCGCGCGTACTAAGTCATAGGTTACCTAAAGGGCGAGGGTTCGAACCAATGTGAACCCCCATTTTGCATTTTTCCATTTTTCTGATTTTTTTCTAACATCTTTTTTTTGCAGGGCCTGGGCCCTTTGGGCCTGGCCTTTTTTTATTTTTTCTAGCAAACTTCCCTGTTTACTTGTGACACCCCTTGGCCCATTTTATTTTTATTTTATTTATTCATTTCTTTTTCTTTCAAATATATTTTCTAAAAATACCAAAAAATCATAAAAAGTATAAAAATAATAGATTTACATTTTGATATAATTTAAATGTTTTTCCACATAAAAAAAATATTTTAATAATTATACTTTATTTACTTTTATTAATTTCCTTGTAAATTAATATAAAAATAGATTATTATTTATTTAAATATACTTATTTTAATATATAAAAGAAAGATCAAAAAATATTTCATAACACCAATACTATTTTCAAGACCAAAATGTAAAATACTTCTTCTTTAAACTTATTTTCCTTTAATCAACTAAAATTGATTTAGGGTTTTATTCAAAAAATCTTTTCTTAATTAAAATCGTTTCTTAATTAATTTATTTTCTTAATTAATTTAAGTTAATTTAATTTAACTACTTTCATACAAAAATCCAAACACAAAAATCTTTTCTTTCAATTTGCATTTGTACTTTATATATTCCTCTAATTATTTGTACAATATTCAATTTAGTTGTAATAGATTAAATAGGTTTATATTATTGCAATCCTCATTCATAAATTGTATACCCCCCTCCCACAAATATTGTAATAGCATAGTAACTTTAAATTTCGCAATTTATCGCTTCTACATAATATGCTAGTAATTAGGGTTTGTATGGGAAGATTAAAATCAATCAAGTAGAAAACCCTAATTCAAGACAAAATCAAGCATAAAACAACCCACTTGCACACAAGCACCCCTAGGGTAAAATCCACTTGGTTGCCTTACAAAATGGCCATATTACGCATGTAAGGTATCTTAGAAAAAAAAAGAAAATACAAGATCATAGTCCCTCGATGACGCTATCTAAAGTTACCTTACAAATGATCTTAGTCCCTCGAAAAAGAATGCTAAGATAACTTGCAATATTGCTAATCATGGTTATACGATGACCCACGCCCGTCCCGTTTACATCCAAAGATAAGGTTGCTTACCAAATCAATGGTAAGACAACAATGTCAATGGAAAATGAAATGAACAAGAAAGACATTTGAGTAGGTAGATTGCTCCTAATTACTTGCTCCATTTAAAAACAAACATCCTTGCTATTTTCAAAACAATCACATACACCTTCAAACATCTTACAAAATTGAAAAACATTTTCAAAAGATCAAACATCTTTGTATACATTCTTACGAACAAGAATCATTACAAAGATTGCCTAAACAATGGCCTCTTTACAAAATACTTTCAAATAACACACAAAGCACAATTTTAAACAAAAGCAAGTGATCTAACAAGTAACTAAGAGCCCATGGAAAACCATGGATGAAAAGGGTGCTAATACCTTCCCTTTTCATAATCTACCCCCCTAAATCAAGAAACAATCTCAAAGGTCTTTCTTGTGCTTTTCCACCTTTCCTTTTGGATAAAAGAAAAGTCGGTGGCGACTCTTGCTAACCACAACATTTGCGATCAAACGCAAAACCCTCAAGTCAGTTCTCCCATCGTATCACACTAGGTTTTAACTCCTAAGAAATATGTGTGAGTCCAAAGGATCCCAAATTTTCTCCATCATCCTAATATGTCCTCAAGACCATCCAAATTTCATGCCTTGCACATCAAGTTTGCCCAGTCAACTGCTCAAATGTCTGGAAATCAACTTTACTAAGTCAAAACTCAATTGTGGCCCAAATACAATCAAACTTCAAGATTTTTGGTCAACATCAACATTTTGAAGTAATATCCATCATTTGATCAAGGGTTTATCATGATTACTCAAGAAATGCTACTAACTAATCAAAAGTCAAAAAATGGCAAATTAGGGTTTCTATAGAAAAAGTCAACCAAACTTTGACCAAGCATAAATTTCTCATACTTTATCAGAAATTTTCCAACCAAGGCTCATTTTTAATAGAATCCAATTCCCTACAACTCCTCTTTAGCCCTCAAGTTCAATAAATGCCTCAATCAAAAGATGAAAGTTCATACATTATAGGTCCTTTCAAAAAGTCAACAAAAACACCTTTTGGGTCAAAGCTCCTTACATGAACATGGAAGATCCAATTGAGATGAAACAAAAAAAATTATTTAGAGGACACCCTAAGCTCTCTAAAAAGTCCAAGAACACCCTCTTAGGGTTAAAAATTAGAGAGATATCCATTTCTAAAGTTGACCAATTTTTGGAAATGTGCATGAAGCAAACTATGACCAAACTTGAAGTTTTTCCAAATGGGCCCATGTTTTCATGCTTGAATAGTATTCCTAACATGGTCCACAACACCTGAGCTCACTCATACATTATTTCATTATTATTATTATTATTTTATTCATTAAAATCAAAATAAATCAAATAAAATAGTGGAATAATAAAATAAAATCCAAGATTTGATTTTATGAGCACATGATGAGTATATAATCAGCTGGAAAATCAAGGATTTCGTGCAAGTGGTGATTGGAATAAAAATAGCAAGATTTGGCCTATTTAAGAAACAAAAAATACAAGACACAAATCAAATCTTTTCTCACTCAATCTTTAAGATTTAATTCAGTTTTGTTAACCTAATTCGTTCTACTATATATGCATAACATGTCCAAATCACAAGGGAGAGGATTAGTCATGTGGAATTGAGAGAAAAAACTCAAATTTTTGACAAGTAAGTGGTGATCGGATTTTTGTCTACAAGGAGATTCAAGGACTTTCAAAGTTAGCTATCAATTCCTGGAAGTATTTGGGAGCTATCTAGACCATTACCACGCCTCAACACACCCAGAAATGCCCGAACCAGTACCATGGTTTGCCTCTTTTCTTGAATTTGGTTTTAACTATACACACATGATAAATGAATTATAAATATATATTCATGTTTGTATAATAATTTAGAACATGTTTTCATAATTAATTGTGTGTTTTGATGCATATCTGACTGAATGTCATTGTTAGAGTTTGAAGGTTCTTTTTAGGTTTTTTCGTTTCAGGAAAAATCAGGGCAAAATACGAGTACCATTGTACTCACGAGATCAAACCCAGTTGATTTGTATTCTTGGATTAAATTTTTATTACGTGATTGTGTTTTTTGAGATATGTAGGTTTATAGCTACATCACATGTCTGTAGGTAAAAAACCCTTTCCTAAAGCGACGGTCCAGCGAAGAAGATGAAGGCGTGTCAAAACATGAGTGGCCAGTTTGAATGGTGCGTGTTTTTTATTTATCATTACTGACAATAATTTAATATAATATATTGTGTTTATATTATTCAACAAATGAAACGTTGGCTCAGTGGTACAGGTGAAGGGTTTGAAAAAAGCGCGTGTAGGAGGTCAGGGGTTCGATCCCTGCCTCCTACATAATATTTTTCTCAACATTTCCTTGCAGATCCAGTGGTTCCACACCAAGCACGCTCATCATACGCCTTCAAATCCATCACCCTTGGATCATCTGCGCCCAGATCAAACGCTTCAAATGAAGCTCCCCCTGATGGACTCTCCTAGCGCAGCCACACTAAATCACACGCAGCTATGGGCCACAGAAGATTGGGTTTTAGACAGAATTTCAGCATGCAACCCTCCAACTCGGGTTTACACCCCTCAGGCCGATTCTTTTCTCTTTTATTTAATTCTCTTTTGTTATTTAATTATTTCAATTGTTTTTTATTTCAAATTGTTTTTTAATTAGAAAATAATCACACAAAAAATAGGACTTAGTTTTTTTTATTAAATTAATTTTTTGCAAATTAATTAATTTCATCAACTTTAATTGGTTTTCATTAATTAAAATAAATTAGAAAAATTACGTCAAAATTCAATTCTTTTTTTCATAAAATCCCAAAAATATTTTTAATAATCAAATTAAATTTTTTAGGGTTTTTTTGAACTTTTATCTAGTTAATTCTCGCGCGTCATTATTTTTCTGTACGATTTTTTTAATTATTGTTGTAATTGCGCCCGATTTGTAATAGCTAATTAGGGTTTTTTATTTCTACACTTTAATTTCAGTAATTATTTATGTATCTACACCAAAGCCCTGTAATAGCATAAGACCCTGTATTTTCTCGCTTTTATATAATTGCTAGTAACCTAGGCGTGTATGATTAATCAATCAATCACTAGATCAATAAACACAAGATAAATATATTTGAAAAAAGCACATTGTTGCACACTTGAACCCTTAGGGTATACCTCACTCGGTTGTCTTTGAATTACGGTCACAATTCTCGAAACGTGAGAATTTTTAGTGGTTGTCCTTAAGTCTAGAGATCACTAGTCCCTCGATGACCCTCTCGACTATTGCCTCGGTATAAAAGTGATCTTGGGGCTTTAGGATAATTACTAAAAGTTTTTGCCCAATTGCCTTTAGTGACCGTACGTCCCTTTCGATAGTCCCTCAAACATCCAACGACTAGGGCTACCTACTCACTAATAGTAGGATTGCATTGTCTAAAGTATAGGTGGAAAAGAGAAAAAAAATTCCGAGTAGGTAGATAAATGTTAGGTACTTGCTCAAACAATTATTTTTACACACCACACTTTCAAACATTTTTCAAACAAAGTTTTTAAAAATGCTTTATCACACTCTTGAGGACTGATACAAGGGTTATCATAAAGTGAATCGCCGCACTAAGGCATTTTCAAACAAAAACTTTGTCACACAAACATGAAAGCAATTTTCAAAAATGAGCAAGTACCTAAGAGCCCGTAGAAAACTACGGATGGAAAGGGTGCTAACACCTTCCATTTCCATAATCTACCCCCCTTACTCAGAAAATCTCGAAAAAAAGGTCTTTTTCTATTCTTTTCACCCTTTCCTTTGTTGGATAAAAGAAAAGTCGGTGGAGACTCTTGCTTACCGCAACATTTGGAAAAAAAAACGCAAACCAGTATTAACAGTCGGTTCTGCCACCATATCACAGAACTTGAGACTCTGCTGGGAACAATTATAAAGTGGGGTTTACCTTAGGGTCTATATCATTTTAAAATTGCTTTCTTTGTTTTCTTTGAATGCTTTATCTTTGAGGGTTTGTTGGGGTATTCTTGTAAAGATCCTATACCCAGATCTGAGGCATCTTTTTAGGTAAACAACAATAGATCGTGGAGACTGTATGGTGTAGACTAATATGCTTGAAGCGATAGTTGTATTGGTGTGACACTTTGGTTGGTACCGGTATCCCTTGTGTTGAATCGAGGAGAATACGGGGCCGCCGCGTGGTGTCATGAAGCGCTAACGAACCTTAGAACCTTAGTTGAACAAACTTGTCCATTAGAAAGTAGTGAGATAGCCGGCCTCGGTGTAAAGCTGGGAATCGGTTGATACTCGATACTACACTCATTGAGATCGGATTTTCGGGATGTTTCAGTCGCAAGAAAAGATTTCTAAACTGAAATAATACCAATAATGAAAGACCAGTGATACTGAGACTCCTTAGAACCCGGTTACTATTTCTAGGACAGGTTTGAAACCAACTAAACTTTAATAGGGTATTTACCTATAAACCTCATGCAATCCTAAACCTAAGGTCTTGTGTGTGATTAATTTTCTTAAATATGACATCATGCATCATAAACATTCATGCTTCATTACACTAACCATTTCAAGGATTAGGGAATTTATCTTTGTTCTGTTTTGCATATTATGGCTTCTGCTCGTAGAAATACCATCTGAATCAGCTTTGTGAGAATACCTCTTCAACTCAAAGAGCTAGTATCCAGGGTTTCTGAGACTTCTTCATTCACCAAGAACTACGGTCGACTCCTCAATCTGGTTACCTCAGGTTTTGATGAGAAGATAATGAGTGGGATCTTTCAATTCTTCGAGCCTAAGCACTATTGCTTCACCTTTCCAGACTATCAGTTGGTACCCATAATGGAGGAGTTCTCTCAGATATTGGGTATACCTATTTTGGATCAGTTGCCTTTCACCGGTTTGGAAGAAGCTCCAAAGTTGGAGATCATTGCAGCAGCTTTACACCTGAAATGGTCTGATGTTGTATCCAACTGGGAAATATGAAGCCGAGTTAAGGGTTTTCTAGCCAAGTTCCTAATAGAGAAGGCTCAACTGTTTTGGGATGATTTGGAATTCCAGGATTTTTAGGAGGTCTTGGCCCTTCTCATCTATGGGTTAATATTGTTCCCTAATCCAGACTTACTCATAAATGTGAATGCTATCAAGGTCTTCCTTTCTCGTAACCCTATGTCCACTTTACTCAGAGACATCTTGCATACCTTCCACACGCGTACCATAAAGAAAAGAGTGATTCTTATATATTGTGTAACATTGCTTTCGAGGTGGTTTATTTCTCACCTCCCTAAGACAGTACTGAAGAATGAAGGTTTGGGCTGGTCGTAAAGGATAATGTCACTTTCTCACGCGAATATTCTCTGGTATTCCCGATCTATGGGAGATATTTCTATTATTGACCGTCGCAGGCAATTCCCTAATGTCCCACTACTTGGAATTAGGGGAGGCATAACCTATAATCCCTCTTTGGCTCTGCGACAATTTGGTTACACTCGAAGGGATGGTACTCACGTGATGCTTATCCAGGGTGTTGTGTTTAACTATGAGGATAATGTTCAAGGGTATCGTCGGAGGTTCATACGAGCTTGGGGCATGGTAAACAGGTTTGACCTCAAGACTTTGGGGCCGAAGACTTCCATTCCTATGGAACCTTATATCCAATGGGTACGAGTTCGTGCTCAGAACCTTATGATTCTATATATGGCCATTTTACCAGTGATTGTGGAGCCCATTACTGAAGGGGGTATTCCCTATACGGTTTTTCATCCTGATATGCCCACTGATCTTGAAGAACTGCAGAGATCCTGGATTCAGTTGAAGAAAGAGCGGGATACCTATAGAGACCATTTCTATGCCCATGAGAGGAAAGTTTTAGAGCTCACGACGCAACTTCACGAGGAAAGAAGTCTTAATGTCTATCTCGGCGCGAAGAGGAAGCGCCCATGGGAAACTTGATCTTTTTTAAGTTTTTAAACCTTCAATTGAAACGCCTAAAAGGCAATTGAATTTTGCACTCTACTAATAAAATCTTTGTTTCATTTTGGTTCACAAATTTAAATTTCCCGAAATCCTTGAAATCATTACATACACATATCATACATATCATTGCATAAACAGGTTTCATAGCAGGTTTCTCATCTTCTTCGCTGTTTATTTTAGCAGTAGAGAAATGGATCTTGAACAAACAGTGAAGGATCTACAAACTTAAAATGCCCAGTTTCAACAAATGATCATGGCTCTAGCCAAAGGGAAAGAGGAACTGAAGGCCCTGGTTGTTAAAGACAAGACTAAGAAGCCAAGGAGGATAGCTGGTGTGGTAAATTTGGGAAGGAGATTCAAGGGACCGCTAAGGCAAGTGGTTGAGCTGACATCTTCATCCATAGAAGGAGATAACCAAGAGGGTGAGACAAGAGAGGAAGACCCTAGTCCGGGGTAATCTAATAATGAGACTGATTACATTGAAGAGCAGTATCCTCTGGCCGACGAAAAGTACAAACAGCTGGAAGAGCGTTTGAGTGCAATGGAGATTCAGGAAGTGTCGGGGTTGGACTTTGAAGAGCTGGGTTTGGTGTCTGGGATTGTCATTCCGCCAAAGTTCAAGATGCCAGTGTTTTCCAAGTATGATGGGGTTTCATGTCCCAAGATGCACCTTCAATCTTATGTGAGAAAGGTACACCCTCACACTACTGACAGGAACTTATGGGTCCACTTATTTCAGGATAGTCTATCTGGAACTCAGTTAGATTGGTTTTATCAGCTGTAGAGGACCAACATTCATAATTAGGAAGACCTGGTCGTTGCTTTCTATAAGCAGTATCAGTATAATGCAGACCTTGCTCCCACCCGTACTCAACTCCAAAGTATGGCTATGGGTACAAGTGAGGGCTTTAAAGACTATGCTAAGAAGTGGAGGGACTTAGTAGGAAGAGTCCAGCCTCCCCTGTATGATAGGGAGCTAGTGGATATGTTTCTGGGTACCCTGTCTGGTCCATTCTTTAATCACCTAATTAGAAGTTCCTCGGTCGGCTTTACTGTATTAATCTTGACAGGGGGAAGAGTGGAAGCTGGAATTAAGAGTGGTAAGATCCAAAAGGATGCATCCTTCAGTGCAGTAAGGAGACCATTTGCTGGGAAGAAAGAGGTTAGCGATGTGTATAATCAAAGTAATCAGGACAGAACCGAATGTCATCCAACGGTAGGGGCTGTCATGATCCCTAAGCTTGCACCCACTCAACAGAGGAATAATCAGCAGAGAGTAGAAAGGCCGGTAAGACAGTTCATCTGGTTAAATATGACTTTATCCCAAGTTTTGCTTCATTTTTTGAAATCTAATCTGGTAACCTTGCGAGAAGCTCCAAAGAATCCCAACACTGCCTCTCCCCGCTACAATCCAAATGCCTACTGTGCTTATCATTCGGAAAGTATAGGTCATGATACTAACAACTGATGGGCTTTGAAAAATAAGGTACAAGACACTTCTCGAGGCAAAGGAAATTGAGTTTGACCCCCCTGAAATCCCAAATGTTATCACTGCTCCTATGCCCAAGCATGACTGTGGTGTTAACACTATTGAAGATGATATGTTTGTTACTACTGTTGAAGAGCTTGTTACTCCTCTTATGACTGTTAAGTGGAACTTATTGAAGGCCGGTTTATTTTTGGGTTGTGGAAAAGGTCGCCACTTCTGTTTATCTCTACCGACTGGTTGTCATTTGTTGAAGGCAGGTGTTCAGTGCCTGATGGATGATAGAGAGATTTTGTTTGAGAAGAATCTCGTTCCAACCATTTCTTGCAAAGATGTTTCGATAATAACCATTTCCGCCAATCCTCCCAGGGTCTCCACCAAAAGACCCGTCGGGATTACATTTGTTCTGAAGGTTACTCCGCTGATAATTACTATTCCAGGGCCAATCTCGTACTCCTCAGACAAAATTGTTCCCTGGAACTATGGGGGTGACGTCTACTACCACGGCGTCAAGCAAGATTGACTGGCTGATGAAGACCAGGTTTCCGAGAAGGCTAACCCCGACATTGGAAACATTGTGGGAACCAACAAAATAACCAGAAATGAAAGAGTGTTCTCCCCAGAGATTTCTCCTCTGAAAGTTGTTACTGGTCCTATGATCATTCCTACTTTTGTTCCTGCTGATACTACTACTACAATCCCTGTGATTACCCCTGCTGACACCCCTATCACCGAGTCGACCGAGACTCGGGGAAAAGATATATTGGTTGAGCCTGTCCAGATGAAGGCACATTCGATATCTATCCTAGAGGCTTCCAAGAAAGAAATGGAAGAAATTTTGAAAATTATCAAGAAAAGCGACTACAACATGGTCGAACAACTAGGGAAGACTCCTTCAAAGATCTCTATGCTAGCCTTGTTGTTATGCTCCGAAGCTCATGCGAAGGCTTTGGTGAAGTTCCTAAAAACTGTCCATGTGCCCCAGGAAACCTCTGCTGACCAATTTGAATATTGTGTGGCCAGCTTGACGGCTGATAACGGTTTGGGCTTTTCTGATGTTGATTTGACTCCTAGAGGGAGGAAGCACAATGATGCGTTATATGTCTCTATCGAATGCAAGGGAACTACTTTGGCCCATGTCCTAATAGATATTGGTTCGTCATTGGATGTGCTGCCTAAGAATGCTCTGGATAGACTAGACTATGAAGGTTTAACCTTGAAGCCCAGCAATATTGTAGTGAGGGATTTTGACGATTTAAAGGGAATGGTGCACGGGGAAGTAGATGTCCACATCAAAGTTGGTTCTCATACTTTTGACTCTACCTTCTATGTGATGGATATTAGACCATCTTGTTCTTGTTTATTGGGTCTCCCTTGGATTGATGGGGCGGGAGTTATTACGTCCACTCTACATCATATGATGAAATACCCGGTCAAAGGGAGAATTGTCATTATACACGGTGAAGAATAATACATGGTCAGTCACCTGAATTCCTTCAGATATGCGGAAATGGATGGTGAGTTCATCGAGACTCCGTGCCAGAATTTCGAAGAGGTACCTCAAGCTCTGGCTGCAACTGAAACCGTCACCAATATGTCGAAGATCACCAGACCTCCCTTGAAGATGGCTTCTCTCAAGGATGCAAAAGTGGTTGTCGAAGAAGATGGGTCTACCATTTGGGGTCAGCTCCCTGATATTTCATACAAGTCTGATAAATTTGGTTTGGGTTTCTCTTCAGGGGCTAAAAGGGATGTTTGGCGTGCTCGTGCTAGAAGTCCTCCCCTACGCATCAGCAATCATGGGGTCAATGCTTTAGAAGACGGAGATAGTGACAATGACATGGGCAGTTGGATCTTCCCAACTACCAATGGTGGACCCAGTAACTGGATGGAAAAAGATTTTATACCGATTACTTTTGTTCAGAAGTAATTGTCTTTCTTGTTTTTTGGATATGTAATAAACAATATAACTTTATGGCCATGTGTCTTACCCAGGGCACATCGGTTTATTTGTGAGGGTTATCATGTTTCACTTTCATATGGAATTAATAAAGCATTGGATGTTTATGCATACAAATTTTGCGCTCTCTGTTTTTTCTTTTCTACTTTTACTTTGTCTATACAGATATACTCTTACACACACTCACGTATCAAACTGCTGATCCATGTCCACTTTGGATCCCATTGATAATAGTTCTGCTATTGCCAGTTATGACTTTGAAAATATGATCAACCAAGCCGAGGACGAAGGTGGGAAAGATTGTGAGGTACCTGGAGAACTTTCCAGGCTGTTACAACAGGAAGAGAGGGCTATACAGCCTCATGAGGAGCCAGTTGAGAAAATAAATGTGGGCACAGAGGAAGACAGAAAAGAAGTCAACATTGGCACAAATCTGGGGCTTAATGTCAAACAGCGGTTGATACAAATGTTGCATGATTATGTCGATATCTTTGCCTGGTCATATGAAGACATGCCAGGACTGGGTACAGATATTGTAGTTTACCGTCTTCCAACTAAAGAAGATTTCCCTCTGGTAAAGCAGAAGGTCCATCGTATGGGCCCTGAAATGTCAGAGAAGATCAAAGCAGAGGTTATGAAGCAGTTCAACACTGGTTTCTTAGTTGTCACCTCTTATCCCCAATGGGTGGCCAACGTAGTTCCGGTGCCTAAAAAATATGGCAAGGTACGGATGTGTGTGGACTACAGAGATTTGAATAGGGCAAGCCCCAAAGATGACTTTCCACTCCCCCACATCGACGTTCTAGTTGACAACACCGTGCAGCACAAGATCTTTTCCTTCATGGATGGTTTCTCTGGTTACAACCAGATCATGATGGCACCCGAAGATATGAAGAAGACAACCTTTGTCACGTAATGGGGAACTTTCTGCTACAAAGTGATGTCGTTTGGATTAAAGAATGTCACGATAACCTATCAGCGAGCCATGGTATCCTTGTTTCATGACATGATTCACCATGAGATAGAGGTATATGTGGATGACATGATAGCCAGGTCTCAAACTAAGGAAGAGCACTTTGATAATTTACAAAAGTTGTTTGATAGGTTGAAGACGTACAAGCTGAGGTTGAATCCAAATAAGTGCACCTTCGGGGTAAGGTGTGGTAAACTGCTAAGTTTCATTGTTAGTGACAAGGGTATTCAGGTGGACCCTGAAAATGTAAAGGCTATACAAGAGATACCGGTTCCTCGCACTGAGAAGGAGGTCAGAGGATTTTTGGGACGACTGAATTACATTGCTAGGTTCATTTCCCATTTAACTGCTACTTGTGAGCCAATCTTCAAGCTCCTGAAGAAAGCTCAAGTGGTAAAGTGGAATGACGAATGCCAGACTGCCTTTGAAAGAATCAAGGAATACCTTCAAGAACCAATAATTCGGATGCCTCCGATTGAAGGAAGACCTTTGATAATGTACTTAACAGTGTTATATAATTCAATGGGGTGTGTGCTAGGGCAGCATGAGGAGTATGGTCGAAAAGAGCACGCAATATACTACCTTAGCAAAAAGTTTACCGACTATGAAATAAGATACTCACTGCTCGAGAAAACTTGTTGCGTTTTGGCATGGGCTGCTCGCCGACTAAGATAGTATATGTTGACCCACACTACTTTGCTGATATCTAAGATGGATCTGATCAAGTATATCTTTGAGAAGCCCGCCTCTCCGGAAGAATAGGAAGATGACAAATGATCTTGACCGAATATGATATCCAATACACGACCCAGAAAGAAATCAAGGGAAGTGTACTAGCTGATCATTTGGCTCATCAAGCTGTGGATGACTACTAGACCATAAATTTTGAGTTCCCGGATGAGAATATTATGCTAGTGACTGACTATGAAAACCTGGACCAGATGAAGGACCTGAAGAAGGATCTAGATGGATTATGGTTTTTGACGGAGCCTCGAACGCACTCGGAAATGGAATTGGTGCTGTAATTATATCTCCTGAAGGCTGTCATACTCCTTTCACCGCCCGATTATGTTTCAACTGTACCAACAATATGGTGGAGTATGAAGCATGCATCATGGTTCTCAAAGCTGCTATTGACCCGAGGATCAAGTTCTTGAGCATTTTCGAGGATTCAGCCTTGGTAATAAGTCAAATCAAAGGAGAGTGGGATACAAAGCACCAGAATCTTATCCCTTACAAAGAACACGTGCTGACATTGCTTCCACACTTTGAAGAGGTCACCTTTGAACATTTTCCATGAGAAGAGAACCAGTTAGCGGACACGCTAGCTACAATGTCATCTATGTCCAAAGTCAAATGGGACAACGAGGCTCCCCAAATCACTATTGAGAGGTTGGATGAACTAGCATACTGCAACGAGATTGACACTGAAGAAGTAGCAGACAAACCTTGGTTTCATGAAGTGAAAAGGTATCTCGAGGCTAAAGAATATCCCGAGGGGGCATCTGTCAATGATAAGAAGTTTCTGAGAAGGTTCGTCGCAAAGTTCTTCCTCAGTAATGGAATCCTCTACAAGCGCAACCATGACTCTACTTTACTTCGATGCGTAGACAAGAGCGAAGCAGAGAGGATTATGGCAGATTTACACGAAGGTACCTTTGGCACCCATTCTAGTGGACATACCATGGCCAAAAAGATCCTACGGGCAGGATACTATTGGTCCACTATGGAAGCGGACTGCTATCAGCATTCCCGAACTTGTCACAAATTCCAGATCTATGCCGATAAGGTGCATGTACCTCCGGTTCCTTTGAACATCTTGACGGCTCCTTGGCCCTTTGAAATGTGGGACATTGACGTGATCAGAGAGATTAGACCTACCACTTCCAATAGGCATCACTTCATCCTAGTGGCCATTGATTATTTCACGAAGTGGGTTGAAGCTGCCTCTTTTGCTACTGTTACCAAGAATGTTGTGGCACGGTTCATCAAGCATAACCTGATTTGTTAGTACGGTGCGCCAGAGAGAATCATCACTGACAATGGTACAAATCTCAATAATACGATGATCTCCGAACTCTAAACAATTCAAGATCCAGCATCATAATTCTTCCCCTTACCGGCCGAAGATGAATGGTGTTGTGGAGGCTGCTAACAAGAATATTAAGAAAATCATACAGAAGATGACGGTGACATACAAAGACTGGCATGAGATGTTACCATTTGCTCTTCATGGTTACTGTACCTCCGCACGAACGTCGACAGGGGAAACACCCTACTCTCTAGTATATGGTATGGGGGTTGTCCTGCCTATCGAAGTCAAGATCCCTTCTCTGAGAATCATGAAGGATGCGGGTTTGAGTGAAGACGGTTGGATCTAGACTGGACTTGATCAACTGAATCTGATTGATGAGAAAAGGCTTATTGTTGTTTTTCATGGTCAAATATATCAAAAACGGATGATCAAGGCTTTCAACAAAAAGGCAAGACGCCAAGTATATCAAGTCGGGGATCTAGTGGTCAAGCGTATCATACTGCTGCAAGATGATCCCAGGGGAAAATGGACTCCCACATATGAAGCTCCATTTGTGATCAAAAGCATATTTTCAGGAGGAGCCATGATTTTGACCACCATGGATGGTGACGACCTTCCTCACCCTGTTAATGCGGACATAGTGAATAGATATTATGCATGAATAAAGACCCGCTAGGTTGACTGGCTTAGGAAAAAATAAGGGCATTTCGGCGAACCAAAAGGGTTCGAGAAAAAATTAGGGATGAAAACAAAAAATATATGTACACCCGGCAAGTCAAAAAACTGTAAAGGCGGCTTGGGCAAAAAAGGGTATCCCGGTGGACTGAAAACCTGAAAGGGCGGTCCAGGCAAAAGTTAGGGATTTGAAGCGTATCATTATGTCCCATTAAATCACCTTGCGACCATACTTCAGCATCAGCTATCAAGCTCAAACGATACCGATCAATCCAGTCAGCTTCGGACAAGTAGCAAAGTGATGAGACACTCAAAGACATAGGGGCAATAACAGAATTGAAACTCAATGGGATTATTACACATAGCTATCTTTTCCTCTTTGTACACTATTTTGTATAGTTTTCACTCTCACGGCGGTGTTCTCCTACTAGAACGTCAACCTTTTTGTACAAAATTCCTATCATAGGCAAATTTCAGAAATCAATATAAATCATTTCTTTGGAAGTACAAAACTGTTTGTTTTTTCTTTTTTCTGTTTTGTTTTGGAAAAAACGTCCAATGACTTACTCTTGACATATGCATTTGAATATGATTTCCATTTAAAAAATACTTGCATAAGAAACAGAAAGACAGTTGCTCATGACTTTAAGGAACGGGGCAAAGTCTAAAAAACCATTTCAGTCCCAACAAGTTACTCCTTCCAGCAAGTACAGGGGCAGAGACAGTTTTAAGACGAAGTCAGCATTACACATGACCCCGTGACGTCTATGTTCCAAGCAGGAATTATCTTCTCCAGCAAAGTTCCTTCAGAGAGTTGAAATTTGTATTCCCTAGCCAAGTTGTATGATCCAACAGTTATAAAACCTCCTCCTGAGTAGAGTTTATTTCTCTAACTACGGAAGTTCATTCCCCAACAGTGTTTATTTCTCTACCACGACGGAATCTTCTAATAACACATCTCCCTCCACAGAGTTTATTCTCAAGCGGTGTCAATCCCCGACAGAATATCCTTAGACAGAAAGAGGAAATCCCCAGTGAATCATCTATGTTCATCATCCCCAGCGGAAATGAAGGATTCAGCCTCCCAAGACTCTTCAGTAGTAGTATAAGATTTACTTTCCCAGACTAAGAAATATCGCAACAACATTCCATATTCATACATCATGGCATGCACATACACATCGCATACAGCATAGTCTCATTTATTTTGAGAACATCATTACACAATGCATTTCATACATCATGACTAACTCTTCACCTTTTCAGGAAAGATCAAGTCAACAGATACTTTTGACTACTTACATGACCCGACAGTCTTCTCAATGGCTATGCCTGACGAAGGGCTATTTCAGCATCTTCCTCCAAAAGTTAACAAAAGACCTTCTATGGTTCAGTCAGATCGACACTAAGATCTCTCTGATTACTATTCTAGTTGAAGATATTCCAAGACTTTTGTCTGGTTCAGTTGAATCGATACTAAGATTCTTCTGACTTCCATTCCAGCCAAAGTTAACAAAAGACCTTCTCTGGTTCAGTCAGATCGACACTAAGATCTCTCTGATTTCTATTCCAGTTGAAGATACTCCAAGACTTCTGTCTGGTTCAGTTGAATCAACACTAAAATTCTTCTGATTTCCATTCCAGCCAAAGTTAACAAAAGACCTTCTCTGGTTCAGTTAGATGGACACTAGGATCTCTCTGATTACTATTCCAGTTGAAGATATTCAAAGACTTTTGTTTGGGTCAGTCGAATCGATACTAAGATTCTACTTATTACCATTCCAATCAAAGTTAATTCGAGACCTTCCCCTGGTTCAACTAAATCGATACTAAGATTTTTTTGATTTCTATCTCAGTCGAAGACAACTCAAGACCTTTATCTGGTTCAAACAAATCGATACTAAGATTTCTATTCCAATTAAAGAAGCTATAAAGCCCAGAACCTGACCGGATAATAGTCAATCAACAATTCAAGACACTGTGAAGCCTGGATTCTGACCAGATAACAGTTTAATCTCATTTCCCCAGTAAATCGATATGAAGCCTAGAGTACGACCAGATAACAGTCAGCCTTATTATCCTCATCAAGATACAGTAAAGCCTGGATCTTGACCAGATAGCAGTTCACTTCCATCCCTTCAATCCAGAGATGATTCCCCAGTTGAGTAACGGACAACTGAATCTCCTAGACTCTATTCTCAAAAAGAGAGACCAGTGTTCCTCAACAGAGTCCTCCTCAACGACAGGCATAAGAATTCCCACAAAGGAGTGTCTCATGAAATCAACATTGTTATGGATAGCATCTTTAAGCCCATCTCTGAAGACTCTCCGTCATATCTTCCAGATGGCATCTTTAAGCCCATCTCTGGCGATCTTCCGTCATCTTCTCCAAATGGCATCCATAAGCCCATTCCCAATATTACCTACACAGTCGAGTATCACGAGTGCAAATTTCTGGGCACTCTAGTGTTCAATCATCTTCCACCTTCAAATCACGAAAGGCAGACCAGCCAATCTACATCCTCAGGTTTAACAAGATTGAACAGGGGCAGCTGTTGTACCCCAAAATTTTCCCTCTCATTTCACTCAACGCATGCCCATTGAGGTCCCCAACTTGTCCTAGGATGACCAAGAATTGACCAGACAAATTCTCCTCATAAGATAATAAGCCTCAAATGAGGGTTTCACTCCTAAGCAAGATGTATGAGTCCAAAGGATCCCAAATGTTCTCCATTGTCCTAATATGTCCTCAAGACCATCCATGCCAAATTTCATGCCTTTCACAACAAGTTTGCCCAGTCAACTGCTCAAATGCCTAGAAATCAACTATACTAGGTCAAAAGTCAATTGTGGCCCAAATACAGTCAAACTTCAAGATTTTTGGTCAACATCAACATTTTGAAGTAATATCCATCATTTGATCAAGGGTTGATCATTATTCCTCAATAAATGCTCCTAACTCATCAAAAGTCAAAAAATGGCAAATTAGGGTTTCTATAGAATAAGTCAACCAAACTTTGACCAAGCATAACTTTCTCATACTTTATCAGAAATTTTCCAAAAAAGGCTCATTTTTAAGAGAATACAATTCCCTACAACTCCTCTTCACACCTCAAGTTCAAGAAATGCCTCAATCAAAAGATGAAAGTTCATACATTATAGGTCCTTTCAAAAAGTCAACAAAAATACCTTTTAGGTCAAAGCTCCTTACATGAACATGGAAGATCCAATTGTTATGAAACTAAAAAGGTTGTTTAGAGGACATCCTAAGCTCTCTAAAAAGTCCAAGAACACCCTCTTAGGGTTAAAAATAAGGGGGATATGCATTGATAAAGTTGACCAAATTTTGGAAATGTGCATGAAGCAAATTATGACCAAACTTGAGTTTTTCCCAAATGGGCCCCTGTTTTCATGCTTGAATCTTATTCCTAACATGGTCCACGACACCTGAGCTCACTCATACATTATTTCATTATTTTTATTATTTGTTTTGATTTTTTATTCATTAAAATCAAAATAAATCAAATAAAATAGTGGAATAATAAAATAAAATCCAAGATTTGATTTTATGAGCAGATGATGAGTCTATAATCAGCTGGAAAATCAAGGATTTTGTGAAAGTGGTGATTGGAATAAAAATAGCAAGATTTGGCCTATTTTAGAAATAAAAAATACAAGACACAAATCAAATCTTTTCTCACTCAATCTTCAAGATTTAATTCAGTTTTGTTAACCTAATTCGTTCTACTATATATGCATAACATGTCCAGATCACAAGGGAGAGGATTGGCCGTGTGGAATTGAGAGAAAAAACTCAAATTTTTAACAAGAAAGTGGTGATAGATTTTTGTCTACAAGGAGATTCAAGGACTTTAAAAGCTAGCTATCAATTCCTAGAAGTATTTGGGAGCTATCTGGACCTTTACCACGCCTCAACACACCCAGAAACGCCTGATACCAGTACCACAGTTTGCCTCTTTTCTTGAATTTGGTTTTAATTATACACTCGTGATAAATGAATTCTAAATATATATTCATGTTTGTATAATCATTTATAACATGTTTGTATAATTAATTGTGTGTTTTGATGCATATCTTACTGAATGCCATTGTTAGGGTTTCAAGGTTCTTTTTAGGGTTTTTCGTTTCGGGAAAAATCAGGGAAAAAGATGAGTACCATTGTACTCACGAGATCAAACCCAGTTGATCTGTATTCTTGGATTAAATTTTTATTGTGTGATTGTGATTTTTGAGATATGTAGGTTTATAGCTACAACACATGTCTGTAGGTAAAACCCCTTGCCTAAAGCGACGGTCCAGCGAAGAAGATGAAGGTGTGTCAAAACATGAGTGGCCAATTTGAATGGCGCGTTTTTTTTATTAGCTTAATTAGGCGTGTATGATTAATCAATCAGTTTATCACTAAACTCAAGACAAATATATCTGAAAAAAGCACACCGTTGCACACTTGCACCCTTAGGGTATACCTCACTCGGTTGCCTTCGAATTACGGTCACAATTCTCGAAACATGAGAATTTTTAGTGGTTGTCCTTAAGTCTAGAGATCACTAGTCCCTCGATGACCCTCTCGACTGTTGCCTCGGTATAAAAGTGATCTTAGGGCTTTAGGAAAATTATTAAGAGTTTTTGCCCAATTGCCTTTAGTGATTGTACGTCCCTTTCGATAGTCCCTCAAACATCCAGTGACTAGGGCTACCTACTCACTAATCGTAGGATAGAACTGTCTAAAGGATAGGAGGAAAAGAACAAACTTTTTTCGAGTAGGTAGATAACTGTTAGGTACTTGCTCAAACAATTATTTTTACACACCACACTTTCAAACATTTTTCAAACAATTTTTTTTAAAATGCTTTATCACACTCTTGAGGACTGATACAAGGGTTATCATAAAGCGAATCGCCGCAATAAGGCATTTTCAAACAAAAACTTTTTCATACAAACACGAAAGCAGTTTTCAAAAATGAGCAAGTACCTAAGAGCCCGTAGAAAACTACGGATGGAAAGGGTTCTAACACCTTCCCTTTCCATAATCTACCCCCTTACTCAGAAAATCTCGAAAAAAGGTCTTTTTCTATTCTTTTCACCCTTTCCTTTGTTGGATAAAAGAAAAGTCGGTGGCGAATCTTGCTTATCGCAAAATTTGCGAACAAAAAACGCAAACCAATATTAATAGTCGGTTCTGCCACCGTATCACAATAAGCCATAAATATTTTGAAATCAAGAGGGTAAATTTTAGGGTGCAACAGATATCATTCGACAGGAGGTTACAAGTTGTTTGACCTAGTGAACAAGCAGATTGTGATCAGCAAGGACATGATCATAGATGAGATTAAAGAATGGGATTGGATAGAAAATGTCAAGAAAGATTCAGTAACAAACTTATTTGAAGAACCAGCAGTTGATGTCGAAAGAGAAGTTTAACAAGAGGAAGTTATAGATCAACCAGGACCAAGCATACCTCATAGAACAAGACACATGCCTGCATGGTTGCAGGATTGTGTTATTACATTAGATGATGTAGTTGATAATAAAATTGAGCTGGTACATTATGCTTTCAATGCAGATGTCAAACCTGTCAATGCAATTGAAGCATGGAAAGATTCGAAGTGGGTGAAAGCAATGAATGAAGAAGTGAAATCCATCAAAGACAATACACTTGGTCACTTCTCGAATTACCTTAAGGAAAGAATGCAATTGATGTCAAGTGGGTATACAAGATGACATTGAATCCCAAATGGGAAGAAAATCTACAGAAAGATAGACTTGTGGCGAAAGGATTTCTTCAGAAAGAAGGAATTGACTTTGATGAGGTTTTTGCACCTGTTGCTAGAATCGAAACAATTAGGTTGATTGTTGGTCTAGCAGAAATAAATAGTTAGGGCACATGTCAGATGGACATGAAATCTGCGTTCCTGAATGGACCCTTAGATGAATAAGTTTATGTTGCACAACCAGTTGGTTTTGTGAAGCATTGCAAAGAGAGAAAGATGTACAGACTACATAAAGCCCTGTATGGATTGAAACAAGTTACAAGATCTTGGAATAAGAAGATTGATAGTTTCATAAGGGAGAAGTAATTTGTGAAGTGCACAACTGAACATGGAGTATATATAAGAAGAAGCAATAGTGAATTACTTATACTATGTCTCTATGTTAATGACTTGTTAATAATAGGTATATGCAAAAGTGAGATCAAAGACTTCAAAGGTGATCTCAGCAAGGAATTCGAAATGTCTGATCTCGGTGACATTTCATATATCCTTGGCATCGAATTCTACAAGAGCAATAGAGGTTCGATGATGCATCAAAAAAGATATGCAGGAGAAATTCTCAAGAGATTTGAGATAAAAGAATGTAACTCGACATCGACACCTGCTAAACCAAGGTTTCAATTGTCGAAAGATTCAGATGAAGGTGATGTCAACCCAACCCAATACAGAAGACTTATTGGGTCATTGAGATACCTTTGTCATGCAAGGATTTACTTAGCATACAGTGTAGGTATGGTGAGTAGATTCATGCAGAATCCAAAGGTACCACACTTAGCAGTGGCAAAGAGGATATTAAGGTATCTGAAAGGAACTCTTGATTATGGCATTTTATTCCCTACAGCTGATAAAGGAAAAGAATGCAAGTTAGTTGGATACACTGATTCAAGTTGGTGTAGTAATGTTGAGGATCGAAAATCCAAAGCAACATACGTGTTCATTCTAGGTGGTGCAACAGTTGTGTGGAGTTTGAGAAAAGAACCATTAGTGGCATTATCATCATGCAAAGTAGAGTACATAGTTACTTCTCTTTGTGAATGTCAAGCAACATGGATAGGGAACTTGGTCGAAGAAATCACAGGGAAAGATCATGGGGCAATTACCATGAAGATCGACAGCATGCCAGCTATCAATCTGGAAAAGAATCCGATAGAACATGGTGGAAGAAAGCACATCAAAATGAGGTTCCACTATCTTCGAGAGTAGGTAGAAAATGAGAATATGAACTTGGAACATTGCATAACTAAGAATCAGATTGCAAACATCATGACAAAGGGTGTGCAGGTCGAAGTATTCAGAAGACTAAGAGCTATGATGAATATAGATAGATTAGACACAACTAATTAGGTGGTGTGTTGAAAGTATAATTCCTTGTGTTGAAGCAGGATGTTGCTCAGCACAAGGTGTGTCGAAGCAGTTCCTACACACAGATTTGATTTAGATTTAATTTAGTTCCAAAATAGATATTTTTGGCTTTTATAGTTTTAGGCTTTTTTAGCTTAGGGAAAAATCAAGCTCAATTATAAATAGAGTGTGTAATCAGTTATTTTTGTAATCAATTCATTCATTCACAGTATTTGCAGTTTCATGTAAATAAGAAATTTTTCCATACTTTGTGGGCAGTGAGTTACTCTGCAGAAACCCTAATTTTTATTCTTCTTTAATATTATTTTCTTTTTCATTGTCATTGTGTGGTGATAACAATCTTGTTCGTCAAGATTGATAGAAATTCATCATAGGCTTCTGTGGATTTCTAAAACTAAAGTCATTAAAAATTTGTAGCGAAAGGCCCTTTATGAAGGTATCGACAATTTGATAACGAGAGGGAACATGTAATACGTGCACTTGATCGTGAGCAATTTTTTCCCGCACAAAGTGTATATTCATTTTGATCTGTTTGGTGCATTGATGTTGAACTCGATTATCGAATAGGTACACAACATTGACATCATCATAATAGACTAAAGTTGATTTTGTAATAGGTCAATGTAGTTCTAAAAGTATATTTTGAATCCAGCACGATTCAGGTACTACATTATCCATACCTTGGTATTCGGCCTCTGCACACGGTTGAGATAAGGTATGTTGACATTTCGTAGACCAATAGAACAAATTTCCACCAAGATACAAACAATACCCAGAGGTAAATCTTCTTGTGTCTGGACAACCAGCCCAGTCAGTGTCTGTGCAAGATACGAGCTTGTCGATGGAGGAAGAATACATGTATAGGCCAAATTTAACAGTACCGTGATGTAACGAATGGTCTGTTTTAAGGCATACATGTGTTGTGTCTTTGGATCATGCATAAAGAGGCACACTTACTAACTTCATATGATATATTTAGTCTTGTAATGTCAAGACTTTGATATTTTGTTGGATCATGATATGGATTACCTAAGGACCCGATGAGTTTTGATTTGGTATCCACTGGTGTTGGGACTGGCTTACAATTGGACATTCCTGCATGTTCAATAATCTCTTATGCATATTTTTTTGAAAGATAAAAATACCTTCTGAATGTCGAGTAACAGAGATTCCTGGAAAATAACTTAGAGGACCAAGGTACTTCATTGCAAATAATTCAAAACTCATCTTGGACATAATATACTCACGAAGAGAGTCGAATGAAGAAGTGGGGATAATGTCATCTACATATAGAAGAATGTAAGTCATTTCATTCCCATTATGATAAATAAATATTGAGCGATCAAAAATGATGTGAGAGAATCCCATTGTAGTGATATAATCAACAAACCGCTGATATCAGGAGTGTGGTGCTTATTTGAGTCCATAGAGAGACTTTTTGAACAAACACACATGGTTCAGGAATCGAGGGTGACAGAAGCCTGGAGTTTGGTGCATGTACACAGTTTCATCAAGATTATCATGCAATAAGGCATTTTTAACATCCAATTAATGAAGACACCATGATTTTGACAAGGCAACACTGAGTACTGAGTGAATAGTAGTCGGTTTGAGTACGGGGCTGAAGGTTTCACCATAATCAACACATGTTTGTTGGTTCGCTCCGTTAACTACAAGGTAAGCTTTGTACTGCTTGAATGATCCTGTCATACCTCAAATTTGCCCTATTTTTTCCTAATATTTTTTCCTATTTCCAAAAATTACTTTGCTTTATAAAATATTTTTCATATAAGTTATGGGGGTTTAAAATTTATTAATGGGCCTTTCTAAATCAGAACGGGCTCGTGTGATTTTTTTTAGTCCGTTAAAATCTAAAAGAAGGAGGTTTTCACTATTTAAAAAAACTCTTGGGCCTTTCAAAATTAGGAAGGCCCATATGAGGTTAAGTTCTTTTAATAGGCGAGGGGTATGCTATCACTTGAGAGGTTTATAGATTAATAAAGGCCAGCCTGTTAGGATTATTGAGGCATGTTCCTTTTTTAAAAAAAAGGTTAGGAGGGAGGGGTGTGTGTTTAAAGTCAGAGAGGCCCAATAGATAGTGTGGCCCATTTATTTTTTTGGCTTGTTTTGGAAAAAATTGTCTTGTTTTCGCTTACAATGTCACTATTGTTATTACAATAAAAAAATTATATTTTAAAATTAAATTATTATATTTGTTTTTATTAATTAAAGGAAATAAGCGTTAAAAGGTTTTTTTGCATAGTCCATTTAAGTAGGCCCAAGTCCAAGCCCAAAACAAAAAGAGAAAGTATGGCCCAAAACCTAAAAACTATTATTGTTCACATCAAACAAAACTCGTATTGGAACATTGATTATCCGGATTTCTTTATACAATCACCATCAATATAGAGTTAATACAAATCAAACTAAAACCAAGTCTGGAAAAGAACAAGATCGACACAGAATTGGAATCAAAATACTGATACAGAAACTTAATCAATACAAATCAAAGCAATTACAAAAAAATCAAAACAATTTCCTAACTAGTCAAAGTAACAACAGACATCAATTTGTTTCCTAAAAATATAATCCCTAAGAACACTATAAGTACCTAGACGCTAAGAACAGTAGAGAACAGGCCATGCTGGTACTTTGTCTTGAAACCATATTTCCACTTTTCTTCAAAATCAAGTAACATAGCCATAAGTTTATATCTTGTGCTTCTGACCCTCTCAAGTGTTACAATATTTTCCATACATATGCACAAGTTGTTTGCAAGTTAACACACAAATACACAAGCTCTAAAAATCCCCCGAAGTCAGATTTGCACAACAGACCTCCATTGTTGCATATTCTGGCCAAAAATCCCAAAATCAAAAACTACTCGTGCGTTTCTTGGCCTTTTGCTTCCAAAAGCTTCCAAACATCATACATAAGCCATCCTTGTCCCTTTTACACGACTGTAACACCATCTTCACCCATTTCCAAGTTCAAAAATAGAGCGTCACAGTTGGACTTCTCCAGACCATTCCAGCCACCTTCAGCTCAAGTCAGCCATTACATTAGCTTCCTAGAGGTCCAAGGAAGCTAACCTGATCATTACCATCACTTGAAACAAGCTTAAACTCATTTCACGATATCTAGTTTTGAGGTTTTTTTTTTGAACTTCTATCTCATTATTTAGGCATTGTTATGCTTACATTTGTGAAGATAGAATGTAGATATCATTGCCCTGAAACTATACATGTCCATAGATTTCATTTATGTTGCTTGACCATGGAGAATTTTGAGTTTGAACTTGCTTAAAAATTTAGGTCAGAATTTGGTAATTTCATAAATTCATCCTTATCTTTGAATGTTAGCTTAAATTAGTTACATGGATGGGTTCGTGGTGAAAAAATGCACAAGTTTCATGTTTACATTTTTAAAAATGGTTGAGGAATGAGTAAGTTACATATCATTTGGCTGGAGGTTGAAGATGAAGTACAGTCAGGGTGAAATTTATGTTATGTATTTATGTTTGTGTCAATGATAACGGATGTACAGCCACCCCAGTGGCAAAGGTAGCGCGCGTGTATGCATAAGGTCTAGGGTTCAACACCCAGCGCTACCTTTTGGTGTTATTTTTCACATTTTCCCTTTTTTTTTTATTTCCAAACAGCGCCTGGGTCTCTTGTTGGACCTAACCTTCTTTTTGCTAGCTTCTAACTCCCTGCCTTATTTCAGCACCCCCTGGCCCATTATTTCTTTATTTCATATTTTTGTTTTATTTTACTTTCATATTTTCTTTTATTATCTTTGTTATTATTATTATTAATAATATTATTATTATTAATAAAAATCCAAAAATATTTATTTTATTATTTTTACACTCATTTATATTTTATTTCTCTTTATAAAAACTAAAAAGAACAAAAACAATTTTTTTAATAAATTAATTTCTTTTTCTTGATTAATATTTAGATAATTAGGTTTAATTATTATATTATATTATTTTCTTGTAAATTAAAATTAATTTAGAACTTAGGTTTATTTTAATTAATTAATTTTTATATACTTTTTTTATTCAAAACCTTTCATAAAAAAACCTAAAAATACTTTTTTAATTTAATTTATTTCTTAATTAGTTTTATTTAATTTTCACTAATTATTTTCTTAATTAGGTTAAGCCTCTTTCATAAAATCCAAACAAAGATTCATTTCCTTTCCATTACATACTTCTATATTTATCCATTTTTATACTTTATTTATTCAATTATTTGTACATATTCAATATGGTTGTTATAATTAATTAGATTTATTTTTATTGCAATTACCCCATTTGTAAATTTGTACACCCCCTCCCATATTGATGTAATAGCTTAGTATTTTTATTTTCCGCAATTTAATGCTTTATATATAAATGCTAGTAAATTAGGGTTTGTATGGAAATATTAAAATCAACAAGTTAGCAAACCCTAATTCAAGATAAAACAATGCATGTAAATCAACACACTTGCACACTTACACCCTTAGGGTAAATCCACTTTGTTGCCTTATGAAAAATGGTCATGTTATGCATGTGGAGTATCTTAGCAAAAGCAATCAAAAAATACAAGATCATAGTCCCTCGATGACGCTATCAAAGTTATCTTTCAAAATGATCTTAGTCCCTCAAAGAGAATTGCTAAGATATTTCACAACATTGCTATCATGGCTATACGATGACCCATGCCCGTCCCTTTACATCCAAAGATAGGGCTTCTTACCAAATCAATGGTAAGATAGCAATATCAAAGGAAAGGAGGAAATGAACTAAGACTTTTGAGTAGGTAGATTATTCCTAGTTGCTTGCTCATTTTCAAATCAAAACATCCTTGCTATTTTTAAAACAAACACCAACACTTTCAAAACATCTCTCAAATTTGAAACATTTTCAAAAGCTTAACACTTTGTATACGTTCTTACGAATGAGAACTATTACAAAGTTTGCCTAAACGATGGCGCCTTTTCCAAATACTTTCAAAAACCACACAAAGCACATTTTTAAACAAAAGCAAGTGATCTAGCAAGAAACTAAGAGCCCATAGATAATTATGGATGAAAAGGGTGCTAACACCTTCCCTTTTCATAATCTACCCCCCGAATTCAAGAAATAATCTCAAAGGTCTTCCTGTTCTTTTCAGCCTTTCCTTTTTGGATAAAAGAAAAGTCGGTGGCGAATCTTACTAACCACAACATTTGCAATAAAACTCAAAACACCTAAGTCAGTTCTCTCACCGTATCACAGAATTGGCGACTCTGCTGGGGAAATAAACTTAAAAGTGGGGTTACCTTAGGTCTAGATCACCTTTACTTAATTTCATTGTTTGAATTGATTGTTTACATTTTGGTTCCTTGTTTGGGCTTAAATCCTCTACCCGGATTTGGGATACCTTATAGGTAAGTAGCAATACATTATGGAAATTGTGTGGGGTATACCGACATGGTCTAAGCAATAGCTATGTTAGTGTGATATATTTGTGGGTACAGGTAGCCCTTGAGTAGTCAAGGAGAATACGGGGCCGTTGAGTGATGTCATGAAGCACTAATTGACTTTTAGAACCTTTACTTGACCAACTTGGCCATTAGGACGTAGTGAGATAACCGACTTTGGTGAAGTCCTAATTTGGTAGATACTCGATACTACACTAATTGAGGTTTGATTTTCGGGATATTTCGGTCATCGTGAAAGAGGCTTGTGCTGTAACAATGCCTGAGAAGACAGACCAATGATATTGGGATCCTTTAGAACCCGGATACTATTTTTAGGATAGGTTTGAGCCAACTAAACTTCAAGAGGGTACTTACCTATGAGAATCCATGCAAGCCTAAACATAAGGACTTGTTTGTCTTGTATATATTTACTTGTACATAACATCATAAACATCATAACATCATACTCATACTCACTAACCACTTCAAGAATTTTTGGGATTTATCTTTGTTCTGTTTTGTAGGACATGGATTCTATTCGCAGGAAAACCATTCAACTCAATCTCGTAAGGATTCCTCCTCAACTCAAAGAGTTAGCATCAAGGGTTCCTAATAATTCTCCATTCACCAAAAGACATGGTTGCCTCCTAAACTTGGTTTCCTCCAACACTGTTGAAGATATGATGAAGGTGCTTTTCCAATTCTTTGATCCTCTACACCATTGCTTCACTTTTCCCGATTATCAACTTGTGCCAACTTTGGAAGAATTCTCCCAAATCTTAAGGATTCCCATTCTCAATCAACTACCCTTCAACGGTACTAAAAGAGATCCAAAACCTGAATAGATTTCTCAAACCCTACACTTGAAACAATCTGATGTCACAACTAATTAGGAAACAAGGAGTGGTGTCAAAGGTTTCTTGGCCAAGTTCTTGTTTGAGAAAGCTCAAGATTGTTGGAACTCCTTGGACTTACAATCTTTTGAGGAAATTGTGGCCCTTCTCATTTATGGGATGGTTTTGTTTCCAAATCCTGACCAACTCATAGATGTAAACACCGTCAAAATCTTCATGTCTCGAACCCGGTGCCTACTTTGTTAGGATACATCCTACATTATTTTCACTCTCGCACTATGAGAAAGAGAGGTATCCTCATGTGTTGTACTCCTCTCTTGGAAAGATGGTTTATTTCGCATCTTCCCCAATCTGTATTGAAGAATGAGCAAGGTTCAAGGTGGTCCCATAGGTTGATGACGCTCAGACATTCAGATATTCATTGGTGTTCCCGATCTTTGGAGAATGTTACTATCGTAGATTATTGTGGAGAATTCCCTAATGTCCCCTTACTTGGCATTAGAGGAGGTATCACTTACAACCCATGCTTGGCCTTACGACAGTTTGGTTACACCCGAAGGGATGGTCCACATGAGATGCTTATCCAAGGATTGGTATTTGACTATGAGAATGACGATCAAGGTTACCGCCTAAGGTTTATCCGAGCTTGGAGGATGTTGAACAAGGTGGATAGTAAGAGACTAGGACACGGGAATTCCATTCCCCTCGAACCTTACCTTAAATGGGTGCGAGCTCGTGCTCAGAAACTTGTAATGCCTTACCCCTCCATCATGTTAGTTTTCATGGAGCCTGTGGTTGAAGGAGATGTTCCCTACACTATCCTCCATCCCGACATGCCGACTTCTCTCGAAGACTTGCAAAAAAGGATGGATTCAGCTTAAGGAAGAACAAGATACTTTCGAAGCTCAATTATATGCTAGTGAGAAGAAGGTCTTGGAGCTTACGAAGCAGCTACAAGAAGAGCAAAGTGTGAACACCTATCTCGCGCCGAAGAGAATGCGTTCAGTCTTTTCATCTTAGAAAGTTATTTTGTAAGCCCAAGAGGCATGATGTAATCTTTCTTTTTTGTTTAATGAAAATTGACGTTTGTTCTTTCCTTTGTCTATATAAATTTGAATCTCATTAATCCTTGAAATCATTTGCATATATATATTCCATGCATCATAACATGCCAGGTTTTCACATAACAAGTTTCCTTATCTTTCTGTTGTTTATTTCAACAAGATGGATCTAGAGAAAACTGTAAAGGATCTCCATGCACAAAATTCTTAGTTCCAGGAAACTCCACTAGCCCTAGCCAAGGGGCAGCAAGACATGATGGCTTTACTGGCAGTTAAGAAGAAGCCCAAGAAGAAAGCTCTACTCAACATGGGTAGAAGTTTCAAGGAGACAGTCCGTCAAATCCCAGTAGGAGGAGATCCGTATGAAGAGGACGAGAACCAGATTGGTGAGGTCAAGAGTACTCAGGCTGACTATGTCAATGATCAAGTATCTAAGTATGATTATTTCGACGAGCAGTATCCACCCGTTGATATCAAATATAAGCAGTTAGAAGACAGATTGAAAGTTGTTGAAATCCAGGTTGTCCCCGGTTTAGATTTTGATGACTTGGGTTTGATCTCTGGGGTAGTCATCCCCCACAAATTCAAAATACCATTCTTGGCAAAGTACGATGGGGTTTTGTGTCCGAAACTCCATTTGAAATCTTATGTGTGCAAGATGCAGCCGCACACTGCTGATAAGAAGCTTTGGGTTCACTTTTTCTAAGAGAGCTTGGCTGGAACGCAACTTGAATGGTTTTATGAGTTGGATGGATCCCGTATCAATACTTGGGAGGATTTAGCTACCGCATTCTACCATCAGTATCAGTATAACACCGACTTGGCGCCAACGAGGGTTCAATTACAAGATATGACCATGGGAAAGAATGAAGGATTTAAGGAATATGCGCAAAAGTGGAGAGACCTTGCTAGTAGGTTTCAACCACCCTTGACTGATAGGGAACACATCGACATGTTCATGGGCACTTTATCTGGTCCCTTCTTTAATCTGTTGGTAGGCTGATTTTCTTCTGGTTTTACCGAATTAATCTTAACCGGTGAGAGAGTTGAAAGTGGCATAAAAAGTGGGATGATCTCTGTGGCGTCTGCCTCCACTTCAAATCCTATCAAGAAACCTTTTGTTACAAATAAGGAAGTCAATTTTGTGTACGGGGCAAGGGCCCGTACCATGAAGAATGATCATCTGTCTGTAACTATCGTCGGAATCTCCAATCCAACTCCTACTCCAAGACCATCTGCAAATCATCAACATTTTGAAACTCCAAGAAGAAAGTTTACGAGGTTAGGCATGTCATTGTCTCAAGCCTTACAAAATTTTCTCAAGGCTAATTTAGTTACATTGCGCGATCCTCCCGCCAACCCTTATACCTCGTCACCGAAATATAATCCAAACGTTAAGTGTGCTTACCACTCGAGCAGCCTCGGGCACGAAAATGACCAGTGATGGGCCTTGAAGAACAAAATCTAGGATTTGATTGACAACAAGACTATTGAGTTTGATCCTTCTCCAACTCCGAATGTAATCACCGCTCCAATGCCGAAGCATGACAAGAGTGTTAATGTTGTTGAAGATATAATTTTTGTTTCCTCTGTTGAATAATTGACTACTTCACTTAATATAATCAAAAACAATCTGTTGAAAGTTGGAATCTTCCCTGGATGTGTAAAAGACTGTGTGTGTTGTACAAGACAACTCAATAGATGTGAAGGGATGAAGAAAGGAATTCAACGCCTGATGGATAGCCATGAAATTCTATTTAATAAAACCCCACCTGCCAAAAGTTTGATTAAAAAGTGTGAAGACCTCTCCATTATTACCCTCTTAAACAAGCCTCTTAGGATCACCTCCAAAGGTCCTATTACGATTTCAAATGAACCCATTGTTGCTCCCTTAATAATTACCAATCCCGGCCCAATTCCCTACTCTTCAAACAAAGCGGTACCATGGAACTATGGTGCTGAGGTGTTCTATCATGGGATTAAACAAGACTCCTGGATCGAAGAAGGAAAAGATGACAATGTTGGCAACATAGCTGGCTCAAGAAAAGTGACTAGAAATGGGAGAATATTTTCACCCAAATATCTCACCACCAGTTGTTACAAAGACGCCCATCTGCATTACTGCTGCCAAGCCAAGTACCGATACAAGAGGGAAGGAGAAGGTTATTGAGCCTGATGTGATTGAAGTACCCGCAAAGGATGTTGCTAATGGAGAGCCCTCTGCTTGCGAGATGGACAAGATCTTGAAGATAATAAAAAGAAGCAACTTCAAGATTGTGGAATAGTTGGGGCAAACCCCTTCTAAGATTTGAATGTTGTCATTGCTGCTTTGTTCTGATGCCCATGCTCGGACATTAATCAAGTTCCTAAAAAAAGGCTCATGTCCCCCATGAGACAACAACAGACCAATTTGAGAATTGTGTGGCTAGCCTGACGGCTGATAATTGCTTGGGATTTTCGGATGCTGACTTAACACCGTTAGGGAAGAACCACAATAAAGCTTTACATGTTTCTGTCGAGTGCAAAGGGACCACCTTAGCACATGTTCTAGTCGACACTGGTTCTTCCCTGAATGTATTACCCAAGGGGGCGTTAGACCGTCTAGACTGTGAGGGTTTAGTCTTGAAGCCAAGCGATATCATTGTAAGGGCATTTGACGGATCAAAGAGGACTGTTCATGGGGAAGTAGATATTCCAATCAAAGTGGGCTCTCAAATCTTGAACTCCACCTTCTATATTATGGATATTCGTCCTTCCTATTCTTGTCTATTAGGTCGCCCATGGATCCATAAAGCTGGGGCAGTAACCTCAACTCTCCATCAGAAATTCAAATATCCAGTCAAGGGGAGAATAGTCACTGTATGTGGAGAAGAGTCTATGGTAAGCCACCTTAACTCGTTCAAATACGTAGAGATGGATGGATAATTCATTGAAACTCCATGTCAATCCTTTGAATTCGTGCCACCGATGATTGTTGCTACCAAATGTTCTGCTGATGAGTCTACAGTTGTTAAGGCCATGCCAAAGATGGTTTCAGTCAAGGATGCTCGTGTGGCAATTGAAGAAGGAAATTGTGATACTTGGGGGTAACTCCTCGATATCCCGTTTAAAGCAGATAAGTTTGGTATGGGCTTCACTGTCAAAGCTCAGAAGGAAGTGAGGTATGCACGTTCTGGAAAGCCACCTCTCCACATTGAAAGCCATGAAGTCAACGTCGTGGGTGATTCTGATGAAGAAGCTGCATTTGAATATTGGGTGTACCCAACTACAACGGAGCTGAAGAATTGACATGCAAAGTACTTTGTGCCCATCTCCTTCATTGAGGAGTAATCTACTTGTTATTGCTTTTCTTTTAATTCAAGAACATTTTGTCTGTAATATTCAAACAATGACTTTCAAGCCATGTGCCCGGCCCGGGGCACTTTGGTCCATTTGTCAAGGGTTTTATTTATGTTCATCTAATCATATGATCATTCAGTACATTGGACTCTTTTGCATTAAATATTTGTGTTCATTGTCTTTCCTTTCTTTCAAATACATTTTCAAAAAATAGCCATGTATCTTACATGCACACACACACATTCTTGCAGGTCCTCATTCACTTTGGATCCTATTGCCAATGACTCTACTATTGTAGAATATAACTTTGAATGCCTAATTAACCAAGCCGAAGACGAAGGCAAGGAAGATTATGACATACCGGGAGAATTAGCCAGACTTCTATCACAAGAGGGAAAAGCTATTCAACCGCACGAAGAGTCAGTTGAAGTCATCAATCTGGGTACTGAGGCAGATAAGAAGGAAATCAAGATCGGCGCCAATTTGGAAAGCAATGTAAAGAGCAGGTTGGTTCAGATGTTGCATGATTATGTAGAAGTATTTGCTTGGTCTTATGAAGATATGCCTGGGTTGGATACCAACATCGTAGTTCATCGTTTGCCGACAAAAGAAGATTGTCCTTCTGTCAAACAAAAGGTTCGTCGCATGAGGCCTGATATGTCCTAAAAGATCAAAGTTGAAGTAATGAAACAATTTGATGCAGGGTTCCTAGATGTGACATCTTATCCCAAATGGGTTGCCAATGTGGTGCCAGTTCCAAAAAAGGATGGAAAAGTTCGCATGTGCATAGACTATAGGGATCTGAATAGGGAAAGCCCCAAGGATGACTTCCTTCTATCACACATTGACGTCTTAGTTGATAACACTGCTCAGCATAAAGTCTTCTCTTTTATGGATGGTTTCTCCGGCTATAATCAAATAAGGATGGCTCCTAAAGACATGGAGAAGACTACTTTCGTTACGCAATGGGGAACCTTATGCTACAAGGTCATACCGTTCAGATTGAAGAATGAAGGGGAAACATATCAGAGAGCTATGGTAGCTTTGTTTCATGACATGATTCATCATGAAATAGAGGTATATGTGAACGATATGATTGTTAGATCGCAAACTGAAGAGGAACATCTTGATCACCTATAAAAACTATTCGAGGGGTTGAAAAAGTACAAGTTGAGGTTAAACCCTAACAAGTGCACGTTTGGAGTATGTTCTGGAAAGCTTCTAGGTTTTATTGTCAGCAATAAAGGCATTGAAGTTGATCCTGCCAAGGTAAAGGCTATCCGAGAAATTCCAGTCCCTCATTCAGAAAAGGAAGTCAGAGGATTCTTGGGTCGTCTCAATTACATTGCCCTCTTCATATCACACTTAACTGCTACTTGTGAGCTAATCTTCAAACTCTTAAAGAAAGATCAGGTAGTCAGATGGAACGATGAATGCCAAGCTGCCTTTGACAAAATCAAATAATATCTACAAGAACCCCCTATTCTCATGCCACCAGTTGAAGGAAGACCCTTGATCATGTACTTGACAGTACTAGAGAACTCTATGGGGTGTGTTTTGGGCCAACATGACGAGTCTGGCCAAAAAGAGCATGTTATTTATTACCTGAGCAAAAAGTTTACCGACTATGAAACCAGATATTCATTGCTCGAGAAAACTTGTTGTGCTCTGGCATGGGCTGCTCGTCGGCTAAGACAGTATATGTTGACTCATACCACTTTGTTTATTTCTAAAATGGACCCAATCAAGTACATCTTTGAGAAACCTGTCCTTTCCGGACGGATAGCCAGGTGGCAAATGATCTTGACTGAGTACGACATTCAATACACTACACAAAAGGCCATCAAAGGAAGCATACTAGCAGATCATTTGGCCCATCAAGCTGTGGATGATTATCAGTCAATAAACTTCGACTTCACTAACAAGAACATCAAGCTGGTAACCGATTGCGCGAAACCTAGACCGTATGACGGACCTGAACAAGGATCTCGATGGACTATGGTATTCGATGGGGCTTCCAACGCCTTAGGTAACGGAATTGGTATTGTGATCATCTCTCTTGAAGGTTGCCACACTCCAATCACTGCTAGATTATACTTCGATTGCACAAACAATATGGCTGAATATGAAGCATGCATCTTGGGTCTGAAAGCTTCTAATTACTTTAGGATTAAGCATTTGAATGTGTTTGGGGATTCTGCCCTAGTGATCAGCCAAGTAAAAGGAGATTGGGACACTAAACACCCTAATCTCATCCCTTACAAGGAACTTGTACTATCCCTGATTCCCTACTTCGAAGAGATCACTTTTGAGCACTTCCCTAGGGAAGAAAATCAGTTGGCTGACACTTTGGCAACCATGTCTTTAATGTTCAAGGTCAGATTGGATAACGAGGCTCCTACGATTATGATCAAAAGATTCAACGAACCTGCGCATTGTTGTGAGCTTGACACTGATGCGGAAAAGCCATGGTATCATGAGGTGATGAGATATATTGAAGCATAAGAGTATCCAGAGGGAACATCCATCAATCACAGAAAATTCTTATGAAGATTTGCAGTCAAATTCTTCCTAAGAAACAGAATATTGTACAAGCGCAACCATGACTCCACTCTACTCCGATGTGTGAACAAGAAGGAGGCAGGGGAAATCATGGAAGACATGCACGATGGTCTCTTTGGTACTCACTCAAGTGGACATACGATGGCTAAGAAAATCTTAAGAGCTGGCTACTATTGGTCAATGATGGAGACTAATTGCCATCAACACTCGAGGACTTGTCACAAATGTCAAATCTATGCTGACAAGGTCCATGTGCCTCCTATCCCTCTGAATGTCATGACAGCCCCGTGGCCATTTGCAATGTGGGGCATTGATATGATTGGAGAAATCAAGCCAACCGCTTCCAATGGACATCGCTTCATTTTGGTCGCTATTGATTATTTCACCAAGTGGGTCAAATCCGCTTCTTTTGCCTCTGTCACCAAGAATGTGGTAGCCAGATTCATCAAACACAACCTCATCTTCCGTTATGGAATCCCCGAAAGGATTATCACCGAAAATGGGACTAACCTCAACAATTCTATGATTACTGAGCTTTGCACTCAGTTTAAGATCAAGCATCATAATTCTTCTCCTTATAGACCGAAATGAATGGCGCAATCGAAACAACCAACAAAAATATCAAGAAGATTGTGAAAAAAATGGTGGTAACCTATAAGTATTGGCATGATATGTTTTCGTTTTTCTACATGGCTACCTCACTTCAGCTAGAACATCAACTGGGGAAACTCCCTTTTCTCTAGTCTATGGCATGGAAGCTGTTTTGCTAGTGGAAGTTCAGATTCCCTCGCTGAGGATTATGAATGAGGAAGGCTTAGGCGAAGACGAGTGGATTCAAACGAGATTGGATCAGCTGAACTAGATTGACGAAAAACAATTGGCTATTGTTTGTCATGGTGAGACGTACCAAAAACGGATGATCAAGGCTTTCAACAAAAAGATCAAGCCTCGAATATATCAAGCTGGTGACTTGGTGATAAAACGTATCATTCTACCACAAGGAGACCCTAGAGGAAAATGGACTCTCACCTATGAAGGGCCACTTATTGTCAAGAGAGTGTTCTCTGGCGGTGCCATGATGCTGACTACCATGGATGGTGAAGACTTCCCACATCCTATTAATGCGGACATAGTTAAAAAACACTACGCATAAGACACCCGCTAGGTTGACACACCTAGGTAAAATAAGGGCATCACGATAAACCAAAAGGTTTGGGCAAAAATTAGGGATATATGCAAAAGATGGTACACCCGGCAAGTTAAAAACCCGAAAGGGCGGCTTAGGGAAAAATGGGTATCCTAGTGGACTGAAAACCCGAAAGGGCAGTCCAGGCAAAAATTAAGGATTAAAAGCGTATGACTATATCCCGTGGATTCACCACAGTCAACTTTATCACCAAGGTCCGAGTTCAAATGGTCCAAGATCAATTCAATCAATTTCTGTCAACGGAAAGGGGCATTCGAAAACATTTGGGCAATAGTAGAGTTGGAAGGAAATGAAATCATTTCACATGGCTATTTGTTTGTGTTTTCAATTTTGTTTTCCTTTCGACGATTTCCTCTTACTAGGATCTCCGTCTCTTTGTACAAAACGCCTATTCATGGGAAAAATATCAATACAAATATACTTTGAAGTTCAAACTTCCTATCTTTGTTTTGAATGCAAAATTGTCAAACGACTAAAATTGAATGAAGATATGCATATGAACATAATTAAAATTGTTTGGCACGTATGACCTAAACAGCAACAAACATCTCTTTAATGTATATTGGAATATCCCCACACAGTTATTTCATTGACCTTATCCCCCGCAGATCGGCTACAATAGACCAATCTCCAACCAGAGTCTCAATCTCTTGGCATCTCTCTCCCTAGCTAAGTCGATCCTACAAGTAGAAGCATCGTGGATCTCTTCCTCAAAGAACTCGCCTCATCAGCAGTTCATCAAGTATTCATCAAAGAGGTTTATTTCCCCAACAAACAACGAGTAGTATAACTCCCTAGCCAAGTTAAAAATTCCCCAGCTTGGTCTATTTTCTCCAGCTGAGCCTGTTATTCCCAGCTGAATATACCTCCCCAAGTTGAGTCTGTCCTCCCCGACTGAGTTTACATTCCCCAGCTTAAGTTTGCCTTTCAGACTATTGCAAATCATAGGGCCACAACCCCTAATCCCCAGTAAAGTCATCAACAAAACCTTTATTATCTCCAAAAGATACTATGAATCCTGGACCCAACCAGATATTAGCATAATTTTCAAGTTACTATGAATCCTGGACCTGACCAGATAATAGTCAACTTCTCAAGTCACTGTAGAGCCTAGATCCGACCAGATAATAGTGTAATCTTTCAAATAATATGAAGCCTGGACCCGACCAGATAATAGTTTAACTCTTAAAAATATAGAAGAACCTGGACTCAACCAGACCAAGGTTTAACTTCTTTTCCCCAGTAGAGTTTTCCTTTACCCCAAAAAGTTATTGTGAAGCCTGGATCCGACCAGATAGCAATTATCCTCAGAAATTCGTTGTGAAACCTGGAACCCGTCCAGATAACGACTAAATCCCCAATCAGTTTATTGTGAAACCTGGACCCGACCAGATAATAATTAACCTCATCAACCTCAGAAATCTACAAATCCTGGATCTGACCATATGTCAGTTTTCAAGCAAGTTATTGTGAAACCTGGAGCCCGACCAAATAACAACTAACTATGATCCCCAGAGAGACGCTGTGAAGCCTGGACCTGACCGGATAGTAGTTACCACTTCAAGTTACTGCAGAGCCTGGATCCAACCAGATAACATTTAAACTTCCTTATCCCTAGCAAGTTGTTGTGAATCCTAGATTCGACCAGATAACTATTCAATTTCAAGAAATTTTTTGCAAAGCCTAGAATCCGACCAGATAACAGTTAATTTATCTCTTCCTCAGTAAGTTACCGTGAAGCCTGGGACCCGACCAGATAGAAGTTGACATCCTCATTCTCAACAAATTATGAAGCCTGGATCTGACCAGATAACAGCTAACATTCAAGAGAAATTCCCCAGCGGGAGCGTCCTTTCAACAAAGTTTGGAGATATGTATACTCTTCATCCCCAACAGAAATATGGGAGTCAACTTCCCAAAACTCATCAACAGTATTCAGGGATTTATTTTCCCGAACAAAAATATACATCTCACATTCATAGACCGTAGCATATACATACAAATGCATTTAGCATAATACCACATCTGGTGAACATCATGCATACATCTGCATTTTACTAACTCTTTTTCTCGCATGTAAAACATCAAGTTTTAGTATAAATCAACAAGAGATTTGTTCTGATACTTATTCCAGTGTTTAACAACATTCCTCCAATTGGCATCTATAAGCCCCTTACAATCCATTTTTGAGTGTAAATTTCTGGGCACTCTAGTGCTCAATCATCTTCCACCTTCAAGTCACGAATGGCGGATCCGCCAATCTAACTCTTCAGGTTTAAGAATATTAAACAGAGGCAGATGTTGCACCCAAAAATTTTCCCTCTCATTTATCAATTAATTTATCACAATATCTCCTTGGGTTCAAGATTGTACTAAGGTTGATCAGCTCAAGACACCTCCTCAAACACTGATGACTGAATATTAGGGTTTGAGATTGCACAAGGATAATTGAACTTTTAATGCCTCATATGACCTTCATGGATCATTTTGGACCCTCAAGATTTCTCATGTCAAGTTTCAAGTCTTGGATCACATTTTTGCCCAGTCAATTGATCAGTTGACCTAAAATCAGCTGTATTGGAAAAAAAAGTCAATTGTGGCCAATTTACAGTCAAACTTCATAATTTTTTATCCATATCAACACCATGAACCTATATATGTCATTTGGTCAAGTTTGGACCACAATTCCTCAATAAATTTGATCAGATCATCAAAAGGGCAAAATGGTCAAAATTAGGGTTTTGATTGAGAAAGGGCAATTTCTGATTTTTTGACCTAGCAAATGTTTGATTAGTTGGAGACATGATCTCAATGATTCAATTGCATCATTTTTACCTAATGTCATGACTCAAAGCTTCCCTCAAGATCAATTGATTGATAGTTGATTTCCAGTCAACTGATCAAAAGTCAACTGCACACTGAAAAGTCAAACTTTGACTTTTTGGTCAAAATCAAGTGTCAAAGATCACAATTCATCAAAACATGTCAAAATATGAAACTTTTTCATCAAGAAATCAAAAAGTCAATATTACAAGCTTTCCAAAATGTCCAAGAACTCATTGAGATCATGTTTGAGCAAATAGAATCGAAGAGATGAAGTTAGGGTTTCATTCTTGATTCACAAGCCATTTCCATGATGAACAAGAATTCAAATCCAAGCCTAGGCTGCATAATCTTTACTTTGCAGACCTCAAACTTGTTTGGCACTCTATAATTAAATGTTTTCACAGCTGTTAGAAGCTTTAATCCAAGCATTCAATGCATTGCCATTTTGGAAAAGTGGCTTTTTTGCACAAAGTCAATTCTTGAGCTTTGCACTTGTTTTGTTCTGACCACACACAAACTAAAAGCCAGAAGAAACTTGTCTAAAGCCTCAAAATAACTCAGGCCATGCTGGTACTTTGTCTTGAAACCATATTTCCACTTTTCTTCAAAATCAAGTAACATAGCCATAAGTCTATATCTTGTGCTTATGACCCTCTCAAGTGCTACAATCTTTTCCATACATATGCACAAGTTATTTGCAAGCTAACACACGAATACACAAGCTCTAAAAATCCCCCAAAGTCATATTTGCACAACAGACCTCCATTGTTGCATATTCTGGCCAGAAATCCCAAAATCAAAAACTACTCGTGCGTTTCTTGGCCTTTTGCTTCCAAAAGCTTTCAAACATCATACATAAGCCATCCTTATGCCTGTTACACGATTGTAACACCATCTTCACCCATTTCCATGTTCAAAAATAGAGCATCACAGTTGGACTTCTCCAGACCATTCCAGCCACCTTCAGCTCAAGCCAGCCATTGCATTAGCTTCCTAGAGGTCCAAGGAAGCTAACTTGATCATCACCATCACTTGAAACAAGCTCAAACTCATTTCACGGTTTCCAGTTTTGAGGTATTTTTCTTGAACTTCTATCTTATTATTTAGGCATTGTTATGCTTGCATTTGTGAAGATAGAATGTAGATATCATTGCCCTGAAACTATACATGTCCATAGATTTCATTTATGTTGCTTGAGCATGGAGAATTTTGAGTTTGAACTTGCTGAGAAGTTTAGGTCAGAATTTGGTACTTTCATAAATTCATCCTTATATTTGAATCTTAGCTTAAATTAGTTACATGGTTGGGTTCGTGGTGAAAAAATGCACAAGTTTCATGTTTACATTTTTGAAAATGGTTGAGGAATGAGCAAGTTACAGATTATTTGGCTGGAAGTTGATGATGAAGTACAGTCAGGGCGAAATTTAAGTTATGTATTTATTTTTGTGCCAATGTTAACGGATGTACAGCCACCCCAATGGCAAAGGTAGCGCGCGGTTATGCTTAAGGTCCAGGATTCAACACCCAACGCTGCCTTTTGGTGTTATTTTTCACATTTTTCCCTTTTTTTTCCAAACAGCGCATGGGCCTCCTGTTGGGCCTAACCTTATTTTTGCTAGCTTCTAACTCCCTGCCTTGTTTCAGCACCCTCTGGCCCATTATTTCTTTATTTCATTTTTTTGTTTTATTTTACTTTCATATTTTCTTTTATTATCTTTGTTATTATTATTATTAAGAAAAAAATCCAAAAATATTTATTTTATTATTTTTACACTCATTTATATTTTATTTCTCTTTATAAAAACTAACAAGAACAAAAACAATTTTCTTAATTAATTAATTTCTTTTTCTTGATTAATATTTAGATAATTAGGTTTAATTATTATATTATATTAATTTCTTGTAAATTAAAATTAATTTAGAACTTAGGTTTATTTTAATTAATTAATTTTTATATACTTTTTTTATTCAAAACCTTTCATAAAAAAAACCTAAAAATACTTTTTTAATTTAATTTCTTTCTTAATTAGTTTTATTTAATTTTCACTAATCATTTTCTTAATTAGGTTAAGCCTATTTCATAAAATCCAAACAAAGATCCATTTCCTTTCCATTATATACTTGTATATTTATCCATTTTTATACTTTATTTATTCAATTATGTGTACATATTCAATATGGTTGTAATAATTAATTAGATTTAATTTTATTGCAATTCCCCCATTTGTAAATTTGTACACCCCCTCCCCTATTGATGTAATAGCTTAGTATTTTTATTTTCCGCAATTTAATGCTTTATATATAAATGCTAGTAAATTAGGGTTTTTGTGGAAAGATTAAAATCAACAAGTTAGCAAACCCTAATTCAAGACAAAATAATGCATGTAAATCAACACGCTTGCACACTTACACCCTTAGGGTAAATCCACTTTGTTGCCTTATGAAAAATGGTTATGTTATGCATGTGGAGTATCTTAGCAAAAGCAATCAAAAAATACAAGATCATAGTCCCCCGATGATGCTATCAAAGTTTCCTTTCAAAATGATCTTAGTCCCTCAAAGAGAATTGCTAAGATATTTCACAACATTTCTATCATGGCTATACGAGGAACCATGCCCATCCCTTTACATCCAAAGATAGGGCTTCTTACCAAATCAATGGTAAGATAACAATATCAAAGGAAAGGAGGAAATGAACTAAGACTTTTGAGTATGTAGATTGTTCCTAGTTGCTTGCTCATTTTAAAATCAAAACATCCTTGCTATTTTCAAAATAAACACCAACACTTTCAAAACATATTTCAAATTTGAAACATTTTTAAAAGCTCAACACTTTGTATATGTTCTTACGAACGAGAACTATTACAAAGTTTTCCTAAACGATGGCGCCTTTTCCAAACACTTTCAAAAACCACACATAGCAGATTTTCAAACTAAAGCAAGTGATCTAGCAAGCAAATAAGAGCCCATAGATAACTATGGATGAAAAGGGTGCTAACACCTTCCCTTTTCATAATCTACCTGATGGGCTGTTTAATCTGTAACGTATAGCCTAAATGTAGTACTGCAAGTGTACAGCCTATCGAAGTAATATATAAGATTATCGAACCACAGAGACCAATTGTCAATCTATCAACTCTATTGCTAAGGTGCTTATCTAAGGCGAATAAGGATATTGATGTGAGTGCAGTGCACAAAGTAAATATGCGAGGGAAATAACAGTTTAAAAGACAGGTTGGAATGTAAATCATGTAATCAGATATTGGTTCGGTCATGCGTAGATGAACCTACTTATGGGGCAGTATTTTCTGTTGATAGCAAAGAATCAGTTTAACGGGAACCTGTAGCTTTTGACTACTAAGAACCGAGTTTACTCTTTAAATTAAATTCCTTTATTGTCACATATAAAGGGTGCCTTCCGCGTTAAAGAGGTAAACCTATTTTTAAGAAATTGATAGTTTTGACTTAACAGAAAAGTGATCTTACTCGGAAAGATTAACTTAAAGAGACTTTTGGCTTTTGACCAAGAGTCAGATTTTAAACCTACAAACGCGTCCGAAAATAGTTTCAAAATCGTTTTCTAAAAAGGTCAATGATTCCTATTTAACCAATCAACGGCTGTCGCTCTTTTTGTTTGGTTAAATAATAATCAAGTCGTATCGTTAGTTTGGACGGCTTTCGATCTTACCCAATAAACATTTAAACACAATTGACTTAAGTTAGAAGCAAAACATCCCCAGAGTATTTTCACTAGCATGATAATTGGAACACAACCACGATGACAATCATTACATCCTAACCTTTATAGTTTAGCCAGACATAATAAGTGCGAGTCTATAAAACGTGTAGACTATGGTAAGAGCATTTAAAGTCTATAAAACGTGTAGACTATGGTAAGAGCATTTAAAGTCTATAAAACGTGTAGACTATGGTAAGAGCATTTAAAGTCTATAAAACGTGTAGACTATGATAAGAGCATTTAAAGTCTATAAAACGTGTAGACTATGGTAAGAGCATTTAAAGTCTATAAAACGTGTAGACTATGATAAGAGCATTTAAATAAAGAAATGCAATAAATTAGAACCTTGCTCCGGTCAGAGACTTGAATCTGATACAAATCTACGGAAAAGTAAGGCCGGTATGATGAACTTCAACCAAAGTGCTCCAAGACTCGATTACAACTCAATCTACACCGCAATAACTCCCCGATGTGAAGAGATTATTACTTTACAGAAACTGATAGTATATGGCTTAAGATTGTACTAAGCTTGGATGAAACTAAAGAATGAGAATCGAAAGCTATTTATAGAGGAACTTTGAGGTGCGTAAGGACCAGCATGCCCCTTAACTTCTTTTGAGCGGGAGCCTTTTTGTGAAGGCCGCGGGCGCGGTGAGGGTGGCCGCAGGCGCGGCGCCTGGAACCGCCACATCATGGGAACGTGGCAGTTGATCTCTGGGTGAAAGTGGGCCACGTCATCGCGTTTCCTGTAGCCAGCGCGGTGCTGAACGCCATAAGTGCAAAATATCTTGAAAAACCCTAATTTCTTGGCGTTTTGGCTCGTTTCTTCACAGAAGGCTCTGAAACGACAAGAATCCTGAAAACAAAGGAAAAAGGAACATAATACGAGAAAATGACAATAAAAACTAAGGAAAACATGTGATATTTGAGTCAGAAACATAGTGCGATTTAGTGCGATCAAATCCTCCCACGCTTAGACCTTTGCTTGTCCTCAAGCAACAACTCTTAAAAGTAGATGAAAGAAAATTTATGGTGTATACAGGTTTTGGGCAAAGAGGGCTTCTAAGTCCGAGTAAGGGTGTGTTGTCAGGCACTAACTATCTGAATCAAGGGTATCTTAATTACACTACTCGCAGAAATGCGGACATAAACCTCATAAGTATACAGATTGATCCAAATATCCTTACTATGCTAAGACTTCTTTTTGTACGAGGTCCTTTTTCATTCAGGCGCAATCACATTAAGCCCGTTATCCGTACATACTCATGGTGTAGTGACCGGTTAGTGACTCTGATCTCAAGTGATGGGATTCTGGTACAAGAGTTGGTTTAATCCCTTTTTATTTTACCCATTTGCAGTTGCGGGGGATCGGACCGTAGTCCGCCCTACCAAGTTCAGCACCAGATACCTCTGAACCAACTACAACAGATATGCCTTATATATTTTTTTCTTTGTTTTTGTTAGTGTTTACAACTTTCTTGAGTTAAGTAATCTTTGTGAGGATCACCCAACTCGTAGTCGTATTCATACTTTATTTTGTAACTTTTAAGGCAAAAATAGAGATCATCCACTTATATTCATCGATCCCACACTTAGAGCATGCTTAGGCCGGAGCTGACTGCTAAGATAAACTACTTGAAGACCTATTTGTATAGTTTTATTCAAAATCATAGCATATTGGGGAGAAAGGATCTAATCTAAATATTCAAAAAGGCTTATGGTGTAAAAATGATAACGAATTTTTCAAAAAGTGAGTGTCCGAGAAACAGACCCTATCTAGGACCTGTCTCATAGCCCAAATCCTTAAAAACAACCATAAATCTTTGAAAAATAAAAATTTTGTAAGGCTAAAAGGTGGGGGAAATGAAAGGGTACACTACGCAGAAAGACTCGCCTATCACATGCATTTTATTAACTACGAAAAAAAGGAAAAATGCGGAAGGAAAATAAAAGCAGGAAAAACGGAAAATAAAAGCGAAAAATAAAAGCGAAAAATGGGAAATAAAAGCGATAAATGCTCCTCCCACACTTAAATCAGACATTGTCCTCAATGTTCCAAAATAAGGTAGGAGGAGGTACCTGAAAACACTAGTGGGGGCCACTAGGACCTTCACCATCCTGGTTGGTACGACCGGAACGGCGGCTACGGCTGCGACGGCGGCTATCTCGGTCCAAAACAAGCTGCTCCAGTCTCTCTGACAAGGCGGCATTTGCCGCTTGTAGCTCTTGGGTCCGACCAATGAGGGTGCCTTGGGTTGCCTCCATCAATTGGAAGTGACGAGCGTTTGTGGTCTGGTGTAGGTGCTGTTCTCTCTGAAAAGCCAGCTGACTTTCCATAATAGTGCGCAGAGAGCTAGCATTTTGTTCTTGGGACGCTTGCATGAAGGCCATGTTGTCGGCCGCCTGTTGCTGCAAGGTAGCAAGGAGGGTGTCCCTCTGGGCCTCTCGGGCCATATGCTCACGCCACATGTCCTCAGTGACATGGAAGCTAGGAGTTGTACCTGCATGTGGGTTAGAGGTTGAAGGTGCCGTGTGTGAAGGTGAAAAATGGGGTGGTTCCTCTGTTTGGAAATCGTACTCATCATCAGTGTTGTTACCCTCATTTAAAGGTAGATTTGGGGGCAACGGACCAATAAAAGCAGGAGCGTTGAGATCGTAGGTCCAGTTACGCTCAAATCGAATATTAGTACGACGGGTGCAAGGCATAACAACACTGGGTACAGCAGCACCTCCAACCATTAGGAAGTAACCACCTTCCTTCCTCGTCTTGCATAAACGCATATCCCTGAAAAATTTAAGATTTGCAATCCGAGGAGGAAGTGGTTCTAGGGTGGCAAGTTCCGTATCCAATCCTATGGCACGGGCAATAGTGGTAATCAGTCCACCAAAGGAAATCGGCCCACCTTTTCTTAAAACATGGTGCATGTGGGCAATCATGAATGGGACGGGATTAACTTTGGTGTCTGTGAGGCAGCTCTGCATGATAATTAATTCTTTAGCATTCACCTTGTTTGGGTTTTCCCGAGCAAAGATGGTGGATGCTAAAAGAAATCTAAAGACACGAAGGGCAGGATTGTGGATGTGAGAAGCAAGAAGGCCATCAAAAGATGTTGCATTTTGTTTAGTAATTCTGGCCCAAAATGCTTCAAATGCCCAATCCGTGTCTAAAGGTGCTTCACAAATGGCACCATCCCCATAAGGCAATCTTAACATGGCGGCTAGACCGTCAGTGGAGTAATCATATTCGACATTAAACATTCTAAATTTGACTCCACCTACGGTGCTAGCAGTGTTAGGAGAGACGTTATAAATTAAAGAACTTAAAAACTCGAACGTCAGCCTAGGGTAGGTCGGTGCTTGAGTAGCAAAAATATCATGCATACCTATTTTATCTAGAAGGAAGAATACACTATGGTATATACCTAATGAATATAGACAGTTTTCATCGATATACCTGGTAGAGTGTATTGGTGTTGTCAGCAATTTTTCAAGCCGCTTTAGTTGCCTTTCTCCGGCTTGACCACCACGTAAAATGTAACCGTGACATTCCATAGGATTTTCTTGTGGATAAAAAGAGAGAAAGAATGGGATGTAGAAGTAATGAAGGTGTGAGGAAGAAAATGATATAGTAGGGGGTATTTATAGGAAGGGAAGAAAGAAAATGGTGGTTGTAAATATTTATGATGAAAATAATGGAAATAAATGTAGTGGGTTGGTATGGGTAATAAAGTGGGTTAAAATTGGAAGAAAATGGGATTGGAAATTGAAAAAGTGGTAAAATGGGGGGGAAAACGAGCTACTAGCCGTTAGGTGACCGTTGCGTCACCGCGGGCGCGGCAGGGCCTACCGCGGGCGCGGTGAGGTTGAGGTCAGTTGGGCTGGCCTGGCTTTCTTTCCATTGGGCTTTTTCTTCCTCGCCATTATCTTCAATTTCTGGAGGTGTACCTATTTTTCTTATAAATGTGCATATATGTACGTGAATACATATACACATGTTTATTTATTTTATTTTTATATTAAAACTATGGTGACCTAGAAAAACAAAAACATTAGTAAATAAATAAAACATATGCATATATATATATATAGATATAGGTACGGACATTGGGTCATCAAAATAAATATTAACAACTCAGGAAACAGATAATGCAAAAATAAAAATGAGTCTGAAAAGGAAATCAACATAATACTAATAATACTGAAACTAGATATCTTGTGAACAATAAAGATCTATTGCCAACCGGTAGGATGCTCTGCAGGAGTGCCTGGGCCACGCAGCTCAGTCAGCTGGCGTCGAATCTCTGCCACCTCGTGAGCTAATTCATCTAACTCACCAGCGAAGGTAACATCATTCACTTCCAACTGCAAATGAAGGTCAGCCACCTCATTGCGGAGAGTGGTTATCTCAGTGCGCATAGCAGTCAATAGAGTGCGAATATCAGGTTCCTGCAAGCTGAGGTTATTAGTAAGAACAGTAGTATGTGTAACCTCGGGTCGGGATGTGTGATCTGGAGCGGAGTCCTCGGAGGCAGGAGTGTAGTCCTGAGTGGGATCTTCAGAAGCAGGAGTGTATTCTGGAGTGTACTCTTCGGAAGCAGGAGTGTATTCTGGAGTGTACTCTTCGGAGGCAGGAGTGTATTCTGGAGTGTACTCTGATATCTCACCCCAACCTTCTACAGAATAGTTCCAATTAGCAGAGTTGGAAACACAAGTCATCTGAGGGTCTGGCATGGTGAAGGTGTAAACTGTCTGGTCATTGATAAGCAATCTGTACCGATATGGGTGGAAAGAGGCCCTCCTCATGAATCCACGATCCATGCAAAAGTCTAAATCCAGAAAAGTATATCCACAGTATGGGGTCAGCTGTGCTATCATACTGTCTAAACCCAAAGCAGAAGCTATCTGTGTCACATTCCCTCCGGAATGAATGAGCCCTACAGCGGATCGAGCAGTCTGCTCGAGGCTCTCTATCAGAAAACCTCCACTAGCTATAGGTCTGGACTGACTAGCACAGTATAAGAAAAGGATCTCCTCAGCGGTGACCAAGTGGTCACAGTAACTCCTCCCAAAGAAAGTGTGGCATAGGATCATCTCGAAGTATCGGAAGGCCGGGTTATGGATCTTCCGGGAAAGCTGGGTAGAGGGGTCAAGACTGGCTCTATCAGTAATGTCCTGCCAAAATTTGTCAATGTCTCTGTCCATGTAGCAACTCGATGGGAACTCAGTTATAGCGGTCGGTCCAGTTTGGAAACCAAGCAAATCCCCAAATTCTTTGGTGGTCAGGGTATACTCGGTGCCAAACAATCTGAAACTCAGGCGTCCTCGCTCATCTCCTTCACCTACTCGTGGATTATAGTCCATAGAGCTAAGAAACTCCAGAGTAAGGTTCCTGTAGGTTTTGTGGACATCATCGGCATAAGAATCCCAGCTAAGTTGGTTGCATAGATACCGAATACTTGGCTCAATCCCGAGTGCCTCCATGCAGCTCTGATCGGGGTACCTAGTGGGTACCATAGGTCTAGCAGATAAGGTAGCAAATCGGGCCTTTTGCGCTTCATCTCTGAAAATCACAACCATACCATCGGGGTGATGCATCCTGAAAATATAAACACAAGAAATTAGTCCAGATAAAATATATAAATTACTAAAATAAAATAAAATAAAATAAAGAATAAACCATGGGTTGCCTCCCAGGCAGCGCTTGTTTAACGTCGTTTAGCTTGACGATTAGATCTTACTTTATGTGGGTATTGGTGGGTCTATAAGAATATGACTAGAGTAGTCAACAGGCAAATCGCCTCCTTTGTAGAGCTTCAGTCTTTGTCCATTTACCACAAATGGAGCACATGAATTGTTTTTGATTTCTACTGCTCCAGACTTTAGAACTTTTGACACTTCAAATGGACCTGTCCATCTTGAACGAAGCTTACCAGGAAAAAGTCGTAACCTTGAGTTAAATAGGAGAACAGGATCACCAATGTTGAAATCTTTCTTGATGATTTTTTTATCATGCCACATTTTGGTTCTTTCCTTATATATGATGGCATTCTCATAGGAATTCAAGCGAAGCTCTTCTAGCTTGTGAATGTCCAGGATACGTTTTTCTCCGGCTTTCAGGTAATCTAGATTCAAGGATTTAATGGCCCAATAGGCTTTATGTTCTAGTTCGAAGGGTAAATGACAGGACTTTCCATAAACCAATTGATAAGGAGTTGTTCCAATAGGGGTTTTATAAGCCGTTCTATAAGCCCATAAGGCGTCTTTAAGTTTTCCAGACCAGTCTTTTCTGGATAATGATACGGTTTTTTTCTAGGATCTGCTTAATCTCCCTATTCGATACCTCTACTTGGCCACTGGTTTGCGGGTGATATGGTGATGCTACTCTATGTTTTACTCCGTATTTGCTTAGAAGCTTGTCAAATATCTTAGATATAAAATGCGATCCTCCATCACTTATGACTAACCTCGGGGTTCCAAACCTAGGGAAAATAATATTCTTAAACAGTTTGATAACTACCTTGGTATCGTTTGTGGGTGATGCAACAGCTTCGATCCACTTTGAGACATAATCGACAGCTACTAGGATATACTTGTTACCCATTGAGGAAGGAAAAGGTCCCATGAAATCTATACCCCAGACATCAAATATTTCCACTTCTTGGATGTTTCTTAAAGGCATTTCATCACGTCTTGAGATGTTCCCAGTGCGTTGGCATCGGTCACATTTTGTAATGTAAGTGTGGACATCGCGCCATACAGTAGGCCAATAAAAACCTGCTTGAAATATTTTGGCGCATGTTTTAGACGTGCTTGCATGTCCACCATAAGGTGAAGCATGACAATGTTTAATGACATTGCCTACTTCTTCCTCCGGCACACATCGTCGGAATATATTATCTATTCCTCTTTTGAATAGGAGGGGTTCATCCCAAAAGAAGTGTTTAACATCTCTGAAAAACTTCTTCTTCTGTTGGTAGCTTAAGTCGGGGGGTATGATATCAGCGGCTAGATAATTTACAATATCTGCGTACCATGGTATGTTGTTCATGGTTGAGATTTCCTCATAAGTCTCTTCTTCAGTTGAGTTTATCCCAGCTATTAATCTTTCATAAGTAGAGTGATCGTCTATAGGTATAAGTTCAGGCTTAAGGTGTTCTAACCTAGAGAGATGATCAGCTACTAAGTTTTCAGCTCCTTTTTTATCCTTAATATCCAAGTCAAATTCTTGGAGTAAAAGTACCCATCTGAGCAATCTAGGCTTAGCATCTTTCTTACTTAACAAGTACCGGATTGCTGCATGATCTGTGTATACTATTATTTTTGCTCCCACCAAATAAGATCGAAATTTATCAATAGCAAAAACTACGGCTAGCAATTCTTTTTCTGTGGTTGTATAATTTAGCTGGGCGGCGTCTAATGTTCTACTAGCGTAGTAAATTGCATGCAGTTTTTTGTCTTTTCTTTGCCCTAGTACAGCCCCTACAGCGAAATCACTAGCATCGCACATGATTTCAAAGGGTTGTGTCCAATCAGGTGGTCTTATGATAGGTGCTGAAATAAGAGCTTGCTTTAAAACTTCAAAGGCCTCAAGACATTTTTGGTCGAATTCAAACTCGACATCCTTCATCAATAAGTTAGTTAAAGGTTTAGTTATTGCGGAAAAATTCTTGATGAAACGTCGGTAGAACCCGGCATGTCCTAGGAAACTTCTTATTTCCCTAACGGTCTTAGGTGGGTTTAAGTTTTCTATAACTTCTATCTTGGCCTTATCGACTTCTATACCTCTTTCAGAAATAATGTGTCCCAAGACTATCCCTTCACTTACCATAAAGTGGCACTTTTCCCAATTCAACACAAGGTTTACTTCCACACATCTTTTTAAGATTTTCTCCAAGTTCGAGAGGCAGTTTTTGAAATCAAACCCACACACTGAAAAATCGTCCATAAATACTTCCATAATTCCATCTAGGTAGTCTGCGAAAATTGACATCATACAACGTTGGAAAGTGGCAGGTGCATTACAGAGTCCAAAGGGCATTCGTCTATAAGCGAATGTTCCATAAGGGCAGGTAAATGTGGTTTTTTCTTGGTCCTCTGGGTGAATAGGGATTTGGAAAAATCCCGAATATCCATCAAGATAGCAGAAACATGAGTGTCTTGCTAGACGTTCAAGCATCTGATCTATAAATGGGAGAGGGAAATGGTCTTTTCTTGTTGCCTTATTCAACCTTCTGTAATCTATACACATTCGCCATCCTCCTTCTGTTCGTTTTGCCACATGCTCACCTTTCTCATTTTTTAGAACAGTGATACCTCCTTTCTTGGGTACCACATGGACTGGGCTTACCCATTCACTGTCCGAAATTTGGTATATGATACCAGCCTCTAATAACTTAAGAACTTCTTTCTTGACTACATCACTCATGATAGGGTTTATTCTTCTTTGATGTTCTCTTGAGGGTTTCGAATCTTTTTCTAGCATAATCCGATGCATGCATACGGATGGGCTTATACCTCTTAAATCTGAAACTTTATACCCTAAAGCTGAGGGATATTTTCGCAAGGTATCTAATAGTTGATTTGTTTCTATTTGGTTTAGAGTGGCGCTAATTATAACAGGTCTATTCATCTCCTCATCCAAAAACTCATATCTTAGATTCTTGGGTAGTTCCTTAAGTTCTATAGTGGTTTTCTCAGCACGTGGCATAAGGTCATGGGTAAGAGCTAAGCATTCGAAAAGGTTGTCGTCAATGTACGGTTCGATACTCTCAAATCCGTCATCCTCTAAAATAGGGGTTGATGGTAATTTGGTTAATAATTCGTTTTGTTCGAGCTCATTTACACATTCATCAATGATGTCGATGGCATAACACGCATCTCCTATCACTGGTGCCATTAGAAATTTTGATAAAATGAACTCAATCTTTTCATCTCCTACCTCGAAAGTCAGTTTCCCTTTCTTAACATCTATTATAGCTCCGGCGGTCGATAGGAAGGGTCTTCCTAAGAGGATTGGGATGTCTTCATCTTCTTTGATATCCATTACGACGAAGTCGGTCGGAATGTACAACTGACCAATCTTGACAGGTATGTCTTCTAAAATACCCATGGGATATTTGACAGATCTATCAGCTAGTTGTAAGGACATCTTAGTAGGTTGAAGTTCTCCTAATTTTAACCTCTTACAGACGGCCAGAGGCATCAGACTTACACTTGCTCCTAGGTCTAAAAATGCTTTGTCTATCATATGGTTACCTAGGATGCAAGGGATAGAAAAACTTCCAGGGTCTTTATCTTTCTTGGCGAGTTTATTTTCGGATATAAAATGACATTCTAAAGGCTTGGGATCATCGAGTCGTCGTTTATTGGTCAAAATATCTTTCAGAAACTTAGCATATGATGGTATCTGGGTTATAGCTTCAGTAAAAGGAATCTCAACATGGAGTTTCTCTATTACCTTAATAAACTTTTGGTACTGGTTTTCTACTTTGGTGTTTTTCAGCCTCTGTGGGAATGGAATAGGTGGTTTATAAGGTTGTTGAGTGTTTTTCTCTACTTCTGGTTTTGATTGCTTTCCTGGTTTCTCTGGTTCCTCCACCTGGTCTTTGGGCGTAGCATCTTCCATAGGTTTTTCTGATGTGCTTAAGTCAGGATTTCTAGGTCCTTCATAAGCGGTTCCACTTCTTAGTGTGATAGAATTTGCTTGGCCTTTTGGATTTGGTTGAGTTTGTCCAGGGAATTGTCCTCCAGGTGCAACTTGTACAGAGGTGTTTTGTGCTACTTGGGAAATCTGAGTCTCAAGCATTTTGGTGTGGGTTATTATCTGGTCAAACTTGGTTGCTAGTTGAGTAACCAGTTCGTTCGTGTGAATATGTTGGTTCATAAACTCCTTATTTTGCTGGGTTTGAGCTTGAATAAAGGTGTCTATGGTTTCTTTAAGGTTTGGTCTTGGGGGTACTATTTGCATAGGTTGGTTTTGTTTTTGCGTTTGGAATCCTTGAGGTCTCGAAGGTCCGGGATTTTGGATAGGGTTGTTGTTTTTGTAAGAGAAATTCGGGTGGTTCCTCCATCCAGGATTGTAGGTATTCGAGAAAGGGTTCCCTTGAGTATAGTTAACTTGGTCTGAGCTTGATTCGTTCAAAAGGTTACAGTCAACGGTTTGATGTCCTTGAGCTCCACAGAGTTCGCACTCCGATTGGATTGCTGCTACTGTGGTTGGGTTTTGAGACATGTTCTCGACTCTCAAGGCTAGGGCGTCCATCTTGGCATTGATCATGTCCATGCAACTTACCTCATGCTTTCCTCCATGGCTCTCCTTTTTCTCTACTGTCGCTCGTTCTAATCCCCATTGGGCATGGTTTTGGGCCATGTCCTCTATTAGGGCACAAGCGTCAGGGTAAGGTTTGTTCATCAATGCTCCGCCAGCGGCAGCGTCTATGGACATCTTTGTGTTGTAATGGAGTCCATTATAGAAGGTATGTATGATTAACCATTGCTCTAGGCCATGGTGCGGACAGGCTCTTAAAAGTTCTTTATATCTCTCCCAGGCATCAAAAAGTGATTCGCCTTGGTTTTGGGTGAAACAAGTGATCAGGTTCCTAAGAACAGCGGTCTTGCTTGGTGGAAAATACCTCGCAAGAAAAGCTCTCCTAAGGTCTTCCCAAGTTGTTATTGAGTTAGTTGGAAGGGCGTCTAACCAGTCGTGAGCTTTACCTCTAAGGGAAAAAGGAAATAGTCTTAATCGGATAGCTTCGGGCGTGGCTCCATTTGCCTTAAGGGTGTCAGCTAACTGGATAAATACCTTTAAATGTTGATTCGGGTTCTCGGTAGCGAGACCAGCGAATTGGTTTTGTTGTACTAATTGTAGTAACGAGGGCTTTAGTTCAAAGTTGTTGGTAGTTATAGCAGGGTTTACTATACTAGAACTAGGTTCCTCGTTAGATGGTTGGGCGAATTCCTTGAGCGGTCTTTGGTTACGATCTTCTGCCATAGCTCTTCTTATCTTGCGAATAAAAAGACGGGCACGAGCGTAACGTTCAGGTTCTACTAAAGGATCTATTAGGTTGCCGGTGCTACGATTTCTACGCATCTACCGGCTAGAATAGCCTTAGTCTAAACGGGATAACAATAGGGTACGAAATTTGACGAAGTTGTTCCCCGGCAACGGCGCCAAAAACTTGATGGGCTGTTTAATCTGTAACGTATAGCCTAAATGTAGTACTGCAAGTGTACAGCCTATCGAAGTAATATATAAGATTATCGAACCACAGAGACCAATTGTCAATCTATCAACTCTATTGTTAAGGTGCTTATCTAAGGCGAATAAGGATATTGATGTGAGTGCAGTGCACAAAGTAAATATGCGAGGGAAATAACAGTTTAAAAGACAGGTTGGAATGTAAATCATGTAATCAGATATTGGTCCGGTCATGCGTAGATGAACCTACTTATGGGGCAGTATTTTCTGTTGATAGCAAAGAATCAGTTTAACGGGAACCTGTAGCTTTTGACTACTAAGAACCGAGTTTACTCTTTAAATTAAATTCCTTTATTGTCACATATAAAGGGTGCCTTCCGCGTTAAAGAGGTAAACCTATTTTTAAGAAATTGATAGTTTTGACTTAACAGAAAAGTGATCTTACTCGGAAAGATTAACTTAAAGAGACTTTTGGCTTTTGACCAAGAGTCAGATTTTAAACCTACAAACGCGTCCGAAAATAGTTTCAAAATCGTTTTCTAAAAAGGTCAATGATTCCTATTTAACCAATCAACGGCTGTCGCTCTTTTTGTTTGGTTAAATAATAATCAAGTCGTATCGTTAGTTTGGACGGCTTTCGATCTTACCCAATAAACATTTAAACACAATTGACTTAAGTTAGAAGCAAAACATCCCCAGAGTATTTTCACTAGCATGATAATTGGAACACAACCACGATGACAATCATTACATCCTAACCTTTATAGTTTAGCCAGACATAATAAGTGCGAGTCTATAAAACGTGTAGACTATGGTAAGAGCATTTAAAGTCTATAAAACGTGTAGACTATGGTAAGAGCATTTAAAGTCTATAAAACGTGTAGACTATGGTAAGAGCATTTAAAGTCTATAAAACGTGTAGACTATGATAAGAGCATTTAAAGTCTATAAAACGTGTAGACTATGGTAAGAGCATTTAAAGTCTATAAAACGTGTAGACTATGATAAGAGCATTTAAATAAAGAAATGCAATAAATTAGAACCTTGCTCCGGTCAGAGACTTGAATCTGATACAAATCTACGGAAAAGTAAGGCCGGTATGATGAACTTCAACCAAAGTGCTCCAAGACTCGATTACAACTCAATCTACACCGCAATAACTCCCCGATGTGAAGAGATTATTACTTTACAGAAACTGATAGTATATGGCTTAAGATTGTACTAAGCTTGGATGAAACTAAAGAATGAGAATCGAAAGCTATTTATAGAGGAACTTTGAGGTGCGTAAGGACCAGCATGCCCCTTAACTTCTTTTGAGCGGGAGCCTTTTTGTGAAGGCCGCGGGCGCGGTGAGGGTGGCCGCGGGCGCGGCGCCTGGAACCGCCACATCATGGGAACGTGGCAGTTGATCTCTGGGTGAAAGTGGGCCACGTCATCGCGTTTCCTGTAGCCAGCGCGGTGCTGAACGCCATAAGTGCAAAATATCTTGAAAAACCCTAATTTCTTGGCGTTTTGGCTCGTTTCTTCACAGAAGGCTCTGAAACGACAAGAATCCTGAAAACAAAGGAAAAAGGAACATAATACGAGAAAATGACAATAAAAACTAAGGAAAACATGTGATATTTGAGTCAGAAACATAGTGCGATTTAGTGCGATCACTACCCCCCGAACTCAAGAAATAATCTCAAAGGTATTTCCTGTTCTTTTCAGCCTTTCCTTTTTGGATAAAAGAAAAGTCGGTGGCGACTCTTGATAACTGCAACATTTGTGATCAAATGCAAAATACCCAAGTCAATTCCCCCACCGTATCACAACAGCATATACAGGTTTTTGTGACATGTTTTTGGTGCTTCATAGCACAAGGTTTTTTATAGGACAGCAATGGAGCATGGATTTGGAGTGTTGTCGCAATGTATAGCAGTAGCATATCATACTTTGTTTAGCAATAACTTAGACATCATAGTTTGCAGCATGAAACAAGTTTGGTTTGTGGAGCAATTTATGAAAATTGTATCAAAGACAAGGTATTATGGCAAGGTTTTAAGTTAAATAAAAAATTCCAAATAATACAAAGTTTAGGATTTGTAAACTTGCAGAAATGCCACTTTGTAATAAATTGAATTATTTGTAAGATAAACTTAACTTAGAAAATTTTCCAAGTCTTGCAAAAGTTGGATCTTTGACTTTCTTAATTTTTGATGATCAAATTTCATATTTTGGATTTCTTGATGAAATAAGATTTTTGGGACTCAATTTTGGTCAAAAAGTCAAAGTTTAACTGTACAGTTGACTTTTCCCGTCAGTTGACTGAATTATATCAATCCAATGATCTCAGAAGATGAATTGAAATGTGTAATTAGGTCAAAATGACGCACTCGGATCCTTGAGATCACGCTTCCAACAAATAAGCCAAGTATTAGGTCAAAAATCAAAGTTCGATCATTTTCAATCAAAACCCTAATTTTGGTCATTTTGCCTTTTTGGTAATTTGAATGAATTTCTTGGAAAATTGTGATCCAAGACTTAAAACTTGACAAAAATAAATCCTGAGGGTCCATAATGATCCATGAAAGTCATTTGAAACATTATAAATCCAACTGCCTTTATGCAAACTCAAACCCTAATTTGAGGCATCAGTGCTGGGGAGATTATTTGACCTAGTCGATACTTGTGCAAACTTGAGGTATTAAAGATCTTTGTAGGAAATATATTGAGAAATGAGAGGGGAAATTTTGGGGTACAACAGCTTCCCCTGTTCAATCTTCTTAAACCTGAAGAGTTAGATTGGCGAGTCCGCCATTCGTGACTTAAAGGTGGAAGATGATTGAACACTAGAGTGCCCATAAATTTTCACTCGAGGGTAGGTTGGTTGATTGTGTAGGGAATGGACTTAAAGATGACATTTGGAGAGTGAATGGGATATTATCGGAGATGGGCTTACAGATACCATCCAAAGGTGATTGTTGACAGAAATTATACTAAGTCTAAGTTTGACTATATCTTGAAGAATGCTTTTCAAGATTTCGTCTCTGAAGAGGAAATGCTTTTGAGAACGAAACGCTGAAGGAGATTCTTTTTAGAAATAAACTACTGAAGGAGGTGCTCTTAAGGATGAAGTACTGAAGGGGAAATTCGTTTCAGAACCCCTCTGAAGTAAATGTTCACCAAAACTTAGTCTTTGAGGAAAATGTTTTTCAGGATTCCATATCTGAAGGGGAAATGCTTTTCAGAACGAAGCATTGAAAGAGATGTTTTTTAGAATAAAACTTCTGAAGGAGATGCTTTTCAGAATGAAGTGCTGAAGGGTAAATGCGTTTCAGAACCCATCTGAAGGAAATGTTCATCATGTAGATAGTCGCTTCGTCTTGTTTCGGGAATTGATCTACAATTAACCGTTCACAGATAGTTGTCCTGTCTTGCTTTAGGTATTAATCTGGAACTTGTTTTTATTGGTCGTTGAGATAGTTGTCCTGTCTAGTTTCAGGTATTAATCTCTGACCTCTTTTGAAATAAAGATAGTTTCCCCGGCTTGTTTCGGGAGTTAATCTTCAATCAGTTCATGTAGATAGTTGTCTTGTCTATTTTCATGTATTAATAGGAACTTTTCTGTTGGTCGTTAAGATAGTTGTCCTGTCTAGTTTCAGGTATTAATCTCTGACCTCTTTTGAAAGAAATATAGTTTCCCCAACTTGTTTCGGGAGTTAATCTTAAATCATTTCATGTAGATAGTTGTCTTGTCTGGTTTCAGGCATTAATCTACAATCAGTCGCTCAAAGATAGTTTTCTTGTCTGGTTTCAGGTATTAATCTGGAACTTTTTGAAAGTTGTTGGCAACACTCATTTGTCGACCTTTCCTGAAAAGGTAAAGAATTAGCTGTCTACAATACCATGATGTGTGAAGTGCAAATGATGCTCTCAAAATAAATGAGATTGTGATATATGCATTTGTGTTGCATATGCTATGACACTTGTAAAATGGTGTATGAATGCAATGTACGAATGTATTTGTCGTTCTATTGCAGTGTTGTTGAATTAGGGAAAATAAATCCCAGATTGTAGCTGGAGATGAAGAATGTAGGTCTTCAGATTTTGTTTGAAGTTGAAATGTTGAGAGATGGATTTCCATTGTTAGAGAAACAAACTCTGTTGGGGAAGGGAAACTCCGTGCATTGTTTGGGGATTTTGTGAAATCCTACTAGGGAATCCTGAGAAGCTTGGCGACTTCACTGGGGTGTTTTTGGAGCAGTAATTGGAAACTTTGCTTTGTCGGGGATATGAGAATACCTGACACCATTAGGCTGCATACTGAGAATATGACAGTGACCTTGTAGCAGGATGTCTCTGCCTTTGTACCTATTGGAGAAGGTACCTGCTGGAGGAATTATCTGCGGGGACGTTGCAGATGGCCTTTAGATATTGTCATGTTTCTTAACGTCATTAGTAACTATATTTCTATTTTTTGTGCGTATATTTGTAAGCAGTAATCACATTCAAATTCATATGTTCAAAAATAATCACTGGACGTTTTCACACAAAAAAACAGGAAAATAAAAACAAATAGTTTTGCACTATCAAAGGAATAGCTTTGTATTAACTTGAATAAGCATTTTTTGTACAAGGAGATGAACATCCCAATAAGAGAATGTCGTCATAAGAATATAACTTTACAAAATAGAATACAAAGAAAACAGCTATGTAAAATAATCCCATTGGGTTCCCATTCTGCTATTGCTTTTATGTCTTCGAGCGTCTCATCCCTTTGCTGCTTGTCCGAAGCTGATTGGATTGATTAGTACCGTTTAAGCTTGATAGTTGATATTGAATATTGGCTGTAAGGTGATCCAACAAGACATAGTTATACGCTTTAAATTCCTAACTTTTGCCTGGACCTCCCTTTCGGGTTTTCAGTCCATCGGGATACCCTTTTTGCCCAAGCTGCCATTTCAGGTTTTCGACTTGTCGGGTGTATAGAGTTTTTTGTGTATATCCCTAATTTTTGCCCGAACCCTTTTGGTTCTCCGAGATGCCCTAATTTTTTCCTAGGCCAATCGACCTAGAGGGTCTTTGTTCATGTGCAGTATCTTTTAATTATGTCTGCATTTACAGGATACAGAAGGTCATCACCGTCCATAGTGGTTAAGATCATGGTTCCACCAGAAAATATGTTCTTGATCACAAATGGCCCTTCGTATGTGGGAGTCCATTTGCCCCTGGGATCACCTTGTGACAGTATGATGTGCTTGATTACCAGATCGCCAACCTGATATACTTGACGTCTGACCTTCTTATTAAAACCTTTGGTCATACGCTTTTGGTACATCTGACCATGACAGACAGCGGCGAGCCTCTTCTCGTCAATTAGGTTTAATTGGTCAAGTCGAGTCTAGACCCATTTGTCTTCATTCAAACCTGCATCCTTCAAGATTCTCAAGGAAGGGATCTGGACTTCTATGGGTAGGATAGCTTCCATACCGTACACTGGAGAGAAAGGAGTTTCCCCTGTTGATATAGGCATTATGGTGCGGTAACCATGAAGAGTAAATGGTAACATCTCCTGCCAGTCTTTATATGTCACTGCCATCTTTTGTATGATCTTCTTGATATTTTTATTAGCAGCCTCTACAGCACCTTTCATCTTCGGTTGGTAAGGCGAAGAGTTATGATGCTGGATCTTGAATTGCGTGCAGAGCTCGATGATCATAGCATTGTTGAGATTGGTACCATTATCTGTAATGATTATTTATAGAATACCATACCGACGGATAAGGTTATGTTTGATCAACTGAGCCACGACATTTTTGGTAACAGAAAGAAAAGAGGTTGCCTCTATCCACTTCGTGAAATAATCAATGCCAACCAGGACGAAGCGGTGCCCATTAGAAGATGTAGGTTTGATCTCCCTAATCATGTTGATGCCCCACATTGTGAATGGCCAGGGAGAAGTCAAGACGTTTAGAGGAACCAGAGGCGCATGTACTTTATCAGCATAGATATGGCATTTGTGACAAGTTCGTGAATGCTGATAACAGTTTGCTTCCATAGTGGACCAAAAGTATCCTGCCCTTAGGATCTTTTTAGCCATCGTGTGCCCACTAGAATGGGTGCCAAAGGTACCTTCGTGCAAATCAGCCATAATCTTTTCTGCCTCACTCTCGTCTACACACCGAAGCAAGGTAGAGTCGTGGTTGCACTTGTAGAGGATTTCGGTACTGAGAAAGAACTTGGCAAAGAACCTTCTTAGGAACTTCTTATCATTGACTGAAGCTCCCTCAGGATATTCTTGATCTTCGAGATATCTTTTAACTTCATGGAACCAAGGTTTATCCACTACTTCTTCAAAATCAATCTCGTGACAGTATGTTGGTTCGTCCATCCTTTCAATGATAATCTGAGGAGCCTCATTATCCCACCTGATATTGAACACAGATAACAAAGTAGCTAGCATGTCCTCTAGTTGATTTTCCTCTCATGGGAAATGCTCAAAGGTAATTTCTTCAAAATGTGGGATCAGTGTCAACACCTTATCTTTGTAAGGGAAGCGATTAGGATGATTCGTGTCCCATTCTCCTTTGATTTGATTGACTACTAAGGCCGAGTCTCCAAATACACTTAAGGATTTGATCCCCAAATCTATAGCAGCTTTAAGACCCATAATGCACGCTTCATATCCAGTCATATTGTTGGTACAGTCAAAACCCAGCCTAGCAGTGAAAGGAGTATGACAGCCTTCGGGAGATATGATCACAGCATCGATGTCATTGCTGAGTGCGTTGGAAGCTCCATCAAAAACCATAGTCCATCGAGATCCTTGTTCAGGTCCGTCATACGATCTAAGTCTTTCACAATCATTCACTAACATGATGTCCTCGTCCGGGAATTCAAAACACATGGATTGATAGTCATCCATGGCCTGATGAGCCAAATGATCAGCTAGTACACTTCCTTTTATTGCTTTTTGGGTAGTGTATTGAATGTCGTATTCGGTCAGGACCATTTTCCATTTTGCTATTCTTCTAGAGAGGGCAGGCTTCTCGAATATTTATTTGATAGGATCCATCTTAGATATCAATAAGGTGGTGTGAGTCAACATATACTGTCTTAGCCGATGAGCAGCCCATGCCAGAGCACATCAAGTTTTCTCGAGCAGTGAATATTTCGTTTCACAATCGGTAAACTTTTTGCTTAGGTATTACATTGCATGCTCTTTTCAGCCAGACTCGTCATGCTGCCCCAGCACACACCCCATTGAATTTTCCAATACTGTTAAGTACATGATCAAAGGTCTTCCTTCAATTGGAGGCATCAAAATTGGAGGCTCTTGAAGGTACTCCTTGATCCTGTCAAAGGCATCCTGGCAGTCGTCATTCCACTTCACCACTTGATCATTCTTCAGTAATTTGAAGATTGGTTCACAAGTAGCGGTTAGATGGGAAATGAATATGGCGATGTAGTTTAGACGTCCCAAGAATCCCCTAACTTCCTTCTTAGTGTAAGGATTTGGCATTTATTGCATGGATTTTCCCTTCATTGGGTCTACTTCAATGCCTTTTCCGCTGACAACAAATCCTAAGAGCTTACCGGATCTTACTCCAATGGTGCCTTTATTCGGGTTCAACCTTAGTTTGTAATTCTTTAGTCTTTCAAATAGCTTCTGCGGGTGGTCAAGGTGTTGCTCTTCTGTTTGAGATATGTCTATCATATCATCAACGTAGACCTCTATCTCGTGATGGATCATATCGTGAAACAAATCTACCATAGCACGCTGATAGGTTACCCCAGTGTTCTTTAACCCAAATGGCATAACTTTGTAGCAAAAAGTGCCCCACTGCGTGATGAAGGTCATTTTCTCCATGTCCTTAGGTGCCATTTTGATCTGATTGTACCCGGAGAAGCCATCCCTGAAGGAGAATACCTTGTGTTGTGTGGTGTTGTCAACCAGAACATCAATATGGGGAAGCGGGAAGTCATCCTTGGGGCTTTCTCTATTCAAATATTTGTAATCCACACACATACGTACCTTTCCGTCCTTCTTAGGTATCGGAACAACATTAGAAACCCATTGTTAATAGGAGGTAACAGCTAAGGAACTGATGTTTAACTATTTCATGACTTCAGCCTTGATCTTTTCTGAAATCTCTGGCCGCATACGATGAACCTTTTGTTTCACTGGAGGGCAGTCTTCTTTTGTCCGTAGGCGATAAACCACGATATCAGTGTCGAATCCTGGCATGTCTTCGTATGACCAGGCGAAGACCTTAACATAGTCATGTAGTATCTGAATTAATCTCTCCTTGACACCATCTCCAGATTGGCACCTATCTTGACTTCCTTCTTGTCCTCTTCAGTACCCAAGTTAACTGTCTCAACGGCTCTTCATGAGGTTGTATTGCATTTTCTTCCTGTTGTAACAGTCTTGCAAGTTCTCCTGGTACTTCACAATCTTCTTCACCTTCGTCCTCGGTTTAGTAGATCGGATTTTCAAATTCATAAAAGGGCAATAGAAGAATCATTATCAATGGGATCCAGAGTGGATGTGGATCTGCAGTTTGATATGTGGGTGTGCGTAAGAGCATAGCTGTATATTTTTTGATAAAGTAAAGAGGTGGAAAAGAAAAACAAAGAGCGTAAAATTTGTATGCAAAATGTCCAATGATTTATTAATGACATATGAAAATGGCGTAATGACCCTCACAAAATAGACCATTGTGCCTCGGGTAAGACACGAGGTTTTAAAGTTTCAATTGTTTAAATATTACATATCCTCACAAATAAAAAGACAAGTTACTCTTGAATAAAAGTAGTGGGCACAAAATCTTTGGCCTCCCAATTGCTGAGTCCACCGCCGATGGTTGGGAAGATCCATTTGTCCAGGTCGTAATCACTATCCTTGTCTTCCAGAGCATTGACTCTCTGGTAGTTGATCCGTAAAGGTGGTCCCCCGGTGCGAGCATGACGAACAGCTTTCGGGGCTCATGAAGTAAAACCCAAACCAAATTTGTCAGATTTGTAGGGAATATCCGGATGTTGGCCCAAAATTGTACACCCACCTTCTTCGACTACTGCCTTGGCATCCTTCAGAGAATCCATTTTCAGTGGAGGTCTGGTAATCTTCGGGACCTTGGATGCAGTCTTGGTTGCAGCAACTGTCTGTGGAACCTCCTCAAAGTTCTGACAGGGGGTCTCAATGAACTCGTCGTCCATTTCGACATACCTGAAAGAGTTCAGGTGGCTCACCATGTATTCCTCCTCTCCATGGACTGTGATAATTTTCCCATTGACTTGGTATTTCAGCATCTGATGTAGGATATAAGTAACAGCACTAGCCCCGTGGATCCAAGGTCGACCCAATAAACAGGAATAAGATGGGAGGATGTCCATCACATAGAAAGTGGAACTAAAATTCTGAGTACCAACCTTGATAGGTATGTCCACCTCCCCGTGCACCATTCTCTTAGAATCGTCTAAGGCCCTCACCACAATGTTAGTAGGCTTTAGTGTGAGTCATTCGCAATCCAACCTGTCTAGAGCATTCTTGGGCAAGACATTCAGCAATGAACCTGTATCCACCAGAACATGGGCTAATGTAGTGCTTATGCACTCAATGGAGACATGCAGGGTGTCATTGTGTTTCCTTCCCTTGGGAGTTAAATCAGCGTCAGAAAAACCCAGACCATTATCAGCAGTTAGACTGGCCACACAATTCTTGAATTGATTAGCGGAGGTCTCTTGGGGCACGTGGGCAGACTTCGGGAATTTTACTAAATCCTTAGCATGGGCCTCAGAGCATAGAAGTAAGGCTAGCATTGAGATTTTTGAGGGGGTCTTCCCCAACTGCTCCACGATGTTATAATCACTTTTCTTTATTATCTTCAGTATCTCTTCCATTTCTTTTTTAGAAGCCCCAAGAATGACTTATTTGTGCATATTTGTCTGGAAAGGCTCAGCCAATACCTCTTTGCCCTGAGTCTCGGTCGACTCAGTAGCAGGGATGACAGCAGGGATAATAGTAGGAGTAGCAATGGGGATACTGACAGGAGCAACAGTAGGAATAATCATAGGAATGGCAACAGTTTTTGGAGAGATCTCGGGAGAGAAAACTCTTTCGCTTCTCGTAATTTTATTGATCCCGACGATATTGTCGATGTCAGGATCAATATCTTCAGCAACTTTGTCCTCAATAGCCAACAGGTCTTGTTTGACGCCATGGTAATAGACGCCATCCCCATAGTTCTAGGGAACAACTTTATTCGAGGAGTATGGTATTGGCCCAGGCATGGTGATGATCAAGGGAGCAAACTTGGGAATAGATGTAATCCTGACGGGTCTTTTGGTGGAGACCCTGGGAGGATTCTCAGAAATGGTGATTATCGAGACATCTTCACAATAACTTCTTGTAAGGGGAATTTTTTCGAATAGAATTTCTTTTTTAACCATCAGGCGTTGGACGCCCATTTTTAATAACAAACAGCCATATGGTAGAGACATACATAAGTGGAAACCTTCACCATAGCCCGGAAATAAACCGGCTTGCAATAGATTCTCTTTAACAGTCAAAAGAGGAGTAGTTAATTCATCCACATAGGAAACAAAACGGTCATCATCAACAGTGTTGACACCTTTGCCATGTTTGGGCATTAGCGTTGTTATTACATTAGGTGTCTCTGGAAGGTCAAACTCAATCTCCTTTGCTTCAATGAGATCCTGTACCTTATTCTTTAAAGCCCAACAGTCGTTTGTATCATGCCCCGGAGTTTCAAAATGCTAGGCACATCGAGCATTTAGGTTGTAGCAAGGAGAGGCAGTATTAGGATTCTTCGGGGCCTCCTTTAGGGTTACCAGGTTGGACTTCAGCAGGTGTGGCAAAACCTGGGACAGGGTCATGTTAATCTGGGTGAACTATCTTCTGGGCACATCTGGTTTGCGTTGATTGTTTCGTTGTTGGTTTAGGGCGGGATTGGAAATCATAACAGCCCCTACCGTCGGACGACGCTCAGCTTTGTGTTGATTTCTTTGGCTATAAGCAGCACTGACTTCCTTATTTCCCGTGAAAGGTTTCTTCATCGTGCTTGAGGATGAATCCCTCTAAATTTTGCAACTCTTAATACCAGCTTCTACCCGCTCACCAGTTAAGATCAGCTCAGTAAACCCAACTGAAGAGCTTCCAATCAGATGGTTGAAGAATGGACCAGACTACGTGCCCAAGAACATATCCACTAGCTCCCTATCAGATAAAGGGGGTGGACTCTTCCTGCGAGATCCCTCCATTTCTGGGATAATTTTTGAAACCCTCACCAGAACCCGTAGACATACTTTGCAGTTGTATTCGAGTTGGAGCTAGATCAGCATTATACTGGTATTGCTTGAAGAAAGCAGCTTCCAAATCTTCCCAATTACGAATATTAATTCCTTCCAACTGATATAACCATTCTAACTGCGTCCCCGACAAAATTTCCTGGAATAAATGTACCCACATATTCCTATCAGTAGTGTGGGGTTAAATCTTCCTGACATATGACCTTAAATGCGGATTATGACAGGAGACACCGTCATACTTAGAAAATGTAGGGACCTTGAATTTCTGCGTGATGACCACCCCTGAGACTAGTCCTAGCTTTTCAAAATCCATCTCGGGTACCCTCTGGATCTCCATAGCATTGAGGCGATCCTCCAGCTGTTTGTATTTATCATCAGCAGGAGTATACTATTCTTCAGAGTAATCAGCTTCATCTTCCTCAGACTCTGGGTTGTCATTTCTTTTCTTGTTCTTTTCTTCTTGATTATCTCCTTCACCTGACGAGGTTGCAAAATCTAGAGCTCTATTGGCCGGTCCTCTGAACCTTCTTCCCAAATTCAAGACACCGGCTGGTTTCTTTGCCTTCTTATTCTTATCTTTGATCATGAGAGCCTTCAGGTCCTCTTGTCCTTTAGCCAGAGCCAGGAACATCTGTTGTAATTGAGCATTATGTGCTTGAAGATTCTTTACTGTCTGTTCAATATCCATCTCATTGAAATAAACAGTAGAAAGATAAGGAAAATTGTTTATGAAAAACTTGCTTGTGTTATGATGCATGAACATGTGTATGTAAATGATTTCAAGGAAACTGGGAGATTTAAATTTTCTTAGACAAAAGGAAACACACATTGTATTAACAAATCCAAATTGATTACATCATGCCTCTTGGAGATTACAATGAAGGAAATAAATACAAAAATAAACTCCTAAGACAAAAAGGTCGGACGCATTCTCTTCGGCGTAACATAGGCGTTCAAACTCAGCTCTTCATGAAGTTATCTTGTAAGCTCCAAAACCTTCTTTTCACTTGCGTAGAACTGGGCTTCGAAGGCGTCTCGCTCTTCCTTCGGCTGAATCTGATCTCTTTACAAATCCTCAAGAGAAGTAAGCATGGTAGGATGAAGGACAATATACGGAACGTTTCCTTCAATAACTGGCTCCATGGTGATAGGTAAAATGGCAAGATATGGCATACCAAGATTTTGAGCACGATTCCGTACCCACTTAAGATAAGGCTACAAAGGGATGGAGTTCTTATGCCCCAATGTCTTGCTATCCACCTTGTTTACCATTCTCCAAGCTCGTATAAACCTTTGACGATAGCCTTGGTCGTCGCCCTCATAGTCGAATACCAGACCTTGGATGAGTACATCATGAGGACCATCTCTTCGTGAATACCCAAATTATCGTCATGCAAAAGAAGGATTATAAGTGATACCTCCCTTAATACCTAAGAGTGGGACATTAGGGAATTCCCCATAGAGGTCAATGATGGTAGCGTCCCCCAGGGATCGAGAACACCAATAAATGTCAGAGTGTGTGAGTGACATCATCTAATGAGACCATGTCAAGCCTTGCTCATTCTTCATTGTTGATCGAGGTAGGTACGAAGTAAAACACCTAGAGAGTAAGGGAATGCAACACAAAAGGGTACCTCTTTTCTTCATGGTGCAAGTGTGGAAACAGTGTAAAATGTCTCCAAGCAAAGTAGGTATAGGATTATGAGAGAGGAAAACCTTGATGGCATTCACGTCTATGAATTGGTCCGGATTGGGAAATAGAACCAAACCATATATTAGGAGGGCCAAGACATCTTCAAAAGCTTGAAAATACATATCCTCCCAGAAATAACGAGTCTTCTCCAATAGAAACTTTGCTAAGAAACCCTTAACTTCGCTTCTTGTCTCCCAATTTGTTATAATATCGGCCCTCTTCAAATATAAAGCTTCAACAATGACTTCAGGCCTTGGAGTCTCCTCTAAACCGGTGAATGGTATTTGATCAAGCACAGGCACTCCTAAAATTTAAGAGAACTCTTCTAATGTAGGCACCAACTGATAGTCAGGAAAGGTGAAGCAATGATGCATGGGATCAAAGAATTGGAAGAGTACACACATCATTTCTTCTTGGAAGTTTGAGGTAGCCAAGCTGAGAAGTCGACCATATTTCTTGGTGAAGGGAGAGTCTCCAAGCACCCTAGATGCTAATTCTTGGAGTTGAGAGTGTGCTTTCACGAAGCTGACTCGGATGGTATTCCTTCGTATGGGAGTAATGGCCTACAAAACAAAGCAAAGATAAATTCCTAAATCCTTGAAATGGTTAGTGAGAATGTTTATGATGTTATGATGTTTATGATGTTATGTATGCAAAGAAAGCAAGTTATTATATACAAATAGTCATACACACAAAGCAGACAGGTCCATAGGTTTAGGCATGCATGGAGTTTGTAGCTAAGTACCCTCTTGAAGTTTAGTTGGCTCAACTTGTTCTAGAAAGTAATCGGGTTCTAGGGGATCTTAATATCACTGACCTTTCTTTTAGGAATTGTCTCAGCACAATCAATCTTTTCTTTCGGTCGAGATATCCCAAAAGTTCGATCTTAATGAGTGTAGTATCGAGTATCAACCAATTGTCAGCTTTCCACCAAAACCGGTTATCTCACTACTTCCTAATGGCCAAGTTGTTCAATTAAGGTTCTAAGGTCAGTTAGTGCTTCATGACACTTCTCAGCAGCCCCGTATTCTCCTCGATTCAACATAAGGGATATTGGTACCTGTGATACGGTGGGAGAACTGACTATGAGTTTTGCGTTTGTATTCGCACTTATTCGGTTGAGCAAGAGTCGCCACCGACTTTTTATTTTATCCTAAAGGAAAGGTTGAAAAAGCACAGCAAAAACCTTTTGAGATATTTCGTGGGTTCGGGGGGTAGATTATGAAAAGGGAAGGTATTAGCACCCTTTTCATCCATGGTTATCCATGGGCTCTTAGTTACTTGGTTTTTTAGATCACTTGCCTTGATTTTCGATTGCTTGAAATTGTGGTGTGTGTGTGTGTGTTTTGAAAATGTTTTTGAAGAGATGCCTTGTTTTAGGCGACCAATGTATTCGACTCGTGTTTGAGTGTTTTACAAAAGTGTGTATCTTTTTGAAAAGATGTTTCAAATGTTTTTGAGAGTTTGTTTTGAAAGTGTTTGTGGAATGTGGTTTTTGAAAAGAAGGCAAGTGTTTTTGCAAGTTTGATCTCAAGTAACTAAGAGTTTGGTCTACCCCTATTGTACTCAAAGGTTTTCTCTATGTTTTCAACCCTTTTTAACAATTTTGTTCCACCATTGAATTTGGTGGACAATCTTGCGTTTAGGATGTTTAACGGGACGGGCGCGGGTCATCGTATGGACCATGAATGCAATGATACCGAGTGTCTTTGGCAATTTGCTTTGAAGGGACTATGATCATTCCATTTAGGCAACTTTCGAAAGCGTCATCGAGGGACTTATGATCATTTGAATTTGTTTTGCCAAAGAAACTTGACGTGCAAGCATGGCCCATTTTGGAAGGAAACATGTGGGATTACCCTAGAGGGTGCAAGTGTGATTGTGTATTGATTTCATGTATTTGTCTTGTATTAGGTTATCTAGCGTTTGATTCTATGTACATGCAAACCCTAGGTCTAACCATGGTATAATTTGAAAGCGGTAAATTGCGGAATTGTAAAGTCTACGCTATTACAAAATAAGTATCCGGGAGTGGGGGTACAATATTCACAAATGGGGATGAGACTTTAGGAATGTAGTGTCCAATAAGTTACAACCAAATCGAATCGATCAAATGTAAATGTAACGAATATACAAAATAAGCAAATGTATAATGTATCAAATGTAAGTATATTGTGTAAGTGTATATGTTCATGTATGTAATTATTTACAGGTGCGAAAATGTGAATTTAAATGTGTATCATTTAAGTATTGTTAACTTAAATGAAAAGAATTAAATGTTTATTAATCTTTGATTTGTGATCTTGTATTTTCTTTAATATGTACAAAAAGAAAGTTTAAGAAAAGAAAATGTTCTAAGTTTGAAAATTGTCATTTTATATTTGATATAAATTTGTATCTTTATATTTTGGGTTTAATATATACAAAAGAATATTTTGATTAAATGTTAAGAATTTAAATTATGTATATTAGAAAAAATGTATTTTATTTTGATTATGTACAAATTATTTCTAAGAAAAGAAAATGTATTAACTTAGTGAAAATTTATGTATAAATTAAAATAAGTTTAATAATAAAAAAAGAATGTTTTAATTAACGTGTTTTTATGTATTCATGTATTAAGATATTAAGATATTAATGTACAAAAATGAAAATATTTTAAGTTAGAGGAAAAATATATTATATTCAAAATTAAGATTATGCTATAAAAAATATTATAAAGAAATTTGATGTAATAAAAAGACTCATGTTAATTGGTATATATAAAAAAAAAAGAATGTGATAGTTAAAGAAAAGCTTTGAAAGAAAATCAGAAGTGGGCTTTAAGATTTGAGGCCCAAATGCAATTCAAAGAAAAAATGAGTAGAACAGGGGGTATGAATGGGAAGTTCGTTTGGGCTTTAGGCGCAGGAAGGGAAAGGCCCAAGTTTTTTTTGAACGATTTTGCTTAGGGTTAATTGTTTTTGTTTCATTTTGGAATAAGCTTAGGGTTACATTGCTGAGCGGCGCCGTTGCTAGCTCCACTTCGTCTTCTCCGTTCGTTTCCTTCATCTCTCTAACCCAGGGTCACTGATCCCCTCCAACCTTCGACTACCGGGCGCCACTTCCGTCCTCATCTCCTCACAGTTGTTCAGTTAAAGATGGCAAGAAAGGTAACGAGCTTTAGGACACTTTAAGGTTCTTTTTAATTTATGTCTTTGCATGTCATGATTCCTTGATTATTGAATCTGATTTTGTGTTTTACTGTCGTTTCTGTGAGCGAAAAAAGGAAGGGAAGGGGTTTATACCTTAGGCTTTTGGGAGATGGAGATGAGGCAGACCGGAGGCGCTGAGGATGGCCAGAGGGCGGAGGTTCGATGATGATGGACTTATGGACTTCCTGGTACTCTTTATCTTTTTGCCATTTTAGGGTTTTTTGATGATATTGAACTGAAAACCCTTTTGTAAATTCACTTCTTTCTTCTTATCTTCTACTGTATGCTCGTTGCTTAATATGCTTCTTTGTCCAATGATGAACCTAGGGTTCTGAGGCTTTTGATGGGTGGCCTTGAATGCTTGAGTATGCTTGACTGTTGTATGATGCCTTTGTATGCTTTGCTTCTTTATCTTCTTCAACTGCTTCGTTGCCTTGACACCTTTGTATGCTTGTACCCTTTTTTACTGCCCTGTGATGACTCTATTGAGGGCCCTGTGTTTGCCACTGAGTTGCCTTATTGAGTTGGTGATGGTTGATACCTTGTTTCTGACTTTGCCTATTTTGTAATTTGGCCTATGATGAAGACTTTTCTGAGGCCTTGGGAGGTTTGACTTTGAATGCTTTGGACAGGTTTTTAGGTTGTGGCCCTTTTTATTGGTTTATGGTTTGGGTTGGTCTGTTTGATATTTCTGGTTTAGGCTTGGATATCAGGCTTTTTAGCTTAAGGTTTTGGTGATTTGACAGTGTAAGTTTTGGGTGAGTTCATGTTTGATGGTTCAAGGTTGTTAGCTTGGGGTCTGCTTCAGGTTAGGCCTTGACAGGTTCAATGCTTCAGTAGGTTTTATGCAGGCTTCTATTGGTTTTTGGTTTCTATGTTGAAGTTTGAGTTTTATGGCCTTTGACAGGTTGTTCCAGGTTTGAATGGTTAGGCCTATGCAGATCTTGTAGAGGTTTGTGTTTTACAGGTTCAAGGCTTTGGATGTTTGTTCTATATTATTTGACAGGTTCAGCAGGCTTGGCCTTTTTGTTTTTAGTTAATGCAGGTTTTGGCTTTTTTCTTATGCTTGTAAACAAAACAGGTTCAAGTTTTTTGACTGGAGGCTTATGCAGTTTTGTATATTTTTGTGTGTATTGGTTTGCCTCTCCCTTTTACTGTACTGTGTTCAGTTTTTGTTTTTATATATCTCTTCATGCCTAAAGCCTTGTAAACCTGCTTTCTTTTTCTCTTCTCTCTCTCTTCAGTACAGTTTAGCATTAAAATAATGTTTGCATTGTACTTTATCTGAAAGGGCCACACTTTAGGAAATGATGAGAAAATATGTTGCTTGCATATCATGCTTTCTCTGCATTTTTTATCTCTTCTTTTGACAGCTTCTTATCTTTGATATCTTTCCAAATCTTCTTTTGACAGCTTCCTGTACTTTTTGTATCTTTGATATCTTCTTTTTGACAGCTTGGGTAGCCTTTTGGATAGTTTGGGATTTTTGACAGAATGTTTGAATTTGGACTCTTAGTTTGATTTGAACTGTGCAGTTGTTGTTTGAGATTTGAACTATGCAGTTTGTTTGAGATTTGAACTATGCAGTTTGACAATTTGACTTGTGCATTCTTTCAAAGTTTAGCAAATAAATATTCGTCCCTCTTTGTGAACCGGGAGAAATCCCGTGATTTGCAGAGAGGGTTAACTGATCCCAATCAGTGGCCCTTAATGATGAACTGTAATTTTATCTGTCTCTTTTATTTATTTATCTGCTATTGACTTTCCTTTTTTTCATTTGCAGATAAAAAATTGAATGGAGCACTGGAGCAAGGGATGGCAGATGAAGAATTGAAGATTAGAAAAATGTTTAGGATAGCTTTTTTTTATTTAAGTTTAAATAAATGTAAAATGATTGTTGTAAACAACAAAACAATTGTACAATTAATTTAAAAATTAATAAAAGTTTCTTTATCCAATTAATTATTTTTCCTCCTATTGTTTATATATTATTTATAATTCTTTAATTAAAATAATTGAAAATAAATTCCAATCATTTAATCTTAGAATAATAAATAATTTAAATAAACAATGCTTTAGCATTTGATCAGTTAAACCTGGCACTTCCAACTTCCAAAGCAAAACAACAGTTAATCACAACCACTGATCAGACGCATTCCCCTTTTTACTGATTTTTTACCAAACACTGCATATCCAAACTGAATGTATCCTTTTACTGATTCGATCAAACAAATGTGAATTCAATCCAAATGCATTCTTTTACTGATTAAATCAAACAATGCGAATTCAACCCAAATCTTGGAATAACTTGCAAAGTGTTGTAGAATTTAAATCCTTCTGAGAACGTGCCCACAAAACCCTAATTCCTAATTAAATGCCAAAGAACGTTCGCCTGATCAAAGTTGAGCCAAAATCAACCAAAACCCTAAGCCAACTGTTTGAAACATTCTAGAGCCCTGAAAATCAATAGAACCCTAATTGTGTCTGACTGACGAGAAAAGTCTGTTTGACCGATTCTTGAGCCAATCTTAAAAATCAGGAAACGCCTGAAGCTGTGATTTCTTGTGGAAAAATGCGAGGGAAAATTTTGGGGTACAACAGTTGCCCCTGTTCAATCTTCTTGAACCTGAAGAGTTAGATTGGCAAGTTTGCCTTTCGCGACTTGAAGGTAAAAGAAGATTGGACACTAAAGTACCCAGAAAATTTGCACTCGGCGATGTGATGGTAGAGGTGAATGGGCTTACAGATGCCATTTGGTGATGGGCTTAAAGATGCCATCTGATGCGATAGAATCTTGTCGGGGGATGGGCTTAGAGATGCCATCTGGAAATGGGCTTAAAGATGCCATTTGGCGACTGCTGGTAGGAGGATGGGCTTATAGATGCCATCTGGAAATGGGCTTAAAGATGCCATTTGGTGATGTTGAACTGTATGTCAATGGTGAGTGGACGAGTATCAGAAAGGCCTCCCTGTTTTGGAGCATTTCTGAATTGGGGGTCTGAATAAGCAATAGATTGACATCCGTGTCTGGAGAATCCGTGAACTGTTTTCAGGAGTTGAGATTGAATAAGCAATAGAGCAGCATCCGTTGTTGGGAAGTGTCCGTAAACTGTTTTCAAAAATTGCATCTTAACAAGTGATAGATTAACATCCGTTGTTGGGAAGAATCCATGAACTGTTTTCAGAAGTCTTGAAGTTGAATAAGCAATAGAGCAACATCCGTTGTTGGGAAGCGTCCGTAAACTGTTTTCAAAAATTGAGAAGAGTCTGAACAAGTGATAGGTTAACATCCGTTACTGGAGAACCCGTGAACTGTTTTCAGAAGTCTTGAGAAGAATCTGAACAAGCGATAGGTTAACATCCGTTACTTGGAGAACCCGTGAACTGTTTTCAGAAATCTTGAAGTTGAATAAGCAATAGAGCAACATCCGTTGTTGGGAAGCGTCCGTAAACTGTTTTCAAAAGTTGCATCTGAACAAGTGATAGATTATCATCCGTTGTTGGGAAGAATCCATAAACTGTTTTCAGAAGTCTTGAGAAGAATCTGAACAAGCGATAGGTTAACATCCGTTACTTGGAGAACCCGTGAACTGTTTTCAGAAATCTTGAAGTTGAATAAGCAATAGAGCAGCATCCGTTGTTGGGAAGCGTCCGTAAACTGTTTTTAATAGTTGCATCTGAACAAGTGATAGATTAACATCAGTTGTTGGGAAGAATCCATAAACTGTTTTCAGAAGTCTTGAGAAGAATCTGAATAAGTGATAGGTTAGCATCCGTTACTTGGAGAACCCGTGAACTGTTTTCAGAAATCTTGAAGTTGAATAGGAACCGGTGTAGGGTTTCCTGATGATGAGCTCGTGTAAAACTGCATCTGGATGAATTTGGAATAAGTATCAGAATGTTGTCTTGTCTGGGTCACATCTGAATTATTCCTGGAAAGAATCTCGGAAGATAATGATTTTTGTCTGTCGACTGATCTTATCTGAAAAGGTAAAGAGTTAGTTATATGCAATGTCATGATGCATGATGCAATGTATGTTGCGTGATATGAATGTAAATGAATGCGCATGTAAGCTGATAAGTTGTCTTGCTGAGGATAAATGAATCCTGGATGGCTGAAGATAAAAGAATCTTGACTGTTGCCGGGGAGAACAACTCCTGGGCTGCTGCTGTGGAGGGCAAGAATCTTCAATTGTTAAAAATGAGAAGTCTTGGGACCACTGTTGGGGAAATCAGAAGCTTGGGTTGTATGCCAAACTACTGGGGTCTTCCTATTTTGAGGAGATCTGTGTAGGATTTCCTGATGATGAGTCCGTGTAAAACTGCATCGGGTTTTTGAACACTTTTGACATTCGAATGCCCCAAGTGGTAATGTAGATAATTTCTTGGCTTGTTACAGGTGTTGGTCTACAATCGGTCGTTCATAGATATTTTCATGGCTTGTTACAGGTGTTGATCTGGAACTCTTCAGACGTGCCCTGGCTAGATACAGGAATCGAGTCTGGAAATAGTCGTCAACAGATATGCCCCGGTTGGATACAGGAATCGAATCTTCAAACTCTTCAGACGTGCCCTGGCTAGATACAGGAATCGAGTCTGGAAATAGTCGTCAACAGATATGCCCTGGCTAGATACAGGAATCGAATCTGGAAATAGTCGTCAACAGATATGCCCTGGCTGGATACAGGAATCGAATCTTCAAACTCTTCAAACGTGCCCTGGCTAGATACAGGAATCGAGTCTGGAAATAGTCGTCAACAGATATGCCCTGGCTGGATACAGGAATCGAATCCTCAAACTCTTCATACGTGCCCTGGCTAGATATAGGAATCGAGTCTGGAAATGTGATAGTTGATTTGTTGAACACTTTTGACATTCGAATGCCCCAAGTGGTGATGAAGGAGTCTTGAATCAGATTACTCTGCATATTGAGAGATTTCTTGAAATCTTGATTGGACTGCCCCAGATTAACTGGATTTTGAAAGATCTGTTGGACCTTGACTGGACTGCCCCAGGTTAATTGGATTGTGACATGTCAAACCCCTTGCTGATAGGAGATTTGTCGTTGGAAGTGTTATCCTTTTGAAGTGATTTTGCTCACTGAGAGAGTTTTCGTTCCTCCGAACATTCGCTGTAGGAATTTCTTCGCTGTCAAACAAAAAGCCAAATGCAGACAGTGATATTCAAGCAATGCAAAGTTTATGTTTGTCTCGAAGTTTTGCAAAATGCGTTTTCTAGCAGAAAACTTTTTTATAAGACAGATCAACACAAGATTTAGAGCAAAGCCTTACAGGAGTCAGGATACCTTTTGTAACAGTATGCTTTCGAACTAACCCATGCTTCAATTAGGACTTTTGAAGGGTCGTAACGTGGCTTGGTTCACGGTTTAAGAAACAAAGGATAAAGGCTCAAAGTATATTTATGCCCACCCGCTCTTCGTGATGTTCTTCAACCTAAGCTCAGTCAATTGTGCGTCGTACTCTGTTTTGAGTTTGGAACGACTTTTGGGCGATGGTTCACCAGTTGAATTTGGGGAGACAGTCATCATCTCCTTTTTTCTTTTTTCAACATTTTTCATGTTGTTGAGGATTTGTAATGACCTCACTATTTTGATTTTGATTTGTTATCCCTAACTTTTGCCCGACTGTTCCCGTTTTTTCGAGATTACAGTCAGCGGGATGCCCCAGCTTTCTTAAGCCTCCTTTATAGGTTTTGGCTTGGTGGGCTTTTCTCTTTTGAGAGATTTGACTGTCTATGTGATAGGGAACCACCCTTGTCTTTTGATTCCTAAGGATTGCTTTCTTCTTCTTTTTTTTGACGTCGTTCGTTGTATTACGAACTGAGAGTTTGCGATTTCAATGCGCATTTTCTTTTGAATTAACTGAGATACTACCCTACCCCGGGTTTATATCAAAGGTTTTGATTGTTTAGAACAGAAAACTCCTACTTCTTTGGCTCGAAGGGGTTGACTAGGGATTAACTTCCTTATAACTCCATTGTTTGGGAATTGAAAGAAATGCTTGTACATCATCAGCAAGGTCTGTTCAAAAGCATATTGTATAAGATCATGGTATTGTTTCGTCATCCTCCCTCTAAAGGCTTACAGCTTTTTATCAAGAGTCAAATATCATAAAGAAAAGCATAAGAGTAGTGAAACGAATGGATGAATTCAAGACAAACATATGCAATGCATTAATGAAAACAGAGTTTAACATCAACAGATAATTGTTTGACAGCAAAAGAAATTACAACTTTGAAAATTCAAAAAGAAGCAAAAGTCTTTCAGCTTGAGCTTCGTCACTTCAGGTGGAGAACCCTTTAACGGAAGATTTTCATCTCGCCGTCTGGCATGAATTCCAGCACTCCAATGTCGATCAGATCTTGAATCTTTTTCTTCAAGGCCCAACAGTCGTTGGTGTCGTGTCCCAGGCTGTAGGAGTGGTAAACACAAAATGTGTCAGGATGATAGTTAGGAGAGGAGGTATTGAGCTTCTGAGGAGGATCCCTTAAGGTAAGCAGGTTGACCTCCAACAGGCGCTTCAGTATGAAGAATGATGGTATCTCAGTCTCCGTGAACTGTCTTCTCGACGTTTCTGGCTTACGCCGATTACCCCGTTGACACTGGCGAGGTTGTTGATGGGCTTGTGACCCTGAAGCAAGCAAAGGAGCTTTCCCCTTGTCTTCTTGAGTGGATGGAGGCTGAGCGGTGACTTGCTCTTCAACCTCAGATATTTGCCCCAGTTGGTTGTTTGGAAGCAGTTGGCGGACAAGAACTCTGAGTTCCTCTTGTCTTTGAGATAGGTCTTGGATGAGAGCCATCTGGCCCACCAACTGTCCCATCACTTGGGTCCTCAATGTTGTCAGATCAAACTGCAGCTCCACAAGCTGATCACTCCTGGCATTGTTTGAATTCTCCAAGCCCTTTGTGAGGAGAACTTTCATCTCCTCCTGCCCTAGAGACAAGTTCAGGAACATCTCCTGCAGCTGAGCAGTCTGGTCTTGGATGTCTTTGACAGACCTTTCTAGAGCCATCTCTTACTGAAATAAACAGCATGAGAGTAAGGAAACCTGAAAAAGGAAAGACTATCAAAATGCAATGCATGATATGTGGATGCATGCTTTCAAGGATCTCTTGGGGTAAACACAAGAAAATGTTAGAGGTTGAACTTTGCTCTTGGATTGGAGAACTTCGCACCGGTGGATGTCTTTCCACTAGAATCAAGCTCACCATGTCAAGTGGGTCATCGCCACTGATTCAAGTTGTTGTTACTTGAACTCTGATTGGGGAACTTTATATCGGTGGATATCTTTCCACGAGAATCAAGCTCACCATGTCGAGTGGGTCATAGCCACTGATTCAAGTTGTCGCACTTGGTCTTTGACTGGAGAACTTTGTATCGGTGGATGTCTTTCCACGAGAATCAAGCTCACCATGTCGAGTGGGTCATAGCCACTGATTCAAGTTGTTATACTTGATTTTTGATGGCATTTGTTTAGAGGAGAAACTCCTTGCCCCTTGGTAGACGTCTGGTTCAACGTAACCCTGCATCAAAAGAACCCTCGAGATCCTTGAAGTGGTTATTTAAAATGCTATGGTATGATGTCATGATGTTATGTACATGTATGCAAAAAAGCAAGTGAGTGTATATACAGACAAACATATTCACACAAAGCAAACAAGTCCTTAGGTTTAGGCTTGCATGGGGTTTAGGTAAGTACCCTCTTGAAGTTAGTTGGCTCATCCTGTCCTAAAATAGAAACTGGGTTCTAAGGAGCTCAATATCATTGGATTGTTTTCTATGTTCATTGTTTCGGTTTAGCCACTTACTGGCGACCAAAATATTCCAAGAAAACAACCCTCAAATGAGTGTAGTATCGAGTATCTACCAACCTCGGACTGCACCAAAGTCGGTCATCTCACTACCCTTAAAAAGGCTAAGATGGTCAATTGAGGTTCTAAGAGTTCGTTAGTGCTTCACGACATCACTCAGCGGCCCCGTACTCTCCTTGATTGAACTCAAGGGTTACCGGTACTCACAAATATGTCACACTAACATAGCTTACTGCTTCAACCATGTCGGTATACCCCGCACAGTTCCCTCACAGTTTTTTTTTGCTATTTACCTAAGAAGGTGCCCCAAATCCGGGTGTAGGATTTACAACAAACCCAAACAAGAACCCAAAAGATAAAGCAATCAAGTCAATCAAAGCAAGAAAGTCAAGGTGATCTAAACCCTAAGGTAACCCCACTTTTAAGTTTCTCCCCAGCAGAGTCGCCAGTTCTGTGATACGGTGGGAGAACTGACTATGAGTTTTGCGTTTGTATTCGCACTTATTCGGTTGAGCAAGAGTCGCCACTGACTTTTTATTTTATCCTAAAGGAAAGGTTGAAAAAGCACAGCAAAAACCTTTTGAGATATTTCGTGGGTTCGGGGGGTAGATTATGAAAAGGGAAGGTATTAGCACCCTTTTCATCCATGGTTATCCATGGGCTCTTGGTTACTTGGTTTTTTAGATCACTTGCCTTGATTTTTGATTGCTTGAAATTGTGGTGTGTGTGTGTTTTGAAAATGTTTTTGAAGAGATGCCTTGTTTTAGGCGACCAATGTATTCGACTCGTGTTTGAGTGTTTTACAAAAGTGTGTATCTTTTTGAAAAGATGTTTCAAATGTTTTTGAGAGTTTGTTTTGAAAGTGTTTGTGGAATGTGGTTTTTGAAAAGAAGGCAAGTGTTTTTGCAAGTTTGATCTCAAGTAACTAAGAGTTTGGTCTACCCCTATTGTACTCAAAGGTTTTCTCTATGTTTTCAACCCTTTTTAACAATTTTGTTCCACCATTGAATTTGGTGGACAATCTTGCGTTTAGGATGTTTAACGGGACGGGCGCGGGTCATCGTATGGACCATGAATGCAATGATGCTGAGTGTCTTTGGCAATTTGCTTTGAAGGGACTATGATCATTCCATTTAGGCAACTTTCGAAAGCGTCATCGAGGGACTTATGATCATTTGAATTTGTTTTGCCAAAGAAACTTGACGTGCAAGCATGGCCCATTTTGGAAGGCAACATGTGGGATTACCCTAGAGGGTGCAAGTGTGATTGTGTATTGATTTCATGTATTTGTCTTGTATTAGGTTATCTAGCGTTTGATTTTATGTACATGCAAACCCTAGGTCTAACCATGGTATAATTTGAAAGCGGTAAATTGCGGAAATGTAAAGTCAACGCTATTACAAAATAAGTATCCGGGAGTGGGGGTACAATATTCACAAATGGGGATGAGACTTTAGGAATGTAGTGTCCAATAAGTTACAACCAAATCGAATCGATCAAATGTAAATGTAACGAATATACAAAATAAGCAAATGTATAATGTATCAAATGTAAGTATATTGTGTAAGTGTATATGTTCATGTATGTAATTATTTACAGGTGCGAAAATGTGAATTTAAATGTGTATCATTTAAGTATTGTTAACTTAAATGAAAAGAATTAAATGTTTATTAATCTTTGATTTGTGATCTTGTATTTTCTTTAATATGTACAAAAAGAAAGTTTAAGAAAAGAAAATGTTCTAAGTTTGAAAATTGTCATTTTATATTTGATATAAATTTGTATCTTTATATTTTGGGTTTAATATATACAAAAGAATATTTTGATTAAATGTTAAGAATTTAAATTATGTATATTAGAAAAAATGTATTTTATTTTGATTATGTACAAATTATTTCTAAGAAAAGAAAATGTATTAACTTAGTGAAAATTTATGTATAAATTAAAATAAGTTTAATAATAAAAAAAGAATGTTTTAAATAACGTGTTTTGATGTATTCATGTATTAAGATATTAAGATATTAATGTACAAAAATGAAAATATTTTAAGTTAGAGGAAAAATATATTATATTCAAAATTAGGATTATGCTATAAAAAATATTATAAAGAAATTTGATGTAATAAAAAGACTCATGTTAATTGGTATATATAAAAAAAAGAATGTGATAGTTAAAGAAAAGCTTTGAAAGAAAATCAGAAGTGGGCTTTAAGATTTGAGGCCCAAATGCAATTCAAAGAAAAAATGAGTAGAACAGGGGGTATGAATGGGAAGTTCGTTTGGGCTTTAGGCGCGGGAAGGGCAAGGCCCAAGTTTTTTTTGAACGATTTTGCTTAGGGTTAATTGTTTTTGTTTCATTTTGGAATAAGCTTAGGGTTACATTGCTGAGCGGCGCCGTTGCTAGCTCCACTTCGTCTTCTCCGTTCGTTTCCTTCATCTCTCCAACCCAGGGCCACTGATCCCCTCCAACCTTCGACTACCGAGCGCCACTTCCGTCCTCATCTCCTCACAGTTGTTCAGTTAAAGATGGCAAGAAAGGTAACGAGCTTTTGGACACTTTAAGGTTCTTTTTAATTTATGTCTTTGCATGTCATGATTCCTTCATTATTGAATCTGATTTTGTGTTTTACTGTCGTTTCTGTGAGCGAAAAAAGAAAGGGAAGGGGTTTATACCTTAGGCTTTTGGGAGATGGAGATGAGGCGGACCGGAGGCGCTGAGGATGGCCGGAGGGCGGAGGTTCGATGATGATGGACTTATGGACTTCCTGGTACTCTTTATCTTTTTGCCATTTTAGGGTTTTGTGATGATATTGAACTGAAAACCCTTTTGTAAATTCACTTCTTTCTTCTTCTCTTCTACTGTATGCTCGTTGCTTAATATGCTTCTTTGTCCAATGATGAACCTAGGGTTCTGAGGCTTTTGATGGGTGGCCTTGAATGCTTGAGTAGGCTTGACTGTTGTATGATGCCTTTGTATGCTTTGCTTCTTTATCTTCTTCAACTGCTTCGTTGCCTTGACACCTTCGTATGCTTGTACCCTTTTTTACTGCCCTATGATGACTCTACTGAGGGCCCTTTGTTTGCCACTGAGTTGCCTTATTGAGTTGATGATGGTTGATACCTTGTTTCTGACTTTGCCTATTTTGTAATTTGGCCTATGATGAAGACTTTTCTGAGGCCTTGGGAGGTTTGACTTTGAATGCTTTGGACAGGTTTTTAGGTTGTGACCCTTTTTATTGGTTTATGGTTTGGGTTGGTCTGTTTGATGTTTCTGGTTTAGGCTTGGATATCAGGCTTTTTAGCTTAAGGTTTTGGTGATTTGACAGTGTAAGTTTTGGGTGAGTTCATGTTTGATGGTTCAAGGTTGTTAGCTTGGGGTCTGCTTCAGGTTAGGCCTTGACAGGTTCAATGCTTCAGTAGGTTTTATGCAGGCTTCTACTGGTTTTTGGTTTCTACGTTGCAGTTTAAGTTTTATGGCCTTTGACAGGTTGTTCCAGGTTTGAATGGTTAGGCCTATGCAGATCTTGTAGAGGTTTGTGTTTTACAGGTTCAAGGCTTTGGATGTTTGTTCTATATTGTTTGACAGGTTCAGCAGGCTTGGCCTTTTTGTTTTTAGTTAATGCAGGTTTTGGCTTGTTTCTTATGCTTGTAAACAAAACAGGTTCAAGGTTTTTTGACTGGAGGCTTATGCAGTTTTGTATATTTTTGTGTGTATTGGTTTGCCTCTCCCTTTTACTGTACTGTGTTCAGTTTTTGTTTTTATATATCTCTTCATGCCTAAAGCCTTGTAAACCTGCTTTCTTTTTCTCTTCTCTCTCTCTCTTCAGTACAGTTTAGCATTAAAATAATGTTTGCATTGTACTTTATCTGAAAGGGCCACACTTTGGGAAATGATGAGAAAATATGTTGCTTGCATATCATGCTTTCTCTGCATTTTTTTATCTCTTCTTTTGACAGCTTCTTATCTTTGATATCTTTCCAAATCTTCTTTTGACAGCTTCCTGTACTTTTTGTATCTTTGATATCTTCTTTTTGACAGCTTGGGTAGCCTTTTGGATAGTTTGGGATTTTTGGCAGAAAGTTTGAATTTGGACTCTTAGTTTGATTTGAACTGTGCAGTTGTTGTTTGAGATTTGAACTATGCAGTTTGTTTGAGATTTGAACTATGCAGTTTGACAATTTGACTTGTGCATTCTTTCAAAGTTTAGCAAATAAATATTCGTCCCTCTTTGTGAACCGGGAGAAATCCCGTGATTTGCAGAGAGGGTTAACTGATCCCAATCAGTGGCCCTTAATGATGAACTGTAATTTTATCTGTCTCTTTTATTTATTTATCTGCTATTGACTTTCCTTTTTTTCATTTGCAGATAAAAAATTGAATGGAGCACTGGAGCAAGGGATGGCAGATGAAGAATTGAAGATTAGAAAAATGTTTAGGATAGCTTTTTTTTATTTAAGTTTAAATAAATGTAAAATCATTGTTGTAAACAACAAAACAATTGTACAATTAATTTAAAAATTAATAAAAGTTTTTTTATCCAATTAATTATTTTTCCTCCTATTGTTTATTTATTATTTATAATTCTTTAATTAAAATTATTGAAAATAAATTCCAATCATTTAATCTTAGAATAATAAATAATTTAAATAAACAATGCTTTAGCATTTGATCAGTTAAACCTGGCACTTCCAACTTCCAAAGCAAAACAACAGTTAATCACAACCACTGATCAGACGCATTCCCCTTTTTACTGATTTTTTACCAAACACTGCAAATCCAAACTGAATGTATCCTTTTACTGATTCGGTCAAACAAACGTGAATTCAATCCAAATGCATTCTTTTACTGATTAAATCAAACAATGCGAATTCAACCCAAATCTCGGAATAACTTGCAAAGTGCTGTAGAATTTAAATCCTTCTGAGAACGTGCCCACAAAACCCTAATTCCTGATTAAATGCCAAAGAACGTTCGCCTGATCAAAGTTGAGCCAAAATCAACCAAACCCCTAAGCCAACTGTTTGAAACATTCTAGAGCCCTGAAAATCAATAGAACCCTAATTGTGTCTGACTGACGAGAAAAGTCTGTTTGACCGATTCTTGAGCCAATCTTAAAAATCAGGAAACGCCTGAAGCTGTGATTTCTTGTGGAAAAATGCGAGGGCAAATTTTGGGGTACAACAGTACCAACAAATGCGTCACACTAATGTAGCCATTGCTTCAACTATATCGGTCCATGCCGTACAGTTTCCACAATCTATTGGTACTTACCTAAAAGGTGCCCCAGATCCGGGTAGAGGATCAAAATAAACCCAAACAAGAAACCATAATGTAAAGCAAGCAAGTCAAACAAAGAAAGCAAGTAAAGATATCTAGCCCTAAGGTAACCCTACTTTTAGGTCCTTCCTCAGCAGAGTCGCCAGTTCTGTAATACGGTGGGAGAACTGACTTGGGTGTTTTTCATTTGATCGCAATTGTTGTAGTTAGCAAGAGTCGCCACCGACTTTTCTTTTATCCAATAAGGAAAGGTTGAAAAGAACAAGAAAGACCTTTCGAGATTATTTTCTTGAGTTCGGGGGGTAGGTTATGAAAAGGGAAGGTGTTAGCACCCTTTTCATCTGTAGTTTTCTACGGGCTCTTAGTTACTTGCTAGATCACTTGATTTTGTTTGAAAATGTGCTTGTGGTGTGGGTTTGAAAGTATTTTGAAAATGTCTTTGTAATGATTCTCGTTTCTATAAGAATGCGTACAAAGTGTTGGTTTTAAAAATAGTTCAAAAAGGTGTTTGTGGAAGATGTTTTTGAAAGGGATTTTGAAAAGTGCCTTTGTAATGATTCTCATATCTATAAGAATGCGTACAAAGAGCTTTGACTTTTGAAAGTGTTTAAATTGAAAGTGTTGGTGTGAAAAAAATGTTTTTGCTGTGAGCAAGCGAGCAACTATGAGTATCCTACCTACTCAAAAGGTATATATTCTTTTCCTCCTCCTTTAGATGTTGCTATCTTACAATTGATTTGGTAAGAATCCCTATCGTTGTTTGTGAAGGGATGGGCATGGGTCGTTTGTATAGTCATATAAGGCAACCTATGAGACGTTTTAGCAATTTCGTTAGGGACTAGATCGTTTACCAAAGGCAACATCGAGGGACATCGAGGGACAACGATCTTTTTAACGAGGGTCTTTGCTAAAACGCCCATATTTGAGGGACATGACTATTTTCTGAGGCAACAAGTGAGATTACCCTAGATGTGCATGTATGTGAAGTGTGTTTGATTGCATTCATTTAGTCTTTAAGATTAGGTTTTTCTAACGGTTGATTTTATCTTATCATACACACCCTATCTTACTAGCAATTATATGAAAAGCAGTAAACTTGCGGAAATTAAAATCCTAAGCTATTACATCATTAGGGGATGGGGATACAATTTGAAAATAGGGATTACATAGGTGTCTAATTATTACAACCATATCAAATAGGGAAAAACTACATTTTGAACTATTATGTGTTGACACATGTTGTTATGCATCAACACATAACTTTTACTCGCCCCTGCCAAACCAAATCAACTCAGTATGAGTCGACGCATAATGGGATGTGTCGATTCATTTCCTGCTTGTGTCGACACATACGTGTTTTGTGTCTACTCATGCACCTTCCATCTTTCTGTTTTGGGACCTGGATAGCAGTATGAGTCGATGCATAAAGCCATGTGTCGACTCATACCCTATTTTTTCACTTAGAATGAGTCAACGCATGTGGGTATGTGTCGACTCATGCTTCTATTTTTTGCTTCTACCACCATTCTTTTACATGAATCAGTCTATTTTCAACATATAAATGATACACATGAACAACAAGTAAATGATTAACTTCAAGAGTAGTGATTTCTACATCCTATCTTCAAAAATAAATCAAAAATTATGTATGGAAAATGCAAGGTTAAAATGACTTACCTTGAAACTGCACTCTAGGTTTTGAGTTTGAATACCCTTTAAGATGTTGTGTGGATCTTAATGAAACTATAGAGAGCTTTTAAACCTCCCTTTGTGTTGATGGTTGCTGAACCAACTCCAAACAGTCAAGTTTGCACAGTATTATCCTTTGTTTAGAAGTTGAGAATAAGGGTACTTCAGAAACGGTTATTGTGCTTGAACAATATCTATGTGATGTGAAGTGTTTAGAAGGTTTATGGGAGAGTTTACAAGGTTGTACAATAACGGGTTGAGGATTTTTTCTGTTCTGTGGGTGAAAGCAGAGTTGAAGATGAGTAGATTCTTATGAAAATGAGTTGAGTTTTACAAAAGTTTTGTTTTTCTCTTCTCTCCTGTTTTTTCAAAAAAATCCTCTTCTATGTCTTATGAAACAGTGCCTTTTGTAGATCCTTGACTGAGGTTTAGGAGGGAAACAAAATAAGTTATTTTGAACTGTTTTTGCCTACTGCTATGATACTTTTTCCACACAATTTTCTTTTGCCATTTTGGTGCAATTTTGTGGCTATTATGATGCAGGTTGGAGCATACTGCATAGAGCAGTTTTGGACTATATAGGACAGCATATATAGGTTTTTGTGACAGGTTTCTGGTGCAGCATAGCACAACGTTTTTTGTAGGACAACAATGGAGCAAGGTTTTGGAGTGTTGTGGCAATGTATAGCAGAAGCATATCATACTTTGTCCAGCAATAACATGGACAACATAGTTTGCAGCATGAAACAAGTTTGGTTTATGGAGAAATTTATGCAAATTGTATCATAGACAAAGTATTACATCAAGGTTTTGAGTTAAAGAAAAAATTCCAAATAATACAAATTTTAGGATTTGTAAACTTGCAGAAATGCCACTTTGTAATAAATTGAATTATTTGTAACATCTTGAACTATTTTGAATTGTAGTGACAAAGTGTCATGACACAATGAACTTAACTTAGAAAAAATTTCCAAGTCTTGAAAAAGTTTCATCTTTGACTTTCTTAATTTTTAATGATCAAATTTCATATTTTGGATGTCTTGATGAAATATGATTTTTAGGACTCAACTTTGGTCAAAAAGTCAAAGTTTGACTGTACAGTTGATTTTTCCCATCAGTTGACCGAATTCTATCAATCCACTGATCTCAGGAGATGAATTTAAATGTGAAATTAGGTCAAAATGACGCTCTCGGATCCTTGAATGCTTCCAACCAATAAGCCAAGTATTAGGTCAAAAATCAAAGTTCAGTCATTTTCAGTCAAAACCCTAATTTTGGTCATTTTGCCCTTTTGGTAATTTGAATGACTTTCTTGGAAAATTGTGAACAAAGACTTGAAACTTGACAAAAATAAATCCTGAGGGTCCATAATGATCCATGAAAGTCATTTGAAACATTAGAAATCCAACTGCCTTTGGACAAACTCAAACCCTAATTTGAGGCATCAGTGTTGGGGAGATTATTTGACATAGTCGATACTTGTGCAAACTTGAGGTATTGAATATCTTTGTAGGAAATATCTTGAGAAATGAGAGGGAAATTTTTGGGGTACAACAATATTCGTTTGTTGATTGATCTTTCCTGAAAAGGTAACGAGTTAGTTGTATGCAATGTCATGATGTATGAAATGCATTGCGTAATGATGTTCTCAAAACAAAATGAGATTATGCTATATGTGTTTCGTATGCATATGTTATGATGAATGAATGCGAAATGTTGTTGAAGTGTATTTGTCTTGGAAAATAAATCGCTGACTATTGTTGGGGATGAAGAGTATGTGTATCTTCAATCTTGTCTAGAATGCTTCCGCTGGGGATTCATGGTTACTTGTTTGAAGAAAAATCTGCAGGGGATATATTGATTTTTGTTTGGGGAGTAGAGTTTAGGAACATTGGTCATCCATTACTCTATTGGGGAATATACTCTGACTGGGGATAAAAGAGATGGTTAAACTTCCGACTCATTTGGGGAAGATAATTCTTATATACCCTGACTGGGGATAAAAGAGATGGACAATCTTCCGACTTGTTTGGGGAGGATAAAGTTAACTGATATCTGGTCGGATTCCAAGCTTTGCAGCAATTTTCTAGGGATAGTGATGACTTTACTGGGGAGAAGAATTTTGTCAGTATATTGTAGTAGTTTGAGGAATAGACTCAAGCTGGGAAATTTATAGTCTGTTGGGGAAATAAAACCTGTTGGGGAAATAAAACCTGTTGGGGAAATAAAACCTTGTTGATGTAGAAATTATTTGTTGAGGAAATCAACTCTCTTGGGGGAATTGAATTCACCAAAGAGAAGAATTTTACATGAACTTTTCAGTTTTGGAGGACCAAACTCAGCTGGGGAAGAGAAACTCCATGCATTATACTGATTGGAACTTCGTAGGTTGGTGATATTGTTGGGAAAGATACTATAATCTTTTATCCATTGGAGTGATTTGCCAAGGAGATTGTGGGGAATGTTCCCTTACTTGTGAAGATTGCTCTATGGGGAATAATTTCATAGAAGTGGCTCTGACGACTTCACTGGGGATAACCTTATGAAAGGGATTCTGTGGGGATTTACAGACAGCTTGAGTGTCATCCCAGCCCCTAGAGTTTTGAGTAAAGGTTTATTCTTGTTCTTATGCATATATTTGTTAATAGTTAATCATGTTCATATGCATATATTCATTCAATTTAGTCATTGGACGTCTTTGCAAACAAAACAGAAAAAACAAAAGGTTTTAACTTCAAAGTATATTTGTATTGATAATTCACCTATGAACAGGCAATTTTATATAAAGAGACGGAAATCCTAGTAAGAGGAAATCGTCGTAAAATGAAAAGAGTACAAAGTGAAAACAAAATGTATAGCCATGTGGAAGTGATCTTATTGGGTTCCAACTCTGCTATTTCCCCTATGTCTTTGAACATCTCGTCATTTTCCATCGAAAGAAGCTTATTGAACCATTTGAACTTTTGACCTTGGTAATAAAGCTTTCATGTAAGTGTTCCAATAGGACATATTCGTACACTTTTAATCCCTAATTTTTTCTTGGACCAATCTTTCAGGTTTTCGGTCCACCAGGATACCTTTTTTTACCCAATCCGCCTGTAATACGGTGGGAGAACTGACTTGGTTGTTTTGCGTTTGATCGCAATTGTTGCGGATAGCAAGAGTCGCCATCGAATTTTCTTTTATCCAATAAGGAAAGGGTGAAAAGAACATGAAAGACCTTTGAGATGTTTTCTTGAGTTCGGGGGCTAGATTATGAAAAGGGAAGGTGTTAGCACTCTTTTCATCCATAGTTATATACGGGCTCTTAGTTGCTTTCTAGATCACTTTTGAAATTGCTTTGTTTGAAATGTGTTTTAGTGGGTTTTGAAAGTATTTTTGAAAAGTGTCTTCGTTTAGGCAAACTTTGTAATGATTCTCGTCTCTATAAGAATGCATACAAAGTGTTGTACTTTTTGAAAATATTTCATGTTTTGAAAGATGTTGGTGTGTTTGAAAAGATGTTTGTCTTTTGAAGATGGATTGTGAGCAAGCAACTAAGAACATTCTACCTACTCGAAAGTCTTTTGTTCATTTCTTCCTTCCTTTGATATTTCTATCTTACCATTGATTGGTAAGAAGCTTTATCGTTGGATGTAAAGGGACGGGCGTGGGTCATCGTATAGTCATGAATAACAATGTTGTGAGATATCTTATCATTTCTCTTAAGGGACTAAGATCATTTATAAGGCAACATTCGAAGCGTCATCGAGGGACTATGATCTTGTATTTTTTTATTGTTTTTTACTAAGATGTCTCACATGCATATTATGACCATTTTTCATAAGGAAACAAGTGGAGTTAACCACAGAGGTGTAAGTGTGCAAAGTGCTTGTATTTCATGCTTGCTTTTGTCTTGAATTAGGGTTTTCAAAGTATTGATTTTATCATTCCATACAAACCCTAATTTACTAGCATTGATATGAAAATGATAAATTGCGGAAAGAAAATTTACTACGCTATTACATCATTTGGGGATGGGTGTACAAATTTACAAATGGGGATTGCAAGAAATTAAACCTAATTATCTATTACAACCATATTGAATTTGTGCAAAAAATGACATGAATATAATGTACAAGGAATATAAAAAGAAATGGATTTTGCTTTGGATTTGGATTTTTGTTAGGAAAATTGTTTTGACCTAATTAACCTAAAGGGATGTGATTAATAAAAAATATTAAAATTAATCCTAAGTTAAGAGGAAACCAAATTAATCAAGAAATCATTTTTTAGGTTTTTTTATGGAAGGCTTTTGGTTAATTAAAATAAATATGAAAATAAAATATTTTTTGTGATATTTTTATATATTCATAAATTAGACATTATAAATAAATAGTGTGCAAAAAATCAACTCAAAAGGAGTTGTTTTGATTGGTTGGAAAAATGTTAAAGTTTGTTAAAAAATGAAAACAAACAAGTGATAAAAAATTATTTTGGTCCTGTCAAGGTTTGAACCCAGATTCTCCACACCTTTCATTCAAAACAAACAACACTCAATATGTCATAAACCTCCATGTTAGTTTGGAAAAAATGACAAAATAAATACAAAAGGTCTTGTTGGGGCTCGAACCCAGGACCTTCTACATGGTGAGGCTTTAGCGTGCGCTGTTTGTACCACTGGGGTGGTATGTTTCATCTGTTATTTATACAACTTGCATTAAATTAAAATGTACTCATTTCTGAAAATTTGAGCATATCTTCTTCTTCCTTCTCGCGCGCAGGGATTCATAACTCCATTGTTAAGCTTCGAAAATATTCATTTCTCCGCCAAATCGAAAGATGTAAATATCAAACCTGCCTAAAATTTGAATACGAATCTAACCACATAATTTTCAAAAGTTATGGGTCGAAGGTTAGCATGAATTTTGTTCAGTACTAAAACTAAAACCTAACTGATCAGAGAAGAAATTCTCAATGTACAAACAATGAAAATCAAAACTGAGAGCATGGTCAGCTTCCTAGATATGATATCTACATCTTTTCTTTTATTTGTATGTGCTGAAATTACTTGTATCAAGATATCACAGTTAAGAAATCTTACCTCTTGAAGTGAAAATTGAAAGACCTCTATATGACTTCCAGACATGACTTGATGATGGATTAAGAAATCTTACCTCTTGTGTGTAGGTTCTGAGTTTTTGAGAGTTTAGGAGTGTTTTAGGATTTTTCAGTACATAATAATTTGGCCTTTTTAGCTTGCAAATGGCCTCTCTATTTATAGAGAAAAGGTTTGTGAAGTTGGAGTAACCAGATTTGTAAGATAACAAATTATAGTTTGGTTGAAAACTAAAAAAATCAAGTTGAATAGATATTTATGGTTCCAAAGTTCAAGTTAAAGCATGGCTTGATGTTTGTTGGGTGCAGGAGACTTGATTCATGCTCTTGATATTGCTTGCAATCAGAGATAAAATTCACAAGGCTCAATGCATTGACATTTTGCATAAAGCTTACTTTTCTAAAATGGCAATGGTAACTTTGTGCCATTAAGGGAAAATTGGCCTGGACAATATTTTAAACACTTGGGTAAGAGCTTAATTAATTGTGTAAACAATTAATTATGGAGTGAAACACAAGTTTGAGGCCTGCAAAGAAAGATCATGTAGCATGGCCTATGGATTTGATATTTTTCTTTACTCTGGTCGAATACTCTGTCCTTTCGTTTTAATCACATAGATCCACCACTTTCGACCAAACTCATCAACAGACAAAACAATATTTGTTTCCACCAATTGTATGTTCTTTGAATGGACCACATTCATGTGAATGTACCACTTTTTGGATCGAAGAAAGCATGAAGGAAGCCATTGCCCAGTCGAAGCTTGTGGATCAGAGCAGGTTTAGAGGTGGATCGAAGCAGGTTGCTCGAAGGAAACCATTGCTCAATCGAAGCTTGTGGATAGAAGCAAGATTGCTCTTCTTCGACTGGTCAAAATCTTGCCACCACTCCTTTTTGATCAGTCATGTGGTTCGAACAGCCTGAACCAAATTTTAAATTCGAACTTTTATCTGCAACTGCACACCTTTTTTTTATCTGCTTTGCCCTTTCGGCGGTTTCTTCTTCCTCCTTTCGAGGATTCATAAGTTCCATCTTCTACTTGATGCTTGAGAGCCCAATATGATCCCTGGAAACTATATGGGGCATTAAAAGCCCAATTATACTGGTCCAAACCCAAACCTTAATTTGAGCCATCAATGTTGAGGAAGTGTCTTGAGCTGATCAAACCTTATGCAATTTTGAGCAATGGAGATTTTGTGAGAGAATCTTTGAGAAATTGGAGAGGGCAAATTTTGGGGTACAACAGCTGCCCCTGTTCAATCTTCTTAAACATGAAAAGCGAGAATGGCATGTCACCATTCGTAGCGTGAAGGTATAAGATGATTGAACACTAAAGTGCCCAGAAATTTGAACTCGACTATGTGTTAGTTGATTGTGTAGGGAATGGGCTTAAAGATGCCTTTTGGAGAGAGTTGTCAGAGATGGGCTTATAGATGCCATCCAAAGGTGATTATTTATAGAAATTATACTAGGTCTAAGCTTTACTGTAACTGGGAGAAGTATCAGAATAAATATTTGGTCGATTGAATCTAAATGATATGCTGGAATGGACCTGTGTTAAGCCGTGTCCATAAATGTATTAGAAAAGGAACCCGTGATGAGCTCGTGTGAAGATGCATTTGGAAATACATTAGAAGGAACCCGTGTAAGATTGTTTCAAGATGAGCATGTGTGAAGCTGCATTTGGAAATATATGAAAAGGAGCCTGGGTAGGGCTGCTTCGGGACGAGTCTGTGTGAAGCTGCATCTGGAAATCTATGAGAAGGAGTCTGGGTAGGGCTGCTTCATGATGAGTCCGTGTGAAACTTCATCTAGAAATATATGAGAAGGAACGTGGGTAGGGCTGGTTCAGGATGGGTCCGTGTGAAACTTCATCTGGAAATGTATGAGAAGGAACCTGGGTAGGGCTGCTTCATGATGAGTCCGTGTGAAACTTCATCTGGAAATGTATGAGAAGGAACCTGGGTAGGGCTGCTTCGTGATGAGTCTGTGTGAAACTTCTTATGGAAATATATAAGAAGGAACCTGGGTAAGGCTGCTTCGGGATGAGTCCGTGTGAAACTACATCTGGAAATTAGGAGGAACCCGTGTAAGATTACTTCATGATGAGCCCGTGTAAAGCTGCACTTGGAAGTCAGAAGGAACCCGTGTAAGATTGCTTTAGCTGGTCGTGTATATTATTGCCCTGGCTTGTTTCAGGAATTAATCTATATCTGACCAAAGAGAAAGAAAGATAGTTTCCCGGTCTTGTTTCGAGAGTTAATCTTCAATTTGCTCATGTAGATAGTTGTCCTCTCTTGTTTCAGGTATTAATCTATAATCAGTTGTTCACAGATAGTTGTCCTTTCTTGTTTCAGGTATTAATCTGGAACCCACTTTTTGTTGGATATAGAGATAGTTGCCCTGGCTTATTTTAGGAATTAATCTCTGGCCTATTTGAGAAAGAAAGATAGTTTCCCCGGCTTGTTTCCGGAGTTAATATTCAATCTGCTCATGCAGATAGTTATCTTGTCCTGTTCCAAGTATTAATCTACAATCGGTTTGTTCATAGATATTTGTCTTGTCTTATTTCAGGAATTAATCTCTGACCTATTTGAGAAAGAAAGATAGTTTCCCCAGCTTGTTTCGGGAGTTAACCATCAATCTTCTCATGCAGATAGTTATCCTGTCTTGTTTCAGGTATTAATCTACAATCGGTTTGTTCACAGATAGTTGTCCTATCTTGTTTCAGGTATTAATCTGGAACCCGCTTTTTTGTTGGTCGTAGAGATAGTTGCACTGGCTTGTTTCAGAAATTAATCTTTGACCTTTTGAGAAATGGTTGTGGTATTTGCCAAGAGAGGATTTTTGTTGATTGCCTTTTCCTGCAAGGAATGGGGTTAGTTGCATGTAGATGTATGCATGGCTTGATGATGTTCTCAAAATAAATGAGATTATGCATTTATCATGTATGTGATATGATGTATGAATGTGAAATATTTGTTGAAATGTATCTTTGCTTCGGAAAATAAATCCTTGACAAGTGTTGGGGAGCTTTGGGAAGTTAAATCCCTGAATGCTGTTGGGGATGAAGAGTATGCACATCTTCAAACCTTGTTTAGAATGTTTCCACTGGGGATTCTCGTTTTTTGTTTGAGGAGAAATCCGCTGGGGAAGATTGGCTTTGGCTTAAGAAATCTTTGTGGAGAGTGTTGATTTCTGCTTGGGGAAAAAAGTTCAAGAGTTTTAGTTTTCTGTTGTTCTACTAGGGAGTTGTACTCTTGATTCGAGAGAATGGAAGTTAACAACTTGTTGGGGATAAATAAGTTAACTATTATCTGGTCGGCTTCCAGGCTTTGCAGCAACTCACTGGGGATAGTGGAAAACTTTACTGGGGAATAGGACTTTTGTCAATGATTTGAAGAAGTTAAACTATTATCTGGTCGGGTCTAGGTTTTATAGTAACTCGAACGGTTTTCTGGTCGGATCTAGGTTTTAGCAATTTTGGTCTTGAGGTTAACTGGCCTCTGGTTGGGTCCAGGCTTTAGTAACTTGTGGGGATATCAATGACTCTAGTGGGGATTAAAGGGTTTTGTCTGTTGATTTGTATTGGTCTGGGGGATTCGTAGCTTGTTGGGGAAATAAACCCATTTGATAGTTTGATGGGGAGGTGTTTTCTTCTGGAAAAAATCCTCAAGGCTTCCTCTTAAGACCAATTTAGCTGGGGAGAGGTTTTCTGGAGGTTGAAAATCTGGCTGAGGATTGCATGGATCCAACTTTATGGGGATATCCATGAATTTGGCCTTATTGGATTTGTACCATTATCCATGAAGATTAATCTGTGAGGATAACCTTATAGAGGTGGCTCTGGCGACTTCAACGGGGATCACCTTATGAAAGTTACTTTGTGGGGATTTATCGTTGTCCATAGTAGTAAGTGTTGTAGCACTGCCAGAAAATGTGTGCTTGGTCGTACGTGACCCTTTGCTGGAATTCATATTCCATGCCCCAAGTGATTCAAATGCAGACATGCCCCTTGCTATTCAGGACTTTGTGAGAGATTTCTTGGAATTTTGACTTGACTGTCACTGATGAGTTAGACAATAACATTTTGTGCCCCCTTGGTTATGGAGAGTTTGTCATTGGAAGGGTTTTTTCCATTTGAAGTGATTCTGTTTCTTGAGAGGATTTCTGTTCATTGGATATTCGTCATGTGAATTTCTCTGTTGTTAAACAAATAGCTATACGTAAACAGCGGTATTCAAAATAATGCAAAGTTTATGTTTGTCTTGAAGTTTTGAAAATGCATTTTTAGCAGATAAAAGAATTTTGTAAGAATATGAATTCAACTTGGGATTTACAGTAAGCCTTACAGGAGTCAGGATACCTTTTGTAACAGTATGCTTTCGAACTAACCCATACTTCGGTTAAGAATTTTAAAGGGTTGTAGCGTGGCTTGGTTCACGGTTTAAGAAACAAAGGATAAGGCTCAAAGTTTATTTGTACCCAACTCGTTCTCCATGATGTTCTCCACGTGGCTTGGTTCATGATTTAAGAAACAAAGGATAAGGCTCAAAGTTTATTTGTATCCAACTCGTTCTTCATGATGTTCTCCTGTCCTATACTCAGTTAATTGCGTGTTTTGAATTCCAATTTAGTCTGGAATGACATTTTGGTGATGGTTCGGACAAGTTAAGTTTATTTGTGAAAGCAGTCATTTTTGTAACATTTTTCACGTTGTTGAGGATTTGTAGAAACCTCCTTTTTCGATTTATTGTCCTTATTTTTTGCCTGACTATTTTGAGATTATAGTCAGCGGGATGCCGCAGTTTTTTCTTAAGTCTCCTTCGTAGGTTTTGACTTGGTGGGCTATTCTTTTGAGAGATAATGACGGACTATTTTACGGGGAACCATCGCCGTCTTTTGATTCAGAAGGACATTTTTGATGTCATTCATTGTGTACAAAGTGAAAGCTTGTGACCGAACGCACATTTAAATTAACTGAGAAGCTACCCTGCCCCAGGTTTTGATTAAAGGTTTAAATTTGTGTGAAAAAGAAAACTCCTACTTCTTTTCTCAAAGGGGTTGACTAGGGATCATCTTCCTTATAACTCCAGTGTTTAGGGATTGAAAGAACGCATGTACATTGTCAGCAAGGTCTGTCCAAAAGCATACTGTATGAGATTATGGTATTGTTTTCGTCATCCTCCCTCTAAAGGCTTACAACTTTTAACGAGAGTTGAATATCACAAAAAGGGAATAAAAGCACAGTTTAAATATAGTGAAAATGAATGGATTAATTCAAGACAAACATATGCAATGCATTAATGAGAATAACCAAAGTCTGACATAAGGACTAATGTTTAAACAAACAAAGAAATTACAACTGAAAATTCGAATGAGCAAAAATTTCTCCGCCTAAATTTGTCACTTCAGATGGTGTGTCTTTGAGGGATGATAGAAAAACTCCACTTGAACATCTTTTGCAAATTCCAACGCTCCTTCATCGATCAGGTCTTGAATCTTGTTCTTCATTGCCCAGCAGTGGTTAGTGTTGTGTCCCCGACTGTTGGAGTAGTATGCGCACTTTTCATTGTGTTTGTAGTTGGGAGAAGAAGTGTTAGGTTTTTTAGGAGGCTCCCTTAACATAACCAGCTTGGCGCCCAACATATGATGCAATGCTTTATCCAAAGACATGTTGATCTCTGTAAATTTTCTTTTGGGCATATCTTGCTTATGCTAACCACCCTGTCGTGGTTGGTGAGGTTGTTGTTGGACTCTTGGTATAGTAGCCATTTTGAAGGGTGTTCTCTCGACCAAACCAACTTCTTGTCTCATCGGAGGCTGATTAATGACTTGATCCCCAATTCTAGATGTTTGCCCCATATGGTTGTATCTGTCTTGATGAAGCTTTTTGACGAGGGCTCTCAACTCTTCTTGTCCCTGAGCTAAGTTTTGGATAAGAGACATCTAACCTACCATCTGACCCACCATCTTGATTTTCATTGTTGCCATTTCAGTTTATAACCATTCCAACTGGTCATCCCTGTTGTCCTCGGGATTCTTTTTGGTCATGCTCTCAATGAGGAGTGCTTTCACTTCTTCTTGCCCCTTGGATAGGTTCAGGAACAATTCTTAAAGTTGAGCATTTTGGGTCTGAAGATCTATGACAGTCTATTCTAGAACCATCTCTACTGAAATAAACAGTAAGCAGATGAGAAATCTGTATGGGGAAAACCTGTTATGATGACATGCATGATATGTGGATGCAATGTTTTCAAGGATCTCACGGGGTATACACAAGAAAACGTCAGAAGTTAAACTTTGATCACAGCTTTGATTGGAGAATTTAGTATCGTTGGATGTCCTTCCATGAGAATCAAGCTCACCATGTCAATTGGGTCATAGCCCTTGACTCAAGTTATCATGCTTTGGTCTTTGACAGCATTAGTTAGAGGAAAATAAATCCTCTTGCCCCTTGATAGACGTTTGGTTCATCATAGCCCTGCATCACAGACCCTTGAGACCCTTGAAATGGTTATTGAAAAATGCTATGGTATGATGTCATGATGTTTTGTACAAGTAATCATATACAAGAAAAAGCCAACAAGTCCTTAGGTTTAGGCTTGCATGGAGTTTACAAGTAAGTATCCTCTTGAAGTTAGTTGGTTCAACTTGTCCTAAAAAGTAATCAGGTTCTAGATAATCTCAATATCATTGATCTTTCTTCGTTGGGCATTGTCTCGGCACTATCAATCTTTTCTTCTGGCGGAGATATCCCAAAAGTTCGATCTCAATGAGCGTAGTATCGAGTATCAACCAATTTTCATCTTTCCACCAAAACCGGCTATCTCACTACTTCCTAATGGCCAAGTTGTTCAATTAAAGGTTCTAAGGTCAGTTAGTGCTTCATGACACCACTCAGCGGCCCTGTATTCTCCTCGATTCAACATAAGGGATACTGGTATCAACAAATGTGTCACACTAACGTAGCCATTGCTACAACTATATCAGTCTATGCCATATAGTTTCCATAATCTAATGCTACTTACCTAAAGGTGTTCCCAGATCTGGGTAGAGGATCAATACAAACCCAAACAAGGACCCATAAATGTAAAGCAGAAAAATCAAACAATGAAAGCAAGTAAATGTGATCTAACTCTAAGGTAACCCCACTTTTAAGTATATCCCCAGTAGAGTCGCCAGTACTGTAATAAGGTGGGGGAACTGACTTGGTTGTTTTGCGTTTGATTGCAATTGTTGCAGATAGTAAGAGTCGCCACCGGCTTTTCTTTTATCCAATAAGGAAAGGGTGAAAAGAATAGGAAATACATCTGAGATATTTTCTTGAGTTCTAGGGGTAGATTATGAAAAGGGAAGGTGTTAGAACCCTTTTCATCTATAGTTATCTACGGGCTCTTAGTTGCTTGCTAGATCACTTTTGAAATTGTTTTGTTTGAAATGTGTTTTGGTGGGTTTTGAAAGTATTTTTGAAAAGCGCCTTCGTTTAGGCAAACTTTATAATGATTCTCGTCTCTATAAGAATGCATAAAAGTGTTGTAATTTTTGAAAATATTTCATGTTTTGAAAGTGTTTGGTGTGTTTGAAAAGATGTTTGTCTTTTGAAGATGGATTGTGAGCAAGCAACTAAGAACGTTCTACCTACTCAAAAGTCTTTTGTTCATTTCTTCCTTCCTTTGATATTGTTATCTTATCATTGATTGGTAAGAAGCCTTATCTTTGGATGTAAAGGGACGGGCGTGGGTCATCATATAGTCATGAATAGCAATGTTGTGAGATATCTTAGCATTTTTGTTAAAGGAATAAGATCATTTATAAGGAAACATTCGAAGTGTCATCGAGGAACTATGGTCTTGTATTTTTTTTATTGTTTTTTGCTAAGACGTCTCACGTGCATATTATTACCATTTTTCATAAGGCAACAAGTGGATTTAACCCTAGAGGTGTAAGTGTGCAAAGTGTTTGTATTTCATGCTGATTTTGTCTTGAATTAGGGTTTTCTAAGTATTAATTTTATATTTCCATACAAACCCTAATTTACTAGCATTGATGTGAATGCGATAAATTACAGAAAGTAAATTTACTACGCTATTACATCATTTGGGGATTGGGTGTACAAATTTACAAATAGGGATTGCTAAAAATTAAATCTAATTATCTATTACAACCATATTGAATTTGTACAAGAAATGACATGAATATAATGTATAAGGAATATAAAAAGAAATGGATTTTGCTTTGGATTTTTGTTAGGAAAATTGTTTTGACCTAATTAACCTAAAGGGATATGATTAATAAAAAATAGGAAAATTAATCCTAAGTTAAAAGGAAACCAAATTAATCAAGAAATCATTTTTTATGTTTTTTTTGGAAGGCTTTTGGTTAATTAAAATAAATATGAAAATAAAATATTTTTTATGATATTTTTATATGTTCATAAAATAGATATTGTAAATAATAGTGTGCAAAAAATCAACTCAAAAGGAGTTATTTTGATTGGTCGGAAAAATATTGAAGTTTGGTAAAAAATGAAAACAAATAACTGATAAAAAATTGTTTTGGTCCTGCCAAGGTTTGAACCCAGATTCTCCGCACCTTTCATTCAAAACAGCCAACACTCAATATATCATAAACCTGCATGTTAGTTTGGAAAAAATGATAAAATGAATACAAAAGGTCTCGCTGGGGTTCGAACCCAGGACCTTCTACATCGCAAGGCTTTAGTGTGCGCTGTTTGTACCACTGGGGTGGTCTATTTCATTTGTTAGTTATACAACTTTCATTAAATATAAAATGAACTAATTTCTAAAAATTTGAACATGGCTTCATCTTCTTCCTTTGCGTGCGCAGGGATGTATAACTCCATTCTTAAGCTTCGAAAAGCTTCATTTCTCAGCCAAATCGAAAGATGTGAATATCAAACCTGCCTAAAATTTGAATACGAATCTAACCACATAATTTTCGAAAGTTACGGGTCGAAGGTTAGCATGAATTTTGTTTGGTACTAAAACTAAAACCAAACTGATCAGAGAAGAAATTCTCAATGTACAAACAATGAAAATCAAAACTGAGAGCATGGTCAGCTTCCTAGATATGATATCTACATCTTTTCTTTTATTTGTATGTGCTGAAAATGCTTGTATCAAGATATCACAGTTACTAAATATTACCTCTTGAAGTGAAAATCGAAAGACCTCTATATGACTTCTAGAAATGACTTGATGATGGATTAAGCTTGCATGGACCTTGCTTGAGCTAGTGGGATCACTACTTTGCTTTAAAAGTCAGGAGGATTTTGGAGTTGGCTCTTCAAAGTCAGAAATGGAAAGCAATGTGGCTTTCTATGCATATTCTAGGTTCAAGGAGTTTTAAGAAGTTTTGGGAGTTTTCTAAGGCTGGTGTATATAAGCTTGGTGAATTGAAAGGCCATAAAAACGCACAGAGGGATTTGAGATTTTGTGTGTAAAGTCAGAATGTGCCAAGTTTTGTGCTTGTGTGAAGGTTCTGAGTTTTTGAGAGTTTGGGAGTGTTTGAGGATTTTTCAATACACAAGAATCTAGCCCCTTTAGCTTGCAAATGGCCTCTCTCTATGTATAGAGAAAAGGTTTGGGAAGTTGGAGTAACCAGATTTGTAATATAACAAATTATGGTTTGGTTGAAAACAAAAAAAAATCAAGTTGAATGGATTTTTATGGTTCCAAAGTTCAAGTACAAGCATGGACTGATGTTTGTTGGTTGCAGGAGACTTCATGTTTTTGATATTGCTTGCAATCAGAGATAAAAGTCACAAGGCTCAATGTTATGACATTTTGCATAAAGCTTACTTTTCTAAAATGACAATGGTAACTTTGTGCCATTAAGTGAAATTTGGCTTGGAAAATATTTTAAACACTTGGGTAAGTGCTTAATTAATTGTGTAAATAATTGATTATGGAGTAAAATACAAGTTTGAGGCTTGCAAAGCAAGATCATGTAGAATGGCATATGCATTTGATCTTTTTCTTTACTAAGGTTGAATACTTTGTCCTTTCGTTTTAATCAAATAGATCCACCACTTTCGACCAAACTCATCAATAGAAAAAACAATATTTGTTTCCACCAATTGTATGTTCTTCGATTGGACCACATTCATCTAAATGTACCACTTTGTCGATCGAAGCAAACATGAAGGAAGCCATTGCCCAGTCGAAGCTTGTGGATCGAAGCAGGGTTAGAGGTGGATTGAAGCAGGATGCTTTAAGGAAACCATTACCCAATCAAAGCTTGTGGATCAAAGTAAGCTTGCTCTTCTTCGATTTGTCAAAATCTGCCCACCACTCTTTTTCGATCAGTCGTGTGGTTCGAACCGCCTGAACTAGATTTTGAATTTGAACTGTTATCTACAGTTGTACGCTTTTTTTATCTGCTTTTCCCTTTCGGCAATTTCTTCTTCTTCCTTTTGAGGATTCAAAAGTTCCATCTTCGACCTGATGCTTGAGAGCCCAATATGATCCATGGAAACTATATGGGGAATTAAAAGCCCAATTGTACTAGTCCAAACTCAAACCTTAATGTGAGCCATTAGTGTTGAGGAAGTGTCTTGAGCTGATCAAACCTTATGCAATTTTGAGCAATGGAGATTTTGTGAGAGAATCTTTGAGGAATTGGAGTGGGGAAATTTTTGGATACAACACCTCCCTTTCAGGTTTTCAACATGTCGGGTATACAATCTTTTGTATATATCCCTTATTTTTTTCCCGAACCTTTTTGGTTCGCTGGGATGCCCTTATTTTTGCCTAGGTATGTCAACCTAGCGGGTCATTCTTATACGTAGTATTTTTTTTACTATGTTCGCTTCGAGAATATTTTCTTAACAACAAATGGCCCTTCGTAGGTGGGAGTCCATTTTCCCCTAGGATCTCCTTGTGTCAGAATGATGCGTTTTATTACCAAGTCACCAGCCTGGTATGCTTGATGCTTGATCTTCTTGGTTAATGCCTTGATCATACATTTTTGGTACATCTGACTATGACAAACAGTAGCCAGCCTCTTTTCGTCAATCAAATTCAACTGATCTAACCTTGTTTGAAACCATTCATCTTCAACCAAGTATGCATCTTTCATAATCCTTAGAGAAGGGATTTGAACTTCGACAGGCAGGACAGCTTCATTGCCATAGACCAGAGAGAAAGGGGTTGCCTCAGTTGATGTTCTCTCTAAAGTACGGTAGCCATGAAGAGAAAATGTAACATCTCATGCCAGTCTTTATAGGTTACCATCATCTTTTTCACAATCTTGTTTATCTTTTTGTTGGCAGCTTCCACTGTGCCATTAATCTTAGGTCTATATGAAGAAGAGTTGTGATGCTTGATCTTGAATTGCGTACATAGTTCAGTGATCATGTAGTTGTTAAGGTTGGTACCATCATCAATGATAATCCTCTCAGGGATACCATACCGGAAGATGAGGTTATGCTTGATGAACCAGACCATGGTGTTCTTGCTAACTGAGAAAAATGAAGATGCTTCAACCCACTTGGTAAAGTAGTCAATGGCGACGAGAATGAAATGATGTCCATTAAAGGTAGTAGGTTTGATCTCTTCAATCATATTGATTCCCCACATTGCAAAGGTCCAAGGGGCAGTCATGACATTCAAAGGGATTGGAGGCATATGAACCTTATCAGCATAAATTTGGCACTTATGGCAAGTCCTCGAGTGGTGGTGACAATCAGTTCCCATAGTCGACCAATAGTAACCAGCTCTCAAAATCTTCTTGGCCATATTATCTCCACTAGAGTGAGTACCAAATATGCCTTCATGCATATCCTCCATAATCTTCTCTGCGTCCTTCTTGTCCATACAACGGAGCAAAGTTGAATTATGGTTGCGCCTGTATAGAATTTTGTTGCTCAAGAAGAACTTGGCTGAGAACCTTTGTAGGAATTTCTTGTCGTTGATTGATGCTCCTTCAAGATATTCATGAGCTTAGAGATACCTTTTTACCTCATGAAACCAGGGCTTCTCTTCTACTTCATCAGTGTCAATCTCATAGTAGTGCGCCAGTTCATCAAATCTTTTGACAGTAATTCAGGGAGCTTCGTTGTCCCATCTGACCTTGAACATAGAAGACATGGTAGCTAGAGTATCTGCCAACTGACTCTCTTCCCTCGGGATATGTTCAAAGGTAACCTCTTCAAAGCACGGGATCAAATTTAGCACAAGTTCTTTGTAAGGGATAAGATTTGAATTTTTCGTATCCCACTCTCCTTTAACTTGACTGATTACCAAAGCTGGGTCTCCATATACAGAAATTATTATTATATATGAAAGTTGGGTCCACCATCAGCAGTTGGGAATATCCAGTCGTACAAGTCACCATCACTATCAATGTCTTCTAGTGCATTGACTTCTTTGTTGCTAATACAGAGATGTGGTCCACCAGCACGAGCACGTCGAATCTCTTTCTGAGCCTTTTAAGTGAAACCCAACAGAAATTTATCAGATTTGTAGGGGATATCAGGAAGTTGTCCCCAGATAGTACAACCTCCATCTTCTACAACAGCCTGAGCATCCTTCAGAGAGGCTATTCTTGGTGTGTCTTTAGCAGTCTTAGGAGTAGCATACATAGCTTTAGCAACAACAATCGTTGGAAGGATTACTTCAAATGCTTGACAGGGGGTTTCAATGAATTCGCCGTCCATTTCAACATATTTGAAAGAATTTAAATGACTGGCCATATATTCTTCCTCTCCACAGACTGTGACAATATTCCCTTTTAATGGGTACTTCACCTTTTGATGCAATATAGAGGTGACTGCACATGCCCCATAAATCCATGGGCATCCTAGCAGGCAGGAATAGGCAGGGCGGATATCCATTACATAAAATTTTGAATTCAATAATTGATATCCCACCTTGATCAGGAGATCAACCTCTCCATGGACCATCCTCTTCGACCCATCAAAGGCTCTTACCACAATATCGTTGGGTTTCAGCACCATCCCTTCATAGTCCAATTTGTCCAAAGCACCTTTGGGTAAAACATTGAGGGAGGACCTAGTATCTATTAACACATGTTCCAGAGTGGTGCCTTTGCATTCAATAGAAATGTGCAGAGCTTTGTTATGATTCTTCCCCGCCGGAGTTAAATCTGCATCATAAAATCCCAAGCCATTGTCAGCAGTTAGGCTTACAACACAATTCTCAAATTGATCAGCAGTGGTCTCTTGAGGTACATGGGCATTCTTTAGTAATTTCAACAGAGCTTGGGCATGTGCCTCAGAGCATAATAACAAGGACAACATGGATATATTTGAGGGTGTATGCCTCAGTTGCTCAACTATTTTGTAGTCACTTTTTCAAATGATCTTCAGAATTTCTTCCATCTCTTGCCTAGATGGGTCTTCAATTGTCACTTATTTTGAGGGTGCCTCCGTCAGGGTAGGCTCAGTTACTTTCTCCTTACCTCGGGCGTTGGTACTTGGCCTAGCAGTAGGAATACGAATAGGTGTTGTCGTAGTTGTTGGAGGAGAGATCTCCGGAGAGAAGACCCTTCCTGTCCTAGTGACCTTACTGGTTTTGGCAATGTTTGTAATTTCAAGATCTTCACTTTCATTAATCCATGGCTCTTGCTTGACACCATGAAAATAAACTTCTGCCCCATAGTTCTAAGGCACAACTTTGTTGGAGGAATAGGAGACTGGCCCTTGTGTATTGATAATCAGGGGAGCCACACTTGGCTCAACAGGGATCCTTATAGGGCCTTTACATGTGATCCTAATAGGATTATTGGAAATTGTGATTATGGAAACATCTTCGAGTCTCAGCTCTTGGGTCATACTTTTGGGTAAACTTTTCACGAATGGATTTTTCTCAAACAGAATTTCATGGCTATCAATCAGGCATTGAATACCTTTCTTCAGCCACATACAACCATTGGCTTGGGAAGCACAATGGTAATAATTTTCAAGGCATCCCGAAAATAAACCGGCTTTTAACAAATTCTTCTTAACAGTCAATAAGGGAGTAGTTAAATCAATGATGGTGGAGACAAATGAGACATCGTCAATAGTATTGACACCCTTACCATGACTGAGCATGGGTGCGGTAGTCACATTAGGGGTTTGTGGAGGGTCAAACTCAATCACTTTGTTATCAATCAAATCTTGGACCTTTTTCTTCAACGCCCAACAGTTGTTGGTGTCATGTCCAGGACTATTTGAATTATAGGCGCATTTCACATTCGGGTTATATTTGGGAGAGGCAGTATTGGGATTTGGAGGAGGATCTCCCAGTGTTACCAAATTTGCCTTCAACAGATGTTGTAGAGCTTGAGACAGTGGCATGTTAATCCTAGTGAAATTCCTCCTTCGGGCGTCTGGCCTTTGTTGATTATTTGATTGTTATGGTCGTTGAATTGGGATTGAATTTGAAATCAACACATATCCTACCGACTGATGACGATCATTCTTGATACGGCTCCTTTGTGAATAAACAGAATTAGTTCCCTTCTTACCAACAAATGGTTTCTTTACAGTGCTAGAGGTTGAGTCTGCAGGGATCTTTCCGCTATCAACTCGCTCTCCAGTCAAAATCAACTCAGTAAACTCTAATGAAGAACTTCCAATAAGCAAGTTAAAGAATGGACCAGTCAAGGTGCCCATAAACATGTCCACTAATTCTCTGTTAGTCAATGGGAGTTACACCCTTCCATCCAGGTCCCTCCACTTTTGAGCATACTCCTTAAATCTTTCATTTGAACCCATAGTCATGTTTTGTAATTGCACGCGAGTTGGTGCAAGGTCAGCATTGTATTGATATTGTCTGTAGAAGGCAGCAGCCAGATCCTCCCATGTATGGATATTAGTCCCCTCTAGTTAATAGAACCACTCCAAATGTGTCCCAGATTAACTCTCTTGGAAGAAATGAACCCATAACTTCCTATCGGTGGCGTGTGGTTTAATCTTGCAGACATAAGACCTCGGATACATCTTTGGACAGGAGACCCTGTCATACTTGGCAAAGACGGACCTTGAATTTTTGGGGAATGACCACCCCAGGGACCAGACCTAAGTCTCTAAAGTCCAAACCAGGCATTGTTTGGATCTCTACAGCCTTAAGTTGGTCTTCCAGTTGTTTGTATTTGTCATCCGCTGGTGGATACTTCTCTTCGGAATAGTCTTCGTCCTCCGTAATCTAGTTATTTCCACCCCTATCTCTGGTGCTCCCAACATCCTCATCTTGATTGTCTTCTTCCTCAGAAGAAGCCTCTTCTATTTAAGCCAGCCGGCGAGCCCCTTGAACCTTCTTCCCATGTTGAGGATAACAGCCCATTTCTTGGTCTTCTTCTTTGTGGCAAGGACAACCATCATTTCTTGTTGACCTTTAGCTAGGTTGAGGAGAGTCTCTTGGAACTGTGCATGCTGAGTTTCCAGATCTTTGACGGTTTGCTCTAGAGCCATCTTGTACTGAAATAAACATTAAAGAGATGAGGAAACCTGTATCGGAAAACCTGCTTATGACACGATGCATGATATGCGGATGCAATGTTTTCAAGGACTTCAAGGAATTTAAATTTTCCAGCCAAAAAGGAAACAAACGCAACAATTATATTAATAAGTTCAGAAATTACAACTTCCCCTTGAGATTACAATAGAAAATCAAAAATGGTGTCAAGTGACAACAAAATGAAATTCTAAAACAAAATACTCGAGTCTCCCACGGGCGTTTCCTCTTTGGTGCAATGTATGCATTCAGGCTTCGCTCCTCGTGAAGTTTCCTTGTGAGTTCCAACACTTTCTTCTCACTTGCTTAGAATAGATCTTCAAAGGTGTCTCGTTCCCCCTTGAGTTGAATCCATGATCTCTGTAATTCTCTGAGGTTGGTAGGCATGTTAGGATGGATAATGGTATAAGGAATATCTCCCTCAGCAACAGGCTCCATAATTATTGGTAGGATAGCTGGATATGGCATCATGAGGTTTTAAGTGCAAGATCACACCCATTTAAGATAAGGCTCAAGAGGGATGGAATTCTTATGCCCCAAAGTCTTGATATCAACCTTTTTTACCATTCCCCAATCTCGAACAAACCTTTGACGATAACCTTGGATATCGTTCTCATAGTCAAATACAATACCTTGAATGAGCACGTCATGAGGACCATCTCTCTGAGCATATCCAAACTGTCATAGTGCTAGAGAAGGGTTATAAGTAATACCTCCCCTAATGCCCAAGAGTTGAACATTATGGAACTCCTCACAACGGTCAATGATAGTAATGTCCTATTGAGATCGAGAGCACCAATAGATATCTGAATGAGAGAGCGACATTATCCTTTGAGACAAAATCAAGCCTTGTTCATTTTTCAGTACTGATGGAAGAAGGTGCGAAATAAACCACCTAGATTGAAATGGTATGCAACACATAATATATCCTTCCTCATGGTGCGAGTGTGAAGAGTATGCAAAATGTCTCTGAGCAAAGCAGGCACAGGGTTATGAGAGAGGAAAATCTTGACAGCATTCACATCTATGAGTTGGTTTGGATTAGGGAACAGCACTAACTCATATATTAGAAGAGCCAAAACTTCTTCAAAAGCTTACAAATCCATAGCCTCCCAAAATAGTCGAGACTTCTCTAACAGAAGCTTAGCTAGAAAACCCTCTACTCCACTATTGTTTCCCAATTATCTACAATATCAGACCTCTTCAAATGTAAGGCCTTGGAAATAACTTTAGGTTTTGGAGTTTCCTCTAAACCAGTGAATGGCATTTGATCAAGACTGGTACTTCTAACAGTTGAGAGAACTCTTCCATTGTGGACACCAATTGATAATCGGAAAAGGTGAAACAATTATGTATAGGACCAAAGAATTGAAAGAGCACACACATCTTGTCTTCTTTAAAGCTTTAGGTGACCAGATTGAGAAGTCAACCATATCTTTTGGTGAACGGAGAATCTTCAGGAACCCTAGATGCTAACTCTTTGAGTTGAGGAGGCACCTTTACGAAGCTGATTCGGATGGTATTTCTACGAGTGGAAGCCATAACCTACAAAAAAAGACAAAGATAAATCCCTAGGTCCTTGAAATGGTTAGTATAAAATGCTATGGAATGATGTTATGATGTCATGAACAAATAAGCATATACACACAAATCACACAAGGCCTTAGATTTAGGCTTGCATGGGGTTTATACGTAAGTAACCTCTTGAAGTTTTAGTTGGTTCAACCTGTCCTAAATGAAGTAATCGGGTTCTAAGGAATCTCAATATCACTGATATTTCTTCATCGGGCATTGTTTCAGCACAAGCAATCTTTTTCGGGACCAAAATATCCCGAAAGTCTGATCTCAATGAGTGTAGTATCGAGTATCAACCAACATCAGTCTGCACCAAAGCTAGCTATCTCACTACTTTCTAATGGAAAAGTTGTTCAACTAAGGTTCTATAGTTAGATAGTGCTTTATGACACCACTCAACAGCCCCGTATGATCCTTGATTTAACTCAAGGGACACCGGTACCCACAAATGTGTCGCACTAACGTAGCTACCGCTTCAACCATATCGATTTACGATGTATAGTCTCCAAGATCTATTTCTACTTACCTAGTATGCCCCAGATCTGGGTATAGGATCTTTACAAGTAATAAAACCAAGTATAACCCAAAAATGTAAAGCAAACAAGACAAACAAGTAAAGCAAAATAAGGTGATCTAGATCTTAAGGTAACCCCACTTTTAATTCAATTTCCACAGTAGAGTCGTCAATTCTGCTATACGATGGGAGAACTGGCTTGGTGTTTTATGTTTTATCGCAAATGTTGTGAATAGCAAGAGTCGCCACCGGCTTTTCTTTTATCCAATAAAGGAAAGAGTGAAAACAACAGGAAATACCTTTTGAGAATTTTCTTGAGTTCGGGGGGTAGGTTATAAAAAGGGAAGGTGTTAGCACCCTTTTTATCTGTAGTTATTGTTGTACCCCAAAATTTTCCCTCCCATATTTCTCAAAACATTTCAAGTGAGATCCTCAAATTGCTCAAGGAAGTCCAAGAGTTGACTAGACAAACTCTCTCCTAAGGCAGTCTACCTCAAATTAGGGTTTCATGTTACATCAAGATACTTGAGTCCAAAGGGTCCCAAATAATCACTATTGTCCTAATATGTTCTCAAGATCATCCATGTCAAGTTTCAAGCCTTGTGTTATACCCCAAAATTTGCCCTCCCATATTCCTCAAGAAATTGCCAAGCCAAGCTAGAAAATTCCCCAAGGGTTGTGTAGTGCAACAGTCTCCCATACAGTCAAAACTAGGGTTTGGGTTCTGATCAAGAAAATGAAGTTTTCAAAGGCTCAATCAAGTCTCATATGCTTACAAACATGTTCAAGCATCCTCATATCAAGTTTCAAGGCATTCAGCTCAAAATTGCACAGTCAAAACCCTAAATTGCACTACAGTCAACTGTAGGGGCAAAATGGTCATTTGACAGTCAAAAGTTCAAATTTTTGGTCAACATATCATTTTGAAGCCACAAACATCATTTGATCAATGCTTGATCATGATTCTCAAAATTTGGCTCAGAAATCATCAAAGATGCAAAAGTGGCTATATTTGGACAGCTGAAAAAGTCAACTGAAATTGACCAGAGCATAACTTTCACATGGATTATCAGAAAAATTCCATCCAAAGCTCATTTTGAAGAGAAAGACATTTCCTACAATCCATCTTCATGTTCCAAGTCCAAGAAATGCTCTCACAAAAAGTTATCAATTTCAACATTACAGGTCATTTTCAAAAGTCAACAAAAAGGGACTTTAAGTCAAAGGCCATAACTTGAGATTGGTAAATCAAAATGACATGGGACCAAAGGCATTGGTTAAAGGACTCAAAGACCTTTCCAAAATGTCCAAGAACATGTGAAAAGCTTAAAAATTGAGCAAGTTGTGCCTTGTAGAAGTTGGGAAATTTTTGTGAAATGGCAAAAGTCAACTATCCTTGAAAATCCAATTTTTGACAAAAGGGCCCCATTTTTTCCACTTGGTCCATCCTTGTCATGCCGCACACGTGTCCCATGGTTAATTTCAAGACCAAATATTGATTTTTTTATTTTATTTAATTTTTGATGATTTAATTCATTTTAATTCTTTGAAAATTCAAATAAAATTTAAAAACCAATGGAATAGTGTCATGTGAACTTGGACAATTTCTATGTATCATGAACCAACTCAAGAAATCAGGCTAGGGTTCATTTGCACACTAGGTCTAGGTTTTGGCTAAAAAGGAGGAAAAATGGTTAATGGAAGAAACCCTAAGACCAATTCTCTCACAAGCATGAATTAAGGCCAAAGAGTAAGTCAATTCCATTCCATTATGATCATTGAGTCAAACCCTAACCAGAATGCAGCAAAAGTCTCGCTCAAAAGTGGATTGGAACTTTGAAAAATAAGCCATATAAGTCAAAACTGAAATCAGTGCTAGAGGATCTTTCAAGCCTTAATTTTTATACCATTAGCATCCTGAGGCATTTCTGAACAGATCCCAATTCCTAACATCAATCAAAACACGCAGAAGCAATAGCTACAACTCAAGCTGTACATAAAATTTTTTGAAATCGTATTCTTAATTCTAAGCATCTTCATTGCATTTCAATTGGATATTCTTGTTCCATGTGATGTTTCCAAGCTATTCATGATGTTTAATTTCATTTTTGTTGATCATATGAGATTCTACCATTTTCGAATGTTAGGGTTACAGGTTCTTTAATTTAGGGCTTTCAAAAATAGGCAAAATCAAAGCTCAAGACCATTGTCATTAAAACCAGCATGTTCCAACGAGCAAGAAACAACCATCGCGAACAATTTATGTAGCCTATATGGCTATTCGCTATTTTTCCATAGCATGTTTAAAACAACGCTTCAAAACCGTTGCTGTTGTGTTTTTTGTTTCAGGGCACGCGAGGAAGAAGAAGTCGTGTCAGCTGGTGATTGATCAGTTCAAATCTCGCGCGCAGTTCAAATAGCACTAGCCTTTTGCTTTTATAATGTTTGTTGATTAATATATATTAAATGAATTCAAAGTGGCTCAGTGGCCAGGGACACGCGCATGTAACCTCAATGACCTGGGTTCAAGTCCCAGGTCTGGCAAAATTCATATTATTTTTCAAAACAAAATTCCATGCTTTGCTAATGTCCAGGTGCACCATAGGCCATCATGATCCAAACGCATACGTGTCCCAGATGATCATCCAAGGGCTCAGAATCAAGGTATACCATGGATGCAAGTCAACAGGCGTGCACGTGGCTTAGGGAAGTCAACCAATTCAAGCAAATGGGCCAGGCTTTTCAAATCAATACCTCCACAATGGGACAGAACACCCCCCTGGTTCTATCTTTTTTTCTTTTTTCTAATTTTCTTTATATTCTATTATTTTTAAATTTACTTGTGTATTTTATTTTCTGATTTAATTAATTCTTACAAAAATATAAAAACATTAAAAATACAGAAAGGACAAAAAAATATAATTAACTTTGATTACTTTTATAAATAAATTAAAATGTAAATCATTTAGTTTAATTAGGTTTTAATTTTAATTCTTTTTCATAATAAAAATCCAAAAAATGTAGAATTAGGTTAATTATTAATTTTTTATATCTTTTTTTAATTGTTCCTTTTTTCTCACAATATTATTATTTATTATTTTTATTTTTATGATTAAAAATTGTACATAAATTAATTTAGAGTTAAATTAGGTTAAAAGTCAATATTTTCCTAAATAAACTTAAAAAGCATTAGAACTAGGGTTTAACATTTTAATTTTAATTAATTTTTCTTTTTTTCTTTTAAATCTAAAAAACACAAAAATACCATTTTTCATTTAATTTTAATTTTAGATAACTTAATTATTTTAATTCCTTTAAAGGGTTCAACGCCCTCGCATTTGAGTATTTTCTTTCTTTTTTTGCGCGTTTCATTTATTTCTTTTGTGAATATAATGTACTTATACCAAAGCCATGTAATAGCTATTAGACATTTCTTTTCTGCAATTTATTTTAAAATGGGTCTGGATTAATTTGGCGTTGTAGGCCCTCGCCCTTTGTAATAGCGTAGGACTTTTATCTTTTCCGCACTTTAAATTCCCGCACATTTAACTGTTAAACAATAACATGAAAGAATGAATGCCCAAAAATAAAATCGAATCGTTAGATCACCAATGCATGACAAGACAAACAATAAACTGAAAATGGCACACAATTCGCACACACCACCCCTAGGGTACGCCTCACTGTTGCCTTTCGAAAGGTGATCATCGAGTAGAGGATATTTTAGTAAGTCCTTGTGTCCATTGATCTGGTTGCCTAAAACAAAGTTGCCTCGGAATAAAAGATCAATGGCATAAGGGTAGCTTCTAAGGTGTCTTCCCATTGCTCTGGTGATCACCACGTCCCTAAAACTCGAATTGACCCGAACACCTCCAACGGTGGTGCTACCTACCTCTCAATGGTGGGATGGCACTACTTTAAAGGACATCTACACAGACGAATTCCTTAGGGTAGGTAGGTTCTCAAAGGTACTTGCTCTAATTTCAAAACAAACTGAAATCTTTTCACACCAACACTTTCAAAAAACTTTCAAAACAAACTTTTCACACACTCTGACGTACGAGTTGAACTGCAACTTTTCAAAGAATATTTTTGAAACCCACATTGAAAAGCAAACAAACAATTTTGAAAACACATTGAGCAAGTATCTAAGAGCCCATGGATAACCATGGATAGAAAGGGTGCTAACACCTTCCCTTTCTATAACCTACCTCCCGAACCGAGAGCAATCTCTTTTAAGGAATTTTTCTGTGCTTTTGTCCTTTCCATTTGGAGAAAATAAAAGACGGTGGCGACTCTTGCTTCCGCGACATTTCGCGAACCAGCTTTAAAACAGTCAGTTCCAGATCCACCGATCACAGAACTGGCGACTCTGCTGGGGATAAACTTAAAGTGGGGTGTACCTTAGGATTAAGATCACTGTGTTTTCAATTGTTTTTCTTGTGTGCTTTAAATTGTGGGTTGCTTGGGAGTTCTATAGATCCTAACCCGGATCTGGGGGATACCTTTTTAGAAAGTAGCAACAAGGCTGTGAGGGAACTGTGCGGGGTATACCGACATGGTTGAAACAGTCTGCTACGTTGATGTGGCACTTTGGTGTGTACCGGTAACCCTTGAGTCAGTCAAGGAGAGTACGGGGCCTCCATGTGGTGTCATGAAGCATCAACAGACCTTAGGAACCTTAATTGAACAATCTTGGCCTCTTTAGGGTAGTGAGATAACTGACTTTGGTGCAGTCCGAGGTTGGTTGATACTCGATACTACACTCAATTGAGGGTTGCTTTCCTGGAATATTTCGGTCGCCAGTTCAGTGGCTAAATCGAAACGATGAACAATGAAAGCAATCCCGTGATATTGGGAACCTTAGAACCCGGTTACTTTGATTAGGACAGGTTGAACCCACCAACTTCAAGAGGGTACTACCCAGACCCCATGCTGGCCTTAAACCTTAAGGGCCTGTCTTGTGTGCCTTGTGTGCCTTACATGTTTGTCTTTGTAAATATCTATGGTGTGTTTAATCATAGCATCATGACACCATCCAGCATCATACGCATTGACTAACCATTTCAGGGGTTCGAATTTTCATCTTTGTTCTTGTTTTATAGGACATGGAAACTGTTCGTAGAAAAACAATTCCAATCAGTCTTGTGAGGATCTCTCCTCAGCTTAAGGAGCTTATATCCAGGATTCCCGAGAACTCTTCATTCAGTGAAAGGCATGGAAGCCTCATCAGCTTGGTCAACACCAACATTGAGGAAGATATGATAAAGGTCTTGTTCCAATTCTTTGACCCTCTGCATCATTGTTTCACCTTCTTGGACTATCAGTTGGTACCTACATTGGAGGAGTTCTCCCGACTCCTGAAGATCCCTATCCTTGATCAGCTACCCTTCAACGGTACAGAAAAGGAACCTAAGTTTGAAGAGATTGCTAAAGCCTTGCACCTGCAGTCATCTGACCTCAAGGGACATTGGGAAGTTAGAAGTGGTATTAAAGGGTTCTTAGCCAGGTTTCTGTTTGAAAAGGCCTATGAATGTTGGAATTCCCTTGACTTGCAAGCTTTTGAAGAGGTTGTGGCCCTCCTTGTTTATGGTTTGGTGTTGTTCCCTAACCCAGATCAGCTCATTGATATCAGTGCTGTCCAGATCTTTATGTCCAGGAATCCTATACCTACGTTGTTGGGGGACCTCCTTCACTCATGTTACACTCGAACCATGAGAAAAAGAGGTGTCCTAATGTGTTGCACCCCTCTCCTGGGAAAGTGGTTTATTTCGCACCTTCCACAATCAGTCCTGAAGAACGAGCGGGGTTTGAGATGGTCACAACGGTTGATGACTCTTACACATGCAGACATACATTGGTGCCCTAGGTCCAGAGAAAATGTCACTATCATTGATCGTTGCGGGGAGTATCCTAATGTTCCTTTACTTGGAATCAGAGGGGGTATTACTTATAGTCCATGCCTGGCTTGGAGACAATTTGGTTATGCTCGGAGGGATGGTCCTCATGACATGTTGATTCCTGACATAGTTTTTGACTTTGACAACGATACTCAAGGACTTCGCCAGAGATTTATCAGAGCTTGGAGGATGCCTAGTAGGATAGACAGCAAGACACTGGGGCACAGGAACTCCATCCCTTTGGAGCCTTACCTCAAGTGGGTACGAGCCCGCTCTCAGAAACTAGTAATGCCTTATCCTCACATGCTTCCAGTAATCAAAGAGCCTGCCTTGGAAGGAGAGGTGTCTCATGTTATTCAGCACCCTGATATGCCCACATCCTGGGAAGAGATGCAGAAGAGTTGGATCCAGCTTAAGGAAGAGCGGAATTCTCTTGAGACCAGTTTGCATGCCAGTGAAAAGAAGGTCTTGGAGCTCACCCATCTGTTGCACGAGGAAAGGAACCTCAACACTTACATAGCTCCAAAGAAGATGCGCAACATATTTTGGGATTGATTTGATCTTTTTGTACTTTTGCCCATGAGGCTTTGATGTATTAAACAATGATTTTCTTAATAATAACGTGCGTTCCTTTTGGTCTACAACAAATTTGAATTTTCGAACTCTTGAATGCATTGCATAAACACATATCATTCATCATGTGCATCATAAATACTCTGCTTTTCAGGTTGTTTACCGTTCTTCGCTGTTTATTTCAGCATCATGAACCCTCCTGAATCATCAACCGAGGCATCTATCAAGGCTCTTCAGGCGCAGAACGTCCAGTTTCAGGCGCAAAACGCCCAATTTCAGGAGCTGATCAAGGGCTTGGCTCAGGGCCAACAAGAGTTGAAGACTATGCTTTTGAAGAAGACTAAGAAGAAGAGGAGGACTGTGCTATTTAACACTGGGCGCAGACTCGGGAATACTTTGGTTGAAGCTGAAAGGACTCCTCCATCTGTGACGGAAGGCAGTCACCAAGAAAGAGAAGTTGCTACTCCTGTGGGCTCTGATACTGAAACAGACTTCAACGACGAACAGTACCCTCCTGCTGAAGACCGGTACAAACAGCTGGAAGACAGATTGAAGGCTGTGGAAGTTCAGCGGGTGCCTGGATTGGATTTCGGAGACTTGGGATTATCTACTGGGGTGGTGATCCCACACAAGTTCAAAACACCTGCCTTCGTGAAGTATGATGGGGCTTCCTGTCCCAAGATGCACCTCCGTTCTTATGTAAGGAAGATCCAGCCTTACACAGCAGACAAGAACCTTTGGATCCACTTCTTCCAGGAGAGTCTTTCAGGGACTCACCTCGACTGGTTCTATCAGCTGGATGGAATCAGCATTCGTAACTGGGAGGATCTGGCCACTGCTTTTTACAAGCAGTATCAGTATAATGCCGACCTCGCTCCTACGCGTACCCAACTCCAGGGTATGTCGCTAGGGTCGGGTGAAGGTTTTAAGGAATACGCTCAAAAATGGAGAGACCTGGCTGGCAGGGTGCAGCCACCATTGACGGATCGGGAGCTGGTAGATATGTTCTTGGGGACCCTATCTGGTCCATTTTTCAATCATCTCATTGGTAATTCCTCTGCTGGGTTTACTGATCTGATCCTGACTGGTGAAAGGATCGAGGCCGGTATAAAATCGGGGAAGATACAGAAAGTCGCCTCCTCCAGCACCGAGAAGAAACCCTTCAAAAAGGAGGCTAGTGCTGTATATGGCTCCCGGAGAACAGAGCGACCTGAGCACCGCCAATCTGTCAGTGCGGTAATGATTTCCAAACCTGCTGCCGCTCCTCGGCCAACCAATCCTCAAAAGTTTGAAAGACCCCGGAGGGAGTTTACCCGGTTAAACATGACCTTATCACAAATCCTGCCACAGTTACTATCCACCAATTTGGTGACTGTCAAGGAGGCTCCAAAGTTTCCCAACACTGCATCCCCCAAGTTCAATCCAAATGCTCGCTGTGCTTATCACTCTGATAGCCCGGGGCATAACACAGATGACTGTTGGGCCCTAAGGAATAAGGTTCAAGACCTCATTGATGCAAAGGAAATACAGTTTGAGGCGCCCGAGAAGCCGAATGTTGTAACTGCTCCCATGCCCCAGCATGGAGTGAATGTTGTTGAGGAGGATTTGTATGTAGCTTCAGTGGATGATGTTGCTACTCCATTGCTGACGGTCAAGAGGAATCTGTTGCTAGCCGGTTTATTTCCGGGATGTAATGAAGGTTGCCCTCTATGTGTTGCTTCCTCTGCTGGTTGTTCTCTGTTGAAGTCAGGCATCCAAGACCTGATAGATAGTAGAGAGATTTTGTTCGAAAAGACTATTGTTCCTGCTGCTCCTGTTGAAGAAGTGTCGATCGTTACCATCTTCAACAATCATTCCAAGGCTCCTTCAAAGAAGCCTATACAAATTTTGTCAGTTCACAAGAGTGCTCCCATCACCATTACTGTTCCGGGGCCTATACCCTACAAATCTGATAAGGCTGTCCCATGGCACTATGGGGCGGATGTTTATGTTCTGGGTGTGAAACAAGAGTGCAACATTGATACTGGTGTCTCCAACATCACCGGGCCTGCTAAGGTCACTCGTAGTGGAAGACTGTTCTCGCCAGACATTGCTCCTCCAGCAATTCATAGGCCTTTGATCTTCACACCTGCCAGAGTGTCTGTTTCTCCCTCTGACCAAGTATCCACCCCTGCTACTGAGTCATCTGATACTCGGGGCAAGGGAATTGCTGCTGATATGCCTGCCAGGACGGAGGCACCAAAGACCATTGTTGAGGCTTCCAAGCAGGAAATGGAAGAAATCCTCAAGATAATAAAGAAAAGTGATTTCAACGTTGTGGAACAGCTGGGGCACACCCCCTCTAAAATCTCCATGTTGTCACTGCTGCTGTGTTCAGAGGCCCATGCCAAGGCTCTGATTGCTTTCTTAAAGACTGCCCACGTACCCCAAGATACGACTGCTGACCAGTTCACCGATTGTGTGGCCAACCTAACTGCTGATAATGGCCTGGGTTTCTCTGATGCCGATCTGACAGCAAAGGGGAAGAACCATAATGATGCCCTGCACGTCTCCATTGAGTGCAGGGGAACTACTCTTGCTCATGTGCTGGTTGATACAGGTTCTTCATTAAACGTGCTGCCCAAGAAGGCTCTGGATAGGCTGGATTGTGAAGGTCTAGAGCTCAAACCAAGTAGCATTGTTGTCCGGGCCTTTGACGGGTCCAAAAGAATGGTGCATGGTGAAGTGGACATCCCAATCAGGGTTGGGTCACAGGTATTTGATTCAAAATTCTATGTGATGGACATCCATCCGTCCTATTCTTGTTTGCTGGGTCGCCCATGGATCCACAAGGCTGGAGCTGTGACCTCCACATTGCATCAGAAGCTCAAGTACCCGGTCAGGGGGAAGATCGTAACAGTGCAAGGGGAGGAGGAATACATGGTCAGCCACCTCAACTCTTTCAGATACGTAGAAATGGATGGGGAGTTCATTGAAACCCCCTTTCAACATTTTGAGGAAGTACCACAAACCTTGGCAGCAGCGGAAGATGAAGAGGTTTCTCCTATGAAGATGGCCTCCTTAAAGGACGCCCGGGCTGTGATCGAAAAAGGTGAATGTGCAAACTGGGGCAAGCTCCCTGATCTTAATCCTAAGACTAACAAGTTTGGGCTGGGTTTCACCACAGAAGCTCAGAAAGCGGTGCGCAAGGCTAGAATTGGAAGACCTCCGGTGCTCATCACTCACTCAGGGGTGAATGCTATTGGAGAGGGAGATGAAGTGGAAGAGTCAGAGTTCGATAGCTGGATCTACCCGACGGCCGACGGTGGATTGACCAATTGGACTGCTAAATATTTTACACCCATAACTTTTGTTCCTCAGTAATGAATTTCTTTGTTTTCTTTGATTTGTAATAAACAATAATTTGAGACTATATGGCCCGGTGTCCTACCCGGGGCACCGTGGTTTTATTTATGAGGGCTTTTGTTTGTCACTATCATATATCATGAATAAAAGCATTGGACGTTTTTCACAATTCAAATTTTGCGCTCCTTTTCTTTCCTTTCTTTACATATTGCAAAACAGCTGTATTTACACACACACTCACTCATACAGGTTTCAATCCACTCTGGATCTCACTGGTAATGACTCTGCTACTGCCAGTTATGACTTCGAAAATCCGATCAACTTAGCCGAAGACGAAGGTGAAGATGATTGCGAAGTGCCTGGTGAACTTGCAAGACTGTTACAACAGGAGGAGAGGGCAATTCAACCCCATGAAGAGCCAGTGGAAATAATAAACTTGGGTACTAAGGAAGACAAGAAAGAGGTGAAGATTGGTGCCAACCTAGAGCTCAGCGTGAAGCAACGGTTGATTCAGATGCTGCATGACTATAAGGAAATCTTTGCCTGGTCCTACGAAGATATGCCCGGATTAGATACCGACATTGTGGTCCATCACTTACCAACTAAAGAAGATTTCCCTCCGGTTAAGCAAAAGGTCCGCCGTATGCGTCCAGAGATGTCTGAGAAGATTAAAGCCGAGGTTATGAAGCAGTTTGATGCCGGTTTTCTTGCAGTGACTTCTTACCCTCAGTGGGTTGCTAATGTGGTGCCAGTACCTAAGAAGGACGGCAAGGTCAGGATGTGTGTCGATTACAGGGATCTGAACAGGGCCAGCCCCAAGGATGACTTCCCTCTACCCCACATTGATGTCCTTGTTGATAATACAGCTCAGCACAAGGTGTTCTCTTTCATGGATGGCTTTTCAGGCTACAATCAGATCAAGATGGCTCCTGAAGACATGGAAAAGACTACGTTTGTTACTCAGTGGGGCACCTTCTGTTACAAGGTCATGCCGTTCGGGTTGAAGAACGCTGGGGCAACCTACCAACGTGCTATGGTGGCCTTATTTCATGACATGATCCATCATGAGATAGAAGTGTATGTTGACGACATGATCGCTAGGTCCCAGACTGAGGAAGAACACCTTGATCATCTGCAGAAACTGTTTGACCGTTTGAAACTGTACAAGCTGAGGTTAAACCCGAACAAGTGCACCTTCGGGGTAAGATCTGGAAGGTTGCTAGGCTTCGTGGTCAGTGACAAGGGAATTCAAGTGGACCCTGCTAAGGTCAAAGCTATTCAAGAGATGCCAGTTCCTAAGACAGAGAAGGAAGTCAGGGGCTTTCTAGGACGTCTGAATTACATTGCTCGGTTCATCTCACACTTAACTGCTACCTGTGAACCAATCTTCAAGCTGCTGAAGAAAGATCAGGTAGTACGTTGGAATGATGAATGTCAGGCTGCTTTTGACAGAATCAAGGAATATCTCCAAGAACCACCCATCCTTATGCCACCAGTTGAAGGGAGACCTTTGATACTTTACCTGACAGTGCTTGATAATGCAATGGGGTGTGTGCTGGGGCAGCATGACGAGTCTGGCCGAAAAGAGCATGCCATTTATTACCTTAGCAAAAAGTTTACCGACTGTGAGACCCGATACTCACTGCTTGAGAAAACTTGCTGCGCTTTGGTATGGGCTGCTCGCCGGCTGAGACAGTATATGCTGACTCACACTACCTTGTTGATCTCAAAAATGGATCCTATAAAATACATATTCGAAAAGCCTGCTCTGTCCGGGAGAATTGCAAGATGGCAGATGATCTTGACAGAATACGATATTCAGTACACGACCCAAAAAGCCATCAAGGGAAGTGTATTGGCAGACCACCTAGCACATCAAGCTGTGGATGACTACCAATCAATGAACTTCGAGTTTCCAGATGAAAGCATTATGATAGTAACTGACTGTGAAATACCTGGACCGGATGAAGGACCTGAACCAGGATCCCGATGGTCTATGCACTTTGACGGAGCCTCCAATGCTTTGGGAAATGGTATCGGCGCTATAATCGTATCTCCACAAGGTACTCATACTCCACTCACCGCCCGGCTGTGTTTCAACTGTACCAACAACATGGCGGAGTATGAAGCGTGTATCATGGGTCTTCAAGCTGCGATCGACCTGAGGATCAAATTTCTGAGTGTCTTTGGAGATTCCGCTCTTGTGATCAATCAGATCAAAGGAGAGTGGGATACGAAACACCCAAACTTGATTCCTTACAGAGAATGTGTGTTGGCTCTGATCCCCCACTTCACAGAGATAACATTTGAGCACTTTCCAAGAGAAGAGAATCAGCTGGCGGACGCGTTAGCTACAATGTCTTCGATGTTCAAGGTTAAATGGGATAATGAAGCTCCCCGAATCATCATCTGGAAACTGGACGAACCGGCATACTGTTGTGATCTCGGAACTGAATTGGTAACTGAGAAACCTTGGTACCACGAAGTGAAGAGATATCTGGAAGCACAGGAATACCCTGAAGGAGCATCTGTCAATGATAAGAAATTCCTGAGGAGGTTTGCAGCCAAGTTCTTTCTTAGCAATGGCATCTTGTACAAGCGAAACCAGGATTCAACCCTACTGCGTTGTGTAGATAAGACTGAAGCAGATAGGATCATGGAAGAGCTACATGAAGGGACCTTTGGTACACACTCCAGTGGACATACCATGGCAAAGAAGATTTTACGGGCAGGGTATTACTGGTCCACCATGGAAGCTGATTGCTACCAACATTCCAGGACATGCCACAAATGCCAGGTCTACGCAGACAAGGTACATGTTCCTCCGGTTCCCCTGAATGTTCTGACTGCGCCTTGGCCGTTTGCAATGTGGGGCATAGACATGATCGGTGAGATTAAACCTACGGCATCTAATGGACATCGCTTCATCCTAGTAGCGATTGATTATTTTACGAAGTGGGTTGAGGCAGCATCCTATGCTACGGTAACCAAGACTGTTGTGGCACGGTTCATTCGGCACAACCTGATCTGTCGGTACGGTGTCCCTGAACGGATTATTACAGACAACGGTACCAATCTGAACAATAAGATGATCGCTGAGCTCTGCGAACAGTTCAAGATACAGCACCACAATTCTTCTCCTTACAGACCGAAGATGAATGGGGCTGTAGAAGCAGCTAATAAAAACATCAAGAAGATCGTGCAGAAGATGACGGTAACGTATAAAGGTTGGCACGAGATGTTACCGTTCGCTCTGCATGGGTATCGTACTTCAGCTAGGACGTCAACCGGGGCAACTCCTTTCTCTCTGGTTTATGGCATGGAGGCAGTCTTGCCGATCGAAGTACAAATTCCTTCTCTCCGGATAATGAAGGATGCAAATCTGAACGAAGATGATTGGATCCAGACACGACTTGATCAGCTCAACCTTATTGACGAAAAGAGACTTGCTGCTATCTGTCATGGTCAGACGTATCAAAAACGAATGATCAGGGCATTTAACAAAAAGGTCAGACCACAGGAATATCAAGTCGGGGATCTGGTGATCAAGCGAATCATCCTTCCTCAGAGTGATCCAAGGGGCAAATGGACCCCTACGTACGAAGGGCCATTTGTGGTTAAGCATGTGTTCTCAGGAGGAGCAATGATATTAACCAACATGGATGGTGACGACCTTCCTCACCCCGCCAATGCAGACATAGTTAAAAAATACTACGCATGAAAAAAGACCCGCTAGGCTGATATGTCTAGGAAAAAATTAGGGCTTCCCGTCGAGCCAAAAGGGTTCGGGCAAAATGAAGGGATGAAAATGAAAAATCTGTACACCCGGCAAGTCGAAAACCGGAAAAGGCGGCTTGGGCAAAAATGGGTATCCCGGTGGACTGAAAACCCGAAAGGGCAGTCCAGGCAAAAATTAGGGATAAAAGCGTAATATTATGTCTCATTGGATCACTTTGCATCCAGAATCCGGTATCTACATCAAGTTCAGACGGCATCGATCAGTCAGCTTCACCTTCAACCAAGGTCATCAAGTGATGAGACGCTCAGAGTATAAAGGCAATAGCAGAGTTGAAACCCAGTGGATCATTCATCTTTCACACAGCTGTTTTATTTTCTTTTGTACAAAACTTGTATAAACTCTCTTGTTCGGCGACGTTCCGCTTACTAGGACGTCAGCCTCTTGTACACAAAACGCCTATTCACAGGCTATTCAAAATACAAATATACTTTTCAGTTAAACGTGCCAACTATTTTTCTTTTTCTGTTTTGTTTTGCGAAGAACGTCCAAGGTTCAATTTGTGATATATGCATTGACAATAATTGCTAGCTCATAAATATTTGCATACGAAACAAAGAATTAATTGCAGGTGACACTAGAAACAGGGGCAATAAAGAGTTGTCTGAGCAATCTAATTGTTCTATCCTCTAAGGTACCAAGGTAGGTTCAGCTAAAGAACCTAACCAGGCATCTTAAATTCCCCAGAGAGTGAGACAGCAAGTCAGTGCATTATTCCTCAAACAAAGTTAACAAATCTCAAGGAAATTGGGTATTCTTCAGTAGATCCCAATGTTCCCCCAGCAGCATATATTCTTAGCAAGCATCCCCGACAGTCTTGGTCTAAAGATTGTTCCCCGGCGGTACCTCAACATTCAAAGGAATCACTTCCCCAGCATATCACAACCTCCCCAGGAGAGTCCCATCCAAGCTCCCCAGGAAAGATGGAATTCATCTCCCCAAGCAGTAAGCCTATCCCCAATAAATTCTGGAAGCTTATCCTTCGCAGAGCACGAACGCGTCGTCCGGCTTCATTTAAAGAGTTATTTCCTTAACAGGATATAACTGGGTTATCCTCAGCCAAAAGCCAAGGGAAGGTCGTCGTCAACGTAGTTCTTTCCTATCCTCAGCGAAGTCTATTCACACTTCCAATACAACAACGGTATCCCCAACAGAGTTACTATCAACATTCAGCAAGGCATCACTCTTCCCACAGAGTATTGCTTCCAGCATGATCACTAGAGTATCTTTTCTCCCCGCAGAATCTTCCATTCGTCAAGTTTATTCCGCAACGGAGTCATCTTCTCCTACCGGTATCCTTGCAGTTATCATCCCCAGCGGAAGCAAAATCTATTCTTCGACATCAGCCCAGGATACGACTTCCCGGCACCCGTCAAGGATTCATTTTCCTAGACAAAAACATACATAAAACATCACATACATCATTATAGCATGCATAACGCACTGCATCATACAAATCTCATTTATGTTGAGAACGTCATTGCTTGATCCATATCATGCATTGCATATGACTGATTTTTACCTTTCAGGAAAGATCCAGTTAAGTTCTCAAGACATTTCAAGACCTAGACCGGTTCAGTTAAATCATCCCAAGATTTTACTGATTGCTTATCCAGTCAAAGGCCTTCTCTGGTTCAGTTAAATCGTCCCAAGATTTTCCTGATTGCTTATCCAGTTGAAGACATTTCAAGACCTAGACCGGTTCAGTTAAATCGTCCTAAGATTTTCCTGATTCTTACCCAGTCAAAGGCCTTCTCTGGTTCAGTCAGATCGACCCTAAGATCTCCCTGATGCTTATCCAGTTGAAGACATTTCAAGACCTAGACCGGTTCAGTTAAATCGTCCCAAGATTTTCCTGATTGCTTATCCAGTCAAAGGCCTTCTCTGGTTCAGTTAAATCGTCCCAAGATTTTCCTGATTGCTTATCCAGTTGAAGACATTTCAAGACCTAGGCCGGTTCAGTTAAATCGTCCCAAGATTTTCCTGATGCTTATCCAGTCAAAGGCCTCTCTGGTTCAGTTAAATCGTCCCAAGATTTTCCTGATTGCTTATCCAGTTGAAGACATTTCAAGACCTAGGCCGGTTCAGTTAAATCGTCCCAAGATTTTCCTGATGCTTATCCAGTCAAAGGCCTTCTCTGGTTCAGTCAGATCGACCCTAAGATCTCCCTGATGCTTATCCAGTTGAAGACACTTCAAGACCTAGACCGGTTCAGTTAAATCGACCTTAAGATTTTCCTGATTCTTACCCAGTCAAAGGCCTCTCTGGTTCAGTCAGATCGACCCTAAGATCTCCCTGATTCTTATCCCAGTAGAAGACACCCCAGATCTTTTCTCAACAAGCGTCGTTGAAGTTAAAATCCCCCAGTCTTTTCTCAACAAGCGTCGTTGAAGTTAAAGTCACCGAGATTTTTCTCAAAAAAAAAATCAGCTCCTGCAACGTGTCAGGTACTCATTTTTCTTTTGCAGGTATGCAGGTTCTCGCCAAGGAATCTCTTACGCAATCAAACATCCAGATGGCATCTATAAGCCCATTCCCATCATTGCTAACATGTGAGCGCAAATTTCCGGGCACTCTAGTGTCCAATCATCTTCTACCCTCGGATTACGAAAGGCACGTCAGCCAATCTGCATCCTCAGGTCTAAGAAGATTGAACAGGGGCAACTGTTATACCCCAAAATTTGCCCTCCCATATTCCTCAAGAAATTGCCAAGCCAAGCTAGAAAATTCCCCAAGGGTTGTGTAGTGCAACAGTCTCCCATACAGTCAAAACTAGGGTTTGGGTTCTGATCAAGAAAATGAAGTTTTCAAAGGCTCAATCAAGTCTCATATGCTTACAAACATGTTCAAGCATCCTCATATCAAGTTTCAAGGCATTCAGCTCAAAATTGCACAGTCAAAACCCTAAATTGCACTACAGTCAACTGTAGGGGCAAAATGGTCATTTGACAGTCAAAAGTTCAAATTTTTGGTCAACATATCATTTTGAAGCCACAAACATCATTTGATCAATGCTTGATCATGATTCTCAAAATTTGGCTCAGAAATCATCAAAGATGCAAAAGTGGCTATATTTGGACAGCTGAAAAAGTCAACTGAAATTGACCAGAGCATAACTTTCACATGGATTATCAGAAAAATTCCATCCAAAGCTCATTTTGAAGAGAAAGACATTTCCTACAATCCATCTTCATGTTCCAAGTCCAAGAAATGCTCTCACAAAAAGTTATCAATTTCAACATTACAGGTCATTTTCAAAAGTCAACAAAAAGGGACTTTAAGTCAAAGGCCATAACTTGAGATTGGTAAATCAAAATGACATGGGACCAAAGGCATTGGTTAAAGGACTCAAAGACCTTTCCAAAATGTCCAAGAACATGTGAAAAGCTTAAAAATTGAGCAAGTTGTGCCTTGTAGAAGTTGGGAAATTTTTGTGAAATGGCAAAAGTCAACTATCCTTGAAAATCCAATTTTTGACAAAAGGGCCCCATTTTTTCCACTTGGTCCATCCTTGTCATGCCGCACACGTGTCCCATGGTTAATTTCAAGACCAAATATTGATTTTTTTATTTTATTTAATTTTTGATGATTTAATTCATTTTAATTCTTTGAAAATTCAAATAAAATTTAAAAACCAATGGAATAGTGTCATGTGAACTTGGACAATTTCTATGTATCATGAACCAACTCAAGAAATCAGGCTAGGGTTCATTTGCACACTAGGTCTAGGTTTTGGCTAAAAAGGAGGAAAAATGGTTAATGGAAGAAACCCTAAGACCAATTCTCTCACAAGCATGAATTAAGGCCAAAGAGTAAGTCAATTCCATTCCATTATGATCATTGAGTCAAACCCTAACCAGAATGCAGCAAAAGTCTCGCTCAAAAGTGGATTGGAACTTTGAAAAATAAGCCATATAAGTCAAAACTGAAATCAGTGCTAGAGGATCTTTCAAGCCTTAATTTTTATACCATTAGCATCCTGAGGCATTTCTGAACAGATCCCAATTCCTAACATCAATCAAAACACGCAGAAGCAATAGCTACAACTCAAGCTGTACATAAAATTTTTTGAAATCGTATTCTTAATTCTAAGCATCTTCATTGCATTTCAATTGGATATTCTTGTTCCATGTGATGTTTCCAAGCTATTCATGATGTTTAATTTCATTTTTGTTGATCATATGAGATTCTACCATTTTCGAATGTTAGGGTTACAGGTTCTTTAATTTAGGGCTTTCAAAAATAGGCAAAATCAAAGCTCAAGACCATTGTCATTAAAACCAGCATGTTCCAACGAGCAAGAAACAACCATCGCGAACAATTTATGTAGCCTATATGGCTATTCGCTATTTTTCCATAGCATGTTTAAAACAACGCTTCAAAACCGTTGCTGTTGTGTTTTTTGTTTCAGGGCACGCGAGGAAGAAGAAGTCGTGTCAGCTGGTGATTGATCAGTTCAAATCTCGCGCGCAGTTCAAATAGCACTAGCCTTTTGCTTTTATAATGTTTGTTGATTAATATATATTAAATGAATTCAAAGTGGCTCAGTGGCCAGGGACACGCGCATGTAACCTCAATGACCTGGGTTCAAGTCCCAGGTCTGGCAAAATTCATATTATTTTTCAAAACAAAATTCCATGCTTTGCTAATGTCCAGGTGCACCATAGGCCATCATGATCCAAACGCATACGTGTCCCAGATGATCATCCAAGGGCTCAGAATCAAGGTATACCATGGATGCAAGTCAACAGGCGTGCACGTGGCTTAGGGAAGTCAACCAATTCAAGCAAATGGGCCAGGCTTTTCAAATCAATACCTCCACAATGGGACAGAACACCCCCCTGGTTCTATCTTTTTTTCTTTTTTCTAATTTTCTTTATATTCTATTATTTTTAAATTTACTTGTGTATTTTATTTTCTGATTTAATTAATTCTTACAAAAATATAAAAACATTAAAAATACAGAAAGGACAAAAAAATATAATTAACTTTGATTACTTTTATAAATAAATTAAAATGTAAATCATTTAGTTTAATTAGGTTTTAATTTTAATTCTTTTTCATAATAAAAATCCAAAAAATGTAGAATTAGGTTAATTATTAATTTTTTATATCTTTTTTTAATTGTTCCTTTTTTCTCACAATATTATTATTTATTATTTTTATTTTTATGATTAAAAATTGTACATAAATTAATTTAGAGTTAAATTAGGTTAAAAGTCAATATTTTCCTAAATAAACTTAAAAAGCATTAGAACTAGGGTTTAACATTTTAATTTTAATTAATTTTTCTTTTTTTCTTTTAAATCTAAAAAACACAAAAATACCATTTTTCATTTAATTTTAATTTTAGATAACTTAATTATTTTAATTCCTTTAAAGGGTTCAACGCCCTCGCATTTGAGTATTTTCTTTCTTTTTTTGCGCGTTTCATTTATTTCTTTTGTGAATATAATGTACTTATACCAAAGCCATGTAATAGCTATTAGACATTTCTTTTCTGCAATTTATTTTAAAATGGGTCTGGATTAATTTGGCGTTGTAGGCCCTCGCCCTTTGTAATAGCGTAGGACTTTTATCTTTTCCGCACTTTAAATTCCCGCACATTTAACTGTTAAACAATAACATGAAAGAATGAATGCCCAAAAATAAAATCGAATCGTTAGATCACCAATGCATGACAAGACAAACAATAAACTGAAAATGGCACACAATTCGCACACACCACCCCTAGGGTACGCCTCACTGTTGCCTTTCGAAAGGTGATCATCGAGTAGAGGATATTTTAGTAAGTCCTTGTGTCCATTGATCTGGTTGCCTAAAACAAAGTTGCCTCGGAATAAAAGATCAATGGCATAAGGGTAGCTTCTAAGGTGTCTTCCCATTGCTCTGGTGATCACCACGTCCCTAAAACTCGAATTGACCCGAACACCTCCAACGGTGGTGCTACCTACCTCTCAATGGTGGGATGGCACTACTTTAAAGGACATCTACACAGACGAATTCCTTAGGGTAGGTAGGTTCTCAAAGGTACTTGCTCTAATTTCAAAACAAACTGAAATCTTTTCACACCAACACTTTCAAAAAACTTTCAAAACAAACTTTTCACACACTCTGACGTACGAGTTGAACTGCAACTTTTCAAAGAATATTTTTGAAACCCACATTGAAAAGCAAACAAACAATTTTGAAAACACATTGAGCAAGTATCTAAGAGCCCATGGATAACCATGGATAGAAAGGGTGCTAACACCTTCCCTTTCTATAACCTACCTCCCGAACCGAGAGCAATCTCTTTTAAGGAATTTTTCTGTGCTTTTGTCCTTTCCATTTGGAGAAAATAAAAGACGGTGGCGACTCTTGCTTCCGCGACATTTCGCGAACCAGCTTTAAAACAGTCAGTTCCAGATCCACCGATCACAGAACTGGCGACTCTGCTGGGGATAAACTTAAAGTGGGGTGTACCTTAGGATTAAGATCACTGTGTTTTCAATTGTTTTTCTTGTGTGCTTTAAATTGTGGGTTGCTTGGGAGTTCTATAGATCCTAACCCGGATCTGGGGGATACCTTTTTAGAAAGTAGCAACAAGGCTGTGAGGGAACTGTGCGGGGTATACCGACATGGTTGAAACAGTCTGCTACGTTGATGTGGCACTTTGGTGTGTACCGGTAACCCTTGAGTCAGTCAAGGAGAGTACGGGGCCTCCATGTGGTGTCATGAAGCATCAACAGACCTTAGGAACCTTAATTGAACAATCTTGGCCTCTTTAGGGTAGTGAGATAACTGACTTTGGTGCAGTCCGAGGTTGGTTGATACTCGATACTACACTCAATTGAGGGTTGCTTTCCTGGAATATTTCGGTCGCCAGTTCAGTGGCTAAATCGAAACGATGAACAATGAAAGCAATCCCGTGATATTGGGAACCTTAGAACCCGGTTACTTTGATTAGGACAGGTTGAACCCACCAACTTCAAGAGGGTACTACCCAGACCCCATGCTGGCCTTAAACCTTAAGGGCCTGTCTTGTGTGCCTTGTGTGCCTTACATGTTTGTCTTTGTAAATATCTATGGTGTGTTTAATCATAGCATCATGACACCATCCAGCATCATACGCATTGACTAACCATTTCAGGGGTTCGAATTTTCATCTTTGTTCTTGTTTTATAGGACATGGAAACTGTTCGTAGAAAAACAATTCCAATCAGTCTTGTGAGGATCTCTCCTCAGCTTAAGGAGCTTATATCCAGGATTCCCGAGAACTCTTCATTCAGTGAAAGGCATGGAAGCCTCATCAGCTTGGTCAACACCAACATTGAGGAAGATATGATAAAGGTCTTGTTCCAATTCTTTGACCCTCTGCATCATTGTTTCACCTTCTTGGACTATCAGTTGGTACCTACATTGGAGGAGTTCTCCCGACTCCTGAAGATCCCTATCCTTGATCAGCTACCCTTCAACGGTACAGAAAAGGAACCTAAGTTTGAAGAGATTGCTAAAGCCTTGCACCTGCAGTCATCTGACCTCAAGGGACATTGGGAAGTTAGAAGTGGTATTAAAGGGTTCTTAGCCAGGTTTCTGTTTGAAAAGGCCTATGAATGTTGGAATTCCCTTGACTTGCAAGCTTTTGAAGAGGTTGTGGCCCTCCTTGTTTATGGTTTGGTGTTGTTCCCTAACCCAGATCAGCTCATTGATATCAGTGCTGTCCAGATCTTTATGTCCAGGAATCCTATACCTACGTTGCTGGGGGACCTCCTTCACTCATGTTACACTCGAACCATGAGAAAAAGAGGTGTCCTAATGTGTTGCACCCCTCTCCTGGGAAAGTGGTTTATTTCGCACCTTCCACAATCAGTCCTGAAGAACGAGCGGGGTTTGAGATGGTCACAACGGTTGATGACTCTTACACATGCAGACATACATTGGTGCCCTAGGTCCAGAGAAAATGTCACTATCATTGATCGTTGCGGGGAGTATCCTAATGTTCCTTTACTTGGAATCAGAGGGGGTATTACTTATAGTCCATGCCTGGCTTGGAGACAATTTGGTTATGCTCGGAGGGATGGTCCTCATGACATGTTGATTCCTGACATAGTTTTTGACTTTGACAACGATACTCAAGGACTTCGCCAGAGATTTATCAGAGCTTGGAGGATGCCTAGTAGGATAGACAGCAAGACACTGGGGCACAGGAACTCCATCCCTTTGGAGCCTTACCTCAAGTGGGTACGAGCCCGCTCTCAGAAACTAGTAATGCCTTATCCTCACATGCTTCCAGTAATCAAAGAGCCTGCCTTGGAAGGAGAGGTGTCTCATGTTATTCAGCACCCTGATATGCCCACATCCTGGGAAGAGATGCAGAAGAGTTGGATCCAGCTTAAGGAAGAGCGGAATTCTCTTGAGACCAGTTTGCATGCCAGTGAAAAGAAGGTCTTGGAGCTCACCCATCTGTTGCACGAGGAAAGGAACCTCAACACTTACATAGCTCCAAAGAAGATGCGCAACATATTTTGGGATTGATTTGATCTTTTTGTACTTTTGCCCATGAGGCTTTGATGTATTAAACAATGATTTTCTTAATAATAACGTGCGTTCCTTTTGGTCTACAACAAATTTGAATTTTCGAACTCTTGAATGCATTGCATAAACACATATCATTCATCATGTGCATCATAAATACTCTGCTTTTCAGGTTGTTTACCGTTCTTCGCTGTTTATTTCAGCATCATGAACCCTCCTGAATCATCAACCGAGGCATCTATCAAGGCTCTTCAGGCGCAGAACGTCCAGTTTCAGGCGCAAAACGCCCAATTTCAGGAGCTGATCAAGGGCTTGGCTCAGGGCCAACAAGAGTTGAAGACTATGCTTTTGAAGAAGACTAAGAAGAAGAGGAGGACTGTGCTATTTAACACTGGGCGCAGACTCGGGAATACTTTGGTTGAAGCTGAAAGGACTCCTCCATCTGTGACGGAAGGCAGTCACCAAGAAAGAGAAGTTGCTACTCCTGTGGGCTCTGATACTGAAACAGACTTCAACGACGAACAGTACCCTCCTGCTGAAGACCGGTACAAACAGCTGGAAGACAGATTGAAGGCTGTGGAAGTTCAGCGGGTGCCTGGATTGGATTTCGGAGACTTGGGATTATCTACTGGGGTGGTGATCCCACACAAGTTCAAAACACCTGCCTTCGTGAAGTATGATGGGGCTTCCTGTCCCAAGATGCACCTCCGTTCTTATGTAAGGAAGATCCAGCCTTACACAGCAGACAAGAACCTTTGGATCCACTTCTTCCAGGAGAGTCTTTCAGGGACTCACCTCGACTGGTTCTATCAGCTGGATGGAATCAGCATTCGTAACTGGGAGGATCTGGCCACTGCTTTTTACAAGCAGTATCAGTATAATGCCGACCTCGCTCCTACGCGTACCCAACTCCAGGGTATGTCGCTAGGGTCGGGTGAAGGTTTTAAGGAATACGCTCAAAAATGGAGAGACCTGGCTGGCAGGGTGCAGCCACCATTGACGGATCGGGAGCTGGTAGATATGTTCTTGGGGACCCTATCTGGTCCATTTTTCAATCATCTCATTGGTAATTCCTCTGCTGGGTTTACTGATCTGATCCTGACTGGTGAAAGGATCGAGGCCGGTATAAAATCGGGGAAGATACAGAAAGTTGCCTCCTCCAGCACCGAGAAGAAACCCTTCAAAAAGGAGGCTAGTGCTGTATATGGCTCCCGGAGAACAGAGCGACCTGAGCACCGCCAATCTGTCAGTGCGGTAATGATTTCCAAACCTGCTGCCGCTCCTCGGCCAACCAATCCTCAAAAGTTTGAAAGACCCCGGAGGGAGTTTACCCGGTTAAACATGACCTTATCACAAATCCTGCCACAGTTACTATCCACCAATTTGGTGACTGTCAAGGAGGCTCCAAAGTTTCCCAACACTGCATCCCCCAAGTTCAATCCAAATGCTCGCTGTGCTTATCACTCTGATAGCCCGGGGCATAACACAGATGACTGTTGGGCCCTAAGGAATAAGGTTCAAGACCTCATTGATGCAAAGGAAATACAGTTTGAGGCGCCCGAGAAGCCGAATGTTGTAACTGCTCCCATGCCCCAGCATGGAGTGAATGTTGTTGAGGAGGATTTGTATGTAGCTTCAGTGGATGATGTTGCTACTCCATTGCTGACGGTCAAGAGGAATCTGTTGCTAGCCGGTTTATTTCCGGGATGTAATGAAGGTTGCCCTCTATGTGTTGCTTCCTCTGCTGGTTGTTCTCTGTTGAAGTCAGGCATCCAAGACCTGATAGATAGTAGAGAGATTTTGTTCGAAAAGACTATTGTTCCTGCTGCTCCTGTTGAAGAAGTGTCGATCGTTACCATCTTCAACAATCATTCCAAGGCTCCTTCAAAGAAGCCTATACAAATTTTGTCAGTTCACAAGAGTGCTCCCATCACCATTACTGTTCCGGGGCCTATACCCTACAAATCTGATAAGGCTGTCCCATGGCACTATGGGGCGGATGTTTATGTTCTGGGTGTGAAACAAGAGTGCAACATTGATACTGGTGTCTCCAACATCACCGGGCCTGCTAAGGTCACTCGTAGTGGAAGACTGTTCTCGCCAGACATTGCTCCTCCAGCAATTCATAGGCCTTTGATCTTCACACCTGCCAGAGTGTCTGTTTCTCCCTCTGACCAAGTATCCACCCCTGCTACTGAGTCATCTGATACTCGGGGCAAGGGAATTGCTGCTGATATGCCTGCCAGGACGGAGGCACCAAAGACCATTGTTGAGGCTTCCAAGCAGGAAATGGAAGAAATCCTCAAGATAATAAAGAAAAGTGATTTCAACGTTGTGGAACAGCTGGGGCACACCCCCTCTAAAATCTCCATGTTGTCACTGCTGCTGTGTTCAGAGGCCCATGCCAAGGCTCTGATTGCTTTCTTAAAGACTGCCCACGTACCCCAAGATACGACTGCTGACCAGTTCACCGATTGTGTGGCCAACCTAACTGCTGATAATGGCCTGGGTTTCTCTGATGCCGATCTGACAGCAAAGGGGAAGAACCATAATGATGCCCTGCACGTCTCCATTGAGTGCAGGGGAACTACTCTTGCTCATGTGCTGGTTGATACAGGTTCTTCATTAAACGTGCTGCCCAAGAAGGCTCTGGATAGGCTGGATTGTGAAGGTCTAGAGCTCAAACCAAGTAGCATTGTTGTCCGGGCCTTTGACGGGTCCAAAAGAATGGTGCATGGTGAAGTGGACATCCCAATCAGGGTTGGGTCACAGGTATTTGATTCAAAATTCTATGTGATGGACATCCATCCGTCCTATTCTTGTTTGCTGGGTCGCCCATGGATCCACAAGGCTGGAGCTGTGACCTCCACATTGCATCAGAAGCTCAAGTACCCGGTCAGGGGGAAGATCGTAACAGTGCAAGGGGAGGAGGAATACATGGTCAGCCACCTCAACTCTTTCAGATACGTAGAAATGGATGGGGAGTTCATTGAAACCCCCTTTCAACATTTTGAGGAAGTACCACAAACCTTGGCAGCAGCGGAAGATGAAGAGGTTTCTCCTATGAAGATGGCCTCCTTAAAGGACGCCCGGGCTGTGATCGAAAAAGGTGAATGTGCAAACTGGGGCAAGCTCCCTGATCTTAATCCTAAGACTAACAAGTTTGGGCTGGGTTTCACCACAGAAGCTCAGAAAGCGGTGCGCAAGGCTAGAATTGGAAGACCTCCGGTGCTCATCACTCACTCAGGGGTGAATGCTATTGGAGAGGGAGATGAAGTGGAAGAGTCAGAGTTCGATAGCTGGATCTACCCGACGGCCGACGGTGGATTGACCAATTGGACTGCTAAAGATTTTACACCCATAACTTTTGTTCCTCAGTAATGAATTTCTTTGTTTTCTTTGATTTGTAATAAACAATAATTTGAGACTATATGGCCCGGTGTCCTACCCGGGGCACCGTGGTTTTATTTATGAGGGCTTTTGTTTGTCACTATCATATATCATGAATAAAAGCATTGGACGTTTTTCACAATTCAAATTTTGCGCTCCTTTTCTTTCCTTTCTTTACATATTGCAAAACAGCTGTATTTACACACACACTCACTCATACAGGTTTCAATCCACTCTGGATCTCACTGGTAATGACTCTGCTACTGCCAGTTATGACTTCGAAAATCCGATCAACTTAGCCGAAGACGAAGGTGAAGATGATTGCGAAGTGCCTGGTGAACTTGCAAGACTGTTACAACAGGAGGAGAGGGCAATTCAACCCCATGAAGAGCCAGTGGAAATAATAAACTTGGGTACTAAGGAAGACAAGAAAGAGGTGAAGATTGGTGCCAACCTAGAGCTCAGCGTGAAGCAACGGTTGATTCAGATGCTGCATGACTATAAGGAAATCTTTGCCTGGTCCTACGAAGATATGCCCGGATTAGATACCGACATTGTGGTCCATCACTTACCAACTAAAGAAGATTTCCCTCCGGTTAAGCAAAAGGTCCGCCGTATGCGTCCAGAGATGTCTGAGAAGATTAAAGCCGAGGTTATGAAGCAGTTTGATGCCGGTTTTCTTGCAGTGACTTCTTACCCTCAGTGGGTTGCTAATGTGGTGCCAGTACCTAAGAAGGACGGCAAGGTCAGGATGTGTGTCGATTACAGGGATCTGAACAGGGCCAGCCCCAAGGATGACTTCCCTCTACCCCACATTGATGTCCTTGTTGATAATACAGCTCAGCACAAGGTGTTCTCTTTCATGGATGGCTTTTCAGGCTACAATCAGATCAAGATGGCTCCTGAAGACATGGAAAAGACTACGTTTGTTACTCAGTGGGGCACCTTCTGTTACAAGGTCATGCCGTTCGGGTTGAAGAACGCTGGGGCAACCTACCAACGTGCTATGGTGGCCTTATTTCATGACATGATCCATCATGAGATAGAAGTGTATGTTGACGACATGATCGCTAGGTCCCAGACTGAGGAAGAACACCTTGATCATCTGCAGAAACTGTTTGACCGTTTGAAACTGTACAAGCTGAGGTTAAACCCGAACAAGTGCACCTTCGGGGTAAGATCTGGAAGGTTGCTAGGCTTCGTGGTCAGTGACAAGGGAATTCAAGTGGACCCTGCTAAGGTCAAAGCTATTCAAGAGATGCCAGTTCCTAAGACAGAGAAGGAAGTCAGGGGCTTTCTAGGACGTCTGAATTACATTGCTCGGTTCATCTCACACTTAACTGCTACCTGTGAACCAATCTTCAAGCTGCTGAAGAAAGATCAGGTAGTACGTTGGAATGATGAATGTCAGGCTGCTTTTGACAGAATCAAGGAATATCTCCAAGAACCACCCATCCTTATGCCACCAGTTGAAGGGAGACCTTTGATACTTTACCTGACAGTGCTTGATAATGCAATGGGGTGTGTGCTGGGGCAGCATGACGAGTCTGGCCGAAAAGAGCATGCCATTTATTACCTTAGCAAAAAGTTTACCGACTGTGAGACCCGATACTCACTGCTTGAGAAAACTTGCTGCGCTTTGGTATGGGCTGCTCGCCGGCTGAGACAGTAATTGCTAGCTCATAAATATTTGCATACGAAACAAAGAATTAATTGCAGGTGACACTAGAAACAGGGGCAATAAAGAGTTGTCTGAGCAATCTAATTGTTCTATCCTCTAAGGTACCAAGGTAGGTTCAGCTAAAGAACCTAACCAGGCATCTTAAATTCCCCAGAGAGTGAGACAGCAAGTCAGTGCATTATTCCTCAAACAAAGTTAACAAATCTCAAGGAAATTGGGTATTCTTCAGTAGATCCCAATGTTCCCCCAGCAGCATATATTCTTAGCAAGCATCCCCGACAGTCTTGGTCTAAAGATTGTTCCCCGGCGGTACCTCAACATTCAAAGGAATCACTTCCCCAGCATATCACAACCTCCCCAGGAGAGTCCCATCCAAGCTCCCCAGGAAAGATGGAATTCATCTCCCCAAGCAGTAAGCCTATCCCCAATAAATTCTGGAAGCTTATCCTTCGCAGAGCACGAACGCGTCGTCCGGCTTCATTTAAAGAGTTATTTCCTTAACAGGATATAACTGGGTTATCCTCAGCCAAAAGCCAAGGGAAGGTCGTCGTCAACGTAGTTCTTTCCTATCCTCAGCGAAGTCTATTCACACTTCCAATACAACAACGGTATCCCCAACAGAGTTACTATCAACATTCAGCAAGGCATCACTCTTCCCACAGAGTATTGCTTCCAGCATGATCACTAGAGTATCTTTTCTCCCCGCAGAATCTTCCATTCGTCAAGTTTATTCCGCAACGGAGTCATCTTCTCCTACCGGTATCCTTGCAGTTATCATCCCCAGCGGAAGCAAAATCTATTCTTCGACATCAGCCCAGGATACGACTTCCCGGCACCCGTCAAGGATTCATTTTCCTAGACAAAAACATACATAAAACATCACATACATCATTATAGCATGCATAACGCACTGCATCATACAAATCTCATTTATGTTGAGAACGTCATTGCTTGATCCATATCATGCATTGCATATGACTGATTTTTACCTTTCAGGAAAGATCCAGTTAAGTTCTCAAGACATTTCAAGACCTAGACCGGTTCAGTTAAATCATCCCAAGATTTTACTGATTGCTTATCCAGTCAAAGGCCTTCTCTGGTTCAGTTAAATCGTCCCAAGATTTTCCTGATTGCTTATCCAGTTGAAGACATTTCAAGACCTAGACCGGTTCAGTTAAATCGTCCTAAGATTTTCCTGATTCTTACCCAGTCAAAGGCCTTCTCTGGTTCAGTCAGATCGACCCTAAGATCTCCCTGATGCTTATCCAGTTGAAGACATTTCAAGACCTAGACCGGTTCAGTTAAATCGTCCCAAGATTTTCCTGATTGCTTATCCAGTCAAAGGCCTTCTCTGGTTCAGTTAAATCGTCCCAAGATTTTCCTGATTGCTTATCCAGTTGAAGACATTTCAAGACCTAGGCCGGTTCAGTTAAATCGTCCCAAGATTTTCCTGATGCTTATCCAGTCAAAGGCCTCTCTGGTTCAGTTAAATCGTCCCAAGATTTTCCTGATTGCTTATCCAGTTGAAGACATTTCAAGACCTAGGCCGGTTCAGTTAAATCGTCCCAAGATTTTCCTGATGCTTATCCAGTCAAAGGCCTTCTCTGGTTCAGTCAGATCGACCCTAAGATCTCCCTGATGCTTATCCAGTTGAAGACACTTCAAGACCTAGACCGGTTCAGTTAAATCGACCTTAAGATTTTCCTGATTCTTACCCAGTCAAAGGCCTCTCTGGTTCAGTCAGATCGACCCTAAGATCTCCCTGATTCTTATCCCAGTAGAAGACACCCCAGATCTTTTCTCAACAAGCGTCGTTGAAGTTAAAATCCCCCAGTCTTTTCTCAACAAGCGTCGTTGAAGTTAAAGTCACCGAGATTTTTCTCAAAAAAAAAATCAGCTCCTGCAACGTGTCAGGTACTCATTTTTCTTTTGCAGGTATGCAGGTTCTCGCCAAGGAATCTCTTACGCAATCAAACATCCAGATGGCATCTATAAGCCCATTCCCATCATTGCTAACATGTGAGCGCAAATTTCCGGGCACTCTAGTGTCCAATCATCTTCTACCCTCGGATTACGAAAGGCACGTCAGCCAATCTGCATCCTCAGGTCTAAGAAGATTGAACAGGGGCAACTGTTATACCCCAAAATTTGCCCTCCCATATTCCTCAAGAAATTGCCAAGCCAAGCTAGAAAATTCCCCAAGGGTTGTGTAGTGCAACAGTCTCCCATACAGTCAAAACTAGGGTTTGGGTTCTGATCAAGAAAATGAAGTTTTCAAAGGCTCAATCAAGTCTCATATGCTTACAAACATGGTCAAGCATCCTCATATCAAGTTTCAAGGCATTCAGCTCAAAATTGCACAGTCAAAACCCTAAATTGCACTACAGTCAACTGTAGGGGCAAAATGGTCATTTGACAGTCAAAAGTTCAAATTTTTGGTCAACATATCATTTTTAAGCCACAAACATCATTTGATCAATGCTTGATCATGATTCTCAAAATTTGGCTCAGAAATCATCAAAGATGCAAAAGTGGCTATATTTGGACAGCTGAAAAAGTCAACTGAAATTGACCAGAGCATAACTTTCACATGGATTATCAGAAAAATTCCATCCAAAGCTCATTTTGAAGAGAAAGACATTTCCTACAATCCATCTTCATGTTCCAAGTCCAAGAAATGCTCTCACAAAAAGTTATCAATTTCAACATTACAGGTCATTTTCAAAAGTCAACAAAAAGGGACTTTAAGTCAAAGGCCATAACTTGAGATTGGTAAATCAAAATGACATGGGACCAAAGGCATTTGTTAAAGGACTCAAAGACCTTTCCAAAATGTCCAAGAACATGTGAAAAGCTTAAAAATTGAGCAAGTTGTGCCTTGTAGAAGTTGGGAAATTTTTGTGAAATGGCAAAAGTCAACTATCCTTGAAAATCCAATTTTTGACAAAAGGGCCCCATTTTTTCCACTTGGTCCATCCTTGTCATGCCGCACACGTGTCCCATGGTTAATTTCAAGACCAAATATTGATTTTTTTATTTTATTTAATTTTTGATGATTTAATTCATTTTAATTCTTTGAAAATTCAAATAAAATTTAAAAACCAATGGAATAGTGTCATGTGAACTTGGACAATTTCTATGTATCATGAACCAACTCAAGAAATCAGGCTAGGGTTCATTTGCACACTAGGTCTAGGTTTTGGCTAAAAAGGAGGAAAAATGGTTAATGGAAGAAACCCTAAGACCAATTCTCTCACAAGCATGAATTAAGGCCAAAGAGTAAGTCAATTCCATTCCATTATGATCATTGAGTCAAACCCTAACCAGAATGCAGCAAAAGTCTCGCTCAAAAGTGGATTGGAACTTTGAAAAATAAGCCATATAAGTCAAAACTGAAATCAGTGCTAGAGGATCTTTCAAGCCTTAATTTTTATACCATTAGCATCCTGAGGCATTTCTGAACAGATCCCAATTCCTAACATCAATCAAAACACGCAGAAGCAATAGCTACAACTCAAGCTGTACATAAAATTTTTTGAAATCGTATTCTTAATTCTAAGCATCTTCATTGCATTTCAATTGGATATTCTTGTTCCATGTGATGTTTCCAAGCTATTCATGATGTTTAATTTCATTTTTGTTGATCATATGAGATTCTACCATTTTCGAATGTTAGGGTTACAGGTTCTTTAATTTAGGGCTTTCAAAAATAGGCAAAATCAAAGCTCAAGACCATTGTCATTAAAACCAGCATGTTCCAACGAGCAATAAACAACCATCGCGAACAATTTATGTAGCCTATATGGCTATTCGCTATTTTTCCATAGCATGTTTAAAACAACGCTTCAAAACCGTTGCTGTTGTGTTTTTTGTTTCAGGGCACGCGAGGAAGAAGAAGTCGTGTCAGCTGGTGATTGATCAGTTCAAATCTCGCGCGCAGTTCAAATAGCACTAGCCTTTTGCTTTTATAATGTTTGTTGATTAATATATATTAAATGAATTCAAAGTGGCTCAGTGGCCAGGGACACGCGCATGTAACCTCAATGACCTGGGTTCAAGTCCCAGGTCTGGCAAAATTCATATTATTTTTCAAAACAAAATTCCATGCTTTGCTAATGTCCAGGTGCACCATAGGCCATCATGATCCAAACGCATACGTGTCCCAGATGATCATCCAAGGGCTCAGAATCAAGGTATACCATGGATGCAAGTCAACAGGCGTGCACGTGGCTTAGGGAAGTCAACCAATTCAAGCAAATGGGCCAGGCTTTTCAAATCAATACCTCCACAATGGGACAGAACACCCCCCTGGTTCTATCTTTTTTTCTTTTTTCTAATTTTCTTTATATTCTATTATTTTTAAATTTACTTGTGTATTTTATTTTCTGATTTAATTAATTCTTACAAAAATATAAAAACATTAAAAATACAGAAAGGACAAAAAAATATAATTAACTTTGATTACTTTTATAAATAAATTAAAATGTAAATCATTTAGTTTAATTAGGTTTTAATTTTAATTCTTTTTCATAATAAAAATCCAAAAAATGTAGAATTAGGTTAATTATTAATTTTTTATATCTTTTTTTAATTGTTCCTTTTTTCTCACAATATTATTATTTATTATTTTTATTTTTATGATTAAAAATTGTACATAAATTAATTTAGAGTTAAATTAGGTTAAAAGTCAATATTTTCCTAAATAAACTTAAAAAGCATTAGAACTAGGGTTTAACATTTTAATTTTAATTAATTTTTCTTTTTTTCTTTTAAATCTAAAAAACACAAAAATACCATTTTTCATTTAATTTTAATTTTAGATAACTTAATTATTTTAATTCCTTTAAAGGGTTCAACGCCCTCGCATTTGAGTATTTTCTTTCTTTTTTTGCGCGTTTCATTTATTTCTTTTGTGAATATAATGTACTTATACCAAAGCCATGTAATAGCTATTAGACATTTCTTTTCTGCAATTTATTTTAAAATGGGTCTGGATTAATTTGGCGTTGTAGGCCCTCGCCCTTTGTAATAGCGTAGGACTTTTATCTTTTCCGCACTTTAAATTCCCGCACATTTAACTGTTAAACAATAACATGAAAGAATGAATGCCCAAAAATAAAATCGAATCGTTAGATCACCAATGCATGACAAGACAAACAATAAACTGAAAATGGCACACAATTCGCACACACCACCCCTAGGGTACGCCTCACTGTTGCCTTTCGAAAGGTGATCATCGAGTAGAGGATATTTTAGTAAGTCCTTGTGTCCATTGATCTGGTTGCCTAAAACAAAGTTGCCTCGGAATAAAAGATCAATGGCATAAGGGTAGCTTCTAAGGTGTCTTCCCATTGCTCTGGTGATCACCACGTCCCTAAAACTCGAATTGACCCGAACACCTCCAACGGTGGTGCTACCTACCTCTCAATGGTGGGATGGCACTACTTTAAAGGACATCTACACAGACGAATTCCTTAGGGTAGGTAGGTTCTCAAAGGTACTTGCTCTAATTTCAAAACAAACTGAAATCTTTTCACACCAACACTTTCAAAAAACTTTCAAAACAAACTTTTCACACACTCTGACGTACGAGTTGAACTGCAACTTTTCAAAGAATATTTTTGAAACCCACATTGAAAAGCAAACAAACAATTTTGAAAACACATTGAGCAAGTATCTAAGAGCCCATGGATAACCATGGATAGAAAGGGTGCTAACACCTTCCCTTTCTATAACCTACCTCCCGAACCGAGAGCAATCTCTTTTAAGGAATTTTTCTGTGCTTTTGTCCTTTCCATTTGGAGAAAATAAAAGACGGTGGCGACTCTTGCTTCCGCGACATTTCGCGAACCAGCTTTAAAACAGTCAGTTCCAGATCCACCGATCACACCTTGCAGAGAAAATTTGCTCAGTCAATTGCTCAAAGGCCTGAAAATCGACTGTGTTAGGGCAAAAGTCAATTGTGGTCCACATACAGTCAAACTTTAATATTTTTGGTCAGCATCCTCATTTTGAAGTATTATTCATCATTTGATCAAGGGTTGATCATGATTCCTCAAGGATTGCTCACAATTCATCAAAATCCAAAAGTTGCTAAATTAGGGTTTTGCAGGAAAAGTCAACTCAACTTTGACCAAGCATAACTTTCTCATACTTTATCAAGAATGACCCATACAAATCTCATTTTTAATAGGATTGAATTCCCTACAATTCATCTTCAGCTCCAAAGTTCAAAATATGCACTCACTAGAAGTTATGAATTTGGACATTATAGGTCACTTTGAAAAGTCAACAAAAACACCTTTTTTGTCAAAGATTCATACATGAACATGGAAGACTCAATTGAGATGAGACAAAAAGGGTTGCTTATAGGATATCTTGAGCTTTCTAAAAAGTCCAAGAACACATCTCTAGGGTCAAAATTGAAAGAGATATTCCTTGTCAAAGTTGACCATTTTTGCAAAATTGCCAAAAGTCAAATGTGACTCAAATTGCAATTTTTGTCAAATGGGCCCAACGTTTTGTGCTTGTATTGAGTTTGTAACATGGTACACGACCCATGATCCTTCCCATTTGCCTTTATTTTATTTTTGTCATTTATTTTGATTTTTATTTAATTTAAATCAAATAAAATCAATAATAAATAATGAAAATATCAAAATCATTTAAACCTTGAGATCTTGTGCATATTTCAGGTCCATGAATAGCTGGCAATGAGATCAAATCATGCAAGGGTCATTTGGATACAAAAAGATTGAGTTTTGCTTGATTTAGAAAGATTTGAATAAGAATCAAATCATGATTCAATCACCTTAATTGAAAAAGATTTGATGCAAACTTGGAACCCTAATTGATTCTATGATATATATTGAACAAATCCAAAGCAAAAGCACAAGAGTTGGAGGCGTGAGAGAGAATAATCAGATTCAAAAAAGTCATCAAAAAGTGTGGAATCATTCTTGCAGTTAGGGGGGAATTCAGGCCATTCCAAGACCACCATTCGCATCCTGGACCTTCTCTGAAGAAGATACGGTCATTTGCAAGCCTCCATACGGCCAGAAACTCAAACTACAGACCCACGGTTTTCCCTTCAAACTCAAAATCCATTCTTGCAAATTACGCAGCATTAGCATGTTTCAATGACATATATGTGTTTGTTAATGTATTTGCAATGTTTTGGTTATACTCAATTGAATTTTTGACACACGTACTGAGATCCACCATTGCTAGGTTTTTCTTGCTCGTTTTAGGATTTCTCATGCAGGTAAAATTGGCCCAAAAGAGGGGTACCATGGTGTTCATAAGGCCAAGACGAATTGACCTATACCATTAGTTTTCATTTATCATGTCTGTATGAGATTCTGGAAATATGCAGAGGCTATACCTATAGAGAACGTCTGTAGGTAAAAGTCGTTTTACCTAAAACGACGGACAGGGGTAGACGATGACTGCGTGACAACACACCATTCGCCCGTTTGAATTCTGACGCATTTGTTTGATAGTTGGCATTGTTTTTCATTATATTATTATTATTTCATATACTAACAAATGAATTCAAGTGGCCCAGTGGTAGCCAGGGAAGGCGTTAAGGCTTTGCAGGCATGAGGTCAAGGGTTCGACCCCTGCCTCCAACATTTTCCATTTTCTCAATCTCTCTTTACAGATCCTGTACCCCACGCGTCATGAAGCTTACCATACACCTCAATGTTCAGCCAACCAGGTGTCCAACAAGCTGGATACAAAGGCCATTCTTTGAAGGTTCATGATGCACCCTAGTCAACTTGCCACATGGGATCTGAAAGGTCAACGTGGACCAAGGCTTATTGGGCCCAAAAACTGCTATGGACACCCCTTTTGTTTGCTGGTTACCAGGCCCATTTCTCTCTTTTCTCTTATATTTTTTTCTTTTATTTATTTATTTTGATTATATATTTTCACACATAAAATTAATTCTTTTTTTTTACAAAAACTCATAAAATAAATTTTCATCAAATTAGAATTTAGGTTTTTTTATTTATTTTGTCAAAATTAATTTAATAATTAGTTTAATTTAATTTTAGGGTAATTATAACTTTTTTTGTAAATAAATTAAAATCAATTAGAAAATTAGGATTTGTTTGATTTAATTTTTATTTTCCTTTCTTAAAATAGAAAAAATACAAAAATAGGTCAAATTAATTATTTTTCTTAATTTAAATTAATTAGTAGTTAGGTTTGTATTTATTTAATTAAAACCTTATTTTTTTCTCAAAAATAATCAAAAACAACAAAAATGATTTTTCTTTTAATTAGGTTTAGACGGGGTTAAAACCCTAATTTTCTCGTTCTCGTCTCATTGCGCGCGCTTATTTATTTTTACGATATTAATGTAACTGCTCATGGGATGTAATAGTTTAATTAGGATTTTTTTTCTTTTATTTATCGTTTTTGAGGGTTTTTGACTATGTAATTAATCCCCCTCCCCGAAGCCTTATAATAGCGTAGCTTTATTTCTCGCATTTTAATTTTTGCAAATATTAAACTGTTAGATGTATGATAATAGGATTGCATGACAAGAATGTATGTTAATTTTAAAATGGTTAGTAAACCCTAAATGTGCAAAGATAATAACTTGAAATCAAATCACTCGCACATGCGCACTCCTAGGGTATACTCTCACTTCGATTGCCTTCGGTAAACGATCATTAAGTATAGGGTGTTTTAGTGGTCGCTCTCTTGTCTAAACAAAGATCAAATGTCTCGTTCGGAAAGGTTGCCTCGGAAATGTTGCCTCGAATATGATCTTAAGACACTAGGGTTATTACTAAGACGTCCTAACATTGCTTTAGTGATTGTACGTCCCTTTCGAATTGACCCTTATAATTCCAACGACGGTGCTACTTATTTCTAAATAGTAGTTTAGCACCGTCTAAAGGAAACAAGAACAGAAACATTCTTTTTTCGAGTAGGTACTTGCTCAAAAATCAAACTTTTCCACCCTTACACTCTTTTTCAAACAAAGTTTCAAAACACTTCGTAACACTCTTGAAGACAGAAGCAAGAGTTAAAACAAAGTCAAACAAAACTTTTCAAAACGCACAAACACGGAAGAAATTTTTAAAATTATGAGCAAGTACCTAAGAGCCCGTGGAAAACCACGGATAGAAAGGGTGTTAATACCTTCCCTTTCTATAATTTACCCCTCGTACCCAGAATATCTCGAAAAAGGAATTTTTCTGTGCTTTTTTTCCTTTCTAGTTGGATAAAATAAAAGTCAGTGGCGACTCTTGCTTACCGCGACATTTTGCAAACACAAATGCAAAATGCAAACCAGCATTTCCCAAAACAGTCGGTTCTGCCACCGTATCACAGTTATCTACGGGCTCTTAATTGCTAGCTCACTTTGAAATTCTTTGTGTTTGTGTAAGTTTAAAAATATTTTGAAAACGCCCAAGTTTGGCAAACTTTTGCAATGATTCTCGCATTGTTGAGAATGTATACAAAGTGTTGGTTTTAAAAATATTTGTTGAAAAAGATCGTTTGAAAGATGTTTTGAAAATGCCAATGTAAGGCCATTTTGTAGTGATTCTCGTATCGTTGAGAATGTATACAAAATGTTTGTTTTGGAAAGTATTTTGAAAGTGTGAGGTGTGGAATGGTTTTTTTTATGAGCAAGCAATTACGAGTAATCTACCTACTCAAAAAGTATTTGTTATTTTCCTCCTCCTTTAGATAGTGCTATTTTACCATTTATTGGTAGAGAGCCATATCATTGGATGTGAGGGACAGGCGTGGGTCATTGTATAGTCATAGAAGGCAACTTGTAAGATGTTTTAGCAATTGTCATAAGAGACTAAGATCATTTACTGAAGGCAACATTGAAGGGTCATCGAGAGACTATGATCTTTTAATCGAGGGTCTTTTGCTAAAACATCTCACATTCGAGGGACGTGATTGTTTTTATCTGAGGCAACAAGCGTGGGTTACCCTAGAGGTGCATGTGTGTAAAGTGTTTTGTTTTCAAGTATTTTATCTTTTGAATTAGGGTTTTGCTTGGTTTGATTTTAGTCTTGTCGTGCAAACCTTAATTACTAGTAATAGTAAGGAAAGCGATAAATTGCGGAATTTAAAGGTCCTACGCTATTACAACGCTTTGGGAATGGGGGTACAAGTTTGTGAATAGGGGGAGGAAAGCAATAAAACCCTAATTACTATTACAAATCATTGAATATGAATAATAATAGAATGTACAAAAATGTAAAGATGAAGAAGAATTTGTTTTTTAGGGTTTTTGATAGAAAGAAAGATTTAATAGTTAACCTAATTAGACTAATTAAATTTAATTATAGAGAAGTTAATTAATATTTAACAAAACCTAAAATCTAAGTTAGTTAAAATAAATCCTAAGTCTAATTTTAATTTTTTTAGAAAATAATTTGAAGGTTAATACTAATTTATAAAAGAAAATAATAAAATTTGGTTTAATAAAATAAAATAAAAAGCCTAAATTAAAACATTGTTTAATTTAATTAAAAAATATATTTTTTGGTATTTTTGGTTTAGATAAAATAAATAAATAAATAAATATGAAAGAAATAAAAATAATTGGGCCTGGGTGTTTGAAAAGTAAAGTGGAGGTTTAAAAGAGAAAATGAAGCGCCAGGCCCAAAGGTTTTTTTGTTTAAGTCAGAAAAAAATAAAAAATATGTATATGGGCCTGTACATAAGTAAAATGGGGGTGAGAAGAAGTAAAAACAAAAACAAAAACAGGCCCAGATTCTGGGAAGCCCAACGTTGTTGGTGATCCCATGTGGCTGGCCTATGAGAGTTCATGGTGGACAAGTGCATCTGATGTGTTGGACTTGTTGGCATAGTGATCTGATGGTGTTAGTGTGAAGCGCATGGTAGGCACGCATATCATGCCTGTATAGAATCTGAAAGAAGGAAATGTAAAAAAACAAAAGGGTACCATTGGGGCTCGAACCCAGGTCCCTACACACTAATACCTTACGCGCGCTTCCTCTGCCACTGAGGTGGTTGTTTCATCTGTTAATAACACAACTTGCAATAAATTTAAAATAAACCTCTTCCTAATGGCATTTCATTCCTAACCTCGTGCCAGCATCTCCAACACCATTTTTTAATTTTGTAACTTCCTCATTTCTCAACCATTTGCAAAAGTATAAACATAAAACTTACTTCATTTTTCAATACGAACTCAACCATGTAAGCAACTTAAATTATAAATCAAAGATGAACATTAATTTCTGTTGGTACCAAATAAAACCTAATTTTTTCAGAAAGTTCAAACTCAAAATTCACATCACTCAGGAAACATAAATGAAAACTAAATGCATGGTTAGCTTCAGGGCTATGATGTATACATTTTTCATTCACAAAGTAACCATTAATGATGCTTGTAGAGAGAGTTCAATGTTGATAAAACTTACCTCAAAACTGGAAATCGTTTATGGAGTTTGAGAACTTCTGAAGGTGTTGTGATGATCTGGATAGCTTCACTGCAGTTCTAGGAAGCTAATGTAAATCTTACTTTGTGCTGAAAATGCATGAATCGTGTTGGAGAAGTCAATATGCAGAGTTCTGTTTTTGAGTTTGGAAGATGAGGAAGATGATGTTACAGTTGTGAAACACGGGTGGGGATGAGTTGTTTATGATGTATAGATGCTTTGTAAATGATTAAAAGTGAAAACGCACGAGTGATTTAAGTGTTTGAAGTTTTTGGTCAGAAATGCCAACAATGGAGGTTTGTGTGCAATTATGAGTTTTAGGGAGTTTGAGTGAGTTTTAAGGCTATTGAATATGTCCCTTGGCTTGCAAATAGTGTCTCTATTTATATCTAAGAGGTTTGGAATTCTCAAGTTGATCAAAATTCAAAATCACATGTTAAGCTCAACATGTGATTTTCTTGAAAAATCAAGTTTCAGTGCCTTGTACCTTTGATCATATAGTGGTTAAACACTTTAATCACAATGCTTTTGGCCTTGTAGATGGAGTTTGATCATAGGTAACAAGTGAGAGGCTCAAGAATTGACTTTGTGCATAAAGCTTGCTTTTCAAGAATGGCAATGTTATCTTTCTCCCTAAAATGGAAAATTGACTTGGACAATGCTTAAACCACTTGGATCATAGCTCAAAAGTTTGTGTAATCCATTAATTATGGGTAGATACACAAGTTAGAAGGCCTGCAAAGCAATATTATGCAGCATAGCATTGATATTGGATTATGTGTTCATCAAGAAAATGACTTGTAATTCAAGAATGGATGCCTAACTTCTTCTCTTAGAAACTTCTAGCTCAAGCGTGATCTCTTCAAGTTCTTGGACATTTTTAAAATCTTGAAACATTTTCTACAACCTTCATGTTGACCACTTTGGCTAAATCAACTTGGAAATTGGTGAAAAATTTCCAAGAAGTTGGGACAAAAAATCTGCCTAACTTGATGAAAATTTCACCAAATGTTTATACAAAAATGTGATGACTTTATGAGCCTATATCTCCAAATCTAAGCATTTTTTGACATCAACCCTTATATACAAAGTTGTATATTTCATCAAGATATACAACTTTCATGTTGAAATTTTTCCTTGAATCATCTTGCATCTTAGTGAAAAACTGTCATGAAGTAATGAAATTATCAAGGTTAAAAACACTTAGAAATTTTTCAAAGTCTTGATACTTTGACTTTTTATGGACTTTCTTGATTTTCTTGATTTTTGTTGACCAAGTTTTATATTTTTGAATTTCTTGATGAATCTTGACCTTTGAAATTCAATGTTGACCAAAAAGTCAAAGTTTGACTTTTTATGTATCAGTTGCTTTTTATCAGTTGATCAAATTTCAACTGTCAATATATTAATCTTGAGAAATGATTTGAGCCATGAAATTAGGTCAAGATATTGTGTTTTAATCCTTGAGATCATTCTTCAAATCATTAGGTCATATACTAGGTCAAAAGTCAATGATCGGTCATTCTCAGTCAAAACCCTAATTTTGACAATTTTGCCCCTTTGATGATTTGAATGCTTTTCTTGAAGAATTGTGATCAACACTTGATAAATTGATGAATATGACTTAAAAATGTTGATGTTGGCCAAAAATCATGAAGTTTGACTGTATATTGACCATAATTGACTTTTTATCCCATATAGTTAATTTTCAGTCATCTGAGTAATTGACTGAGCAAATTTGTGATGCAAGACTTGAAACTTGATATGAGTAATCTTGGAGACCTATAATGAATCATGAAATTCATTTGAAGCATTAAAATTCCAATTTTCCTTGAGAAAACAAAAACCCTAATTTAGAGGCTCAGTGCTTAGGAGGTGAGCTTGTTTGATCAAACCCTTGAGAATCCTTGAGCATTTGAGATCTTTGGTGAGAAATGTCTTGAGAGAAGAGAGGGAAAATTTTGGGGTACAACAACAACCTATTCAAAACTAGCTTAGTTTGATGCTTCTTTTTAACTCGTCGAATCAGACTTTCTTCAGAGGTTTGGTGAATATGACAGCTAATTATACTTCTGTGTTGCAATGCTTTATCTCCAATTTCCCTTTATTAACTTGATCCCACAAAAAATTATATCTTCTTTCTATGTGCTTACTTCGACCATGACACGCTAGGTGATTCTCCAGGTCAATAGTTGACTTGTTATCCATAAAAAACTTCATCTTCTTAGGTTCCATTATCTTGAGTTGTTCAATTAACCTTTTGATCCATGCAGCTTGGCATGCAGCATATGATGCAGCCATATGTTCTACTTCGCATGATGACAATGTCACAATGTTTTGCTTCCTCGAGCTCCAAGAGATTGGAGCACCTTCGATCATGAAAATGTAGCCTATATTTCTTTTATTTTCGTCTTGATCTCCATTGAAATATGAGTTAGTGTATCCTTGAACTTCGACATCTGTGTTGTTGTTCGACTTCTTTGGAAATAACACACCATGATCAATTGTTCACTTTATGTATCTCAACACCCTCTTTACTGTAATGAGATGACACTCTTAGGGTTTCTCTATAAATTAACTCAACAATCCGACACTTTGGCAGATATCTGGTCTAGTATTGCAAAGATACCTCAAGGGTCCAATGATTTGTTTGTATATGGTCGAACTTACAAACTCATCATTCATTTCCTTTTTCAACTTTTCTTCAGTTTCTAATGGAGTGACAGATGCATTGCAGTTGCTCATATTGAACCTCTTCAGTATATCTTGGGCATATTTCGTTTGATGCTAGAATACTCCTTCTTCGGTATTTTTGAATTTCATCCCTAGGAAATATGAAAGATTCCCTAAGTCGGACATCTCAAATTCTTGCATTAGTTTCTACTTGATTTTCATTATCTCAGCTTCGTCTGCTCCTGTAATTAGTAAATTATCTACATCAAGGCATAAAATGATTCGACTATCACTGTTGAGATCATTTACATACACTCCATGTCCAGAGACACACTTTGTGAAGCCTGCTTTGATTATGAAGTTATCTGTTTTCTTATTCCAAGCTCTAGGGGCTTGTTTCAAACCATAGAGAGCCTTCCTTAATCTAAAAACTTTCGACTCCTTCCCTTTGATGTCGGATCCTGGTGGTTGACTAACATAGACCTCTTCTTCCAATGGTTCATTCATAAATGTTGATTTGACATCCAACTGATGCATCTTCCATCCTTTATATGTTGCTATTGAAACAACAATTCTGATTGTTTCTAGTCTTGCAACAGGTGCGTATACTTCATCAAAGTTGATACCGGGTTTTTGTAGAAAACCTCTCGCCACCAATCTTGCTTTGTACTTTACAATCTCACCATCTGGCATTCTTTTCACCTTGTAAATTCACTTTCCATCAATTGGTTTCTTATTGTTTCTTTCGACAAGCTCCCAGGTCTTTTTCTTCTCAATAGCTCTGAGTTCTTCTTTCATGGCTTCACACCAATTCGAATTACTCATGGCTTGATCCAACTCAATTTTTTCTGCTTCAGTCATCATCATGGCTTCTTCGATTAAATCATCATCTACATCAACTGCTTGATCTGGAAATCTTTCATATCTAGCTATCCTTATCAACTTAGTTCTTATTCTTATCGACCTTCTTTCATTCTTCATAGGTGGTTCTTCATTTTGACTGGTTGAAGCATCACCTTGTTCATTTCGACTCGTTGAAGCCTCATTATGTTGATCTTCTTCGAACGCAATTGTGATTGTGTCTAATTCCTGTCAAACTGAACCTTGACTTCAGTTCCATCCTTTGCTTTTATCCATAAGAACATATCGATTGATCACTAGTTTATCTTTGTTTGGAAAATATAACTTGTATGCACCAGTCGAATGATAACCTATGAGCGTCATGACTTCACTTTGATCATCCAACTTATTTATTAATTGTTCAGGTACATGCCTGAAGCACATTGATCCAAAAACTCTAAGATGACTCACATTTGGCTTTGACCCTGTCCAAGCCTCATAAGGTGTTTTTCCGACCATCTTCTTTGTTGGACACCTGTTTAGAATATATACTGCTATCGAAGCTGCTTCAACCTAAAATCTTTTAGACATATCTTTAGCTTTCAACATACTTCTCGTCATGTTCAGTGTTGTACCCTAAAATTTTCCCTCTCATTTCTCAAGGATTTTATCACAAGATCTTCTATGACATCAAGTTTGCAGCACTGATACATCAATTTAGGCTTGGAATTGGCAAAAGGGCAAAATGGTCAATTGCATACTAGAAAGTCAAACTTTGACTTTTTGGTCAACATTACATTCCAAGGATCAAATTTCATCAAGACATTCAAAAATATGAAACTTTATCATCAAGAAATCAAGAAAGTCAAAAGTTAATGTGAAAGTTCAAACCCTTCAAGACTTATAAATTTTTCTAAGTGTTTTTTATACGTGATAATCTCATTTCTTCATGCCAACTTTTCACCTTGATGCAAGATGATTCAAGAGAAGCTTCCAACATGAAAGTTGTAGATCTCCATGATATCTACAACATTTCTTTACACAACTTCTCCTAAACAGGCTTGGATTTCAGGTTATAAATTCATGAAGTCGTGACATTTTCATTTAAACACTTAGAGAAATTTTCAGCAGTTTTGGTCAGGTTTTTATCCCAACTTCTTGCCCATTTTTCATCAAGTTCCAGTTTGATTTAACAAAAGTGGCCAACATGAAAGTTATAGAGGGTGTTTCAAGCTTTCCAAAACATCCAAGAGCATGAATTTATCTGTTTTGAGTTAGGAGATACAAGGATCTGAAGTTGGACATTCATTCTTGATTTACAAGGCAGATTTGTGATGAACAAGGAACAAGAATCTTAACCCATGCTGCATAATCTCCAATTTGCAGGCCTTGTGACTTGTAACTCTTACCATAATTTAATGCTTACACAAACTTTTGAGCTATGGTCCATTGGGTTTAAGCATTATTCAAGTGATCTTTCTATTTTTGGCACAAAGGCACCATTGCCATTCTTGCAAAGTTCACTTTAATCATAAAGTCAATTTCTTGAGCCTCTAACTTGTTGTTCTAATCACACACAAATCAGAAGGGCATGCTTAAAGTGTCCAACATCTCTATGCAACAAAGTACAAATCATTGGAACTACAATCTTCAAGCTTGCTTCATGTACAATCTAACCTAGCCATAACATGTGATTAAAAATCTGAGTTTTCAAATCTCAAACCTTCTCTATAAATAGAGAGGCCAGTTGCAAGAGAGAGAGGTTGGAAAAACAGGTTGGAAAAGAGTTAGAAAAATAGAGTGAACAGCCAGTAGTTTTATTGATAAACCTTCAAAAAAGCCATAACAGTCCCTAAGACTTCCACTCTTGAGTTTTGAAGTCTAAACCTTAAAACCTCTCACACTTTGCATATTCCACCTAAAAACCATCCAAACATTTCATACCACACAGAGGTTGTTTAATAACCTTCAACAAAAAGGAAAGTCTAGTAGTCTGTTGGAGCTTCCTTAAGGTTCATACAACATCTTGAAGGGAATTTGGACTCAAAACTTAAAGTGCAGTTTCAAGGTAAGTCATCTTTACCTTGCCTTTTACATACATCAAATTTTCTGTTTATAAGATGTAGCAATCATTATTCTAGAAGTTAATCATTTATTTGTTGTTCCTGTTATTCATTCATATGTTAAAAAACTAATTGATGTATGCAAAGAATGGTGTTTAAGGCAGAAAAATGCAGTATGTATCGACACATATCCACATGTGTCGACCCATCTTAGTAAAAATACAGGATATGAGTCGACACATGACCCTCATGCATCGACCCATACTGAGTTCAGGTCACAAAACAGAAACTAGAAAGGACTATGAGTCGACACATACGCATTTCACGTCGATGCAAAAAGGTGTATGAGTCGATACATCCCATTATGTGTCGACTCATACTGAACAGATTTCACTTTACAGGGGCAAGGAGAAGCTATGTGTCGATGCATAGGAGCATGGGTCGACACATAGCAATTCAAAAGTGCATTTTTCCTTTATTTTGCACTGTTTTCACAATTTGCTTGAAGGGACTATGATCATTTTGATAGGCAACTTTCGAAAGCGCCATCGAGGGACTATGATCATTTGAATTGTTTTGTTTTGCCAAAGTAACTCGACGTGCAAGCATGGCCCATTTGGAAGGCAACAAGAGGGATTACTCTAGGGGTGCAAGTGTGAATTGTGTGTATTTATTTCATGCATTTGTCTTTGTATTAGGTTATCTAGCGTTTTATTTTATTTACATACAAACCCTAGGTCTAACCATAGTATATTTGAAAGCGATTAATTGCGGGAATTTAAAGTCTACGCTATTACAAATAAGTATCCGAGAGTGAGGGTACAAATATTTACAAATGGGGATGAGACTTATTAGGAGAGTGGTATCCAAATACTTACAACCAAATCGAATCAATCGCAATGTAAACAATGTAATGTAGCAATGTAAAAAGGGACAAGCAAATGTATCAATGTATAAGAAAGATAAAATGTGTATTGTAAATGTGTATGTGATTTATTTACAAGTGATGCAAGTATTACCCTAATATACTTATTAAGTACTTATTTATGTATCAATATTATTTTTTTGGTATTTTGTTAATTATGTACAAGTGTTTTAGTTAAAAAAGAAATATTCAACCTAAAAGTCTATTTTTTTATGCATTTCTATGAATATTTTATACAAGGGTTTTAATTAAAGAGAAAAAGTTTTAAGTTTGAGAAAAATCAAAGTTTATGTATTTTAATTAGTATTTTTATATACAAGGCTTAAATAAAATAAAAAGGGGTTTTAATAAAAGAAAAAGGAAATGTTTAATCTTAAAATCTAATATCTAGGTATTTTTAATTAGAATGAAAAAACATTAACATTTTTTATATATGAGAAATTAGTGTATCTATATTTTTTTTTTATATATAAAAGAAAGTTAAGTTATAGAAACATAAATAAAAATGTTAGTCTATGTATAAAAAAAAGAAATGAATGGGCCCAAAGGAACTTATGAGGTAAGGCCCAAACAAAACAAACAACAAAAGGAAATAAGAGGGAAAGGGAGGGTATGCGCGCTGGCTTAAGGCTTTGGTGGGGCGACCCGGCCCATTGCGTTTTACATGTTTTTGTTTGCAAGGGTTTCTTTGAGTTTGTGTTCATTTGGGATTTTAGGGTTTACAGAGGCGCCGCTTATCACTTTCGTCCTCTTCGTCTCCTTCGCCATAGCCACTGAGCTCTCCTCCGCCTAGGGCCACTGAGCGCCAACATCTGTCCTTCCTCTTCCCTCCATGGTCGCTTAGTGATGTTTATACACAGGTAATGGCTTTTGTTCGTGTTTGACAGTCTTTTAGGTTTTCAAGCTTTTATGTGTACTTTCATGTTCTGATTTTATGTGTTTGTATTTGTTTGCTATTTGAGGTGTACGTGAAAGGAAAGAAAAGAAGAGATACTACCTTGACCCTTGGAGACGGAGGAGAAGGTGGATTGGGAGGCGTTGTGGGCGGCCGGAGGCGAGGGGAAACACGTGATGTTTGAGCTAGCTTGCTTTGCTGGAAAACTTGGTACTCTGTTTCACTTTTTTAGGTTTAGTGATGATATCTGAAAACCTTAGCACGACCTCTTTTCCTCTTCTGTCTATATGAACACTTGCCCCTATATGCTTGTATGATGGCCCTTGATTCGTGTGATATGCTGATTTACCTTGAAATGTTTGATATATTTGCCTTTTCCTCTTCTTCTGTTAAACTTTTGCTTCTGTATGCCCTGAGATGCTTGCCATGCTTGATATGCTTGATGATGTATCTGTTTGCTCTGAGCTTGATAGTGTTGATGTTGTTGCACCCTATGATGAAAGTTTTCTGAGGGTTTGGTTGGTGGGTTGAATGCTTAGGCTTCAGTTTGTGGCTTAGGCTTGTGTTACAGACTAGCAGGTTTATGCTTTAGGTTTGATGTTGGTTTAGGACCAAGGCTTATGCAGGTTTGGGACAAAGGCTTATGCAGGTTAGCAGGGGTTTGATGTTTTAGGCTTTTACGCAGGCAAGAGGCTTGGGCTTCAGCAGGCTGTAAGCTTGTTTGATATTTTATGTTAGTTTGTCAATTTGATGCTCTGAGTTATTTTGGACTACAGGTTTGGGAGGCTTCTGTTTGAGGCTTGGCTTATTGAAAAAAGTTTGACACAGTTTGGAGTTCTGAGTTGTTTTGGAATTTGAGTTTTTTAGGCTTTTTTCTGTGTTAATAAAGGCTCCAAGAATGTTGTTTTATATCTTACAGGGTCTTGGCTTTGTATCTTTTTGAAAGGCAGGATGGGTTATTATTTTTTGTATATTCGTTCTTTTTGAAATTGGTCAATGCTTGGACAGGTTTGCAAGGCTTGAGGTTTTCATTCTTTATGATCTCTTCTGCTGTATGCCTTCTGCCTCCTCCCTCTATGTGCTCTGATACATCCTGTTTATATCTTCTTTTTAGCCTTTAGCCTGCTATACTGTAAGCTGCTTTCCTCTCTCTTTCTCTCTCCAGATTAAAGAAAAGCATTTTTATTGCTTAAATTTGTCTTCTTTCTGAAAAAGTAAACTGGCCTTGGAAAGTGATGATTTGAATATGCTTGCAATATTGTTTTCCTCTGCATAATTCCTGCTTTCCTGCATATTGTGTGTACTTTGTTGACACCCTTTTGGATTTGTTGATATCTTGATATCCTTGGACAATTTTGACAGCTTTTGGCTTAGTTTGGAAATGTGATTCAGTTTGCCTTTATACTTGTACATGCTGTTTGGAATTTTTGAAATGGGCAATTGGTTTGACAATGCAGTATGGTAGCTTTTGTGCATTTCACATTTTATTTGCAAACACCATTTCTATCCCTCTTTGTGAACCAAGAGAAATCTTGTGATTTGCAGAGAGGGCAAACAAACTAATTCCGGCCAGTTACTTTTAATGATGAACTTTTAAATTAACTGTATGTTTCTTTTATCTGCTTTTGACTTCTTTTTTTCTTTGTTTTGCAGATGAAAAATAATTGAGCAACAAGGGAGCATTGGATAGAAGATGAAAACTTAGGAATTTTAGGACATAGTTTTATTTTCCTTTTAATCATTGTAACATTATTATTGTAAATACTTTGTAAATAATTACTGTATTTAAATAACAATTGTACAAATAATTAAAGATAAAATAAAAAAAGTCTTTTTATTGACATTCCTTTTTAATTCTTCTTCAAATGTTTATCTAATTGTTTATAATTCTTAAATTATAATAAAATGGAAATAAATTCCAATTATTCTAACTTAAAATAAATAAACAATTGATAAACACTGTGGTTTTAGCATCAATCAATAATAAACCCGGCGCTCCAATTATCCAAAGCAATGCACAGTTAATCAAACAAAACGTCCACATGCCTTTTCTTTTAATGATTCAATCAAACACTGCAAGCTCCCCGTCAGAAACCTCAGTCCATATTCTAGATTAAATTGAAAAGCACTGTAGACTTAATTCTTTCTGAGAAATATGCGCACAAAACCCTGATTCTTGTCTTAATTTTCACAGAAGCGCCTGCCTGATCAAAACCTGAGCCAACTCAACCAAACCCTAAGCAATCTGCTTGAACTGCTTTAAAATCAATGAAAAACCCTAAATTGAATAGACCGATAAGAAAAAGTCTGTTTGACTGATTCTTACACCATTCTGAAAAGTCAGGGCAAACCCGAAGCTGTGATTTCTTGTGGAAAAAGAGGAGGGCAAATTTTGGGGTACAACAGGATGGCAGCTTGGAAGATTGGATATTTCCTACTGTCAATGGAGGACTTCGCAACTGGGAAGCCAGAGACTTTGTTCCAATAACTTTCATCTCTCAGTAATTTATCTTTTACATTTCTGTTGGACTTGTAATATTCACGAACAATTCACACTTTGAAAACCTTGTGTCTTACCCGAGGCACAATGGTCCATTTATAAGGGTTGTTATTTCATCTTCATATGACATTTAATGAATCATGGACGCTTTTCCACATACAAATATTTTGTGCTCATTGTCTTTCTTTTACATTTTTATTGTTTAAAGATGGATATACTCTTACACACACCCACGCTCGCAAATGCAGGTACACCTCCATTCCGGATCCCATGGGTAACGATACTGCTATAGCCTTCAGTGACTCTGAAGATCTGATCTACCAAGCCGAATACGAAGGTGAGGAAGATTGTGAGGTGCCAGGAGAATTGGCTAGACTACTACAACAAGAGGAAAGAGCTATTCAGCCTCATGAGGAGCTGTTGGATACAATCAACTTGGGTACCGAGGAAGATAAAAAGGAAATCAAAGTGGGTGCCAACCTAGAGCCGAGTGTCAAGGAGCGCTTAATTCAGCTATTGCATGATTATGTTGAGATCTTTGTCTGGTCCTACGAAGACATGCCGGGACTCGATACTGACATCGTGGTATATCGTCTACCCACAAGAAAAGACTGTCCACTAGTGAAACAAATAGTCCACCGCATGAGACCTGACATGTCAGAGAAGATCAAAGCAGAAGTTATGAAACAGTTCAATGCTGGATTTCTGGCTGTTACTTCCTATCCTCAATGGGTTGCCAACATTGTTCTCGTGCCTAAGAAGGACGGCAAAGTACGGATGTGCATAGATTATAGAGATTTAAACAGGGCCAGCCCTAAAGATGATTTTCCACTTCCCCACATCGACATCCTGGTTGATAATATGGCCCAGCACAAAGTATTTTCCTTCACGGACGGATTCTCAGGCTATAACCAGATCAAAATGGCACCTGAGGACATGAAGAAAACTACGTTTGTCACACAGTGGGGGACGTTCTGCTACAAAGTGATGCCATTCGGACTGAAGAATGCCGGGGAAACCTATCAACGCGCCATGGTAGCTTTGTTTCATGTTATGATACATCATGAGATAGAGGTCTACGTAGATGACATGATAGCCCGATCACAAACTGAAGAGGAGCACCTTGATCACTTGCAAAAGTTGTTTGTGAGATTGAAGGAGTACAAACTAAGGTTGAATCCAAACAAGTGCACATTCGGAGTCCGGTCCGGTAAACTTTTAGGGTTCATTGTCAGCAACAAAGGCATCGAGGTTGTTCCTGCCAAGGTTAAAGCAATACAAGAAATGCCTGCTCCTCGTACTGAGAAGGAAGTCAGAGGATTCTTGGGACGCCTAAACTATATTGCCAGATTCATTTCTCACCTAACGTCTACTTGTGAACCAATCTTCAAACTGTTGAAGAAAGATCAGGTAGTCAGATGGAATGATGAATGTCAGATTGCTTTTGACAAAATCAAAGAGTATTTATAAGAGCCTCTTGTCTTGATGCCACCAGTCGAGGGAAGACCACTGATCATGTATCTGACCGTTTTAGAGAACTTATTGGGGTGTGTATTGAGGTAGCATGACGAGTCTAGCCGAAAAGAGCACGCTATTTACTATCTGAGCAAAAAGTTTACTGACTGTGATACCATATATTCATTTCTCGAGAAAACTTGTTGCGCTCTGGTATGGGCTACTCGCCGGCTAAGACAGTATATGTTGACTCATACCACTTTGCTGATATCCAAGATGGATCCGATAAAGTACATCTTCGAAAAGCCTGCTCTGTCTGGAAGGATAGCTATATGGCAGATGATCCTAACAGAATATGACATACAGTACACGCCCAAAAAGCTATAAAGGGCAGTGTGCTAGCTGATCATCTTGCCCATCAAGTTGTAGAAGATTATCAGTCCATGTAGTTTGAATTCCCGGATAAAGACATCATAACATTAGACAACTGTGAAGAAATCAGACCATATGACAGACCTGAACAAGGATCCCAATGGACCCTGTTCTTTGACGGGGCATCCAATGCACTTGGTAATGGTATCTGCGATGTACTCATATCTCCGGAAGGATGCCATACTCCTTTTACTTCCAGACTTTTCTTCAACTGTACGAACAACATGGCGGAATACGAAGCATGCATCTTTGGTCTCAAGGCTGCCATAGACTTGGGAATAAAATCTTTAGATGTGTTTGGAGATTCAACTTTGTTCATCAGTCAGATCAAAGGAGAATGGGACACTAAGCATCCAAATCTTATCCCTTACAAAGAACATGTTTTGACATTGTTACCGCATTTCGAGCAGATTACCTTCGAGCACTTCCCGCGAGAAGAAAATCAGCTAGCAGATGCTCTAGCCACAATGTCATCTATGTTTAAACTTAATTTGGATAGCGAGGCTCCCCAAATCACCATCTAACGAATGGATGAACCAACATACTGTCACGAGATTAATACTGAAGAGGTAGTGGACCAGCCATGGTTTCATGAAGTCAAGAGGTATCTCGAGGCTCAAGAATATCCAGAAGGAGCTTCAATCAATGATAAAAAGTTCTTAAGGAGATTCTCTGCTAAGTTCTTCCTAAGTAATGGCATTCTGTACAAACGTAATCATGATTCTATTCTGCTCCGTTGTGTGGACAAGATTGAAGCTGAAAAGATCATGGCTGAATTGTATGAAGGTACCTTTGGCACTAACTCTAGTGGGCATACGATGGCGAAGAAAATCCTACGGGCAGGCTATTATTGGTCTACCATGGAAGCAGACTGCTATCAACACTCCTGGACCTGTCATAAGTGTTAAATCTATGCAGACAAGGTGCACGTGCCTTCGGTTCCTCTAAATGTCTTAACAGCTCCTTGGCCCTTCGCCATGTGGGGAATCGATATGATTGGGGAGATCAAGCCTACAGCCTCCAATGGACACTGTTTCATTCTAGTGGCCATTAACTATTTCACGAAGTGGGTCGAAGCAGCTTCCTTCGCATCTGTTACTAAGAATGTTGTTGCCTGCTTCATCAAGCAGAATCTTATTTGCCGGTACGGTATCCCAGAAAGGATCATCACTGATAATGGTATGAACCTTAACAATACTATGATCATCGCCCTGTGCGAGCAGTTCAAGATTCAACATCACAATTCATCCCCCTATCGGCCAAAGATGAATGGTGCAGTCGAAGCTGCTAATAAAAACATTAAAAAGATCATACAGAAAATGAAAGTCACCTACAAGGACTGGCATGAAATGTTACCGTTTGCTCTCCACGGGTACCGTACCACGGCTCGTGCATCAATTGGGGAAACACCCTATTCTTTGGTTTATGGCATGGAGGTTGTCTTGCCTATTGAGGTTCAGATCCCCTCCTTGAGAATTATGAAAGATGCAGGTTTGAGTGAGGACGATTGGATCCAGACCCGACTTGATCAACTAAACTTAATTGATGAAAAGAGACTTACTGCTGTTTGCCATGGTCAGATGTATCAAAAACGGATGATCAAGGCTTTCAACAAGAAAGTCAGACGCCAAGTATATCAAACGCATTATCTTGCCACAAAGTGATCCCAGGGGAAAATGGACTCCTACCTATGAAGGACCATTTGTAATCAAGAATATCTTTTCTGGTGGGACAATGATCTTAACCACCATGGACAGCGACGACCTGCCACACCCTGCGAACGCATACATAGTCAAAAGATACTACGCATAAGAGACCCGCTAGGTTGACACACCTAGGCAAAACAACGGCATTCCGGCGAACCAAAAGGTTCGGGCAAAAATTAGGGATAAAATAAATAAAAAATATGTACACCCGGCAAGTTGAAAACCCGAAAGGGCGAGTTGGGCAAAAAAGGGTTTCCCGGTGGACTGAAAACCCGAAAGGGCGGTCCAGGAAAAAGTTAGGGAATTAAAGCGTATGGCTATGTCTCGTCGGATCACTTTGAGGATAATCTCTCCACTAACAAACTCTGAGCTTCTGATCAATTTAATCATCTTCGCATGAAGCAATGGATAGACAAGATATTCGGAGATACAAAGGCTATAGCAGAATGGGAACCCCGTGGGATTATCACACATTGCTATCTTTCTTTGTATAAATTTTTCTTATTTTTTACGACACCATCCTCTTACTAGGATGTATGTCTCTTTTGTACAAAATACTTATTCAAAGTGAATACAAAGATATCTCTTAAAAGTACATAAAACTATTTGTCCTTTTCTTTTACACTTGTGTTTTATTTGCAAAAACGTCCAATGATTCATTAATGAACATATGCATTGGAACATAATTACTGTTTACAAATAAACAAAATAGAAAAGAACGATTACTGACAGGTCGAAAGAATAGGAAAACGTATTTAGGCTATTCCATAAGAAATCCCTACAGTACGTCATTAAGATCCCCAGCGGAGCCAAAACTTCAAACTATTAATCCATAGTGGAAACCATCCAGTTTCTCCAAAATTCCCCAGCAGGTTATCTTGAAGCCTGAAAATCAACCGGATAACAGTTAACTTCTGTTACTCCCCAACCTAGGATAAATCCCCGGTAGGGTGATAGACGACTGAAACTCCTGAACTTTTTCCCAAACAGGAATAAGCTTTTTCCCCATAGAGTTTTTATTGCTCCCCAACAGAACAAAGACTCCCGTCATTAATCCCCAGTAGAAGTCATCAAAGTTCTCTGGATTCCCCAAACAGATTCCTCAAGCAGTGCATGGCATTACTCTCCCAACGGAATTTTTGTCAACTTCAAGACATGAAGAATCCACATAACCTCAGCAGCAGTCAAGGATTTATTTTCCTCAGCAATACAGCAAATCAGCTTACATGCACATACATTACATCCACATATCATAAACATCGATAAAACACATATATTGCATCATACATTTCATGCAACATAACTTTGTGTTTCAGCTAACATTTTACCCTTTTAAGGATAAGATTAACAAACTACTATTGACAACATGCAATCTAGATACAGTTCAGATACGCTCCAAACACGGATTCCATCCTGATACTCATTCGGATTGATACAGTTCAGATACGCTCCAGACACGATGCCATTCTAACACTTATCCAGGTTTCAAAATCATGATACGGTTCATATACGCTCCAGACACGGAAGCCATTTTGTTACTCATTCAGATTTAGCTTTCAGATACAGTACAGATACACTCCAGACACAGAAGCCATTCTGTTACTCATTCAGATTCAACTTTTAGATACAGTACAGATACGCTCTAGACATAGAAGCCATTTTGTTACTCATTCAGATTCAGCTTTCAGATACAGTACAGATACGCTCCAGACACGGAAGTTATTCTGTTACTCATTCAGATTCAGCTTTCAGATACAATACAGATATGCTCCAGACACGGAATCCATTTTGTTACTCATTCAAATTCATCTTTCTGATACAGTACAGATACGCTCCAGACACGGAAGCCATTCTGTTACTCATTCAGATTCAGCTTTCAGATACAGTACAGATACGCTCCAGACACGGAAGCCATTCTGTTACTCATTCAGATTCAGCTTTCAGATATAGTACAGATACGCTCCAGACACATAAGCCATTTTGTTACTCATTCAGATTCAGCTTTCAGATACAGTACAGATACGCTCTAGACACGGAAGCCATTTTGTTACTCATTCAGATTCAGCTTTCAGATACAGTACAGATACGCTCTAGACACGGAAGCCGTTTTGTTACTCATTCAGATTCAGCTTTCAGATACAGTATAGATACGCTCCAGACACGGAAGCCATTATGTTACTCATTCAGATTCAGCTTTCAGATACAGTACAGATATGCTCTAGACATGGAAGCCATTCTGTTACTTATTCAGATTCAACTTTCAGATACAGTACAGATACGCTCCAGACACGGAAGCCATTCTGTTACTCATTCAGATTTAGCTTTCAGATACAATTTAGATACGCTCCAGACACGGATGCCATCCTGATACTCATTCAGATTTCAAGTTCAGATACACTTCAGACACGGATGCCATTCTGACACTTATTCATATTTCAAGTTCAAATACGCTCCAGACACGGATGCCATTCTGACACTTATTCAGATTTCAAGTTCAGATACAACTTGGATACGCTCCAGACACGGATGCTATTTTGTTGCTCATATAGGTTCAGTCTCCAGATACAGCTCAGATACGTTCTAGATACGGACACCATTCTCATACTTATTCTTTTGACTTACAACTTACAATTCAACAACCATTCTTGAATGGCATCTACAAGCCCATCTCCAACAAGATTCTATCACCTCTCCAAATGGAATATTTAAGCCCATTCCCTTAACTACACTTTGTCGAGTGCAAATTTATAAGCACTCTAGTGTCCAATCATCTTTTACCTTCGAGTCACGAATGGCAAAACTCGTCAATCTAACTCTTCAGGTTTAAGAAGATTGAACAGGGGTAGCTGTTGTACCCCAAAATTTTCCCCCTCATTTCTCAAGGATTTTCTCACAAGATCTTCTATGACATCAAGTTTGCAGCACTGATACATCAATTTAGGCTTGGAATTGGCAAAAGGGCAAAATGGTCAATTGCATACTAGAAAGTCAAACTTTGACTTTTTGGTCAACATTACATTCCAAGGATCAAATTTCATCAAGACATTCAAAAATATGAAACTTTATCATCAAGAAATCAAGAAAGTCAAAAGTCAATGTGAAAGTTCAAACCCTTCAAGACTTAGAAATTTTTCTAAGTGTTTTATATACGTGATAATCTCATTTCTTCATGCCAACTTTTCACCTTGATGCAAGATGATTCAAGAGAAGCTTCCAACATGAAAGTTGTAGATCTCCATGATATCTACAACATTTCTTTACACAACTTCTCCTAAACAGGCTTGGATTTCAGGTTATAAATTCATGAAGTCATGACATTTTCATTTAAACACTTAGAGAAATTTTCAGCAGTTTTGGTCAGGTTTTTATCCCAACTTCTTGCCTATTTTTCATCAAGTTCCAGTTTGATTTAACAAAAGTGGCCAACATGAAAGTTATAGAGGGTGTTTCAAGCTTTCCAAAACATCCAAGAGCATGAATTTATCTTATTTAAGTTAGGAGATACGAGGATCTGAAGTTGGACATTCAATCTTGATTTACAAGGCAGATTTGTGATGAACAAGGAACAAGAATCTTAACCCATGCTGCATAATCTCCAATTTGCAGGCCTTGTGACTTGCAACTCTTACCATAATTTAATGCTTACACAAACCTTTGAGCTATGGTCCATTGGGTTTAAGCATTATTCAAGTGATCTTTCTATTTTTGGCACAAAGGCACCATTGCCATTCTTGCAAAGTTCACTTTAATCATAAAGTCAATTTCTTGAGCCTCTAACTTGTTGTTCTAATCACACACAAATCAGAAGGGCATGCTTAAAGTGTCCAACATCTCTATGCAACAAAGTACAAAGCATTGGAACTACAATCTTCAAGCTTGCTTCATGTACAATCTAACCTAGCCATAACATGTGCTTAAAAATCTGAGTTTTCAAATCTCAAACCTTCTCTATAAATAGAGAGGCCAGTTGCAAGAGAAAGAGGTTGGAAAAGAGTTAGCAAAATAGAGTGAACAGCCAGTAGTTTTATTGATAAACCTTAAAAAAAGCCATAACAGTCCCTAAGACTTCCACTCTTGAGTTTTGAAGTCTAAACCTTAAAACCTCTCACACTTTGCATATTCCACCTAAAAACCATCCAAACATTTCATACCACACAGAGGTTGTTTAATAACCTTCAACAAAAAGGAAAGTCTAGCAGTCTGTTGGAGCTTCCTTAAGGTTCATACAACATCTTGAAGGGCATTTGGACTCAAAACTTAAAGTGCAGTTTCAAGGTAAGTCATCTTTACCTTGCCTTTTCCATACATCAACTTTTCTGTTTATAGGATGTAGCAATCATTATTCTTGAAGTTAATCATTTATTTGTTGTTCCTGTTATTCATTCATATGTTAAAAAACTAATTGATGTATGCAAAGAATGGTGTTTAAGGCGGAAAACTGCAGTATGTATCGATACATATCCACATGTGTCGACCCATCTTAGTAAAAATACAGGGTATGAGTCGACACATGACCCTCATGCATCGACCCATACTGAGTTCAGGTCACAAAACAGAAACTGGAAAGGATTATAAGTCGACAGATACGCATTTCGCGTCGATGCAAAAAGGAGTATGAGTAGATACATCCCATTATGTGTCGACTCATATTGAACAGATTTCACTTTACAGGGGCAAGGAGAAGCTATGTGTCGATGCATAGCAGCATGGGTCGACACATAGCAATTCAAAAGTGCATTTTTCCTTTATTTTGCACTGTTTTCACATTCTTTTTATTATCATTCGATATGGTTGTAATATTTTAGTTCCTACTTCACCCCCATTGCTAAATTGTACCCCCACCCCCCTAAAGGGATGTAATAGCTTAGATTTTACTTTCTGACTTTTACTTGCTTCTCATATATTGCTAGTAAATAAGTGTGTATGGCAAGATAAAAACAAAAAAATAGACAATCCTAATCAAAGACAAAACGCGTGCAAATAACACACTTGCACACAAGCATCCTTAGGGTTTCTCCACTTGGTTGCCTTATACAAAAATAGCCATGTTACGCATGCGAAGTATCTTGGCAAAACAAACAAATATAAGATCATGGTCCCCTTAATGACGCTATTCAAAAGTTGCCTAAATAAAATGATCTTGGTCCCTCAAAAAAGTTAAGATACTTTGCAACATTGCTATCATGGCTATACGATGACCCACGCCCGTCCCGTTTACATCCAAAGATAGGGTTGCTTACCAAATCAATGGTAAGTCAACAATGTCAAAGGAATAGAAAATGCATAAGAAAGACATTTGAGTAGGTAGATAGCTTCTAAGTTACTTGCTCCATTTCAAACAAAACCCTTTCTATTTTCAAAACAAACACATACACATTTCAAAAACATCTTACAAACAATTGAAAACATTTTCAAAAGACAAACTTCTTTGTATACATTCTTACGAACGAGAATCATTACAAAGATTGCCTAAACGAATGGCCTCTTTTACAAAATACTTTCAAAACCACATCAAACACAATTTCAAACAAACCAAAGCAAGTGATCTAAGCAAGTAACTAAGAGCCCATGGAAAACCATGGATGAAAAGGGTGTTAGCACCTTCCCTTTTCATAATCTACCCCCCGAACTCAAGAAAATATCTCAAAGGTTTTTCTTGTGCTTTTTCACCTTTCCTTTTGGATAAAAGAAAATTCGGTGGCGACTCTTGCTAACCGCAACATTTGCAAACACAAAACGCAAAACCCTCAAGTCAGTTCTCCCACCGTATCACATTCAGTTTACTTTTATTCTTTCTCTCAGCTATGCCATTATGCTGAGGTGTATAGGGTGAAATAACCTCATTCTTTGTACCTTCCTCATTGCGAAATCTAGAAAATTAAGCAGAAGTATATTCACCACCTCCATTAATTCTCAACTTCTTCAACTTGCATCCACATTGTTTCTCAGCATACAACTTGAACTTCTTGAACTGTGTGGATACCTCACTCTTCCTTTTAATAAGGTAAATCCACATACATCTAGTGAATTCATCAATGAAAGTAATAAAATACATGTTACCTCCATTTTGCTTTACTTCAAAAGTCCACACACATCATAATGAACCAACTCCAGTTTTCATTGATTTCATGGGTAAGTCGTGTTTGAATGCTTTCCTAGCCTATTTTGCTTTGCAGCATTCCTCACATACCTGCTTTGGTTCCTTTACATAAGGTAACCCAAACATCATCCTCTTCTGGTTGAGCATATACTTAAACTTCTAAAACTTAAATGTCCATATTTGTGGTGTCATAGTCAGTTCTTGTCTTCTTTTGTAGTTAAAGAAAGACACTTATGATCAGATGTGTTGAGTTTCACTTTGAATGTTTTAATGTCCACCAATGGTGATTTCATTATTAGCCTCCCATCAACCTTATATACCTTCATATGATTCTTCTCCAGCTTCATATTGAAACCTTTTGCAAGTAATTGACCTACACTTATCAAATTACTTGTCATAGAAGATACATACAACACTTCAGTGAAAATGGCCTTTCGACCATCCTTCCAGATGATCGAAATATCTCCTTTACCACCTAATTTGATGTGCCTATCATCTACAAACTTTATCACCTTTTCGACTGACTCATCAAACTTGATAGACCAATTGTTATTGCCAGTAATGTGGTTGCTGCATCCTGAATTCATATACCACATGTTGTTTTTCTCAGTGTTCGACTGAGTGTTAACTATTAACATCACATCATCATAATCATTATCTCCTTCTCATGCATATTTAACTTCATCATTATCTTTCACCCTCGCTACTTTCTTTCTTCGATAATCTCGAGCATAGTGACCAAAACCTTGACAATTGTAACGTTGTACCTCTTTCATGTCAACTTTCTTTCCAAAATACTTGTTGCCCACACCTTTCTTGGTTGAATCAATATTCTTGCTTGACTTCTCATCACCAACAAGATTCTTTAACTGCTTCCACTTCTCTTTTCCAACTTTCTTGCTGAATCTTGATTGCAATGCTTGTTCAGTCACCTTCTCTCTTTCTAAGTTTCTCTGCTTCAACCTCATCTCATGAGCCTCTAATGAAGCTTAAAGTTCTTCTAACTTCATCTCAGATAGATTCTTGGTTTCTTCAATTGTCACTACAATATAGTTAAAATATGGAGTCAGAGATCTCAACACTTTCTCTATCTTCTGCAGATATGTAATCGATTCACTACATGCCTTCATCTGGTTTGTTAGCGTCATAATTCTTGAGAAACATGCATAGATTGATTCATCTTATTTCATCTTAATCATCTTGTATTTCTTCCTCAATGTATGCAACTTCACCTTCTTCAATTTCTCATCTCCACCATGCAAGTTCTTTAACTTGTCTCACACTCCTTTTTGTTAGAACATGGTTTGATTCTACAACCCTTATAAGAGTTTTGATGATAACAAACACAAAGAACAAATATGCACTCTAAATCTGTGTTTTATGTTGTACAGAAGTTCTGAATGAAATGGCATCAGAAGTTAAGCCACAGAAGCTTTAAAGCTGAGTAATTAGAATGTTCTGAAGAATGATGATCAGAATTTGCGCTAAAGTAAAAGATATTTTGATTCTGAACAGAAGCCTAACGCGCCATCAGATCCTCATGTCTCTGAGTTATCAAAGTTCTGAAGTAAAGCAGCATGTAAGATTCCTAAGTTCGGAAGCGTTACTTTTCCATTATGGCAGTATCATATGCAACGACTTCATTCAGACAAGAATCTTCTCAGTATGGAAAGTGCATTAAGTGTCCATTATCACGTTTCAATTTGGACAGATTTCCACGCCTATATAAACAAGCTAAAAGGGTAAATCGTTGACGATTTTCTCACGACTGCTCTATGCAATCTCAAAAAGCTGCAAATATTCATATTCATTCTATATTCAAATTGTGTAATACATCACAGTAGTGATACAGTTTTTGTAACGAAAAACAAATAGTACACAGTAAATTTTTCTTTGATTAAGATATTTTCCTTGAGATAAACCGGGTTGTGGTTATACTCAAGAAGACTTTGGCAGTTGTCAAAGAAGATTTGTAATCTGTTTGGTTAGTGAATTAAGTCCTCGTTGGAGAGAGGCAAAATCACCTTGGCGGGTGGACTGGAGTAGTTTGAGATCAAGCAAACTAGGATAATAATCTTGAGTCTATTGCTTTTGATTTTAAGTTTCAATTCAACCCCCCCCCCCTTCCTTGTGTTTTTCACTTCTTCAATTGGCATCAGAGCGCCTAGTTTTGAGTTCATACACTTAACCGTGTCAGTACCAGATCCAAGCTTTAGAAAAACACTATGGTGGGACCAAGCCAAAACATCAGCAATGACTATCACGATGACAAGGACAGAATCAGCGGCAAACCTCCAGTCTTTGATGGAGAAAATTTTGACTACTGGAAAGATAGAATTGAGAGCTTCTTTTTGGCTCATGATGCTGACCTATGGGACATGGTAGTTGATGGATACATGCATCCAGTGGATGAATGTGGTCAGAATATAGATAGAAAAAGAATGTTTGACCAACAAAAGCGTGATTTCAGAAACCATCATAAGGCCAAAACAATTCTTCTCAGTGCCATCTCATACTCAGCATGAGAAGATCTCAAACAGAGAGTCAGCCAAAAACATGTTTGACTCTCTGAGAATGACGCATGAAGGAAACATACAAGTTAAAGAAACCAAGGCCCTTGCGCTCATTCAGAAATATGAAGCTTTCAAGATGGAAGACAGTGAATCCATAGAAGCGATGTTCTCAAGATTCTAGATTCTAGTTGTTGGGCTGAGAGTTCTTGACAAAGGGTATTCTACTCCTGATCACGTAAAGAAGATCATCAGAAGTTTACCAAAGCAATGGGGGCCAATGGTCACTTCTCTTAAGCTGGCTAAAGATCTCAACAAGATATCTCTGGAGGAACTTGTTAGCTCCCTCATAAGCCATGAGATAGAGCTAGAAGATGAAGAGCCTCAGAAGAAAGGTAAGCCTTTAGCATTAAAGTCTAACAAGAAACTTGATTCTAAGGTTTTGCAGGCTATGGAAGAAACCTCTGATGGATCTTAATCAGAAGAAGACGAATTGTCTCTTCTCTCTAGAAGGGCCAATCAGCTATGGAAGCAGAGGCATAGAAAATTCAGAAATTCCAGAAGATCAGGGAATCAGAATGAATCCTCCTCTGGATACAGAAAGTCTGAGCCCTCCTCTGGACATAGAAGATCTGAAGCTTCGTCTGGTCACAGAAAGTCAAACAACAGAGACATCATCTGCTATGAATGCAATGAACAGGGGCACTACAAAAGTGATTGTCCAAGGTGTTGTACCCCAAAATTTGCCCTCCCATATTCTTCAAGATTTGCCAAGATCAAGGTTCAAAATCTCTCAAGGGTTGCACAGTCCAATTGCCTCCTAACACAGTCAAAATTAGGGTTTTGGTTCTGGCAAAGAAATTGAAGTTTCCAAGGGTCCAAACAAGTCCCACATGCCTACATACATTGTCAAGCATCCATATGCCAAGTTTCAAGACTCACGGCATCAAAATGCACAGTCAAAAACCCTAATTGCTCAACAATCAACTGCAGGGGCAAAATGGTCATTTGACAGTCAAAAGTCAAAAAATTTGGTCAACATCTTATTTTGAAGCCACAAACATCATTTGATCAATTCTTGATCATGATTCTCAAAGCATGGCTCAAAAAGTCTCAAGATGCAAATATTTCTATTTTTGGACAACTGAAAAAGTCAACTGCAAATTGACCAAGGCATAACTTTCACATGGTTTATCAGAAAAATTCCATCTAAATCTCATTTTGAATAGAATGACATTTCCTACAACTCATCTTCACACTTCAAGTCCAATAAATGCTCTCACAAAAAGTTATCAATCTCAACATTATAGGTCATTTTCTAAAGTCAACAAAAAGGCACTTTAAGTCAAAGACCATAACTTGAGATTGGTAAATCAAAATTACATGGGACAAAAGGCATTGGTTATAGGACTTCAATACCTTTCCAAAATGTCCAAGAACATGATCAGAGGTTAAAAATTGAGCAAGATATGCCTTGTGGAAGTTGGGAAATTTTTGGGAATTTTGAAAAGTCAACTTTGCTTCAAATGCCTCAAAATTGCTAATGGGCCTCAATTTCTTCCATGAATCATTACCCAAAGGCCATGCACGACCCATTAAGCTAAAAGGGAGTTATTTTCTTATTTTTAAATAATTAATTGTATTTTTAATCCTATTAATTCATTTAATTAAAATTAATTATGAGAAAAATACTAAAGCATGTGTTTTGAATCTTTTTATGCAGCTAATATGTCCATTATGAGCTCAAGATTTCGTGCACATTCTAAAAGGAAAGAATCTTCCATGATTTGGCATAATTAGCATGAAAAAGATTGAAAAAAAGATCATGGAAAATCAAATATCCAAATCATCAATGCAAAGGCTTTGGGCTTGGTTTTTCTAACCTAATTCCATCTACATACATATGGAAACATAACCGTAATGCCTAGAACAGGAGAGCTGCGCAGAAACCTGAAGAACAACTTTGCATTTTTTCACAAAAAAACCCTGAAACTGTTTTCATAGCTAGAGCTCGTTTCAAAGCAAAAAAACCATTCCACTACACTCCTGGCACTACCAGGAAGCTGTTCCAATCAAAACCACGCCTCCATACTCAAGGAATTGGTAGATTGAAGTCTCACTTTTCATAAAATTATTCATAATCGTGTTTTAAATTCCATGCATCATTTGTGATTTTTAACTGTTGATTTATGCTAACATGAATGCTCTGAAGCTAATGGCATGCTTTGGTTGAACTAATAAGGCCTGTATAAGAATCCACCATGGACGTAGGTTAGGGTTTCAGAAGCTTCAATTTGGGGTTTTGCATATATGGAAAAATCAGGCCATGAAACCTATACCATTGGATTCAGGACATTCAGACGAAGCAAAACCACCCATCGCGCCCTTTTTATATTTGCATATGCCCTATTCGCTATTTTTTAGGTTGAAGCTTAGTGGGGGTTTAAAACCCCCGCTATCTAGTTGTTATTTTCAGGCAAAACGAAGAAACAAGGAAGACGAAGCCTATGTGTTGGAACGTGATTGGACCATTCAAAGTTTGGCGCGTTTTTTGGTTATTCCAGCATAATATTTGTTTTTCCATTATATTATTCATATTCCATTTAACTAACAAAGATACGCGTTGGTTGGGTTGGTTGATGCGTTGTCCTACAGGCATTGGGACCTGGGTTCGATTCCCAGGTCCCCCATATCCTTAATAATTTTTGTTGTAACATGATCAGGTGCAACTTCTACCCAGTGATCTACCATATGCGCATACATGCCTGCTTGCCACGCGCCCGGGAGATCAATCCAGTGGCCAGAATCTGCAGTCCACCATGCGCATTAGTCAACTATTCCATACGCAACCACAAAAGTCAAAGGGGCCTGGAATTGAATGGGCCAAACTGCTTGCAATAAACCTCCCAAATTGGGTCTGAATACCCTATGGTTTGCACTTTTTTTCACTTATTTTTATTTGATTTTCTTTCTTAAATTCTTTTAATTATTTTCTTTAATCTACCAAAATTAATTTTCATAATAAAACAAAAAAAATCAGAAATCACAAAAAAATAAAAATATGTTTTATTTAATATTTAAGTCATTAATTTTTGTAAATAAATTTTTACTAATCAATTTAGGTTAATTTAGGTTAAAATTTCAATGTTTTTCTTAATAACTAAAATACATAGAAATTAGGGTTTTTAGCATTTTTGCCTTTTCTTTTAATAAATAATTTTTTCTTCTTATTATTATTATTAACTACTAACTAATTTTGTAAATAAATATGTAATTAATTAATTAGAGTAAATTAGGTTTAAACTTAGATATTTTTCTTTAACAAATTAAAAATAATTTAGAATTAGGGTTTCTAATAATAATTAATTTTCTTTCTTTATTTTCATTAAATACAAAAAACATAAAAATAATTTCTTTTCTTAATTTAATCATTAATCAACTTTTAATTTCAATTTAATCTTTAAAGGGTCCAACGCCCTCGCATATTCGATTCTAATTTCTTTTCGCGCGTTTGTCTTTATTTTTTGTTTCAAATATTATGTAATTGCTCAAAGCCCTGTAATAGTAAATTAGGAAACTTATTTATTTTCCGCATTTTATTCAAAAACGGGTCTTTGTTAATTTGGCGATGTATAGACCCGCGCCTTGTAATAGCGTAGGACTTTATTTTTCCGCACTTTAATTTCCGCACCTCTTAAATTGCTAATCACATGAAATAATGAATGGCCCAAATAAAATCAAAGCGTAGCTCACCCAATGCATGATCAAGATAAAACATAACTGAAAACAATACACAAATTCACACACCACTCCTAGGGTACGCCTCACTGTTGCCTTGCCCCTCGAAACGTGGTCGTCGAGTATAGGACGTTTTAGTAAGTCCTCATGTCCATGAACATGGCATGGGGGTAGCTTCTAAGGTGTCTTACTATTGCTCTGGTGACCACACTGTCCCTACAAACGAATTGACCCGAACACCTCCAACGGTGGTGCTACCTATCTCTCAATGGTGGGATGGCACTACCTTAAGGACATTTACACAACCTAATTCCTTAGGGTAGGTAGATGACTCGTAGATACTTGCTCTAATTCAAAACAAATCAAAATACTTTTCACACCGACACTTTCAAAAAAAAGCTTTCAAAACAATTTTTCAAACACTCTTGAGGACTGATACAAGAGTCGATCTGAAACTTTAAACGAAACTTTTTTCAAACCCACTCACACTTGAAAAGCAAACAAACATTTTGAAAACACAAATGAGCAAGTATCTAAGAGCCCATGGATAACCATGGATAGAAAGGGTGCTAACACCTTCCCTTTCTATAAATCTACCTCCCGAACCGAGAGATAATCTCATAAGGAATTTTTCTGTGCTTTTGTCCTTTCCATATTGGAGAAAATAAAAGACGGTGGCGACTCTTGCTTCCGCGACATTTCGCGAACCAGCGTTAAACAGTCAGTTCCAGATCCACCAATCACACAAGGCTTCAGAAGGAGAAGCCCAAAAAGAAGTTCTTCAAGGAGAAGAAGAAAAGTCTCATGGAAACATGGGATGATTCAGATACTTCTGACGCAGACTCATAATTAGATGTTGAAAGAGCCAACATTGCTCTTGTGGCTAATGTGATAGAAGACAGTGAAGCATCTCAGTCAGACTCAGAATCAGATACAGAAGAGGTATTTCCTGACTTTACTGTTAATTTCACTAAAGTTGAACTAGCAGAAAGCCTGAATGAGATTCTGGAAAGGTATCAGCAGATCAGAGTCAAATTCAAGAACCTGAAAAGGGATCTTGTCTCTGACTCTGAAGATACTGTGAGTCTTAGATTAGAAAATTCTGAGCTAAAAGAAAAGATTTCAAAACTAGAAAATGATTTACAAAACTCTCAGAAAGAAATAATCTCAGAGGCTCCTAGTAGTGCTGATAAAATCATAAAAGAATATGATCAAAGCTTTCAGAAGTTTCTAGCTAAAAACATAGATAGAAGCAAGATGGCTTCAATGATCTATGGAGTTAGCAGAAATGGCAGAAAAGGAATAGGATACCAAGGTAAGGTATCTCCACCTAAGAAAGTAATGGACCTAGTAATTAAACGCACACCACTAAAATCTCACTTCACATATGGGCACACACATGATCTGAAATACACTAGCAATGACTATTCTGCCAAACCAAAATTCAAACAGAATTTTGGTAAAACTAACAAACCAGGACCCAAAAAGATATGGGTACATAAGGACAAATTATATATGTAGCAGATATCTTTAGAAGCAAGGATAAAACACCAGTCATGGTACCTGGACTCTGGATGCTCTCGACACATGATGGGAAGAAAGCATATGTTCCAAAGCCTGGAACTTAAACATGGAGGCTACATGGGCTTTGGAGGCAACCAAAGAGGGAAGATCATTGGCTCTGGAACAGTAGGTAATGGTAACCTTCCCTCTATTAATAATATGCTGTTAGTTGATGGATTGATGCATAACCTGTTATCTATAAGTCAATTAAGTGATAACGGTTATGATATAATCTTTAATCAAAATTTATGCAAAGTTGTTAGTCAGAAAGATGGAACTATCATGTTTAATGGAAAGAGGAAAAACAAAATTTATAAGATAAAACTTTTTGAGCTAAAAAGTCAGAATGTAAAATGCCTTCTTTTTGTTAACAACGAGCAATGGGTCTGGCACAGAAGATTGGGGCATGTTAGTATGAGAAGAATATCTCAGATTAACAAACTCAATCTGGTCAGAGGACTTCCTAATCTGAAGTTTAGCTCAGATGCTCTGTGTGAAGCATGTCAGAAAGGCAAATTTGCAAAACCTGCTTTTAAAGCTAAAAATGTTGTTTCCACCTCTAGGCCATTAGAACTTCTGCACATAGACTCATTTGGACCAGTGAAAACTGCGTCTGTTAGTGGCAAGAAGTATTGGTTAGTGATCATAGATGACTATAGCAGATGGACATGGGTAAAGTTCTTAAGACACAAGGACGAGTCACATTCTGTGTTCGTTGCTTTCTGTAATCAAGTTCAGAATGAAAAGGGTCTTAGAATTGTCAAAGTCAGAAGTGATCATGGTGGAGAGTTTGAAAAAAAAATTGAAACATTTTTCAATGAAAAAGGAATTTCGCATGACTTCTCTTGTCCTAGAACTCCCCAACAAAATGGAGTTGTAGAACGAAAGAACAGAACATTGCAAGAAATGGCCAGAACCATGATCAAAGAGACTAACATTGCTAAGATCTTCTGGGAAGAAGCAATTAACACAGCGTGTTATATTCAGAATAGAATCTCTATAAGACCTATTCTGGAAAAGACTCCATATAAATTGTGGAAGAACAGAAATCCCAACATTTCTTATTTCCATCCTTTTGGATATACATGTTTTATTCTGAATACTAAAGATCATCTGAACAAGTTTGACTCTAAAGCACAGAAGTGTATTATGTTAGGATACTCTGAATGCTCAAGAGGGTACAGAGTATACAATACAGAAACACAGATTGTTGAAGAGTCAATCAGTGTTAGATTTGATGGTAAGCTTGACCCTCAAAAGTCAAAGCAGAATGAATCTCTTGCAGATATAGAAGTTAAATTCACAGGTGCTGAAGGCAACACATCAGAAGTTCCCAACAGAGACGCTCCAACAACATCAGAAGGAAATGTCACAAGCATTCCAGTACCTTATGTTGATCAACTCCAGATAAAGTTATCCAGAAGCAGTATAGCTCACCCTGAAGATAAGATTCTCAGAAAGAATGATGATCCAATCAGAACAAGATCAACATTCAAAAACTCTGAAGAATCTCTCATGGGATTGGTATCTCTGATTGAACCAACAACAATTGATGAAGCTCTTCTGGACAACGACTGGATTCTGGCAATGCATAAGGAGTTAAACTAATTCACCAGAAATGACGTATGGGATCTGGTTCCAAAACCAAAAGGAATCAACGTCATTGGAACAAAGTGGGTGTTCAAAAACAAACTGAATGAGCAAGGAGAAGTCATCAGAAACAAGGCATGACTGGTGGCACAAGGTTACAGTCAGTAAGAGGGGATAGACTATACAGAAACCTTTGCTCCAGGCGCCAGGTTAGAATCTATCAGACTCTTAATCTCTTTCGCTGTAAATAATGGCATCACTCTGTATCAGATGGATGTCAAAAGTGCATTCTTAAATGGTTACATTGATGAAGAGGTAAATGTGCACCAACCCCCTGGCTTTGAAAATTCCAAACATCCAGAATATGTTTTCAAACTAAAGAGTCACTTTATGGTCTGAAACAAGCTCTCAGAGATTGGTATGAAAGGTTAAGTAACTTTCTGTTAGAAAAGGAATTCACTAGAGGGAAAATGGACACAACCTTGTTCTGTAAGACATTTAAGAATGACATTTTAGTCTGTCAAATTTACGTAGATGACATTATATTTGGATCTACTAAACCCTCTCTGGGAAGAGAATTTGCTAAGTGCATGCAGGCAGAGTTTGAGATGAGCTTAATGGGAGAACTTAAATTCTTTCTTGGCATTTAGATCAATCAGACTCCAGAAGGAACTTACATTCACCAGAGCAAATACGTCAGAGAACTTCTGAAGAAATTTGACCTCTCAGAATGTAAGCCCTCAAAGACTCCAATGCATCCCACGTGCATTCTGGAAAAGTAAGAGGTAAGTAAAAAGGTAGAGTAGAAGATCTACAAAGGTATGATTGGTTCTCTCCTTTATCTGACAGCTTCAAGGCCTGATATTTTATTCAGCGTTTGTTTATGTGCTAGATTCCAATCAGATCCTAGAGAATCTCACTTAACAGTAGTTAAGAGAATTTTCAAGTATCTGAAAGGTACTACTAACCTGGGTTTGTTTTATAGAAAATCCAATGAATACAGCTTTGTAGGATACTGTGATGCTGATTTTGCTGAAGACAGAGTAGAGCGTAAAAGTACTTCTGGAAGCTGCCCGTTTCTGGGAGACAATCTGATCTTATGGACCAGCAAGAGACAGTCCACAATTATGTTCTCAACAACAAAAGTTGAATACATAGCAGCTGCTGGATGTAGCACACAGATGCTCTGGATAAAAAGTCAGCTTGAAGACTTCAACATATTTGAGAGTAACATCCCTATTTTCTATGATAATACTTCTGCTATCTGTTTATCCAGAAATCCCATTCTGCATTCTAGGACTAAGCATATAGAAATAAAACATCATTTTATTAGGGACTATATTCATAAAGGAATTCTATCTTTAAAATTTATTGACACAGACCATCAATGGGTTGATGTGTTTACAAAACCCCTTTCTGAAGATAGATTTAATTTCATTCTGAAACATCTCAGCATGAAATTATGTCCAGAATAAGATGTTTTATTTGCATATTCTAACCCTCAGAATTTTATTGTTTTCTATGAACATCTGATCAACTTGTCTTCAGAAGTTAGGAGTACAGTTGCCTCATAATCTATCTATGAAGATCTGAGGTTTTCATTTCAAAGATAGAGGCGTGCAGTTCACACCATCAAACATTTGTCATCCTCTCACAAGCTACCTTCTGAGGCTGAACACGCGTTCAAATTATGAAGGATCCAAGGCTCTGATTGGATGCATTGAGACACTTGTCAATGGTAATTGTTCAGTATCTACACGAAATCCCCTAATTTCAGGTTTCATTAATTCAGTATAATCATTACTCATTTTCTCTTTCTTATTGATTAAGTTTTCAAAAGTGTTTATAAACTTAAAATTTACTATTTCATTCACTTCTTACTGCTTTCACTATTCTCTCTCGCTCTAGTTTATCAAAAACCCTTTTTCTCAGTTTTCCGTGTGAACAATGGCATCCTCATCAAGCATCAAAAATCTCAACAGTGCTCCTGGTTCTTCTTCAACAAAACAGTATGAGGAGCCCATTAGAACACTGCTCACTCCGGTCGATAACCTTGAAGTTCTATGTGAATTGATCATTGATTTTGAGAGTTTAAAGGAAAACGGGTTTGATCTGTACGAAGATGTGACGGCACAGGGATAGAACAGATACTTTGATCGTTTGTTAGGTCCAACATTTCCTATTCTTGTTAAGGAATTCTAGATTCATGCTACCTCATCCAACCATCAGGTTATGTCATATGTTATGGGGAAGAAGATAGTGATTACAGAAAACTTGATTGGGAAACTTATTAGGTACAATGGCGGAGGAGCAGATGTATTGACATGGCTGACAAGTGTTCTGACCTAAAATATATTTCTAGGGTCATTTTCACTTCTGGACAGCCATCCAGCAAGATAAGAGACTTGAAAGATTATTACAGAATCTGGGCTAGGATTATTCTGGGATGTATCAATCACAGGAAGCCTACAAGCTCTCCTGATTACATCAACGTTGATCAGCAGTTTATGTTATACTTCATTGCAAAGAAGACCAAAATAAATCTTCCACATTTGCTCTTCAACCATCTGAGAACAAGTGTGAAAGAGACAAGAGAGGAAGAAAGAACAAAGAGGGATTGGATTCCTCTAGGAAGATTGATTTCAGATATTCTGATGGAAAACAGGCTGATAGAACATCTGACAGAGGCTCAAGAGATCAGCACTCTGGAAGCAACTGCTGGGAAACCACTAAATGCCAAGAATCTGAAGAAAATGAAGATTATTGAAAGCATTAAGAAGGAACTAACAATTGCTTCTCATGAGGTCATCACGTCTAGGAGAATCCCTCTGAAGGATTTTCCACTATTCTCTGAGATAGATGCTTCTCCAGAGATTGTGGTCAGATACCTTGAAGCCTGCTAGGAAGATGGAACTATTCCAGAAATTAACATCTGTGACCTACACAAGGCAGCTCCAGAGGTTGTGCTGAAGAAATCCAGAAAGAGGAAGGCAGCAGGAGAAGAATCCTCTCAGAGGACACCCAAAGCTGCGAAAAAGAAAGGTAACATATATTTTGTTTCTGTTGTAGAATCCATAGTTTCTCCAACATCTGAAACCATTCCCCCTCAACCAACAGAAAATCCCTCACCACAAACATTTGAGGATTTTGACATAGAGTTTGATCCATCTGTAACTCTTGGCAGTTTCTTAAATGAACTTCACTCCCCCAATCCAAATCTAGAACAAAATTAACCAGAACTTGCAAGAGTTCTCTATGATATTGAACTGTTTGATCAAGACTTTCACTCACCAATCCCAGAAAATCCAAATTTCCAGTCTCAACAACCAGAAAATCCACATCCACACTCTCCACAATTAGAACATCAAAACCTCAACTCTCCTCAACCAGAAAATGAAAACCCTCTCACTCCTCAATCTGAAAATCCAAATTCTGAAACACCTGAACCAAAAAATCAACACGCTACCGCAAACCAATCAGAAGACTCCCTTACAGACTCTGATACCACTACCCCAATTTCTGGAATAATAAAACCTCTTATAGTTCGTTTACCTCTCTCCATACATGATATTCCAGAAATACCTTCACCATATGATTCCACACCACCAAACACTCCTCACTCGCCAATCCTGATTTCTGATTCTCCTACTCCCTCACCAATTAACCGTCCAACTGATCATCTTAGAATTGTCATTGATCTAGAAGCGTCGGACCATCTAGCTTCAACCTCAAATAAGATTGTCATTCCCAAACCCAAACCAACCTTAACCAAATCAGATGTTGGTAAAAACTTACTGAATTTTTATACAAAAATACAGGAATGGGTTACTTCTTTAACGCAAGCAAGTCAAGAGAATTCTAACCCTGCTGCTTCTGATTCTCTGTGGGATAGATTCAGAACATGGTTCAACTCTGAATCCCAGAGGCTGAAATAATTGAGTTATGAGATGGCTCAGCAGAACTTCAGTGATTAGCTGAAAGACTTCAAAGACCAAGTTCTGAGTCACTGTGACAAGAAAGAAACTCTTCTGCTGGAAAATGCTCCCTGGAAAGAGCACCAACCTTCAGAAGCCACTGAACTAGATTCTGATAGTCACCCTCTGACTACTGCTCTAGAAAAGGAAATTGCAACAGAAGAAGTAGTTGAATCAGAAGAGGCTGTAGAGTATTCTGAACGACATGCAACCTCTGAGGATACACCAGCTACGTCTCTAGTCATGCAAACTCTGGAAGAGTTGAAGAAGGAGAATGCTTTAATCCACGCAAGGTTGGATAAGCCAGAAGACACAAACAAAGAGATAAGGGATATATTGGACAAGCAAGAAGATACAACAAAAGAAATCAAGGATATTCTGGGAAAGCAGGAAGAATCAAGCACTCAGACTAAGAGCTTGCTGGAAGCGTTGTTCACACGACTTCCCCCTCCTTCTTAGATTTTCTTTAAACTTATATTTTGTATTCTTCATCTTATCTTCTTTGTTTCTGAAAAATGTCATTGCAATCTGTTTTCAATACAAATCATCATATTTTTTACTCTGATTATATTGCTTTTTTATACCTGACAAAAAGGGGGAGAACGTAAGATATTTTCAATAACAGTATACTGGGACAAAGTCTCAAACATTATGAATATCTTAACTTCTATTTTTCTCTGAAAGCATGAACAGGAACATATTCTGATAAAGACAGAAGGAGATGCATCAAAAGCTCTGATGAGAAGGAACTTCAGGGAAGTAATTCATCTCTATCTGAGTACTCAGCTCAGGGGGAGACTCTCTTAAGGTTTTTGTTCTATATATTTTTTATTGAAAATCCTAATTTTTTTCATCATCAAAAAAGGGGAGATTGTTGGAACATAGTTTGATTCTACAACCCTTATAAGAGTTTTGATGATAACAAACACAAAGAAAAAATGTGCACTCTAAATTTGTGTTTTATGTTGTACAGAAGTTCTGACTGAAACGGCATCAGAAGTTAAGCCACATAAGCTTTCAAGCTGAGTAATCAGAATGTTCTGAAGAATGATGATCAGAATTTGCGTTAAAGTAAAAGATATTCTGATTTTGAACAGAAGCCTAACGCGCCATCAGATCCTCATGTCTCTGAGTTATCAAAGTTCTGAAGTAAAACAGCATGCAAGATTCCTAAATTCTGAAGCGTTACTTTTCCATTATGGCAGTATCATATGCAACGGCTTCATTCAGATAAGAATCTTCTCAGTATGGAAAGTGCATTAAGTGTCCATTATCACGTTTCAATTTGGACAGATTTCCACGCCTATACAAACAAGCTAAAAGGGTAAATCATTGACGATTTTCTCACGACTGCTCTATACAATCTCAAAAGGCTGCAAATATTCATATTCATTCTATATTCAAATTGTGTAATACATCACAGTAGTGATACAGTTTTTGTAACGAAAAACAAATAGTACACGGTAAATTTTTCTTTGATTAAGATATTTTCCTTGAGATAAACCGGGTTGTGGTTATACTCAAGAAGACTTTGGCAGTTGTCAAAGTAGATTTGTAATCTGTTTGATTAGTGAATTAAGTCCTCGTTGGAGAGAGGCGAAATCACCTTGACAGATGGACTGGAGTAGTTTGAGATCAAGCGAATCAGGATAAAAATCTTGAGTCTATTGCTTTTGATTTTAAGTTTCAATTTAACCCCCCCCCCCCCCCCCCCCCCCTCCTTCTTGTGTTTTTCACTTCTTCACTTTTGAAGTTTCTTCTTCAATTATCTTCTCAAATACATCAGAATCCACACACTGGTGAATCAAGAACATTGTTTTACCATCTTTCTTCCTTTGATCTTTGTGTGCATCTTTCTGAGCATCTGTTGCATTTACTTTCAGTTCTGATACTCTATCATTCAAGATTTCAACAACATCTTGAAATCTGAAGATAACCTTCATCTATGCAACCCACCGTTGATAGTTATCACCTTTGAAAATCGATAGATTCGTTGGAAATTACGTTGACGTTGTTATTCCATTTGCCATTAGATTCTCTCTAAATCGCAACCAAACTTTGTTATACCAATTTGTTAGAACAAAGATTTTCAAGAAAGATGATTGATAAAGAAAGAAGAAGAAGAAGAAGAAGAAGAAGAAGAAGAAGAAGAAGAAGGGGAGAGAGAGAGAGAGAGAGAGAGAGAGAGAGAGAGAGAGAGAGAGAGAGAGAGAGAGAGAGAGATTTGGAAGTTTGTTAAATATTCTAACTGAATTGTAAAACTAAATTGTGATTGCATTGTTTGTTACAAACTAAGCAGCCCTTTATATAAACATACAATACCCAAGCCTAAATTAACTAACTACATAACTATTATATTCGAATTTGTCGAATACAACTGACAACCTATTTAAAACTAGTTTAGTTCGACATGATATTCATACAGACACTTTCGACAGAATATGAATTACATTATCTAAGAGGGCGTACATGCTACATCTGGTGGCATGTACTCTCTTTGCAGACAAGTCTGGAGTTTATATTGATGTTCGACACTTCTTTGTTCATCACACTTGACACTCCATGTTGGGTTTGGGGAGTGACGACCTTGACCATGATGTACACGACACTTGATGTTGCTTCTCATGCTGAGACCATCTAGCCTCCTCTTGATGGAGTACAAGAGGAGGCTAGATGCACGAAAGTTAGAGGATGTCGTATGAACACCATATACATTTCATCGCCCTCATCATCCATTTGAAGTGTCTATTTTGTATTCAAGACATATTAGATGGGAGAACCATGTGGCTAGACACTTGCCTGAGAGGTGTCTACGCCAGTATGGTTATGTGCAGGCATCCCTCGTCCAATTTCAAAGACTCCAGCCGGTGGCATTGATAGATGGTTTCAGAGTCACATTATCAACTGCCCCGTGAGATCATGGATACAGTCGTTGAGGTTCAGTGTCCTGGGCAGGGCAATAATGGATACCTGAAGTGGTTTCACATTGTGTCACACCCTCGAGTCATACCGTCGATTACAACATCTGATGTTTCAAATCCTCACGTGTCAGGGTTTCTTCCGAACCACCACATTCACCTCCCACAGGTGATCAGGACAACCGCCTACAGTTCATCGTCTCACCTTTCATTTAGATAGCCTCATGGGTTTGGTAAACCCTGATGGTGAAGTCTATACAAGTTTAGCTAAGTTAGTCGACGTAGCCCATGGAGGACCTATTTAGATTTATTTTATTATGATTGTATTATATATATATTATATGACACACATACATCTTATTTATTGCATAAACTTTTTGGCGATTACATGTTTCGATTCGATGATGAACATAACATAACATAGTACAAGAAACATAACTTTAAAACAACTAAACATGAAAACCTAGACACTACCGAATGACTCTGGACGTTTCAGCATCTTCATTATGTCGTTGATGGATCTTCGGATCTCCGCATCCAACTAACTCGATTAGGTTGTATTTTACTCTTTCATTTGTATCAATCCAATCCTCCTGAAACTCAACCTTTGTCACCCTTCTGTTATCGAAATTTGGTAACAAATCATTCAACGTTTCTTTCAAGGTGACAAGGGATTCATATGCATCTGGAATCTTGAATTCAACAACAGGGTTGTATTTGTTGAAATAAACTTCTAATCAGATACTAAGGAAGAGGCATTTTTTGAGATGTCTTACCATATAACCTGAAATCCCTATTTATACAAATGGTGATGCATTCTAGACCACACAAATGTGTTGGTGCAATCAGAACCCTCCAAATATATTGATAAAATCTCGACCGTTGAAAAAACTTAAATACATAAACTACCAGAAATTTCAATATAACTCAAATTTCCGATACTGCCGCATAAATTTGAAATTTCCAATTTACCGGAAATTTCAAATGCACTACTAAAAATTTATTCTTACCGAAAATTTCATAATGGTGTACTGGAAATTTGATCTGTATCAAAAATTCCAATCCCTTCTATCAGAAATTTCATCCGAAGATTATTTATATCTCACCAAGGGCAAAACTGGAATAAATAAAATTAGGGGGTGTCATGTTTAATTTAAGGGGTGGTATGTTAATTTCCCCATTATCAAACACACGCTATATGGACCACACGCTAAATGAACCAAAAATGAGTGAGAGGTTTAGCTTTGCTCACGGGTTGGAAAAATTCTCAAACTATCAGAAATTTGAACAGAGGACAGCAACTCAAGCAGTTAATAGGCCTCAACTAGGCAAATGCAAATACAATGTTGACATTGCATACTCTAAAAATCTCAGCAAAATGAAAATTGGTGTTTGTATTTGAGATAATGAAGGGTATTTTGTGTTGGCTAAAGTAGGATAGTTTCAACCTATTCTTGATGTAGAAACCAAAAAATATCTGCGACTATTATTTAGGAAATTTACATTCAGAAATTCAATATCACACTAAACATCAAAAACAAGCAAAGTAGCCAATTAAAATCCATGAGGAAAAGGTAGAATGTGTTAATGTTAAATCTCAGTTTTCCTTTGGACAATCTTCCATCTTCAGGAAGTACAATCTTATCAACTACCACTAATCAAAAAATATTTAGCATATTCTTCCATCCTTTCTTCCTACCCTATGAAACAATCAATTTCTATTTTGAAAAAGAATATATATAAGAAAATCATCAAAATGAGGGGGAAAATCAAGTCAAAGACTCTAGCCAATCTGATACCAACTCATATGCAACAAATGTGACAGCACCAGCAGGTGCAGCTTTAATAGTTGATGGAATTATCCCCTTGTATAGTCCAGCCCAACCCTCGGACTGAAATATCCTATGCACGGCATCATACATATTACTGTATGCTCGATGCTCAACTCGAGCTCCGTATCTTGGATGCCTTTGAAGCCCTTCAATCTATATAGTAAACAAAAATATGAAGATCCATTTTTACATTGATGTTGACAGAAAGCTTTCTCTAATACCCTTGTTTTAGACTACTTAAAAGACACTGTAAATTCAAGTTTAACATTGCCGTTGTTTTACCTGAAATCTTTTCTTGACAACATCGAGAGGATGACAGACAAGTTTTGCACATGTTCCAGCCGCCAACCCGCAAAGGAAAAGCTGAAAGCTAGAAATACTATCATCTCCTGTGGTGTGGGAATATCTATTATGGTTCCAAGCCTACAAGTTTATGCCAAGATTTAAAATGACGACACATACAAAATCTTAAGCCAATGACAATCTACAATAACAACCTACCAAAATCCGTTGCATGCAGGACATAATTGAGTCAATCAATAAAAATGAAACATTAAATAGAAAGGCTGGAATTTTACCGAGGCCCAACGCTTAAAAGTATCGTATGTTCCAAATTGTAAACCTGCATAAGGTACAATCTCAACTAGAGTTGGAGATAATCCAGCATACATGCCTTGGAATCCACGAGTCCGGATGATGTCCATAAATGCTGACCTCATGTTTGGATACACCTAAATAAATGATGGAAGTATATTTTCAAAACCTTGTTACGAACAAATTAGTTTGGAAAAGGACTAAAACAACAACAGAAATCAGTATTTCCACATAACACAAGAGAAGAACATAAGTGGCGTATGCACACAGGCAGAGTTCACGAATTAACTAATAACAGACTTGTATTTGCCTATAGAATTCAAAGGACCGCCGTGATGTTTCTTCTCAGCAATAGTAATCCTTCAAGAGGCAACACAAGGCTTGCTGGTACCAAAGAACCAATACTTAAGCACTAGTAAGCCGAGTTATGCGGCTTCAATCCATTCTCCATCCAAGCTTCAGTGGGTCTTCATAGTAAAGAATCAGGATATTTAAGAATACGTGTCTACTGTCATCGCTCAATATGTTAACCGGCGGTGGATAAATGTTTTGTTTTTCTTCGGAAAAGCGGTGGATAGATGTTAAAGTTCGTGAGGGAAACTGCCACAACTCGTCTATGGGATTTTGCGTTAGAAATATAAATATAAGTTGTTTTGTTGCCCTTGTCAAATTATTCGTGATTATTCATTAGATAACAATATGTGCAAAGAAAAAACCAAGAGCGCAGAGATTGAGATGTAGGTGGTTAAAATAATGGCAAGAAAAAACCAAAAGCTGTATGAATGAACTGAAGTGTCTAGGAAAACCTCCAGAACATTAATTTGTTTCACTGGCCTTCAGAACACTAATAAACATGACACAAATTTACTTTGAAACTATAACAGATTTAAATTTATTAATATGTATACCTTTGGCTCGCCTTGAGAAGCTAATATGGTTCGGAGAAGATCAAAAGGATATGAACCAACAGTAGCTGCACACCCAGCTAGGGCGCCACTGACATAGGATAGATAAGGGCTCAAATTAGTGTGGTTTTCTGCAGAAACAAAAAACAACCCAAGAATCAACATAACTCTAGAATAGTACAAAATATAGTACATTTTCTGTTTCAAAGTTATATTTCTAGCGTGAGCTGTGCATGTGCATAGATTTTGGCTCGCAACTATAGTGTATATAAACCAATCCCTTAACTTCAGACAACAGCCTCATCCCGATCACAAAGCGCCTTATACCAACTAAATTGGTATTAGACCATGTTTGGATAAACAACTTAACTAAGCGCTTAACATATAAGTGTTTGTGTATAACTTATCTGTATAACAAAAGATAAAAAATAACCAAACTATTTTAATATATAAGCTATATCTTCAAAAGCTATCCTAGAGAGTTTATGGAAATAAGCTGAAAGCCGCTTACGAACGTGTCAGAAGCTATTTCCATAAGCTCTTCCAAAACAGTCCTACAGGAAATAAGCCAGTCTAAACAGGCCTAGAATGAATTCGACGAGCTATAGTTACGGAGCTAACTTCTATGACTTAAAATTACTACCTAGCTAATGAAGCAAATTAGTACCTGTCCTGGAAGAACCAGATGCAAGAGTCTTTAACTTGTGTAAAACTGTAAACTGAATTGCTGTATACGGCATAACCATGAGCAAAGCTGGCACATTCCCTCGCCAAAAACCCTATAAACATGCCAAAGAAAAATCGCTTTTTTGTCAACAAAAAAACAATATAACCAAACTTGAAGGTTAGAAAAACAAAGGTTGCTTTATTTGTACTACCTTCAAGCCTTCTTCTCTAAGAATATCTTTACTAGCTTGCAGCATACCAGTATACTTCGACGGCGCGGTTAAAACCAAATCTTTTCGCAGTAAAGCCCATGATGACGTTGGTTCAAGTTGAACCTGAAGTTACAAATTTTAATAACACCAACATATGAATTCAACAACAATAATGAAACAGTGACAATTAATTATACTAAAATTAAATGAAACAAAACAACATAAAAAATAAAATAAAAAACCTGAAATCTAATCTTAATAACATCAAGAGGTGATGTTACAGTACGAGAAATTCCCCCAGAAATTGCTCCAGCAGATGAATCAACAATAGCACGTTTCAGTTGGCTAGGTTCATCCATTACCACCAAAAAAAAAAAATCTTCCCTTTTCAGATTACACTTTTTTATACTTATTATGATTATAATTACAATAACCTGTAACATAAAATCGATATTATTGTTAGGGTTTCGGTTTAATTGAAAATTTAATGAAAAGGGTAAAAAAGACAAAAACGTACCTGAAAGGGAAGAAGAAGAAGGAGGCAATGAAGAAAAGAAGAAGAGGGGAAAGAAACGCTAGTGTTATTTTTTTGAAGAAAATAAAATTGTGATTTGGTTTATTGTGTTTTGTTATTTGATTCAGATTTGCTAAGTTTCTTTTTTTTCCTTTTTCGTCAAATTTCTTCTTTTTGACGGAAATTTTACTATTTCTAGTATGAATTTGGGTATCGCTTAATTAGGGTTTTTTTTGTTTTACTTAAGAGATATTTTATTTGAATCATAAAAAGATTTTGTTTTATGTAGATAATTTAGGAACTTTGGAATTATAGAGAGATTCTAGGAGACCGTTTTTGTTTTTCTTTTGTAACTCTAGGGGGTTATTGGTTAAAATTTAAATTTGTTTATTATATTTTAATATTTTCATAAAAAAGAGATTGTGTATAAATTGTGTAAATTATTTTTATATTTATCAATCAATAACAATTATATAATTAGTTAAATAAAATTGTAAATTTTAAATTATTTATATTTACGGTGCACTCTCATTAATTTTTATTTTGGTAATATATATTACTTGAAGCAATTCAATTTTAATTCTAAAATGACTAGTATAAAAATGTGTGTCATTTACGTAACAAATAGATATTTCTTCAACCTTTATCAAAAATAATTTAAACTTTTTAAGAAAATATTTGTAAAATGTGCGTGAAAAAAAATTAATAATCAATATAACTATTTAAAAGATACCATTCTAAATTTGTTTATTAAAATAAATTATCTTATAATGGATAAAGTTTGGATTATATATCATCAGATTCCAAATATATTGTTTTATGTTAAAATATTTAACATTTTTATATATTTGTAATAAAACGGTTAATAGCTTTTATTAAAACAAAAACAAATTTTTATAAAAATATATGTATTATGAAAAAATTTATAAACAGTTGGATTATATAATTATGGATTTATTGATGTTGAAAAATAAATATGAAAAAATCTAGAACATGTAAATGGTGGGTAATTCTTATGATACTCTTTAATTTGGCTTTATTTTTATTATCTTATGATACTCTTTAATTTGGCTTTATTTTTATTATTTTTGTTAGTTTTTTTTCTCATAATTGGGTTTTATATTGAAATAATGTTAGTCTTATAATATTCTTTAATTTGGTTTTATTTTGATGTAAAAAGTTTAAATTTGCATCTGCTGTTAATGAATTCTAAATAAATAAATAAATAAATATATATATATATATATATATATATATATATATATATATATATATATATATATATATATATATATATATATAAAAGTCAATATCAATTGACATCAATTATAAGTTTAAAATCTTAATACCGAATCTCAATTGTTAATATGAATGAATATAATATTTATTAAAAAAAAAATTTCAAATAATTATATTTTTCAAAAAAAAAATTCTTAAATAACCATTTTTTCAAATAATTTATCAAACTGACTACTTTTTAAATAAATAAAAATTTGTCACACAGAGGATTAACCACTATGTGTGGCGCATGCATGCATTTTAAAGAGGAGACGTCACACTGTATGGTTTGTCCTCCTCTGTAAAGTCATGCACTGTGGCGCATGCATGTATTTGTAGAGAGAAGGTGCCATCTTCCTTGGTTTGACAGTGTTATTTATTATTTTTTTTTAAATAAAATAAAAATAATTAAAAATATTTTATATTACACAACGCATGGATACATTTTTTTGGACGTCCCCTCAATGTAAGTGGGTCTCAGTATGACATAAATGCCCCCGCCTTTGCCTCACCCCTTGTCTCACTCCTCTCTGTTGATTTTCTTGAGGTGTTTGGGGTATGTCCTGACTCGCTTGATTACGAGATGCTTGATGTGATGGTCCTGGTACATCAAGATCATACATCTCATCGATCATTTCGCCCCACTGTGATGTGCTTCCAAAGAGATTGGTGTCCATGTTGTTGAAGTTTGATCTTGTTGGTTGGGATATGTGTGGGTGGGGTGGTTGATAGTATTTGGATGTTGAATCATGATGGAAACGAAGCAACGGTTCTTGTGGTGTATGAGATCCGTATGATGGTTGGGTATTTCGATGGTGTGATGTTTTACTGTATGTAGGTTGGATGGTATGGTAGGAAGAAGATGTATCATATGTGTCTTAGGTGTTGTAGTAGGATGAGGATGGTGCATATTGTTGGTGGTAGGTCGGGTCATGCTCTTGGTATTGTGTTTGTGTGTGTGGCATGAATTGATGACGGGTTTGGTTGAATGAGGTGGTGTATGGTTGTTGGGTTTGAGTGGGTTGACATTGTGGTTGGGTTTGGTACTGTTGAGGGGTTGGTTATTGGGTTTGATATTGTTGAGGGGTTGGTTGTTGGGGTTGTTGTTGGGCGTATGTTGCAGCTCTTTGGCGTGGGTCGATCAAATATGTCTCTTGAGACAAAAACAAATTTGTTGAAACCGATGTGTACCATATCAAATATTGGAGTGTCGGTTTTAAGTCATCTTGCAAGATCGGCTCCCTTAGGACCAATTCACGTCTATGCCTCCATTGACGATATTGATTTTTAGCGAAGTCTCTCAAATCGTTAAATCCCCATTGGTCGTCAACTCTGAGTAGATGTCATTGTCCCAAACATGTTAGGGGGTCGGGAATACCCTGTTGCATGCCAAACTGTAGCTTCACACGATCACTATGGTGCATCTCCACAGTAGTGAACCTGATGAGTGCTATTTTTGCAGTCCATACTTCAGCATCAGCTAGGTTAATCTCATGGTTGAGATCCTTATACGGCCTCCATACAAACTGTAGAGGGAAAAAAATTATATAAAATATTAAACTTAATTAACCTGTTGAATGCGTTGTATAAAATATGTAAGTTTAATACCTCTTAGGGTCCAACATGATCAATAAGATTTTGGTAGACTACTATTGTGTTTCTAGGGGATTTGTTGTAATTCATCCCAGGAACAGACCACCTACATAGAAAAAATGGGTAATAAATTAATACATGTTGGTTACATTATATAGTATGTAAAAGTTATGGTTTCGTAATCTTACTTTGTAGCAAAGGGGAAGACGAATGGGCTTGTGTTGCAAGGGCGAGTGTCGGCATTCTCGACCAGCACCATGTCTGGAGCAAAAAGGCGCAGGAATAGAAAGAACAATTATCGTTCGATGCATTTTTACACAAAGAACTATACGGATGGGACAAAACAGCAGAACCCCAACTATATGTGTTTATTTTATCAAATTGTCTTAACAAGGGTAAATACATGATATTAACAGTATTACCCGTTGTTTCATGAAATAAAAAATTGCCAAATAATATTATTATGTAACACCGAGCTTTCACAATTTTTTCTTGCTCGGTGGAGTTTTCGCTTATTACGAGACTACTATGATTCTCTAAGAAGACGGAGATTAATACCTTGGCCTCTAGACCCTTGTTCAAATAAAGAGACTCCCAAAAGTTCCTCGCATATGGTGTTGACTTGGTTGACTCAGCCATTGACAGTCTTACCATCAATCGGTAGACTGAATAACATGTACACGTTCTCTAGTGTGATTGTACATTCACCACATGGAAGATGAAAGGTGTAAGTTTTGGGTCTCCATCTCTCCACTAATGCGAGAATAATTTTATAGTCAACATGGTAATTGACTATGTTGAGTAACAGACCAAAACTGGCATGTCGTAAGTACGGTTCAATTTGAACATCGTAAGGGACATACTCATGGACACGGCAACGAAATCTTTTAACATCCTATTAAAAACATGAATTACGTATAATAAATACAAGATTTATATATAACAATCATAAGAATTACGGAAATAAAATTTGTCAACAAAAAATAGGTATTGAGGAAAATACACTTACAAAGGTTTCAATGTTGTTGAGAGTTCCTCTATGTTGATCACCCATGGTCAAGAGAGACATTTTTTCTTGATTACTCTTGTGTTGTTGTTGATGTTTCAAGAAAGAAATAATGCGTGAGTTATGATTGTGATGAACATATAGGACGAATGTTACATGTATTTATAGGAAAATCTTGAAGAATATTATGTGTTCACGTGAGAATACTTTGCATGCAAGAGATACACATAGGCACCACCCTAGTTGGCGCATCCTCTTGTTTAATACACATAGGCACCACACTAGGTGGCACATGCTCTCTTTGATACATATAGGCTCCATTTAACATGGCTTGTTGCTTTTTGCATGCATGAAAACCTGGAGCGTGGTAGGGATCAGATGGCATGCATGCAATTTTGTTGTTCAATGACAAGTCACCCTAGGTGGCGCATGCATGCAAAAAGAAGAGGACAAGCCACCCTAGGTGGCACATGCATTCAAAAATAAGAGGACAAGCCACCCTAGGTGGCGCATGCATGCAAAATATAGAGTACATCCCATATTTTCATCAGTCTATTTAATCATATGTGTAGGGTGTATTACTAGTATACATCCATAACTCACAAAAGCATACCTTAACAACATGGATCGTTCACAAAATTATACTATTGTTGCCCATATTAACGGTGAGACGTTCAACTACGATAGCTTTGGTTTTAATTTTTGTAATACTGATTTTATCCGCTTTTGGATAAACAAGAAATCAAGTTTTGCATGCTTCAAAGATAGACTATAAGCCAAATTGCAGTGTGGTCCAGTTTACCAAATTCTTTACAAGTCCCCATTTCTATTTAACAACAACCAAGTCATATTTTATCAACTAAAGGTGCACGACAATGATGATGTTCGAAACATTTTTCGAACTCATGAACAATTTGGGTTCGATGATATTAAGTTGTATGTTTTATTACAGCAACCAGATCAATCTCAAGTGGTATATCCTTCTTAAGACTTTGAAGAAGTGGATGAATCTAACGAGGACAACCATCCCAAAGTCGATGTTATTAACCAAGAAGAAGATGATCATGAGGTAATTATTGATTTTATGGTCAATGATGATGCTAGATCAAGAGCATGAACATGTACCTACGAGTCATGTGTATGACCCTCTGTTTCACATGACGAACTTGAACTTGGGGGAAGATGAATTAGCCTCATATATCTTTCATAATCCTTATATGCAGACCGAAGGGGCCTTGAAAGTTGGAGACAAATTTCGAACAAAAGAAGAGTGTCTTAGAGCTATGAAAAAATACCACATGGAAATTTTAGCTGACTTCACTGTAGATAAAAACAATTCAGGGAGGTACGTTATTTTATGTCATCAAAAACCAATTTTCCATTTTCGGTTAACTGCATCTTACAGGAAGAGAAGTGATTCATGGGAAATAGGTTCCATTGATCCACTCCACACTTGCATCGCCATCGTTCCGATACAAGATCATCGGAAACTTAGTTCTCAACTAATATGTCAAGAAATCTTGCCTCTTATTAGAAAGGATCCATCATTAAAGGTGAGTACAATTATTTCTCATATCGCTACAAGATTCAATTACACTCCCTCTTATAGGAAGGCATGGATTGGGAGGACTAAGGCAGTTGAACTTGTGTACGGTAATTGGGAGGAATCGTACAAAGAACTTCCAAGATTTTTAATGGCACTCAAATATTATGCTCCAGGAACTGTTATAATTTTGGAGACACTCCTGTCATTTACCACGGACAGAACTCGTGTTAGTGGAAATGGAATGTTTCATCGATTATTCTGGGCGTTTGAACCATGCATCAAGGGTTTTGCATTTTGCAAACCTATTATACAGATTGATGGAACTTGGTTATACAAGAAGTATAAATGAACATTACTCATGGCAGTGGCACAAGATGGGAACATTAATGTTTTTCTGATTGCCTTCGCTCTAGTTGAAGGTGAGGCAGGTGGTGCATGGAATTTCTTCCTGAAGAATCTCTGATTACACGTTGCTCCTCAACCCAACCTTTGTTTGATTCCAGACAGACATCCATCGATTGTCAGTGCATACAATAACCCTATAACAGTTGACAGGATCACCCTTCAGCACATGTCTATTGCATTAGACATATCACACAAAACTTCATGCTTCATATCAAAGACAAGACACTTTGATAGAAAGTTATTAATGCAGGGTATGCCTTAACAGAACCATCATTCTGACACTATTGCAAAGAAATCCAGTTGGAAACTCAGAAGCATTAAGGTGGATCAATAACATTCCAGTGGAGAAGTGGAATCGGGCATTTGACAATGGTCAATGATGGGGCCACATGACAAAAAATTTAGTGGAATCATTGAACTTTGTATTCAAAGACATCCTAAAACTACCAATTACTATTTTGGTTAGAGCAACATATTTCAGGATGGGGTCATTGTTTGACACAAGAAGTTCAAAATGGAGGACAGTGTTACAATCAGGGAAGTTGTTAAGTGAATGCATAATGAAAACATTTAACGAGGAGGCTGTGAAATCAAATACCCATAGTGTTGTACCCCAAAATTTCCCTCCCATTTTCACTAAACACATGCTTCTAGAGGTCCTCATTTTCTCAAGGTTGACCAAGAGTTGATCAGACAAATTCTCGTCCTAAGCAATGAACCTCTAATTAGGGTTTCACTTTCCATCAAGATGTGTGAGCTCCCAAAGGTCTCTAATATTTTCCATGGTCCTAATATGCCTTCAATATTGTCCATAACAAATTTCATGTCTTCCACTAGAAGTTTACTCAGTCAATTGCTCAAATGGGTGAAAATTAACTATGTTAGGTCAAAAGTCAAATGTGGCCTATATACAGTCAAACTTCAAGTTTTTTGGTCAACATCAACATTTTGAAGTGATATCCATAATTTTATCAAGGGTTTACCATGATTCCTCAATAAATGCTCCTAATTCATCAAAAGTCAAGAATTGATAATTAGAGTTTATATAGGAAAAGTCAACCAAACTTTCACCAGGCATAACTTTCACATACTTCATCCATTTTTCTCCAACCAAAGCTCATTTTGAAGAGATTACAATTCCCTGCAATTATACTTAGCCCTCAAGTCCAATAGAAGCACCATTTGAAAGACACAAGCTCATACATTACGGGTCATTTTAAGAAAGTCAACAAAAGGCACTTTTTGTCAAGACCATTTACATCAAGATAAAGTCTTCAAATGCAAAATTGGTCAAGAGAGGGACTGAAGTAGACATTTTGGACTTTCCAAAAAGTCCAAGATCATCATCATGAGATAAAAATTGATCAAGTTATGGCTTTCCCAAGTTGGGGAAATTTTGGAAATTTCAAGAATGTTGCATTGAGCAAATTTGAACTTTTGAGGCAATGGCTTATTTTCTTGGACTTCAAACATCTTCCTAAGCTTATATAGGACCTCTAACTTCATTCTTACCCTGCCTTGAATTTTTTAGATATTTTATTCATATTTATTTTGTTTTTATTCACATAAATACAAGATAAATTATATATAATAGTAAATGATGGATCATGACAATTGGGCTTTTGGTTTGATTTAATTTCAGGCCCACAATTTCGTACAAGGAGTGACCAGGTTCATTCTAACATGAAAAAGGCATGAAATCTCCATTTTGGGCAATTATTCAAATTTTGATCATGTGTTAAAATCCATGTTTATGGTGATGATTCTTTCCATCCAATCTTGTATCCTCCATCTACACTATAAATACATCACCTTAGCAATCCAAATGCACACATACACAGCCTTAAGAACTCACACCCAAAATTGCAAAAATTATCAAAAATTGTGAAATTCAAAAAACCAAGGATCCAACTATAATCAATCCCTTCTAGGGATCTTATCACCCTCCCGAGGTTGCCATGGTTCGTTTCCAACCATCACTCAAGCAAAAACACGCCCAGAACTCGCCTAGCCAAGTCACTATTTCTTGGTAAATTTTTTAATCTTTATCTCTTAATAGATACGTTATTGAATGTTTTGATGTTTTGCTTCATGCTCAGGACCTTCATTAGGACGGGATAAATGCTTCACATGAGAGGTTTGGAGCCTATAACGCTAGATGTCATTGTTAGGGCATACATGGTTGTTGAGGTCCAAGATCTTAATCCAGGGGTTTTTAGGCCAATATAAGGCTAGATTCGAGACCAGAGCATGTTTTTATGTAGGATAGGGCCTTTGTTTTTGTCTTAGATCGCTTGATTTGCAGGGACGGATTTTGGATTGGCCGAAGATAGTGATCGGAGTCCAACTCTGACACCCTTGACTTCTTGGACTCCGGCGCTTGGCTGTCTCTTTCCCATTGGGCAATTTGAACTAACACGCGTTTTTTTTATTTCAAATATATTTCTGATTTCGTTTATCATATAATAATATTTTTTTTATGTATATTAACGAATGAGCAGGTTGGTGTAGTGGTGAGACGCATGTTTGTGAAGCTGGAGGGCCTGGGTTTGATCCTCAAGCCTTGAATTTTATTTTCTATTACATGCTTTCTGCATATTAGATGTTGAACAAGTCCATATGAACATCATGCGTCCTCACCCTCAGCCAGTTGATCACCACTAATTCAGATCAAACAATCCAGATCACCATGTGCCATCAAGGATCGCCCTCACTGGATCCAAGCAGTCTAGGCTCTCAAATGGGCCAAACGATTTTTCAAATACACCCCCCCAGTTGCTTTTGACAGCCAGGCCCATATCTTTTGTTTGTTATTTTCCTTTTTTTTTGTTTTTTAGTCATTATTTATTTTTTTTCAAAAGTCATTTTTTTTCTTAATAATAAAAAATAAAATGAAAAATAAATAAATAGATTTAGGCTTTTCAAAATTATTTTAATTAATTATTTAATTATTTTAATTTTATTTTATCAACTTGAAATCAATTAGACTTAGGTTCATTTTAATTTAAGTATTTTCCTAAACAAAAAAAGAAAAACATTAGAATTAGTTTTAATCACCCTTAAATATTTATTTCCTTTATTAAATTTAGAGTTAATTTAGTTTAAGTATTTTTCTTAAAATAAACAAAATAAAAATCAAAAAGATTTTCATTCTTAGGATTTTTTTAGACGTAATACTTATTTCGTGCGCGTTATTTTTATTCTCACATTTTATATAAATAGTGTAACTGATTATGGGATGTAATAGTCTAGGTTTAAAATTTTGCATTTTATTTTCTTGCACTTTTTATGTAATTGTCCCAAAGCGTTGTAATATTCTAGGATTTAAATTCGCGCACTTTAAATTTCTGCAGATATTAACTGTTAGTAACTAGGCGTGTATGGCAAGACTGAAATCAAATGTTAGAAAACTTAATAACACAAGATAAATACTTGAACTTAACACATGTGCACATATACACCTCTAGAGCACCCCACTTCAGTTGCCTTCAAAAAACAGTCATAATTCTCAAAACGTGAGAAGTTTTAGTGACTATCCTCCAGTTTAAAGATCATTAGTCCCTCGATGACCCTCTCGATGTTGCCTCGGTTAAAAGTGATCTAGAACTTTAGGGTGGTTACTAAAGCTTCTTGCCAAGTTGCCTTCATGACTGTAAATGTCCCTTTGATTGTCCCTCAAACATCCAACGATGGGGCTACCTACTCACTAATAGTAGGATAGCACTGTCTAAAGGAAAAGAGGAAGAGAACGACCCTTTTCGAGTACAAAGTAGATAGCTGTTAGAAGTTTGTTCAAAACATTTTCGCACTTACAAAAATTCTACTTTTATAACACTTTCAAAAACATTTGCTTTGCCAACACTCTTGAGGACTGATACAAGAGTTATCACAAAGCAAATCTCCGCACTAAGGCGTTTTCAAAAACATTTTCAAACACACAAAGCACAAAGGTATTTTTAAGAAATATGCAAACCTCTAAGAGCCCGTAGATAACTATAGATGGAAAGGGTGCTAACACCTTCCCTTTCCATAATCTACCCCCCTTACTCAGAAAACTCTCGAAAGGTCTTTTTCTATTCTTTTCACCCTTTCCTTTGTTGGATAAAAGAAAAGTCGATGGAGACTCTTGCTTACCGTGACATTTGAGAATACAAACACAAAACCAGTATAATAGTCGGTTCTGCCACCATATCACAGAACTGGAGACTCTGCTGGGGATACAACAAAAAGTGGGGTTACCTTAGAGATAGTTTATTTTTAATCTGCTTGGTGTGCTTTGTATGCTTTAACTTTTGGGGATTGTTTGGGTTGTTACTATAGATCCTATACCTGGATCTGGGGCACCTTTTAGGTAAGTAGCAATAGATCGTGGAAACTGTGTGGGGTATTCCGACACGGTCGAAGCGATAGTTACGTTGATGTGACACTTTAGTTGGTACCGCTAGCCCTTGAGTTAATCAAGGAGGATACAAGGCCGCTGTGTGGTGTCATGAAGCATCAACTTACCTTAGAACCTTTAATTGAACAACTTGGCCATTAGGAAGTAGTGAGATAGCCGTCTTTGGTGTAGTCCTAAGTCGGTTGATACTCGATACTACACTCATTGAGATTTGACTCCCGAGTTTTGTTTGGTGGCAAGTCAGTTGTCTATCGGAACGAAACTTATGGGAAAGATCAATGATATTAAGATCCCTTAGAACCCAGTTACTATTTCTAAGATAGGTTGAGCCAACTAAATTTTAAGAGGGTACTTACCTTAAAACCCATGCAAGCTTTAAACCTAAGGTCTTTGTGTGATTTGCTTGTGCTTGATATATTGGTGTTTTCTTAGCATGACATCATAACATTGCATATCATACTAACCCTTTCAAGGATTTTTAGGGCTTATCCTTGTCTTGTTTTATAGGACATGGCATCCACTCGCAGGAATACTATCCAAGTCAACCTCGTAAGGATACCTCCTCAACTCAAGGAATTAACATCAAGAGTTCCTGAAAGCTCTCCATTCACTGAATGACATGGTCGACTTCTCAACTTGGTCACCTCAAACTCTAACGAAGAAATGTTAAAGGTGCTCTTTCAGTTCTTCGACCCTTTACATCATTGCTTCACCTTTCCTGATTACCAGTTAGTGCCTATTATAGAGGATTTTTCTCAGTTATTGGGGGTGCCCATCCTTAATCAATTACCATTCAACGATATGGAAAAGGACCTAAAACCTGAGGAGATTGCTCAACTGAACTTTGACCAAGCATAACTTTCACATGCTTCATTAACTGTTTTCCCTAACAAAATTCCATTTTGAAGGAAATTCAATTCTCTACAACTTTGTATTTATGCTCAAGTCCAAAAAGTGCTTCATTTGAAAGATATGAACTAATACATTACATGTCATTTCAAAAGTCAACAAAAAGACACTTTTTATCAAGGTAACTTACATCAAGATAATGTCTCCAAATGCTAAAATGAACAAAAGATAAACTGTATAAGACATATTGAGCTTTCCAAAAAGTCATAGATCACCTTCAAAACATGAAAATTGAGAGAGTTATGACCAGTGCAAGTTGGGAAATTTTAAGGAAATGCATAAAGTGCAAAGTGAGCAAACTTGAAATTTTTGAACTATTGGGCCTAAGTTTTTGAATTAAAACATGTTCATGACCATATGGAAACCTCATAAGCTCACTCATATCTTGCCTTATGTTTTATTATTATTTTATTTATATTTATTTTGTTTTTATTCAAATAAACACAAAATAAATCACTAACATGGAAAACCATTGGGCCAAGCACATGATGAGTTTCCTAAGGCCCAAAACACTTCAGCATAACTTGCTAAAACCGTGTAGAACCCAAGAAGGCAAGGAGAATCTCAAAAATGGAAGTTTTTTGAAGTTTCTGATTCTTGTCCATGAGCCATGAAGGCCTTGTTTCCTTCCATACTTATTCACCCTCATTTCCTTCCTCTATATAAGTGCAAGCATCATATCACAAGCATACACGCAGAGACTGCTTCAAACACATCCAAATTCACAAAAAAATCAAGAAAAGTGCAAACCTGTAATGCATAATCCAGCTACCCCCAATCAAAAATAAGCTCTCTATTCACTTCCTGGGGATTAGTAGAGTAAGTTAGGGCCATTTCTGATGATCTCCCACACCTGAAACAACCATCTTCATCATCTCTGATTGCCATACCTTTTTTATTTTTCGTATTTTTAATTCTATTCATTGTTAAGTATTTCTAATCATCTAAATCTTTTTGTATGATTGTTTAGAACAAGATATAACCTTTACATGCGAGCTTAGACGTGAACATGGCTACTTGCCATTTTTAATCGTGTTTTTTTGCATTTTTATTGTAACTCTGTTTGCAACTCGTTTTAGGTCAAGATAACCCCACCATTGGATCCACAATGCCTGAATTAGTGGGGTAGCATGTGTTTCTGGTTTTAATTCTAACGTTTCCGCAAGTTTTAAGATTTTGGTTCGCCGGAGAAGACGATTAGAGCTAGGGCTCCGATGCTTCTCCGGGCGTGAAAAGTGTTTTACATATTTAATTATTTGCGTTTGATTTATATACCAAAAGTAACAATCGCCCCAGCGGTAAGTGTGTGTGTGTGTGTGTGTGTAAAAGCGTTAGTGCGCCAGACCATGGGTTCGATCCCTGCCCCTGGCATGTTATTTTTCACACTTTTCTCTTGTAGATCCGGTACCAAGCAGATCTACACGCGCATCGTACATCTCCAATTCTACACCGTCAAATCTCCATAATTCAATATTCAACACTTTAGATGGCCATGACCATGGTGCACCTTCTGAAATCATTCTCACTAGATCTCACGCAGGCGCCTGGGCTCCTTGAAATGGGCCTAGGAATTGTTGCTTTTCTCACCCCCCCCCCCCCCCAATTTACTTGTTTCTACAGGCCCATTTCCCTTTTATTTTATTATTTTGTTTCATTTTAATTTCTTTTAATAATTAACTTTTTTAAATAATTAATTAAATCATTTTTTAATCAGAAAAAAATCACTAAAAAATAGATTTTAGGTTTTGATTAATTAATTTAATTTAAAAATAAAAATTGATTTAGTTTAACCATATTTTGACTTTATTTTGTTAACTAATTTGTAAACTAATTAGAATTAGGGTTAATTACTATTTTACACTATAAAAATATTTTTCGAAACAAAACACCAAAATATTTTCCCAACGCTTAGAATTTTTTTAGGTGTTAATATCTTTCCCTTTTCATAATCTCCGTGCGCTTATTTTATTTTCGTATTATTATTTTCATAATTATGTAACTGTTAAGGGATGTAATAAATAAGTTAGGGTATACTTTACTTTTCCCCCCATTTTATGGTTTGTAACCCCATCCCCGAAGCATTATAATAGCATAGATTTTATTTCCTGCATTTTACTTTCCGCACCTATAACTATGCATGTATGTATATATAACTGTATAGTAATTAGGCGTGTATGATAAGATCTAAAATCAAACAATAGTTAACCCTAACCTCAAAGATTAAAATAACTGAATCACAACACACTTTGCACACCCACACCTCTAGGGTAACCCCTACTTGTTGCCTTGGATAAAAACAGTCATGTCCCTCGAACGTGGGACACTTTAGCAAAAGACCCTCAGTTAAAAGATCGCAGTCCCTTGATGACCATTTGATGCTGCCTTCAGTAAACGATATTAATCCCTTACGACAAATTTCTAAAGCGCCCTACGAGTTGCCTTTATGACTGTACGATGACACCCACACCTGTCCCTCAAACATCCAACGGTAGGGCTTCCTACTAACAAATGGTAAGATATCACTATCTAAAGGAAGAGGAAAAAAACAAAAGACTTTTTGAGTAGGTAGCTAGTTCTTAATCGCTTGCTCGTGAATATTTCAAAACATTTTTCACACAAAACACTTATTTTCTAAAATATTTTCAAAACAAACACTTTGTATGCATTCTCAATGATACGTGAATCATTACAATGTTTTTCGAACTTAGGCATTTTCAAAATATTTTCAAACTTACACATTCACAAAGTATTTTCAAAAGTGAGCTAGCGATTAAGAGCCCGTAGATAACTATGGATGAAAAGGATGCTAACACCTTCCCTTTTCATAACCTACCCCCTTACTTAGAAAATTCTCAAAAGGTCAATCCTATCCTTTTCGCCCTTTCCTTTATTGGATAAAAGAAAAGTCTGTGGTGACTCTTTCTATCCGCAACATTTGCGATAAAACGCAAAACCAAAAGTTAGTTCTCCCACCGTATTACAGGACGGTTATGCTAGCCTTGGATATTATGTTTTTAATGTGGCTGAAGGACTACAAAATAAAAGAAGAAAAACCTTTAGGGAGACATTTGAAAATAGGTGGAGTCAAGGGTGATTGAAACATCATACTTGTATGCTTGTTAACTTACCTAGGAAGAAAAGGGTAATTGGAAATAAGTGAATGCAAGTGGAGAGATCAAGATTCAACGGTTGCTTGACTTTGATCAAGGTTATTGATTAGAGTTTTAACCTGGTAGAGAGCAACAAGGTTGTCGATGGTTAAATTGATATCAACGTGTTTTAAAGTTAAGGTGGAGATTGTTGGAATATGCCTCAGAATCTTTGTTGATGAAGAGAAAGAAAATATGTTTCGAGATTATCAAAAATTAGAAAGCCGAAAAATAATATGGTCCGAGAGATTTACGAGTATCGGGTTCAGTTGGTTCAGTTCATTGATCATTCATTAATGTTAGAATATTTTATATTAATTTGGAGATCATATAAATTAATATAAAAAGATATTATAAGATATTTATAATATTCTAAAAGATATTATAAGATATATATTTATAATATTCTAAAAAATATTATAAGATATATATTTATAATAGTCTAAGAGATATTATAAGATATTTATAATATTCGAGAGATATTATAAGATTATAATAATATCTTTTGTTCTAACAATTAAGGAGATATATTTTGGGATTTGTTATAGATTTGTTGGATTCTTGCTATAATAAATGTGTATCTCTTATGTTATTATAGTATGACAATCTTATAATTTACACCAACAAGGGAAAGCAATGGTTTAAAGGCATAGCATAGAGTTTTGGCTATTCTCAAGGAAAACCTTAGAAAGACAAGGGTTTTGGAAATCTTTGGAGTTATCTAAGGTTATTAGGAATTGGGAAACTCTTGTATACACATTGGGTTTGAGTTATTAATATATTGAAGGTTGGGAACCTAAAGGCGAATACTATTTTCTTGTAACTTTTTTGTAATCTCTTGTAACAGATTTTCTGAGTATAGTGAATTTGAGAGCTGCTACCTCTCCCAGAGTAGATCATTTAATCGAACGGGGTAAACAAATCTTTGTCTTTTTCTCTCCTTACTGTAATGAGCCAAGCCCAACTTATATAAGCTCATTAAGATTAATAGTAGTGATTCACTACCCTTTAGAAGGATCTAGATAGTTGATTTTAATGTTATAAATAGGTGCTTGGAGAATTTAATTATCATCAATCAAATGAAAGGAAAAATTAATTTTAGAATTACTTAGCTTTTTAGTATAATTTCTCTCTATTTCTCTTAGGCTCAAAAGTATGCTCATAACAAATGGTGCTCTCATTGACTTGAATTTGTTATGAACATGCTTTTGAGACTAAGAGAAATAGAGAGAAATTATACTAAAAAGCTAAAGTATTCTAAAATTAATTTTTCCATTCATTTGATTGATGATAATTACATTCTCCAAGCACTTATTTATAATATTAAAATCAACTATCTTGATCCTTATAAAGGATAGTGAATCACTACTATTAATCTTAATTGGCTTATATATGTTGGACTTGACTCATTACATTCCACCCATCTTGAAAATCACCTTGTCCTCAAGGTGGAACTTAAAATGAAATCCAAAATTGTGCAAGAATTAAAGGTGGTGATGAACTTGTTTTGAAGGAATAGAAATTTGTAGGTTTGAAGTTTTGATAGAGAAATATGGATAGAAGATTTAACGTGTTTAATTGAGCAAGTAAGTAAATGACAACTTATTTGGTGAGTGGGGCACAACTGCTTTAACATGTGTCATCACAGATCACGTGCTAGTGTAGTGGTTTTGATAAAAGTATGGCCTTTTTTTTAACTGCTCTCACATTTCCTTCTTTTTATCCTTCTTTTTTTTTCCGCATTTCCTTTTTTTCTCTTTCTTCCTTCTTCCTTGTTTGCTAACAGACACAATTTTCCTCTATCCCATGGAACCTTCAAAGGTGGTGTATTTCGGGAACCCCCTAAAATGGACGTTAGAGAATGAGAACCAACCCAATCATCACCGATTTCAAAGGGAACACTGGAAGCATGGTAGATTTTGTAGGAACCATACCCTAGATCGAAGATTAATATGGGCGATTTTGGTGGAAGTGATAATATTTCTGTCGTGGCTACAGTACACGCGACCATGAGTAGTCTACCTGGGCCGGTTATAAGAGGGTCTACAATAAAAAAATCAAAAGAATAAATAAAATTGTTACCAATAAATACATGGACCTTAATCTTTATTTTCATCACTTTGGCCTAAGAGTCATGGTCTTCATGTCTCCTTGCGTAGGTGAACCTGTTGGAAATCCACACTATGCCAAACAAGGGATTAGACAGCGCTTTTTTAGGCCTTTAACAGCGCTTAAAAGCGCTGCTAAAACCTCCGATGCTAAAGGTATAGACAGCGCTTTTAATGTGGAACTTTAGACAGCGCTTTTATCAAGCGCTGTCTATTCCCCCCTTTAGCAGCGCTTATCCTTATTATTTTTTAATATTTTTTTTTCAATCACTTTAGACAGCGCTTGGTAAAAGTGCTGTCTATTACCCCCCCTTTAGCAGCGCTTTTCCTTATTTAAAAAAAAAAATTCAATCACTTTAGACAGCGCTTTCATGAAAAGCGTTGTCTATTACCCCCCCTTTAGCAACGCTTTTCCTTTTTTTTTTCAATCACTTTAGACAGCGCTTTCATGAAAGCGTTGTCTATTACCCCCCCTTTAGCAGCGCTTTTCCTTTTTAAAAAAAAAAAAAATTTTTCAATCACTTTAGACAGCGTTTTCATGAAAAGCGTTGTCTATTACCCCCCCTTTAGCAGCGCTTTTCCTTTTTTTTTTTAATTTTTTTTTTCAATCACTTTAGACAGCGCTTTCATGAAAAGCGTTGTCTATTACCCCCCCTTTAGCAGCGCTTTTCTTTATTTTTTTTTAAATATTTTTTTTTCCAATCACTTTAGACTGCGCTTTCATTTAAAATAAAACGCTGCCTATCAAATTTATTCTCACCGTTTTTGCACCAGAAATTATAGCTTCATTATAACATTTTAAACAACAACAACATTAATATATACCACAATGAAACAATATTATAACAACATCAATATTCATCTCTTAAATCCTTTTTGCACAATATACATAACAACAAGATTAATATATACTACAATGAAACAATATTATAACAACATCAATATTCATCTCTTCAATCCTTTTTGCACAATATACACAACAACAACATTAGTATATACAACAATGAAACAATATTATAACTACATCAATATTCATCTCTTCACTCCTTTTTGCACAATATACACAACAACAACATTAGTATATACAACAATGAAACAAAATCCATGATAAATATATAACTCTATCTTCTACATCGAGCTGCACCTATATAACCGAAAACAAAATCAAAAAATCAAAATTCATACAAGTTACCAAATAACAACAACAAAAACAATAATATTGTAACACAACTATAACAACATATATTATATTCTCAAAACTCAAAGTTATACCTTATAATAAAACTCTCAACTCCATAACAAATTGGCACCAATCCTCCATAAGTTCATTCAATTGATCTTTTGAGTATGAAGCACACTTGAATTCATCAAAGTACTACATAATAATATAACATAGAATGATTTAATTAAAATACTAAGTCATTTTATGAGAAATATGAAAATAATTCCTAAGTTAGAAATTCATACCGTGGATGGAATCTCTAATCGGTACAAAAGAATAGTTTCTTTCATAAACCTCAACATAAAATAACCGCAATCTACACCATTATGCTGACGAGGACACTACACATGGAAAGAAAATACGGATATACATCAAGATATACACCTTAACTTGTTTTATCAAGTATCATCGCTATATAATCAAAACTGTGAAAATCTATACCTCCACTTTGATCCAAGAAATATTGTTGACTCTACTCCTTGGTACTTGAATATCTCTTTGTGCTCGAAAACTTTGTAGAATGCTATAATAAAATAATAACGAATATTTAGAACTATCGCACATAAATAATTAAATATACACAGTAATATTTTGGAACAATGTCACTTACGTGTCAATCGTCTTCTTCATATCTGAGTATGTTGTCCAATCATTGCCCAATGAATCCAGATAATATACAATTTCTCTCACAGGATTAATTGCAACCAATAACCAGTGTCCACTGGAATATTAAACAAAGGTTAGATGGAAATTTTCTGCACAACGTTAAAAAACGAAAAATTATAATAGAGGTAATTTAGAATGAAAATCTTACTTGGGGCCAGTATTATATGGTAAAAAGAACAATTTTTCTGTATCTTTGCTGGCCATAAATAAACTGAGCACAAATGCTATTACTTCATCTGGTTTTGAGATTATTGACCCTGCGTGGACAATGTTGGGATTTATGAAAGCGAATCTGGACTCCAATCCACGCGGGCGAATCAACTTGTCATACAGAAACCTTAAATAAAAACATCATTAACATTAATTATTCATTAAAATGAGTAAATAAATTATGTAATTAATTAAACAAAGTTGATTGGAGTATACCTGATGTATGTATTGATAACAGCCATGCCTAATGTCAAGTGTCCAAAAACTTGTTCCAAATCCTCCTTACCAATTGTTGTCATGCCTTCAGAACCATAAATCCCTTCATGCAGGGGTATAAGAGAAGTACCACCTTGCGAAATAGTTGTGAAGCTTATAAATGTCTGAAGGCACGACCTATATTGTGAAGTAGTTTTCTTTCTAGCCCCGGACCTCTTAGCAACACTCTTTGTTTCTGTGGGAATGTTGTTAATTACAGGCTCCTTACCCCTACTTACAGCTTCAATCTCTTTAGCAGGAATAATCTAAATATCATAAAATTAGAGTGGTCAAGTATAGGACGACAAATTAACATTATCTAAGCATAAATATCATATAACTTTGTTGTACCTGTTTTTTTGCTGTCACTGACTCCTCTGGCCGCGTAATCCCTTTATCTTTTGGTTTGGGTTTTGTAGGAGTCTAACATTACCATGCAAAAAAAAATGTAAGTAAAACAAACGTAAAAAATTTGAGTACTAAAAGGTTCATAAAGGTTTTAATTATACCTCATCATCTATGCGAACAAGCCTTGACGGCCATGCAACAAACGCTCCTATTGCCTCTCCCACCAATGTTGCATCCGAAACTTCATATGGGATTGGTAATAACGCACCCTCCTCTAAAGCAATATCAATCGACACTTTCAAATATCTAGAAGGGAGCGGTTTATGATGAAGTACTTCTCCCAGAGTGTTATGGACTTTTCCCTTGCCAACCATGCGATAAGTTGGTGTCTCTAAAAAGAGTTGACAAGGTGAAATGCCCTAAAATCAATAATAAATATGACATCGTTAATGTGTATATATGTCAGTTAAATAAATTACACTAATTTAATTTCATAATAATATATGTAAGTACCTCGGGAATACTCGGTTGAGCTGCACAATTGACACTAGCTATGTCACTAGCTTCTTTAACACCCGAAGCTTCCCTTTCTGATTGGTATTGTCTTGCTTTTTCCTTCCTCAATTCAAGAACTTCAACTTCTAATGCATCCAACCTGGCCTGCAATTCTTTATTGCTAGCAGATTTTGTCTTTGGATTGTTCTTTTTCAAGGAGGTTGGAGTAACCCCATGTCCTTTACCCCTCACCCGACCAGAATACTCACGAACATCTAATGCTCGACTAAGTATGCTCCTGCAATCATCTGGTGGAGATGTAGACTGAGACAGACTCTCCTGAAATTCATATGAATATTGGAAAAACATGAATACTATATGTTAATAAAATTTTGATTTAATTAGAATTAATGTTATACTTACGCATTTTTCAAAAATTTGTTGTACATCTTCTTTGAGAACTCCATCCTTACCCACACGGGCAGCCTTCCACAAAACATGCTCTGGAAGAGATGTTTCTGAACTACTCTCCTCTTTTAACTACACATTAACACAAAAAACAAGCTCAGTTATAACTATTGATGAACAAGTATATCATTGCAATTTGTAAATACTTACTATTTTTTGTTCTAATCGTGCATATCCCAAACGCCCTTTTTTGTATGGATATGCGGAAGATGATGCTCTTAGACGATTTACTTCACTAACACTCTGAAATTTTGGGGTTTTCCGTTTGGCTTTAAAAACATCCCATTCTTTAACTGAAATCACATCCGCATATTCTGCTGGACGCTCTGCATCAACAAATTTTTTTCGGCATCTCTAAGATATTTTCTGTTTAAATATGTTCTAAACCCTCTCAGTATTTTGCCGGCCAATCCAAGACAATAATATTTTCTTTTGTCATCAATGTTGAAAGACCTCTACAAAAAACATACACAAAGTGCGTTAGTATAAGTAATTTAAAGACATAATTTAAAGTACATAATCGTAATTTAAAGACATAATTTAAAGTACTTGTATCTCACTCCAGATTTTGTTTTTAGCATCATTCAGCTTATCATCTCTCCACTCATCATAAGTTATTGGAATTTCTCTCCTTACAAGTGTGCCAACTTGTCAATTTAGAACCGTTAGGCTCAATTAATTGGTCATTTGGACTCCAATTCACATCATATTTTATAACCCTGTCTCTATCACGAATGATATTCTTCATAATAGTTTTTCCTCTTTTTATTTCTTTTTCCACTCCCTTACTGGATTTTCCTCCATCATTGTCTCCATCATTAATAGAATCATCGTGAGGGTGCTCCTCGTTACTAGCCATCTAACCTGTAATAAAGAAAAACATTAGTATCTAATGACAAATATTTAATTCCAAATATATAATTCCAAATATCTATTCAGTATATAAAATGACAAATATCAATTGAGTATATAAAATGAAAAATATCAATTGAGTATATAAAATGACAAATATCAATTGAGTATATAAAATGACAAATATATAATTTATTAGAAGTTTGCTAAGTGTTAACAGATATGGAGGAATATATATTACCTCTTTCACTAATATCTCTTTCTTTTCTTGGTTGGATTCCGAATTACTTGTCTCTTAAGAACGCGGACGGAGGGATAGATCCAAATTCCCTCATCATGATCTTTTCTGATATATGATTCATCCGTTGTAGTATCATCATCTCGATCGTTTCTAATATACGACTCATTCTCAACATCAACATCAACTTGATCCACACTTTTATCATCAATCACTTTGTTAGATAAAAGCACTATAGACCATTTCGTACTCTTCGGGTCTGTGACACAGGACACTTGTTTAGCTTGAGAGGCTAGAATAAAAGGTTCATCTTTGTACCCCACCCTACTAAGATCCACTTGCAAAAACCCTGACTTATCCATTCGTATGCCACTAGTATGTACCCACTTGCAACCAAAGATAGGAATCTGAAACTTCTCATAATCAAACACCCAGATGTGATTGATAACCCCGAAATATGACAAATTTTCATATTTGGGGTTTAAGTCCTTCATACCAGAAATGTGCATTGCTTCACATACCACCGTGACACCACTATTTTGCATGGTACTTTTCTCATCTTGTTCTTTGGTATAAAATATGTATCCATTAATTATGTATCCTCTATAAGAGAACACAATCGAACTTGGACCATATGCCAAACATCTCAACCTGTCTGATATTGAAGCGGGATCTGAATGAAACTTTGAATATATATGATCCTTAAACCACTGTATAAAACTTTGATTATGCTCTCGTACAATCCAATTTTCATTTCTACTTTGATTCTCACCTCGGAGTATAGCCTTGTGCATTTCAACAAACAACTCAACCTCAGTGTCATTGTGCAGAACATACAAATGCACTTGATCCCGTTCATCCCTTGATACTGTCACAATTTCATTTCCAATTAATTTGTTACCTTCTTTTTTTCGAAAAAATGAGATTTGGGGAGTCCAATGGATTGCACATTGGACAAAAAATCAGTACAAAACTCAACCGCTTTTTCAACAACGTATCACTCAACGATACAACCCTCTAGACGACTTCAGTTTTTCACGTACCCTTTTAATATTTTCATATAACGTTCAACAGGGTACATCCATCTCATATAAGCTGGTCTACACAATTGTGTCTCTTTCACAAGATGAACAACAAGATGTACCATAATGTCAAAAAATGATGGAGGAAAATACATTTCAAGGTCACACAGAGTAATAACGATTTCTTTTTGTAACACTGGTAAGATCTCAGGATCGATCACCTTACTACAAATTGACCTAGAAAAAAAACACAATTAAGTTATAGCGCTTCTTACTTTTTCTGGAAAAATAGAACGTATACCTATTGGTAGAAAATGTTCCATTGTGACATGGCAATCATGTGTCTTCAGACTCTTTAACTTGAGGTCTTTCATGGACACGAGTCTTCTAATGTCTGAGGAGTAACCTTCTGGAACTTTAACTTCACTCAGAAACTTACACAATATTTTCTTTTCCTTTCTAGATAGAGTATAAGAAGCAGGTGGTAGATATGTTCGTCTTCCTTTCTTCACGGGTCCTAATTCAGTTCTTATTCCCATCTCTACCATGTCCTCTCTTGCTTTAAGGCCATCCTTAGACTTTCCTTTTATATTGAGTAACGTACCAATAACACTTTAAAATACATTTTTTTCAATATGCATAACATCAAGAAAATGTCTTACGTACAAAGATTTCCAATATGGCAATTCAAAAAAAATTGACCTCTTCTTCCACCCACCTGTGACAACTTTATGTGCAAAAGGCTTGCCAAACTGAATACTCACATCTTTCACCTTTTCACAAATTTGATCACTTGTCAATCCAGGTGGAGCTCTACATTGTTCGGTATTTCCATTGAACGCTTTTCTCCATCCACGACATTGATGTTTTGAATTTAAGAATCTACGATGACCGAGAAAGACATTCTTTTGACAAAGTTTCAATCGTGTCGTATCGGTTCCATCTTCACAGACAGGACACGCTTTTTCACCTTTAATTCTATACCCGGATAGATTTCCATATGCTGGAAAATCGTTAATTGTGCCAAACAACATCGCCCTTAAATTGAAACTTTCTTTCCTATATCCATCATAAACCTCCACACCGTTCTCCCACAAAATCTTCAAATCTTTGATTAAAGGTTTCAAGTATACATCTATGTCATTCCCTGGTTGTTTAGGCCCAGAAATTAACATAGATAACATCATGTACTTGCGCTTCATACATAGCCATGGAGGTAGGTTATAAATCATAAGAATCACAGGCCATGTGGAATGTGAGATTCTTTGAAGACCATGCGGGTTCATTCCATCCGTAGATAATGCCAAGCGAAGGTTTCTTGTTTCTCCTCCAAAATCAGGATAATCATTATCAATTTTCTTCCACTGTGGTGCATCTGCCGGATGTTGAAACTTTCCATTGATAATTCTTTCATCTGCATGCCAAGTCAAGTGTCTAGCATCGGTTTCACTACGAAACATGCGTCTAAATCTCGGAATAATAGGAAAATACCATAAGACTTTCGCTGGAGATGATTTTTTCTTATATCGAGATAAACTGCACTTTGGGCACTCATTCAATGATGCATATTCGTTTCGAAACAAAATACAATCATTTAGACATGCATGTATCTTATCATAGCTCATGCCAATAGAGCACAACATTTTTTTGGCCTCGTAGGTTCGTTTAGGAAGAACATTATCCTCAGGAAGCATATCTCTCAAAAGGGCTAATAACTGTGTGAAACTTTTATCTGACCATCCATTGTGCGCCTTTAAGTTGTATAATTTTAATAGCACAGACAATCTTGTGAATTTGGGGCAATCTTTATACAACGGTTTCTCCACATCGCTTACCAACCTCTCAAACATTTTGGGACAATCTTGAAGATCTTCTTCAAGTGCTTCTGCAATCTCTTCCACCCGATCACAATCATATGTATCCGTGGCATTGTCGTACGAAACATAGGTCGCATTACTTTTCACCCCCGGTTCAACATTCTCGATGCTTTTCTCACCATGAAATATCCAACACGTATAACTTCGATCAATTCCGCGCATTAGTAAATGCGATTTCAATCCATCTGCATCAACCCGACCCACATAACAACAACCTAAGCAAGGACATTTCATTCTATTCGGGTCTTCAGCGTGTTCAATAGAAAACTTAACGAACTCTAATACCCCATCCTCGTACTCTTTTGACAATCGATCGGCACACATCCATTTTTTATCCATGGTTTTAACTATTATCTAAGTTAAAGACTCTGTGTTGTCAACAAAAATCAAACATGTGATTAGAACAATTCTAGAAATGAGGATTGTTGTGGTCCTATAACATATTCAATCAATGATCGTCAACGTTACAATTTTAGAGATATTAGCTTAGTTGTGAACTCATTCTAAGATTCATGATTTGTGTTATTTTTTACTATTACTAAGTTGAATATTAGATGGGGGATTCACATGATGTGATTCCTTTGTTCCTTGCAGGCATGTCTACATGAGCTAAGCATACATTATGAGAAACAGAAAAGAAACAATGTAGGGAAATTAAGTGTCATGTTGAATGGTATTTTGACTAGTCCATAATATATCTTAGATTTAAAAAAAATCAAAATAAAAGTTTCAAAAGAGAGAATAGAAACCATAATACCTAAGGTTCCCCGGCTTTTACTCGCGGAGATTGTTAATTTTCTATTTCGCCGTAAGAAGAAAAACAATAAGAAGATGAAGATTCCAGCAAGAGCAGAAGAAGCAATCAATGCTAGTAGAATTCTCTTATTCAAATTATGGTGATGCACTATTCTAACATCTTGATTTCCTGTATCATTCATTGTAAAAACAATACATCAAACTCATTAGTCTCGTTAAACCAACTCAGTTAATTGTTGTGCAGAAATATAAGATATATTAAAATTGACATATGGGTTTGCATGATGCATATTTTCCAGTTTTGTATGATGCATTTTTTTTCCTTTGATTTTTACTGCATATCATCTGTTCTTGGGGTTAAACAGAATTATCTGTGAAACTATGCATAGGAAAAGGGGGTCAAACTAAAAGCTTATTATCATACTTGTACTACAAATGTACAAATAGTAGTTTTAATCTTCAAACATGATTTTCACTCAAATTTATTGTTCAACTCACCTATCATATGTGCACATATCCATACATTAATCAATTTATCTTAAATTCACATTTATGATTTAACTAAAATCAATCTCCACCCCCGCTAGAAACTAACACACATTGGTATATCTAGTAGCACCACATAACAAATAGTAGCATGTTGTGCCCATAAATCAAACAAAATTACTTCTGTTCTAGTTATCTCTAGTTAAAATAATATTAATTTCTGTATAATGCTGATAATAAATGTGTTTTCTTATTATTGTAAGAAGACATAATAACTTATTCTATCATGTATCTCTTATCTTATAATCAAATAACCCCTAAGATTTTTGTTCATATAAGCACGAGTATATAAAGGAGCTAATGTTTACAAAAATATTTGCAGGCAATAAGTAATAATGTTTACAAAAGCATTAAGCACAGAGTATATACTACCAAAACGTCTTGCCCTTTAGGACTCAAAACTACTCATGGCTTGCTTCAAACTTAATCTCCTACTTCTTACATCTCTCTGTGCTTTCCTTTTCCTTTCCAACCCAGCGCACTGTAGTAGTAATTTTCTTCTCTCGCGTCTTTAAATTTATGTTTCTCTTTTGGTTACTTTTTCATAAAATTTAAAGTGTTTCACTAACTTTGATTGAAGCATGCATCTTATTTATGTTTCTGTATTAAACTTTGATTGAAGGAAATGAATTTAAATTTTTTGAAGTTTGCTTAATGATAATGATTAACACTTGATTGGTTGGGTTAGACAAAGTGGACAGTGTACTGAAGGGAATCAACAGCTACAGAGAGATAAAGAATGTTGCACCACTGAACAAAAATGACAAGGCAAGTTGTTTAGCTGATGAAGTTGCTGAAGAAATACAAGACACACCATGTGAAAAAGTGAATCAATACTACCCAACTTTTGGTCCTGGTGGAAACCAAAGAATTCCTAATTTGCAAAGACATATAGATAAATGTGATATTAACATGAACACTACAACAGATGGAGTCATTCTACCTGTTTGTGTGCCTAAATTGGAACCAACTGTTGTGCTATCTAATTACACTCATAATGATATCTATGCAAAGTTTCTCAACAATTCAAAGTACACTGGAGTTGGACTTAATTCTGAGGATGATTGGATGGTTCTTGTTCTTACTACTACTACACCTACTGGAACTTTCTCTGCAGCAACTTCTCTTCATGCTAATCTTGTTTCGATGGCTTTCTTGTTTGTGGTGATTCTCATCATCAACTCCAAACCTTGACTGCTTTATTTCTAGATTTTTAATGCTTCATTATGGATAATGGATAATGTATCAAGTTTAATTACTCTTCTATAATCTCTCACATGTCCATCACATTATTTTCTTGCTTGTTGTATGTTTAGTTCAAAAAACTGAATCATATCGAAAACAATATCAGAAACAAACACTTCATCCTTAGAAAACAACTTTCATCACTAAGCTTATTTTCTTATGGCCTCTTCAGGAAGGGAAAAAGATATGTCTGGAATCTAGATAGATATGTCTGGAAATTTATAAAGGAGCTAATGTTTTGGAAATTATGCTTCTGTCTAGTTTAGGAAGGATGTATTCTCAAGCAGCATGTTGAATTCACTTTTAAGCTAGTTTAATCCTGGATGGTTGTATCACATGACATTTAACTTATCAGTTTTGCAGAACTATATCCATCAAAGAATTTCAAGCATCTGATATGCGACCTCTTAATGTATTAGAAGATACTTTAAATTATCTATTGGGCTTGCTGGATTCTAAGGAGCATCCGTTCGAAGTAGTTCATGACTTCATCTTTGATAGGACAAGGTCTATACGTCAAGATCTTACTATGCAAAGTATTATAAACAAGAGAGCTATTTTCATGTATGAGGGAATGGTATAATTTTTTGTCAAATGTCTTTGATTCATATGTTTTCTTCTTTTCATCATCTATCAATTCAACTTTTCTCTTACAACTGTGTTAGGGTACATGATTGAAGTTTCACTTCTGATGCTTGATTTGCAAATACCAGTTTTGAAGTAAATTTTGAGGTTTATTTATCTGATCCGTACATTTTATTTAACACACTAGATGAATATCTATAAAGAAACTGGTCTTTCCAAATACAAGTCCTACGCTGGGCTAGGGGTATTAACACCAAGAGTATATTTTGATTCAGCTTCACAGCCAAGGGCTTAACAGAGAATAACATAAAATGCAAAAATAACACTGTCTCAACTCAACACTTTCAATGCTAATTCCACAATCAAAATCCAAACAACTATAACCTGTTCAGTAAGTCCAATGAAAAATGCAATACAACAGAATAAAATCACAAGAGTGTTCTACGAAAGATAATATTTGTCATAGAGAAATGAATGATCATTTTATCACCAACACGCAAAGTCGCAACAACAGTTCAAATTCAATTGCAAAAGTTCACATAGAACAAAAGAAAAAGTGAAGTAAAATTTAACCTAAATAAAGAAACGCAGAAAAGCAAAACGGTTGAGAATGAAATAAACAACAAAAAATAGAGAGAGAAAGAAAAGAGAATACCCTATCAATGAAGCGAGCGTCAAAATTAGCAGAATGAGAATGAAGCGAGCGTCAAAATCAGGAGAATGAGAACGAAGCGAGTTGGAGATGGTGGTAACGAATCCGAATGAAGCGAGTTGGAGAAGAAGATGAACCACGTCCACGGTGAGGAGGGAGGAGACGAGTTAGACAAAGATGAACAATTGCATGTATAAAGTGGGGTTTTGTATAAAGTGGGGTTTCTGATAACCAATTTAGGGATTTAGAAATTTTTTAATTACCTTAGACAGCGCTTTCAAGAAGCGCTGCTAAAGGTATTACCTTTAGCAGCGCTTTAAGGCTTTAGCAGCGCTTTAGTGTAATGCCTTTAGCAGCGCTTCCTGAAAGCGCTGTCTAAGGTATACGTTTTATCACACCTTTAGCAGCGCTTTTGGTAAGCGCTATCTAAGGTATACCCTTTAGCAGCGCTTATTCTTATTTTTTTTATTTATTTTTTATTGAAAACCTATAGCAGCGCTTAGGGAAAGGAAGCGTTGGCTATGATAAAGCCTTTAGCAGCGCTTTTAGTAAGCGTTGTCTAAGGTATACCCTTTAGCAGCGCTTATTCTTATTTTTTTATTTATTTTTATTGAAAACCTATAGCAGCGCTTAGGGAAAGGAAGCGTTGTCTATGGTAAGGCCTTTAGCAGCGCTTTTAGTAAGCGCTGTCTAAGGTATACCTTTAGCAGCGCTTACTCTAATTTTAAAAAAAATATTTAAAACCTATAACAGCGCTTATGGCATAAGCGCTGTCTATGTGGCGCTGTCTAAATTCAATTTTGGCATAGTGCCACCTAATACTATGATGAATTTCGACCAATAATGATAATTAGTTATGAGAAAAAGAAATAAAGGAAGACAAGATAAATATTTCTGCAGAGTTTCTCTCTGCCCACAAACTGTGGAAAACTTTCTTAATCACTTGCAACTGTAAATTATGTGACACATATGAATTAAAATTTAACACACCACCTAATTCATTGTGTCTAAACTGTCTATGTTCATCATGGCCCTTAGCTTTCTGAATATTTCGACTTGCACTCCCTTCGTCATGATGTCTGCAATCTGATTCTCAATTCTGCAGTGTTCCAAATTCATCTTCCCATCTGCTACCTGCCCTCGAAGATAATGGAACCTCATTTCGATGTGCTTACTTCGACCATGTGCTATTGAGTTCTTTGCCAGATTAATAACTGACATGTTGTCTATCTTCATGGTAATTGCTCCATGATCTTTCCCTGTTATCTCTTCGACCAAGTTCACCATCCAGGTTGCTTGACATGCACAAAGAGAAGCAACTATGTATTCTGCTTCGCATGATGATAATGCCACTACTGGTTCTTTTCTCGAATTCCAAGCAATTGGTGCACCACCTAGCATAAACACATATCCTGCTGTTGACTTTCGATCTTCAACATCACTACACCAACTCGAATCAGTGTATCCCACTAACTTGCATTCTTTTCTTTTATCAACTGCAGGAAACAAAATGCCATAATCGAAAGTTCCTTTGAGATACCTTAGTATCCTCTTCACTGCTACTAGATGTGATACCTTTGGCTTCTACATGAATCTACTTACCATACCTACATTGTATGCTAAGTCAGGCCTTGTATGACAAAGATATCTTAATGGTCCAATAAGTCTTCTGTATTTGGTTGGATAAACATCATCTTCATCTGCATCTTTCGACAGTTGTAGTCTTGGTTCTGCAGGTGTCAAAGTTGAGTTGCATTCTTCCATCTCAAACCTCTTGAGAATTTCTCCTGCATATCTTCTTTGATGCATCATTAAACCTCTACTGCTCTTGTAGAATTCGATACCAAGGAAGTATGAAATCTCACCCAAATCAGAAATTTCGAATTCCTTACTGAGATCACCTTTGAAGTCTTCGATCTCACTCTTGCAGCTACCTGTTATCAACAAATCATCTACATAGAGACATAGTATAAGCAATTTACTCTTGCTTCTTCTTACATATACTCCATCTTCAGTTGTGCACTTCACAAATTCCTCCTCCCTTAGAAAACTATCAATTTTCTTATTCCAAGCCCTTGGAGCTTGTTTCAATCCATATAGGGCTTTATATAGCCTGTACACCTTTCTTTCTTCGCCATGTTTCACAAACCCAACTGGTTGTTTAACATAGACTTCTTCATCTAAGGGTCCATTTAGGAATGCACACTTCACGTCCATCTGACATATGTGCCAACTGTTGATTTCTGCTAGTCCAACAACCAACCTGATTGTTTTGATCCTAGCAACAGGTGCAAAAACTTCGTCGAAGTCTATTCCTTATTTCTGTAGAAATCCTTTCGCCACAAGTCTTGCTTTGTGTCGAGTTACTTCACCTTTCGAATTCGTTTTCACTTTGTATACCCACTTGAAATCAATTGCCTTCTTGCCTTGAGGCAATTCGACAAGTGACCAAGTGTTGTTATCTTCGATAGACTTTACTTCTTCGTTCATTGCTTTCACCCACTTCGAATCCTTTAATGCTTCAGCTGCATTAACAGGTTCGACATCTGCATAGAAAGCATAATGTACCAGCTCACCTTCATTATCTATTACATCATCTGATGTAATCACACAATCTTGCAATCTTGCAGGCATGCGTCTTGTTCTTTGAGGTCTGCTTGTACTTGGTATATCTGCTGGTTCCTCTTGTCGAACTTCTCTTTCGACTTGAGTTTCTGGCTCTTCGAATAGGATTCCCACTGAATCTTTCTTGAAATTTGTAGTCCAATCCCATTCTTTAAACTCATCTATGATCACGTCCCTGCTGATCACAATCTTCTTGTTCTTTGGATCAAACAACTTGTAGCCTCCTGTCGAATGATATCCAACTAGAATCATTTGACTTGACTTATCATCAAGTTTTCTTCTCAACTCATCTGGCACATGTCTATGTGCAATAGATCCAAATACCTTTAGATGACTCAAGCTAGGCTTCACACCAGACCAACATTCTTCTGGAGTAATTCCTTCTAGCTTCTTTGTAGGACATCTGTTCAAAATGTATGTTGCAGTCGAAACAGCTTCACCCCAAAACTCTTTAGGTAAACTCTTGCCTTTCAACATACTTCTCACCATATTCATGATGGTTCGATTTTTCCTTTCTACAATTCCATTTTGTTGTTGATCGGGACTTTATAAGTCTGTCGGGATACTAACTGCAAGTATACAGTTCAGTCGTTCTAGTTTTAAAAGATTATCGAACCCACAGAGACTGAGGATCAATCGCATACGATCTAATGCTACAGTTTGTCTAACTAAGCGATGAATATTCGATTTTTGGGGGAAACAGTTTAATTAAAAATAATAGTACTAATTATACCGGTATGTGATAATCGGACTTAGGGAATTCGGTGAATCGCTTGGCCTATAAAGTATTTCGGTAAAAGCTAATTGTTTAAAAACCTGAGACATACATTCTCGTGTTTATGAAATAAGTCATGCTACTAAACCTAGTGGACGCACTTTAAATTTAATAACACTTTTTGAAAACAATTTGAGTTTAATTAATTTATTAAAACACTCTCGTGTATTTAAAAATCAATGCTTCGTTACCACTATCTGGGTTGAACCTCAGCTCTCGCATGCAGGTTCTTGCCTTAATTAATTTCCCACTCTCGTGGCAAAATCGTGTTAATTAACCTCTCACTCTCGTGACAAGGATAGTTAAATTAATCTTGGAAATTGGAAACCAGAAATTGTTTTATAAATATTTTTGGCCAAGGTATCACTGAATTCTTTCGGTTCTTACGGTCACATATCGGTATTAATAATTTAGCCAGACATAATTAACTTAACAACAATACAGTTCAAAATATAATTCATAGCAATAATTGGCATAATATAAAAACTGAATGAATAATAATTGCAATATAAAACCTGGAATCAAAGTTGCTATGGTAATCTTGAAGTATTACAATAATCTAATCTTCGAGCTTGATTTGCAGTAAATAATTCGTGTTAATTCTTGAAAGAAGAATTAACACTTAAAACTAAAAACTAAGACTTTGAATGAAAATTACAGGAACGTGAAAACAATATTCCAAAACAAGGAAAATGGAAAATAACTGCAAAAGAAAATAATATTTGTTCTGAGGAAAATTCTTCGACCCTTGAACTATGCACTGGTACACATATATATAGCATAGGAAAATCAGCAGTTCAGAATTCTTGATGAAGTCTTCAATGGAGAAAATATAGGAGCACTAATACTGGTGGCAGGAAAATAGGAGACTCAGCAGAAAAAGGGAGAATGAGTCTACCCTTAATGCCCACGTCTCAATCCATGTATAACGTCCACCTTCACGCGCGTGACGGTCGTCAGAGGTGGGTGACGGTCGTAACGCGCTGAAGTAGTGCATTACGCTCGTCAGTGGTGTGTGACGAGCGTTTCTTCATGTTGGGGGGTGTTACGCCCGTCACAAGGATGTGACAACCGTCACTGTTCCAAAAATCTAAACTTTGTATTTTTTTAATTCTTTTTCTCTTTGTTTATTGTCTAGCCTTCTTCATGTTGTCCTTTTCCATCGGTTTGAGTCGACAAATGTTATACCTATAAAAAGACAAATAATCTCAGAATAATCGGGGGTTAGACGACTTAATGAAATATAAAATCGGTAAAAAGCATGGTAATTATATGATATGTTTTCTCGTTATCAAATTCCCCCATACTTAAACCTTTGCTTTTCCTCAAGCAAATAGTCATTCGAAAGGTCGGAAAAGTTTTTGTCAAGCGCATAAGCATGACATACCTTGGATTTTTAAAGTAGTTTCGGGAAGTCCTCGTTGGTTCGGCCGATACTTGAGTAAAACACTAAAGATACACTAATGTCACAAGCAATAAGCTTAGCCGTAGACTTCCATTTCAAACGAGCTATCCAACAATTTTGTTATAATTCTGCCCGGAGTTCCTCGTATCTATTTCTCCCGGTTTCGTTCTGGCGCAATCACATTAAGCCCTTCGTCTTAGCACGCACGTAGTGGAGTAACCGGTTAGTGACTTTGATCCTTTTATCACGGGGTGTCTGGTACATGAATGTGGCAACCCTACATATGTTATCCAAATTGGAGGTTGTAGGGGATCGGGCCGTAGCACGCCCTACCGAGTTCAGAACCAGATACCTCTGAACCAACCAACACTGGATTCCTTCTTTATTTGCTTAGCTCTTATATGTGCCCGTATATTTTGGTACACAAATTTTCTTTTCTTTTAGCGGCGAGATAGGAAGGATATTTTTAGAATCAGGCATCAAACACTTATATTCATCGATTCTCCACGTGGTTTATGTCAAGACGGTGCTTACTGCTAGTATAAACTACTAGGGGTTACTTCTAGAACTTGAAACTCCAGATATCGGTACAATGGTTATTGAAACGGATCGCGTAAGTAGGAAGTCTACGGTGTCAGAACCGTATCGATCTTGTTATGTCGTTTTCGGCTTCCTCAATCGGGATTTCGTTAAAATAGGTATGTCGGGCTAATGCGAAAATAAAAATTTTTCGGTATGGCAAAATAAAGCGAAGAATTTGAATCGAGACATATCGTAAAAATTTACTAGTTTATAAAAGATTGAAATGTACCTCTCCCACACAAAATCCGACATTGTCCTCAATGTTGCGGTATATATGCGGGGAAGTACAATTACAAAAACAAACGGAAAAGAAATGAAACAGAAAAATAATAAATTACATAGGAATTAAAGAATGACTACTGGTGACCACGTCCTCTACTCCTGGTGCGAGAGCGTCTGGTAGGAGTGGCTTCAGTGTCGGTGTCTTGGAAGCCAAGGGTGCTCACGTCCATCCTCAAGGCGTTAAGCTCTGACAGGGCCTCATCTAACCTCTCATTCATGTTGCGCTGCCCAGTCAAGATCTGAGCGTTTTGGGCGCACAGAGACTCAAATTCCTCGGCTTGCCTCCTCTCAAGCGCCGCATTCATTTGGTTTTGCATGTGGAGGGCGCGGAGGATGTCTTCAAGATTAATAAGAGGAGGTGCAGATGAGGATCCTGGGATGTCGTGGACTGAAGGAGCACTATCCAACTCTTCTTGTATTTCGTTTGCAGCGGCTGCATGTTGGTCTTCATGGGCAGGTGCATGCTCTGCGGGAATTTCAGGATCGAACAACCAGTTTACTCGGTTACTTGGATCGATTCGGTCCCTGTTCGGCAAAATGATATTCTGATAGAAAGTGTTCCTGATTACAGGGTGGAATCTGCCGTCTTCTCGCTCGTAGATGAGGTGTGCTGCTTTGCAGTGATCCATAGTTAGCAAAGCCGGTGCCATAGAAGGCAAGGTTGCGAGAGCAGTACCGTAGTTCAGACCAATGGCAAGTGAAGTAACCAGCCCTCCGAAATAAAATGGTTTTCTACCTCTAGCACAAATAGAGTGGATGTGAGCAAGTAGGAATGGGGCGGCATTGATCTTTTGCCCAGTGAACACGCAATGTAAAAAGAAGAGCTCCTTGGAGTTGAGCTTATGGTTGCTGTCGCGGGCGAAGATTGTGTTGCTAAGGATGCGATGGAAGTAGCGGATGGTCGGATTGTGAATGTGGGTGGCATTCGTCAAACTGTGCCATAAGTTGAAAGCCTCCTCACCAAAATTATCCGGCACCCGGAGATGAGCACCTTCGTCCGAACAAAAGCCTAGAAGTCTCGCGATGTCGGATTGAGGCAACTCGTGCTCAATGCTAAACATCCGAAATTTTTCCAGGCCTGAAAGTTGGTTTGTGACACCTGGCGGAGTGAGGTAAACAAATGAACTCAAGAACTCAAGAGTAAGAGTTTCGTAGATCGGTCTTGGTTCGCGGCACAGGTTCCACAAATCCACACTTTGCAATAATCGGCGGACACTATCGAGTAGTCCCAAACTCCTTAGGCAGTCGATGTCAACGTACCTTGTGGGTTGGAGACCTCGACGTTGAAATTTCTGAAACTTTGCTCATTGATTTTCTCCTTGTTCACCGATTCGGAAAGTGAGGGTGGGGGCTTGTGGGTTGTTTGCCATGGTGTAGGAGGATTAGGATTTTGGAATATGAAATTGGGATGCGGTGTGGACGGTAATTTGGTGTTGGAAGTTTAGAAGTTAGAAGAAAAATGGAGTGAGTGGGTAGTTTTTCGTGTGATGTGGTAACAATAGAGGAAGTGGGTTTATGAAGGGGATGGTTGAAAGCTGGAACGGTTCTCTGTAATAGCCGTTCTGATACACTGTTTGCGTGACGGTCACAGGGCTGTTGGGGTGTTTATATTTTTATATTTTATTAATTTCTTGGGAATAAGGTTTGAAGTATATATATTTTTCAATTTTTGAAATATTTTAGTTAACAAGAGTTTTAAATATAGAGGTGATCTAATAATTTAAAGTTTGTAATATTTGTTACCAGTACATAACGAAATAGAAATATTGCGTATAAACATAGACCGTAAATAAAACAGTAAACTGGAAATGAAAAGAATTGAAAATTAAAATAAACTTTAATTGAATAAATTCATGACAAATTGTTTCAAAGTAACTAGGAATAAAAAATGATAATGTTGAAATAATAACTAAAATCCCTCCCACACTAAAACTAAACAGTGTCCCCACTGTATGTACAAATGCGAGAGAGAAAAGAAAATGAATAACAATGGCAACTCTAGCCACGGGGAGGCGGAAACATATGCTAATGCATGTAGTCCAACTGATCAGTCACCAAGTCCATGAAGGTTATGAAGTCCACCCGAAGAGATGTCAGCTCGCCCCGCATGTCAGTAATTGCCTCATGTAAGGAGTGCAGGGTAACAGTAGGTGGAGGTGGAGTAATCTCAGGAGCCTGGGTCGCGGTCTCAGCGGAAGTAGCCTGTTGTTCCCAAGGATCAGGGAACTTATGGTATCCTGGCGGTGTAGCAGGATCTTCATCAGCATTAGTAGTGTTTGGAACCTCATAAATGTCAACCGTAGATGGTGAGGAGGGCGGTGAAGCAGGATGGTGAAGGTCAAACAGCCAGTTATCTCGGTTGTGCACACTGGTGATAGGGTCTGGAAGCTTAAACTGGTGGACGATCTGATGATTAACTAGCAGGTCAAATTGATCTGGTCCAAGGTTTCCGATCATGCTAGTGTTGAAACAGAATGCAATGTCCATCGGCTTTATTCCATAAAGCGGGGCAGATCCGAGCATAGGCCGACGGAGTCCAATTGCATTAGATAGCATGGTAACTAACCCACCCAACAAGATCGGTGCATTTGGAGTCTGGATGATACACTCCATATTAGCGAGCATATAAGCTGCACCGTTCACTGGACGGCTCTGGGATGCACAATACATAATAAACAGCTCATCGCGGGATACATATGTGGCATTTTGCTGTTTGCCAAAGATGGTGTGGGCGATGATCTTGTGGAAATACCTGATAGCCGGGTTATGGATGCATTCAGAGTAAAGATCAGACGGCTCAGGATGGTTATTACCAGCGATGCTTCCCCAGAAATAATCAAGATCAGATTCAGGCAAGAGGTTCTCCTGTGTCATACTGATAACATCGGGTCCAAAAGGGAACCCAAGCAGCTGGCTAAACTCCCGGAGGTTATAAGTGTAATCCATGTTAAACATCCTGAATGTGATCAACCCACGGTTGAATCCCATCCCATGATTTGGAATGAAGCTCAGGGTGCTTAGGAACTCAAGGGTCAGCCTCTTGTAGGTACAGAACCGTCTTCGGATAGGAGCAGTGTCCCAGCCAATCTGATGCATCAAGTACATGACACTCTCACGAATGCTAAGGTCGGTCATAGCATGATCATCTGCGTAGATAGTAGGGCACATATCCCGTTCACCCAGGTCCGCAAATCGTCTTCTTTGGTGTCTGCTTCGCAATTTGACATTCATGAAGTTTACACAATCCATAGCGCTAAATATGAAAGCAAAAGAATTACCCCCTGAAAATATTTGATAAATGTTTGAAAAAAGAGAAATTAAGTAAGTATTTTCGGGTTAGGAAATTGCCAAAGTTAAATTAAAAAGAAAAAGAAAGATGAAAGGGAAAAATAAAAACAAAAGAAAAATAGAAAGGAGTAAGAGATGCAATCATGAAAATGTTTTAAAGATTAAGAAAAAGAAAAGAAAAATAAAAGCATGTTAAAGTAGAAAAAATAATTAAAGTAAAACATGGGTTGCCTCCCACGAAGCGCCTTTATTTTATGTCGACGGCTCGACAGTTAACACCTATTCAGTTAGGTATTTGGGGTAGGCGGCTCACTTAACTGAAGATAAGCCGAATAGTCGATATTTCCGACGTTAAAGTAGTGCTTTAGGCGCTGGCCATTAACTATGAATGGTTCGATAGAACTGCCTTTAATTTCTATCGCACCACTTAGGAAAACTTTGTTAATTTCGAACGGTCCGGACCATCTGGAACGTAATTTTCCCGGGAAAAGTTTCAGTCTAGAGTTGAATAGGAGTACGATGTCTCCTTCCTTAAAGTCTTTCCGCGAGATACGCTTATCATGCCATTTTTTGTTCGTTCTTTATAGATTTTAGCATTTTCATAAGCGTCTAAACGCAACTCTTCTAGTTCATGGATATCTAACACTCGTTTCTCGCCAGCACTCTTATAATTTAAGTTAAGGGTTTTTATGGCCCAATAAGCTTTATGCTCTAATTCTACTGGCAAATGACAAGATTTTCCATAAACTAACTTGAACGGCGTTGTTCCGATAGGGGTTTTAAAAGCTGTCCGATATGCCCAAAGAGCATCGTTTAGCTTGGAGGACCAGTCCTTTCTGGATGAAGTTACGGTTTTCTCAAGGATTTGTTTTATCTCCCTATTTGACACTTCCACGTGTCCGCTCATTTGAGGATGGTATGGTGTGGCTATGCGATGTTTAACGCCATATTTGGAAAGTAACTTTTCGAAGATTCTAGAGATAAAATGGGAGCCACCATCGCTGATCACTAGTCTTGGTACACCGAATCGTGGGAAGATAATATTCTTGAATAGTTTTAGTACCACACGTGTATCGTTTGTGGGTGCGGCGATGGCTTCAATCCATTTTGATACGTAGTCGACGGCTACCAAAATATATTTATTTCCAAAAGATGCGGGGAAAGGTCCCATGAAATAAATTCCCCATACATCGAAAACTTCTACTTCGAGGATTCCTTTTTGCGGCATTTCATCGCGTCTAGATATATTTCATGTGCGTTGACATCTATCGCAGTTCATAATTGCTACGTGGACGTCTTTCCATAAGGTAGGCCAAAAGAAGCCAGCTTGAAGTATTTTTGCACAGGTTTTTGACGTACTAGCGTGTCCACCATAAGGGGCGGAATGGCAATGGGAAATGACGTCGTCTATTTCATCATTGGGAACGCAGCGATGGTAGATACCATCGGCGCCTCTTTTAAAGAGTAATGGTTCATCCCAAAAGTAGTGTTTAAGGTCATGGAAAAATTTCTTCCGCTGTTGGTACGTCAAATCAGGTGGTAAAACACCGACAGCTAAATAGTTGACGAAGTCAGCGTACCATGGTAATGTGGTGTTAGTACAAATGGATTTTACTACCGCAGTTGTTAAAGGGTCATTGTGTCTATCTAAACTGTCGGTAGGTTTTATCTCTAGCTTAGCAATGAGGCGTTCATAAGGGAAGTCTTCATTTATAGGAACACTCTCGGTTTGGATTCCATCTAATCTCGATAAATGGTCAGCTACCACGTTTTCAATTCCTCTCTTGTCTTTTATTTCTAAGTCAAACTCTTGTAAGAGTAAGATCCATCTGAGTAGTCGCGGTTTGGCGTCCTTCTTGCTTAGTAAGTATCGGATCGCAACATGATCCGTATAAATAATGATTTTAGCGCCTACTAAGTAGGAACAAAATTTATCCAACGCGAATACCACAGCTAAGAGATCCTTCTTCGTAGTGGCGTAATTCATCTGTGCGGGATCGAGCGTTCTGCTTGCGTAGTAGATAGCGTGAAGCTTTTTTTCTTTGCGTTGTCCTAGGACTGCGCCTACAGCATAATCGCTCGCATCGCACATTATTTCAAATGGTAAATTCCAATCAGGAGGTTGCATAATAGGTGTTGAGATTAAGGCCTTTTTAAGTGTCTCGAATGCATTCAAGCATTTATCGTCAAAAATAAATTCAGCCTCTTTCATTAATAATTCGGTTAGTGGCTTGGTGATTTTAGAGAAATCTTTTATAAAACGTCGGTAAAAACCCGCGTGTCCTAGAAAACTTCGTATTTCTCTAACTGTTTTGGGTGGTTGAAGGTTTTTGATAATTTTGATCTTTGCTTTGTCGACTTCAATCCCTCTGTTTGATACAATGTGACCCAACACAATTCCTTGTCTTACCATGAAGTGATATTTTTCCCAGTTGAGCACTAGGTTGACACTGACACGGTGTTTCAATACTAATTCAAGATTTGATAAACATCAGTCGAAACTCTCTCCACAGACAGAGAAATCGTCCATGAATACTTCCATGATTCCGTCTAAAAAATCTGCGAAAATCGCCATCATGCATCGTTGGAAAGTTGCAGGTGCATTACATAGTCCAAATGGAATTCTCCGGTATGCAAAGGTACCATAGGGACATGTGAACGTAGTTTTCTCTTGATCATCAGGATGAATGGGAATTTGAAAGAATCCTGAGTATCCATAAAGGTAGCAGAAATGGGAATGTTTGGCTAAACGCTCGAGCATTTGATCAATGAATGGTAATGGGAAATGGTCTTTGCGCGTAGCTTTGTTTAATTTTCTATAATCGATACACATTCTCCATCCTGTTTGAGTATGTTGTGCTACTGATTCGCCTTTTGTGTTCGTTATAACCGTAATGCCTCCTTTCTTAGGCACCACGTGAACTGGACTGACCCAGTTGCTATCTGATATTGGGTATATGATGCCTGCCTCTAGAAGTTTTTGCACTTCCTTCTTAACGACTTCACTTAGGATAGGATTTATTCGTCTTTGATGTTCTCTAGAAGTCTTGCAGTCCTCCTCCAGCATAATGCAGTGCATACAGAGAGAAGGTCTTATTCCTTTAAGATCTGAGATATTATAGCCTAACGCGGTTGGATATTTCCGTAACATACTAAGAAGTTTTTCGGTTTCGATCTCTCCTAATTGGGCATTGACTATAACTGGTCGTTCGAGTTCTTTATCTAAGAATTCATACCTAAGATCTTCAGGTAATGTTTTAAGTTCTATACCAGGTTTCTTATTAGTTGGGTCAGGATCGGGCGTTAAGGCTAAACATTTGCTTAGGTTGGCATCTAAGTGTTCTTGTTTCCAGTCTTCGTTCTTGAGGATAGTTGGTGTCTGAATTTTCAGCATCTCAAAATAGGTGTCCTCTTGGCATTCAAGTTCTTTGACACATTCATCAATGATATCTTGGAGACAACATGAGTCATCTATAGCAGGGGCTTTAAAGAATTGGGAAAGAATGAATTCTACTTTTTCTTCTCCTACCTCGAAGGTAAGTTTTCCTTTCTTAACGTCTATGATGGCTCCTGCAGTAGCTAAAAATGGTCTTCCTAGTATGATGGGAATGTTTGAATCTTCCTTGATGTCCATTATTATGAAGTCAGTCGGTATGTAAAATTGTCCTATTCGGACATGAATGTTTTCTAGCATACCAACAGGAAATTTGACTGACCTGTCGACTAGTTGTAGGGACATCTTGGTAGGTCTTATGTCGCCTAATTTGAGCTTCTCGCAAATAGATAAGGGCATTAGACTGACACTGGCTCCTAAATCGCATAGAGCTTTGTCTATGACAGATTTTCCAATTACACATGGTATGGAGAAACTACCAGGATCTTTTAGCTTTGGAGGCATGTTATTTTGAATTATGGCGCTACATTCGGCAGTTAGCATAACGGTTTCGTTCTCAACGATTTTTTTCTTATTAGCCAATATTTCTTTTAGGAATTTAGCATATGACGACATTTGGGTTATAGCTTCTATAAACGGAATAGTGACGTTTAATTGTTTCAGAAGTTCTACAAATTTCTTGAATTGTCCCTCATTCTTGGATTTTGCAAGTCTTTGGGGGTATGGAATTGGGGGTTTATATGGTGGTGGAGGCACATAAGGTTTTTCTGAAGCCTCTCTGTTCTCATGCGCGTCTTCCTCTACATTTTCAGATTGATCTTTTGACTTCTCCATTTCTTTTTCGGGCTTTTGATACATGGTCGGGTTTTGGAGTCTAGGATCTACCGGTCCATCAAGGGCTGTCCCACTTCGTAATGTAATAGCATTTGCATGTCCTTTAGGATTGGGCTGTGGCTGTCCAGGAAATGTACCAGCAGGTGTGGCAGAACTAGCTTGGTGTTGTGCTACTTGGGAGATTTGGGTTTCTAACATTTTGTTGTGAGTTGCTAGGGCATCTACCTTATTTGCTAATAGCTTCAATTGTTCACCGGTGTGAATGTTTTGATTGAGGAATTCTTTGTTTTGTTGGGCTTGATTAGCGATAAAATTTTCCATTAGGATTTCAAGATTAGATTTCTTAGGAATGTTAGGAACATTAACAACGGGTTTTTGATACCCTGGAGGTACAGCAGGTGCTTGGCCAGGTGCATATAAAGCGTTATTGCTCTTGTACGAGAAGTTAGGATGGTTCTTCTAACCAGGATTATAGGTATTGGCATAAGGATTTCCTTGAGCGTAATTTACCTGATCAACTGATATTCCTGCTAAGATTTGACATTTGGTTCCAACATGACCAGGAACTCCACAAACTTCGCAGCTTGGGGTAACTGCAGCCACAGTAGCTGCAGGAGGCAAGGTCAAGCTTTCTATCTTTTGGGTAAGAGCATCTACCTTAGCATTAACTTTATCTAGGCTACTAACCTCGTACATCCCGCCTTTGGCTTGAGTTTTCTCCACAGATGTTCTTTCTCCTCCCCACTGATAGTGGTTTTGAGCCATGTTTTCAATGAGTTGGTTAGCTTCGTCATAAGGCTTGTCCATCAGTGTACCACCTGCGGCGGCATCTATAGATAGTCTTGTGTTGTACAAGAGTCCATTATAAAATGTGTGGATTATCAGCCATTTTTCTAATCCGTGATGTGGGCACATTCGCATCATATCTTTGTAGCGCTCCCATGCATCGAATAGTGATTCAGTATCCTTCTGCCTAAATCCGTTGATTTGGGCTCTTAGTGCAGCGATCTTGCTTGGGGGAAAGTATCGTGCCAAGAATACAATCTTCACTCCTTCCCACGTAGTGACAGAATTTGATGGTAAGGATTGCAACCAAGCCCAAGCTCTATCTCTTAGTGAGAAAGAGAAAAGACGTAATCTTACCGCATCTTTACTAACACCGTTCGCTATAACTGTGTCGGCAAATTAAACGAATTTTGTAAGATGTTCATTCGGATCCTTAGAAGGATCTCCAGAGAATTGGCGTTGTTGGATAGCTGATATCAATGACGGTTTCAACTCGAAATCGTTTCGGTTTATTGCTGGAGCAGCAATGCTGTTATGGGGTTCTTGTTGTGATGGAGCTGCGTACTCCTTCAGTGGACGGGTCCTTTGTTCTTCGGCCATGTCTAATTCTGGATTGGTTTTGGTTTCAGAGGAAGAATTAGAATCTGTTTCAGAATCAATCTTGATTTCAGGTTTAGGTAAAGGAATAGCGTGATTTAAACAGTAATCCCTGACTGCACGTCTTACGGAAAGAATGCGTTCAGGTTCGTCCGTCGATTTGTCAAGTGGTTCGCCTTGTGAGCGAGTCCTTGGCATACAAATCGACAAAGGGGTGTCTGTTGCCTAGTCTAAACGTGCAACAGAAGAATCGTAATTAATTGACTACCAGTCCCCGGCAACGGCGCCAAAAACTTGATCGGGACTTTATAAGTCTGTCGGGATACTAACTGCAAGTATACAGTTCAGTCGTTCTAGTTTTAAAAGATTATCGAACCCACAGAGACTGAGGATCAATCGCATACGATCTAATGCTACAATTTGTCTAACTAAGCGGTGAATATTCGATTTTTTGGGGAAATAGTTTAATTAAAAATAATAGTACTAATTATACCGGTATGTGATAATCGGACTTAGGGAATTCGGTGAATCGCTTGGCCTATAAAGTATTTCGGTAAAAGCTAATTATTTAAAAACCTGAGACATACACTCTCGTGTTTATGAAATAAGTCACGCTACTAAACCTAGTGGATGCACTTTAAATTTAATAACACTTTTTGAAAACAATTTGAGTTTAATTAATTTATTAAAACACTCTCGTGTATTTAAAAATCAATGCTTCGTTACCACTATCTGGGTTGAACCCCAGCTCTCGCATGCATGTTCTTGCCTTAATTAATTTCCCACTCTCGTGGCAAAATCGTGTTAATTAACCTCTCACTCTCGTGACAAGGATAGTTAAATTAATCTTGGAAATTGGAAACCAGAAATTGTTTTATAAATATTTTTGGCCAAGGTATCACTGAATTCTTTCGGTTCTTACGGTCACATACCGGTATTAATAATTTAGCCAGACATGATTAACTTAACAGCAATACAATTCAAAATATAATTCATAGCAATAATTGGCATAATATAAAAACTGAATGAATAATAATTGCAATATAAAACCTGGAATCAAAGTTGCTATGGTAATCTTGAAGTATTACAATAATCCAATCTTCGAGCTTAATTTGCAGTAAATAATTCGTGTTAATTCTTGAAACAAGAATTAACACTTAAAACTAAAAACTAAGACTTTGAATGAAAATTACAGGAACGTGAAAACAATATTCCAAAACAAGGAAAATGGAAAATAACTGCAAAAGAAAATAATATTTGTTCTGAGGAAAATTCTTCGACCCTTGAACTATGCACTGGTACACATATATATAGCATAGGAAAATCAGCAGTTCAGAATTCTTGATGAAGTCTTCAATGGAGAAAATATAGGAGCACTAATAGTGGTGGCAGGAAAATAGGAGACTCAGCAGAAAAAGGGAGAACGAGTCTGCCCTTAATGCCCACGTCTCAATCCATGTATAACGTCCACCTTCACGCGTGTGACGGTCGTCACAGGTGGGTGACGGTCGTAACGCGCTGAAGTAGTGCATTACGCTCGTCAGTGGTGTGTGACGAGCGTTTCTTCATGTTGGGGGGTGTTACGTCCGTCACAAGGATGTGACGACCGTCACTGTTCCAAAAATCTAAACTTTGTATTTTTTTATTCTTTTTCTCTTTTTTTATTGTCTAGCCTTCTTCATGTTGTCCTTTTCCATCGGTTTGAGTCGAAAAATGTTATACCTATAAAAAGACAAATAATCTCGGAATAATCGGGGGTTAGACGACTTAATGAAATATAAAATCGGTAAAAAGCATGGTAATTATATGATATGTTTTCTCGTTATCAGTTGTGGAGTATAGGGTGGCACCACCTCATGCACAATCCCTTCCTTTTCACATAATCTGTCGAAGTCTTTCGACACATATTCTCCTCCACCATCAATTCTCAAAACTTTGAGCTTTCGACCACTTTGTCTTTCGACCATAGACTTAAACCTGGTAAATACTTTGATCACTTCACTTTTCTTCTTGATCAGGTAAGTCCATAACTTTCGACTGAAATCATCTATGAATGTAACAAAGTATTTGTTAGCTCCCATCGAATCCACCTAGATTGGTCCACATACATCAGAGTATATGACTTCAAGACTAGCCTTCAATCTGCTTCCTGCATCCTTGCTGAAGTTATTCTTGTGTTGCTTCTCCTGCACACATTCTTCACATACTTCGTTTGGAATATCAATTTCAGGAAATCCTGAAACCATATTTCTTCTCTTCAAATCTCTGATGTCTCTGAAGTTGAGATGACCTAGTCTATAATGCCATATCCATTCATCTCTGCTAGTTGCAGTCGAAAGGCACCTGTGCTCCATCACATTTAGTTCAATCTTGAAGGTTCGATTCTGAGACATATGAGCCTTCAAAATTAATCTCCCATTTTCATCAATGACTCTCATCAACTTATCTTCGATTGACACTTTATAATTCTTTTCGACCAACTGCCCTATACTGAGAAAATTGCTCTTCTTGCCTGGTATGTACAATACATTTGAAATTACTGACTTCTTGCCATCTTTCCTCATGATCATAACATCACCAATACCTTCAGCTGCTAGGGTATTGTCATTTGCAAATTTTACCATATTTTTCGTTGAGGGTTTTATATTGACGAACCAGTCTTTCCTCCCAGACATATGTGATGAACATCCTGAATCCAAGTACCATTGGTCATTGAATCTATCTTCATCTTTTGTTGTGACCATCAGCATCATCTCTTCTTCTTCTTCTTCTTCATGTTTTGCAAGCTTTGCATCACTTTCTTTATTCTTTCGTTTTTCTGGACAATCACTCGAATAGTGACCATACTTCTAAAAATTGTAACATTGAATGTGACTCTTATCAGGTTTTTGACTACCACCTCTTCCTCTATTTGCAACACCACCTCTTTGGTTGCCTTGGTATGGTCTTCTTTGATTCGACACGTCTCCTTCGATTTGGTTTCTTCTACCATTCGATTTGTTGTAGCCACCTCTACCTCTGTTGAAACACTTTCCTTTGCCTTTGGTCTCTTTTGCTGCATGTGCCTGCAAGGCCACATCACTCTTCGATTTTCCTGCAGCTCTTTCGTTCATTCTTTATTTATGAGATTCGAGCGTCCCTTGAAGCTCTTCCTTTGTCAATTTCGACAAGTCTTTTCCTTCTTCTATCGCCACCACTATGTGGTCGAACTTAGGAGCTAAAGATCTCAAGATCTTCGACACAACAACTCTTGTTGTTAACGCTTCTCCACATATCTTGATTTGATTTACTAGTTTTGTAACTCTAGTGAAGAAATCAGATATGTTTTCACTGTCTTCCATCTGAAGCAGTTCATAGGTCCTTTTGTGAGTTTATAACCTCACTTCTTTCACCTTCTCAGCGCCTCCAAAAGACTTCTCAAGGATCTCCCAAGCTTCTTTTGCAGATTCTAAATCACTAATCTTTTCGAAATTGTCTGGGTTGACACATTGATGAATTATAAATAATGCTTTATAACTCAGCTTCTCAGATTCTGTGTATTTCTTCTTTTCTTCTTCTGAAGCGTTTTCGCCAAGCGCTTCGACTCCATCTTTTACAAGGTCCCAAAGACCTTGACACTTTAATAGGACTTTCATCTGTTTGCACCAATTCTCATAGTTGTCAACTTTCAGAATTGGCAGCGTTGCTGGATAGTTTGCATTCCCATAACTTGTCATCGTGAATTCTTCAATTGTTCTTGATTGACACTTCCCTTGAATCGAAACAAAAGCTCTTGATACCAGATGTTGGAAATCCACCTAATACTATGATGAATTTCGACCAATAATGATGATTAGTTATGAGAAAAACAAATAAAGGAAGACAAGATAAATATTTCTGCAAAGTTTCTCTCTGCCCACAAACTGTGGAAAACTTTCTTAATCACTTGCAACTGCAAATTCTGTAATTACAATGAATTGTCTTGCTTGACTTGCTTTGAAAAATAGGGGTTACTCCCTCTATTTATAATTGAGCTTACACCCTAAGCCCAAAGCCCAAAATATCTTTTTGTTACTAAATCAAATCTAATCAAATCTATTCTAGACTTAAATCAAATCTATTTAAATCTAAAACAAATCAAATCTTCTTTGACACATATGAATTACAATTTAACAGAACCAACATGGCGGAGAGATTGGTCGCGTAGTAACAACAGAAGAGCGTTTCACTGGTTGTGGGTGATAATAGACCCTGTTTGGAGGTTTTAATGGTGTTTTCAGTATCATATTTAGCGATGTATCCAACACCAAAGTCATACCTGAAAGTGACGTCAAAAGTGACGCTGGAAATGCCAGCGGAGTCAGAAACACTGCCGGAGAAGATGCCATGTAGATTGTCGGAGAAGGAAGCACTGCCAAAGAAGATGTCGGAGTCAGAAAAATCATTTTTCTTCTTTTCTGCTTGATGTTTTGTTTGTGTTTGGTACAGATCTGTTGGTTTTGGCTCGAGAACTGCTTTAGCCGGTAAACCTGAGTCTGGCGGTTCTGGTGACAATGGCGGCGACGATGTATCAGTTGTAACCATTGAGTTCTTTTTTCTCTCCTTCATAACCGGTCTCTTGTTAATCATTTCTCTCGCATCTTGGATCTATTTTTCTGCATAATGTAAGTTTAGATCTGACAATTCTTCGTGGTCTTTCTCAACAGCTTCAGGATATGATGTTTTGAGAGAAAAATTGAATGCTTGGATCTGCTCTTTTAAATTTTACATCAATTTGTTTTAAGTTTCAAAATAATTAGTTATAGATTCTTGAATAACCTTGAATGTGTAAAATGTTTCAACTGGTTGTGAGGAAGAATATTGAGTTTGGTGATGATTGTTGATGTGTGTGGAAAAAGGTGGGTTAGCTGTGGTGAAAGTATTGGATGGTGATGGTTGGTCATAGTTGTATGAAGAATGAAAATTTGGTAGAGGATGGATGTTGTAGGATCATAATGATAGTGATGATAGTAATTGTGTGGAGGAGAATTCAAGTCAATGAGAGCAACATTTGTTATGAACATGTTTTTGAGACTAGAGAGAAATTATACTAAAAACTAAACTATTCTAAAATTAAATTTTCCATTCATTTGATTGATGATAATTACATTTTCCAAACACCTATTTATAACATTAAAATCAACTATCTAGAACCTTCTAAAGGGTAGTGAATCACTACTATTAATCTTAATGGATTTATATAAATTGGGTTTGACTCATTACATTCCATTCATCTTGAAAATCACCTTGCTTATATAAGTTGGGCTTGACTCATTACACTTATTTTGTTATATTATCTGCGTATGGATTATTATTGCGGTAGATCATTTATTTTGGTTGCTACTATTCTTTGTCTCACAAATTGATATTGAATTTTGTCACAATTCACAATAATAGCTTATATGACTAGCTTATAATTTATTTTCTAGACGCTATTTTAAATCGTATTTTAACTTATAACTTATAATTTATCATTTTTCTTCCATTTTTAACCTTATTATTTTATTTAAAATCCACTACTATCTTTTATAATTTATTTTAATTTAAAATAAAACAATTATATATTAAATGTTTTTTTTTTCATTTTAATTCATCAACTAATTAAATCGTTATTTTATCAAACACTTAAATTAACTTATTAGTTATAAGTCGTTAATCATTATCGACCATCAGATATAAGATATTAGTTCAACCATTAATTATAAACTATAAGATATCAACTCACTTATCACTCAATCATTATTTTTATCAAACATAACTTATATCTCGTAACAAAATTAATTTGTATCTTCCATAATTTTGTTTGGGGATATGTTAATGTTGAATATTTGTGTGGTAAAATTTGCAAATTCACCTTTAAAAACACACGTTATATTCTTAGAATTTAAAATATATTTTTGGAAATTCAAATAACTTACTTAGAAGTCTAGAAGAAAATAATTTTACTAAATACATTGACATAAACTGTATTGGAACTCATAGTCATATCCTAGCCCAGCTTTCTCTATCAAATCCTAATAAATTCTAGATAGAAGTAGTTTTCAAACAAAACTCGTTTATATTAATTCGATCACACCCAATCTCTAATTTAAATTGGACTAAGTCATACAAAAGACTTTCCTCAATAAAAAACAATTATTTATATGGTGAAAATGATGGATTATTAGCATGTGAGCTACCATAGCACTACAAGTAAATTCATAGGGCCATGGTAAAAAATCATAAGATGCCATTTAGTTTTACTTTTTTTTCTTATTTGTCAACTAAAAAAGTACAACACTTCTGTATTCAAATCTACTTTAACTAATTTTAGAAGACATGACGTGAAGAAAAAACAAAAACGCGTGAACATGTAAGGCGAGAAACTTCCTGCGTGGATTATTTCTATATAAACTCACATCATTGACTTCAACAAAATCACGCTATGCTTATAAATTATAACAATTACTTTACTGCACAAATTAAAACATATCAATACAATGGACTACAAAACTTTACAACTCAATCTCTCATCAGCAAAAGATCTCAACAACGTTAACCTCTTCTCCAAAATGCAAGTTTACGCCGTCGTTTCAATCTCCGGCGACCCGGTCAATAACCAAAAGACTAAAACACCTCTTGACAGAGAAGGAGGCGCTAATCCTGCTTGGAATTTCTCCGTTAAACTCACATTCAATGAATCTCTCGCTCGCCAGAATCGTTTGACTCTCGAAATCAACCTTCGTTGTCCCGGCAGCCTCGCCATCGATAAAGACGTGGGTAGCGTCCAAGTTCCTCTCGGTGAGCTTCTCAAACAGACTGGTGACGGGAAAACCTTCCAACATGTTAGTTACCAAGTTAGAAAACCGTCTGGAAAACCAAAAGGTTCCTTTAGTTTTTCTTACAAATTCACTGAGCCGGTGAACCACAATCATAAGGTGGAACCTGTTATGGTTACGGGTTATCCTTCTCCGGCGGTGGGGTCAGCTTCTGCACCTTATCCTATTGTGTATCCTCCTCCTCCGACTCAGCCGCAATATCCGACCGAATATACGTATCCGTCGCCTTCACCGTTGTACGGTGAGTATCAACAAACTCCGGTTAATTATTTTTATCCGCCACAGAACGGCTATGTGTACCCGCCTCCACAGGGAGTACCTGTTGTAAATAGCCATTTTTAATTTTCATTGTATTAGTTTTTTTTTTTTCCTTCTTCTTTGATTTTGAGTAGTTTTTTTGTTTAGCATATATACACGCTTGCATATATGTTTATGCACATTTTAGAAGCTGTTACTTTTATGGTTTTTGATATAGGATAGGACATAAAACCAGAAGCTTCTTTTGTATGTATTTGTTGATTAGGACAACGAAAATACTCCCTCCTTTCACTCTGTTATAAAAAAAAAAATGAATTTAAATTTTGATCATTATTATAAGTAAAAGTTATTAATTTTTAGACTAATTAATGCTTGTATTACTATTATAATTTTATTTTAGTCAAAAACATTTAATGTTGGTAGTGGACTCATCAAATATAACTAAGGATATTATAGTAAATTTTACTTTGATTCATGAAATCAAAAAACTTAATTATACCTAACTAACTTTCTTAATATATGTGAAATTAGTTATTTTGACTTATAATTATAGTCGGAGGGATTAATCGAAAGGTATGTGCTAGATAATTCACATCACAACTTTGATTTTCATTATTAGTATCCGGCTAGTTGGGGAAAAAGTGAATGTTCAATTAATGAGAATATATGGAATAAGTAACGAGTCATTCTATTCGCTGACTAGTTTATATATAGTTGTTCTTACTAAGTTGACCGCACGACATTTATTATATGTCTTTATTGGCTATGGCGGTTATGACAATTAGGTTTCCGTGTTACATCATATAACATGTTTGTTTAGTACATCTAGGATTCAGTCGCATAATATTAGACAAATCGTTACCTGACTCATGGCTGATTAAGGTCAGTGTTTATAGAGTTGAGTCGTTTTTAAAGTTTGGTGGTCTTTCCCTCTCAACATACTATGGCAAGCTAGTCAATGTGGCCCTAGGTCGTATTTATCCCACCTCGAGTGGTTTGAGAACTCTTTGAGGGTTCAACATGTTCTAGAGTGAGCGATTGGTTCTGTTAACTTAAGACGAGCTTGAGATATTACAAATATTGGTACACAATCCTTCAAGCACGAAGTCTATAAGTGATTTGAGTAATATTTGATAGTTCACATTTCTGAGACATGCAAGGACGAAATAATTTAAGCAATATTTGACAGTTCATAGTCTCTCAAGCATGATGCTAGTAAGAGTTATTGACATAAGAAATATTTGATCATTCACGGTCTCTCAAGCACGAGACCTATAAGGGAAAAGTGATTAAAGGAAGTAGTATAACGGTTCATAGTGCCTCAAGCATGAGACCACTAAAGACAAAGACATGATAGTCCATAGTTTCTTAAGCACGAAACCTGCAAAAGGTCAAAGTGATTGACGGTAAAACCTATCATTCCGTAGTCCTTCACGTGCAAGGTTTGCAAGGGGAGAAATGCTTAATAATTTGTCCATGGCCTATCTTTAAGGTATGTATATATACTCGTTAACCAGTTGAATGTGAAGGATATCAAGGTTATAATCTCATAATGGTGTGTATGACTCTATTCTAAAGTTGTTCAAAGAAACATGTCATTTCTTTAGAAGACATTCAACAACATTTGGGAAAGATAAATAATTATGTAGGACCAGACATTGTTATGTAGCGTGTGGTTGTATATGCGTCACTTACAATCACAGTTCGGTAACCATCGTAATAAACTATCTATCACAACGGTTGATGTGAACAACTGTTGTCATAAATATAGTGGCATGAGTTTGATACCCAACTACAACCAAAATTAAAGCGCATAAAAACTAGCATTTCACCACGGTTATAAGTTCTAACCGTTGTGATATATGTAAGAGTTTATTATAAAATATAGGATTGCTTGTTTTTTCCCGTCCCTCATTAACCATATACAACCATTCAAATAGACTTCTGAGATAATAATTAGAAAAATTAAGTTATTCTTGAAAAACAACTTAAAAGATCCAATATTTTTCGAATTGCAGACATCCTGTAAATCATGATTTCCTCTTTAGTCTATAGGATTTGATTTAATCCCAAATTCTTCAAGTAATATTGATAAATGGATATCAGTCTGAGTCTTTCACATAAAATTTGATTTCCTCTTCTTTTCTACTTAATTTTTTAAACATCAAGATTTGTGTGAAAGATCCAGACTGACACCCATTTATCAACATTTTTTTGAAGAATTTATGGCATTGAATGAAATTTTATACGCTAAAGAGGGAATTATGATTTACAAGATGCATGCAATTCAAAAAAATATTGGATCATCTAAGTTGATTTTCAAGAATAATTTAATTTTTTTAATTATTATCTCAAAAATCTATTTAAATGAATGCAAGTTTAATGAGGGGTTAGTTAAACAAGCAATCACATATGATATAACAAACTCACTAACAATATTTATCAACAAAAATATCAAATTAATTTACATAGATTTGGAGAACTTAATAACTAACCATTATAAATTAAACTTCATCTACTGTCAACCTGTATAAGAATTTAAAGTACAAAACTTTGCAAAGTCACAAGAAGCTTCTTTCTTGTGACTTAGCAATGTTATGTTCTTGTTTTGAGAACATTTATCAACAACAACATACAACAACAAAACAAATACATGCAACAAAATAAAAACACAAAAGCATACAACATCACAAGTTATATTAAATTTTTTCAAGAACACACCTTTTATTGAAAATAATCATGAAACTGTAACAAATTATGAAGTTCATCTAGTTTGTGATGTAATGAAGAAGAAATATAAGATAAATGAAGTTTCCACAACAACTTAATACTTCTTGTATTTTTTTTTCTATTGCAACACAAACCATATGTTCTTCATCGGACTTCCATCAACCATCCCTTTCCTACCATCAAATCCTACTATATGCTTTTTATCATCCTCTTAACCATCCAACACCATAATCTGCAATGAAACACAACAAAGTTCAACCATGAGCATCATCACAATACAAACACATATATCAGCAAAACCCTTAAACTCTAAAACTATAAATCCTAACTTCTATGTATCAATAGAGAGATCGAAAAAGGGAGCATGATAACATACCATCTTCATCGTCGTTGGAGTTTGCACCATAAGTTGCTTCTTGTTATTGTTGCGCTTAAAAGTGAGACCACAAAAACATTTGATTTTAATCCATATCAATATTTGGAACATTCACTTTTATGCTGCTTGTTGTAAAAGAAAGAATGGTTTTTATCTGCAGTTTTAGAGAACCTTTTAGAGAGATGATATGTTCGGCTTTTCTTTAGAAAGAAACGTATGATAAGAAATGGGCGACGTCTATATATAAAAAAATATCACTTTTCCCCACGGTTTACAAGACAAGCCGTAGTGGTATAGCTTTTAAAGACAAAATATATCACGAGGGTTGGACATAAAAACCATTGTGATATCTTTTTTTCTTTGTTAAAAATAAATAAAAAAGAAAAAGCACACCTTAACGTTAAAGAAATAAAATTTTTGTGGGCGCTGAGGTTCAAACCCATGAAAGCTCGAATGTATCACTACGGTCTGACCATCCACCATTATTATATCCTAAAAAATTTTAATTAAAAATTTAAAAAATATTAGCGCTTGATTTTAGATATGTCACCACGATGTTTGGAAGAAGCGTGGTGACTTGGACATTGTTGTTTGTGCGTTTTGTAGTAGTGCCTCAAGCATGAAGATTGTAAGTGATTTGAGTAATATTTGATAGTTCACATTTCTGAGACATGTAAGGGCGAAGTGATTTAAACAATATATGATAGTTCGCAGTCTATCAAGCACGGTGCTAGTAAGAGTTGACTGACATAAGAAATATTTGATCATTCACGGTCTCTCAAGCATGAGACCTATAAGGGAAAACTAATTAAAAGAATTACTATAATGGTTCATAGTGCCTCAAGCATGAGACTAGTAAGGAAAAAGACATGATAGTCCATAGTTTCTTAAACACGAGACCTACAAAGGGTCGAAGTGTTTGACGGCAAAACCTATCATTCCAGAGTCCTTCGGGTGCAAGGTTTGCAAGGGGAAAATGCTTAATAATTGGTCTCTGACCTATATTTAAGGAATGTATATATACATGTTAACCTAGATGAATGTGAAGGATATCAGGGCTATAATCTCATAATTGTGTGTATGACTGTATTCTAAAGTGATTCAAAGAAACATGTCATTTCTTGAGAAGAACATCTTGGTCACACCTTAGCGGACCCTGTTTCACAGATAAATATGATGAACAATATTGGGTAGGAATATGAAGTAGAGGAAATGTCTAGAGGGAGTGAATATAAAGTTTTTAAAATTGATCGATTTTGAAAAATGAAGTATCATAGTTGTTCAAATGCAGGAGTCTTAAAGCAAAAAAATAGAGACCTTATGCTTTAATTGGAAATCAATCACGAATGCAAATACACAATTCACAAATTTCTTGGATTGATGTGATATTATGTCCAAAGAGTTACAAACTATAATGAATTGACTACCCCTAAATTACACAAGATGTGTTCTTTACAAACTAGCAATTTTCTAAGGGATTCTAGCACCACTAATCCACATATTTTAATGAACACTAAACCATAAATAGATTCTAATTCTAACAAAACCTGAACTTATGTAATAAATCTCTACCAACAGAAATTAACGATAAAATAAACTAAGAAACGATTACCTAAACATGCAATAACTTATGAAAATTAAATGAGAGAGAGAGAGAGAGTACACCAAGATATATAACAATTCAGGTTTATCATCCTTGCAAGAGCCTACTCCAGTTTCCAATTGTTTTCCATTCAAAGTAGATATTCCAATATGTTTTGACAAATATTACACGAGTTCATACAATCACTAATCCACAATAATGCTGAGAAAAAATAAATCTCATATTTGAATCTTGACTTATTTACCACTTAATGCCATAATCTCTGAAATATTTACTCGATTATCAATTCTTGAATCTTTATGCTTCACCAACCAACTTCGAGTCTTCGTGTGTGACAATCACCTTTGATCCCACCGATTTCTTGAGTGATGAATTGTCCAAAGATTGAGAAGAACTCATACCCTATCTGTAGACTTCTACACAACACTACCAAGGTCAACGTGGAGAGAAGAACCTCGTTCTTTTCATTGGAATTTGTCACAGCCAGTCACAACAACCATAATCTTGCAAGCTTCCTGAAAATCTTTAGTGTTAAATATGTTTTTGGTCCCTAAAAGAATACCAAATTTTGTTTTTGGTCCTTATAAAAAAAGACATGATTTGGTCCCTACAAAATTATTATGCACATACTTTTAGTCTTTGTTGTTAAACCAATGTGTATTTTTGAATGATTATTTTGTAGACATGTTTAAAATATTATAAAAAGTTCCTCGAAAAAAACTCAAAATTTGATTTTTAAGTCGACATTTTCTTTACTTTTATCATTATGTTTTAAAATTTCAAAAAGTGTTATATATGTTTTTGGTACCTATAAATATCTCAAATTTCATTTTTAGTCCCTATTAAAAAAATGACAAATTTTAATACTTAAAAAAATTTATTCATGCAGTTCTAGTCCCTGCTATTTTCTAAAATTTTAAAAACTGTTTACCCTTAAGCTTTTAATTTTTGAATAATTTTTTGTATATGTGTTTAGAATACTATAAAATGTTTTTTTTTTACCAAATTTTAAATTTTTTTAAAATGAGAAGAATTAAATATGTATTTTTTAAATTTCAAAAGATATTGGTAAAAATAATGAAAATATCAATTTAGAAATCAAATTTTGAGTTCCTTTTTTTTCGAGGAACTTTTTATAACATTTTGAACATATATGTAAAATAATCATTCAAAAATACACATTAATTTAACAACAAGACTAAAACTACGTGCATAATAATTTTGTTGGAACTAAAACATGTCATTTTTTATAGGGACTAAAAACAAAATTTGGTAATTTATAGGGACCAAAAACATATTTAACCCTTTAAAAAATCATATTTAATTCTTCTTATTTTAACAAATCCTAAAATTCGATAAAAAAACATTTTATAGTATTCTAAACATGTATGAAAAAAAATTATTCAAAAATTTAAAAGTTTAAGGATATAAACAATTTTCAAAATTTTAAAAAACAGAAGAGACTAAAACAACATGGATAAAAATTTTATAGGGGCCAAAACATGTCACATTTTTTATAAGGATTAAAAACAAAAGTTGAAATATTTATAGGGATAAAAATATGTCACCTTCAAGAAATGTTAGTTTCAAGACACATCTCACTTAACAATTACAAATCTCCATAATTAAGATCTAAAATCAAACTAGAAATTTAAGATGAAAGAAATTTTTTTTGCAAGAGATTTTGAGTTTTCAAAAGTTAGAGATTGTTGATTTCATAAAATCACACTGTTGGTTATGAGATTGCTTGATGAAAATGAGATGACAAAAATAATTTATATGTCCTGAAGGTAATGAACAAAAATAGGTGAAAATGGTGGTTAGATTCGAGTCAAGAACATTTATGATTTGAGTCAAATGAGCAAATAAAGTGGAATAAGATCAACATAAAGAAAAATGACCTATTTTATGTGATTCAATTCATATTATAGATCTGATACGAGTCATGAAGGCTCATTATTCTAGTCATGTACAAAGCTTGATTCAAATCAAATTGGTTAGAGCCAAACTGGAAACATATAAAAAGTTTGTGATTTGAGTTATGTAGAAAGTGTAATTTGAATCAAATGAGGCAGTGGCTAATATGAGATGTGTGATTCGAATCATGTGTAACTTGTGATTTGAGTCACAATGTTGCATGATCTGAATCATGTGTAAACTATGATTCGAGTCACATACACCAAAAATTTCTTATTTTCCCTTGTTTGATTTGATTCGAGCAATAAATTTAGAGCTATTCGAGTCACACACAATAAATCTCAATATTTCAAGTTTTTCATAATAGTTTAAAATTTCGCTTCCCACATAACCTGAATCAACCTCAACTATGGTTATTGTTCCATTAACTTAAGCAATTGACTTAAATAATGATCATACTCAAATACAAACAATTGAATTATGCGTGCTAAAATGAATGAATTCAAAACTTAATCCAAAAATATACAATTGTGAAGGAGGCTCAATAAACAATAATAAATGAAACAAAAGCTTATGAGACAAGTAACAAAACCGTAATGAGGTTATCCCCTGAATATATTAGAGACATGCAACTCCAGTCTCTCCATTTTTTATGCTTGGCAAACTTTCCCTTGGAATTAAGTCGACTTCGAGTCAAAGAAAATAAAAGCTTGTACTCCCCCTGAAACATTACACATAAAAAACAACATAAAATGTATAAAAAAATTATTGACTCACATTACAACTTCTCTCCCTTTGACAAGATCAAAAAGAGATAGATGGTAATGAGTCTAAAATACCTAAAATCTAGCAGCAAAGAGAAATAATTCTAGATGAACACGTGAGCTAAAAAGCTAAGAAGCATATACAACATCATAAATTAGTTATAGAACACAAAGGTAGACACGCTATATATAGAAAACACGCAAATAAATGCACAATAACACATCTACACAAAAATTAAGTGATCAAAACTATTATGAATGGAAGGTTAAATAATGCATGAATAAGTATAAGAATGCTCAAATGCACATAATTAACAACACTCGTTTAAAAAGACTTTAATTGCAACGATGAAAACCATGCTATAGATGAATGCATAAAATAAAGAATATAATAAGCAAACAAATGACCACGTGAAGAATAAACATACACACAATGATATAACCAGATACAAGTTACATAGACATACCAATGGAGTTGATGAAATTGTAATTTTATACAAGAGATTAATAGTGAAAAAGAAAAATACATATAGCAAATGAAACTAAAATAGAAATCCCGATCTATTTAAGACACGAGAAATCCAGGATTCCCAATTCTCTTTAAATCTTGTGAAAAAGTTCCAATGATAATGATTTTATAAAAATGTCAATAAGCTGATATTTTGTATCAACGTATTCAAAGTAATTTTCCAATTTTTTTCAAACTCAACAACACTTATTGATGCAGACTGAGGAACTTGAATCTATTTGCGTTTCACTAGGAAAAAATCATTCGCATTTGTAGTTTGTCCTAAAAATAAGTTATGGAGTATTTCACTTAACCTACCTAGCGAGAATCCACTCGCCCAACAAATTAAGAATAAACTAATTTACTTAAAATCACCAGTAAAATATTTTTTCTCAAATCACTTTCACGTCACTTCCTTGTTTCACCCGAAGTAAAAATTGAGGAAACTCTAAAAATCACATTTTCCATAATCACTCAAATTAAAACTCATTATGGATAGATCGTTCATTTGGGTATCACTTAAAATTTCTTCCCTCGATTTCATCCCTTTGACCATCATTGGACGGCCATGAGGCTAAGTCCACCATAAGCTACATGCGCCTCTACATACACAATCACTCAGCCCCCCCCCCCCCCCCCCCCCCCCCCCCCACCCCCCCCACCCCCCAAAAAAGTGTGTTTGGGCCTAGCCTTGTTCCTTCAATACACCCCTGTTTTACTTGTTAGTTACCAAAACGAACTCCCCATGCCTATTGGGTCTGAATTCAATATCTGAATTCAGGCCCTGACTTCTTACACCCCCGTCTTTTACTACTTAACTAAAAAACGCACCCCCTGACTAATTTCAATATTTTCTATTTTTTATTATTTTCTTAGTTTCTATGTTTTCTTATTTTATATATTCTTTATTTCTTATTCTTATTGTTATTTCTGTTTTATAATAATAATAATAATAATTATTATTAGTACTCATTTTTATTTTCGCATATATTATTTGTATTGTTATTTAAATAAATCATTTTATTTAGAAACTCATGTATATATTTTTATATTATTGCATTAAAATATTTTTAATCATGTATTAATTAAGAAATTTTATAATTAATATGGTTAAAATATATCTAACAAACACTAAATCTTTTTTCGCAATAAACTAATTTAAACAACTAATTTTTGCTAAAGGGTTCCAAATATATTTTGACCAATCGCACATTTAGTCCAAAATTCTGGGTTGTTATTTTCTTTATTTATTTATTTATTTCATTTATTTATTCTTGTATATTTTTTTATCATTAGATATTTACTGCGTGGCGGGACTTTTATTTCAAAAAACTATTTTCAAATAACCCTTAGAAAGAAGGTTCATCTATTAGCTTAAGGGATACATCATCCATGCGAGTTTATGTGACGACTTCGCCTAGAGTTAGTGGAATTCCGTAAAAGGAATACTTATCGAGAGATATCCTCTTGACGAGTAGGACTTTGGAATTCCACCCATGATTCTTTGTAACGACCTTAACCAAAATTTCATGACGAGACCTTTCACGACTTTGAGACGAGAATCTCAGCCTGTAAAGAGGCTCCACCTAAGGGAGGCCCTTGTGACTTTTTCCTCTGGTGTTATTCATATTACCCTTAAGGAAGCCACCTTTTGAGAGGGTACATTAATCGTAGGTCAAAATTAAGAGCTTACCTTATAAGGGTACCTATCACAAAATCCCGTCACTAAACCAGACATCCATGCCTTCATACACTTCATATATTCATCATCTGTTTCTTTTATTTGTCTTATTCACAGGGTAAAAAAACAAAAGGCAATAAAATCAAGATTTTAGTGATTATCTTTGAAAATGGATACCAGAGAGAAAAAATTTATTTGCGTCAATGCCCTCAAGCCTAACATTTCTGAAGTCAAAGCCATAAAAGGGAAATTATCCAAAAGAGCTCTGAAGATGTATGCTCGCCGCTATGGGGATACCATTGACTTGACCAGAGTAGAGGTTCAAATAGATGTTGTTTCTGCCCTCGTTCAGTTCTACGACCCACCGCTAAGATGATTCACCTTCTAAGACTTCCAGCTAGCGCCAGCTCTGGAAGAATTTGATAGAATTATGAACTTTTCTAAAGAGAAGGCCTATGTGGGTATCGAGAAAACTATTGAAGTCAAAGTCTTAGCAAAGAGCTTAGGGATCCCTTATTCTGAGTTAGTTCAAAATTACCAAAGAGAAGGCCCAATACAAGGAATCAAAAGAATATACCTAGAAGCCAAGGCACTCGAATTCTCTAATTATAAAGAATGGGAGCCTTGTGTCGATTGTTTAGGGTTGCTTGTGTTTGGTGTAATTTTATTCCCACAGACTGTGGACTATATTGACCCTGCGGCCATTAGCATATTTTGGGGTGCGAAAGTCTTTAATACGGATCTAACTCCCACTCTGCTTGCTGATATTTATTACACCTTGCATACAATGTATGAAAAGAGAAAAGACACTTTAAATTGTTGCATTCCACTTTTGTATACCTGGTTCATGGCCCACCTTTACAAAGAAGACTATATGATTCCCAACTTAACCAAACGCGAGTGATCTAAGAAATTAAGGTCTCTCACTGCAAACTCGGTATTATGGTATGCAAGGAAGCTGGATATTGGAGATATCACTATTAGCTGCGGGGACTTTCCTAATATTCCATTGATCGGATCTCTAGGTTGTATTAATTACAATCCTACTTTGGCCCTACGACAGTTAGGGTATCCTTTGGAAGATAGACCTTCGGACGAACAACTCCAACCATTGATCATCCACGACATGGGTATAAAGGACCAAGGGTTGCTCAACAAGGTTATCCAGACTTGGAATAAGGTTAATAAGATGAAAGCCAAAAGAAAGAATTCCATAGAAAGAGAACCCTACACTAGATGGGTCCGAGATAGGGTACAAATTATCAAGTTTCCATTCGATATAGATCCAGAGTACAAGTCATAGGTCCCAGAGGTCACGCCTATATCCTTGGAAGAAATCAACGATATGAAGAATGCCCTAAAGCAAGCTCAGAGGGAAAAAGAAGAATTAGAACTCAATCTGACCAAAGAAAAGAAGCAGATGCAGCTCATACTTAAGTTAAAGGACCAAAAAATTAAGAGAGATCAAAAGGCATTGGAAAAGGAGAGTCTCAAATGGAAGCGTACAACTGAAGGACTTTTGAGTGCGACTTTCAATCTAGATTCCCACAACCAAAGGTTAGAAGATGCTGCTACTGAAGTCGAGAGGTTAACCAAATGGTACGAAAAGGCAACACATGACAAGAAAGTGTTACAGGAAGACCTAAGAGCCCAGATCCAAAGTTTGGCGCAAGCTTCCCTAGATCAAGAAGATCAAATAAAGTACCTCACCACCAGACTTTAAGACAGCCAAGAATCAGGGGTCAAAGAATGCCTTGAAAGGATAGAGGCAGAAAGACTCCTAACTCAGAGAACTGAAGAATATGAGCAAATGTGCCTAGAGGTAGGAGGTCTCCAAAAAGATTTCCTTATTCAACAGAGGCTTTATACGAAGTTGAGGGTTGAAAAGATGTATTGGGAAGAGCAGTATACGAAGATTTCCCAAGCTGGGAGAGATAACCATAAGATGATCCCACATCTTTATCAAGAGTATCGGTATTACAAGGACAAACATGAAAGGCTCGCCTTCCTAGCCAACAATCTCATTGAGGATATCCCTAGAAGTTTGAGAGATGCAGAAAGTGTAATGGTTCCTCTTCTAAAGGACGTTGAAGACTTTCTCAAGCTTTGTCGAGCAACGGTCAATGGTTTCAGAGCAGACATCCACAAGTGCACCTAGAAGATGTATTTCCCTTTGTTTATTTTCATGCAAACAAGTTTTGATTCAAAGTTGTAATATTTTTCAATATCTGGATTATGTTACTTTCAATAAAGGCATTTTGTTTCCGTATCTCGTTTGTGTATCTATTTCTAAGATATTCACCAAATAAAAAAAAGAGATAAAAGAAGCAAAGGATAAATATATACCCAAGTGAATATGGCATTAAAAATAAGAAACCATTACATGTTCATACATAATCATATGCATGCATGTATTCGCAAACACTTGCATTTCATACCAAAGCTCATCTTTTTCAAAATCTCTCCAGTTAAACCATTGGTAGAAGAAGATCACCACCTCCTTGGCCTCCATATCAAACAAGGGCCTACCAACAAAAAGTAATGGAACAAATCAAGGAGAATCAGGTTGCATTCAAGGAAGATCTCGACCAAGTAATGGGTGATATGAGTTTAATGAAAGGAAATTTGAGTCAAGTTCTCCTAGCGTTGAAGAACATTATTGACAGATAAGATCAGATTCCCAGGGTAGACTTTGAAAAAGTAGCTCAAACGATTGGTGCATCGAGCGGTCACCAACTAAGAAAAGAGACAGAGACGGGACCCCAAAAGTCTGTCATGACCCAACAAGAGACAAGAGAAGATGAAATCGAAGGTTTTGTCCCACCATCATCAAAAGCAGGGGCATCACATACCCTACAAATTCCAATCAACAATGCATACCACTACCTGGACCTACGGTACCATGACCTAGAGGATGTCAATCAGGCACCCTTGAAGACAAATGGTACTCATGATGTCGATAACCCACTGGTGATAAATCAATATAAGGCTCTGGAAGAAAGGCTAAAAGTTGTGGAAGGTTTTGATGCTTTCGAAGTAGATGCTCTCAAAATGGGCCTAATTCCTAATGTAGTAATACCGCTGAAGTTCAAAGTGCCTGACTTTGGAAAATACAAAGGGCTTACCTGTCCAAGAAATCATTTGCGCATGTATTGCAGGAAAATGCATGCCCATGCCCACGATCAAAAGTTGATGGTTAACTATTTTCAAGATAGCTTAAGCGGGGGCATCTTTAGACTGGTATGTGCAATTGGAGCGAGTTCACATTCGAACATGGGCAGATCTTGCTAATGCTTTCTTAAAGGATTACAAATATAACCTGGACAAGGCGCCTACCCGCATGCAACTCCAGAATCTATCCCAGAAGAAAGAAGAGTCTTTCAAAGAGTAGCTCAGAGATGGAGGGAGATGGAATCCCGTGTGCAACCACCGCTGTTGGAAAAGGAGTTAGTAGATATGTTCATGGGAACCTTGCAAGGGTTGTATTATGAGAAGATGGTTGGAAGTACATCTTCAGGATTCTCATACCTAGTGACTACCAGAGAAAGAATTGAGACTGGAATAAGGAGTGGGAAAATACCAGGGGGCCATCAAATACCCCCTATAATACCAAGAGGCTTGCTTCAAACTTCCCAAAAAGAAAAAAGGGAGAAATTAATGTTGTAACCTCAAAACCAAGGGCACAACAACCATTAATGATCCCACAAGAATAGCAACAAGGCAGATTTGGAAGGCCGTGGAGAAATTTTGATCACTCCCCATGTCCCCTAGCCAATTATTACAGCACTTGGTCAAGGCGTCCTTGGTGGAATTAAAACCTCTAGCTCCTCCAATCGGGCCACTCCTGCGAAAGTACAATAACGATGCCAAATGTAAGTATCATGCTAATTCTTCTGGGCATACCATAGAACAATGTTAGGCGTTCAAGCATAAAGTTCAAGATTTGTTAGAATCTCAAGACGTCACTTTTGAGAAGCCTAACATCAAATCAAATCCCATGCCTTCGCATGGTGGACCGACAATAAATGCAAATGAAGTAGTCATTGACTTTGGGGAAACTAGATAAGAAAAGTCCCCGATAAACTTGTTGAAGGAATATTTGTGGGAATGTGGGTTCTTGTTGGAACATAATGAAGCCTTTGAAAGAATGCTACAAAAGCTAGTGGATCAGGGGATAGTCCAATTCGGATCATACCCTGAAGAAAAATGTGTAGCAGCGATTGAAGGAAAGAAGCCCTTGGTAATCCCTTGCCAAGGCCCAAATCTTAACAAGAAGACTCTAGTGATCCCTTGGGAAGAATCGGCAGAAACCCCAGGGATGGACCCAAAGAAGGTCCTCCAAATATCAGCAGTTCCAAAGGCCACAATGATAATTAAGGGACCGTCACCTATCCCTTATGAAAGTAACAAAGCAGTACCATGGAGTTATGACTTAGTCGTGTACATTAACAGAGTGAAACAAGAAGATGGGCCACCGTTAAGTCAAGGACCTGCAGTTTCAAATATAGCAGGGACAGGGGGTATGACCCGAAGTGGTCGAGTCTTTGGATCTGAACCACCAAAGAAGAAACATGAGACCTCAATAAAGGACAAGGGAAAATCAATGGTGGAAACGAGTCAAGAGAAAGAACCTCCAAGCAAAATTTTTATTGATTAAGAGGCAGAGGAGTTTCTGAAAATAATCAAAAAAAGCGATTACAGGATGGTGGACCAACTTCACCAAACCCCGACTAAAATTCCCATACTCTTGTTGCTCATCAATTTTGAGGCGCACTGAAACTCTTTAATGAAGGTACTGAGTTCAGTCCATGTTGAGGAAGAGATTACTGTGAATCAATTTGACAATGTCGTAGAAAATCTAACATCCGGATCATATCTCGGTTTTAGTAACAATGAATTTCCACCACAAGGCCAAGCTCACAACAAAGCACTCCATATCTCTATGCAAATATGTACTACCAGCCTATCCAGAGTACTCACAGATACTGGCTCTGCCCTCAACGTGTTACCAAAATGAAGTCTGATGAAGTTAACCTTAGATGACGTTGTGATGAGGCCAAGCTCTACACTAGTGAAAGCATTTGACGATTCTCAAAGCTCGGTGTTGGGAGAGGTGGACCTTCTAGTCAAAATTGGGCCACATATCTTCCATATCACTTTCCAAGTCATGGATATAGAGTCGGTGTACACTTTCTTACTAGGGAGACCTTGGATTCATGCAGCAAGGGCAGTCACTTCGACTTTACATCAAAATTTGAAGTTCTTAGTGGAAGGGAAATTAATCATAATCGACAGTGAAGAGGACATCTTTGTAAGTTACATTGAATCGTACAGATATATCAGTGTCGACGAAGACTGTATAGCCACCCTATTCCAAGCCCTGGAAATTGCTTCAATGGTGAATTTACCCGTCGAGAAAAGTAATAAGCCTAAGGTAACCTCGTGGAGAGATTTGCAAACAACCATTGAAGGTGGTACCTCGAAAGGTTGGGGAAACTCCTAGAAATTACCGAGAAGAAGAATCGCTTCGGTTTGGGCTATGAACTATTGAAAGTTACTCTGAAGGGTAAAACACGGTTTCCTCCAATCCAAGAGACCTTCGTCAACAAGGGAATAAAGCATGGCTGATATGTGGCGATGATATCCAACAAAGTCAACACCAAAAGGGAAACTGACTTCATCCGAGAATGCACCCCAGGAGAAGAACTCAAAAGCTAGATTTCCGTGGAGATTCCCAAGATCTTTTTCTTTCCTAAGTAATTTTTCTTGTTTTTTAAAGAAACTATGTTAAGCCCGAGACATAGGGGTTGCTTGTAAGGGTTCTCCCGTTTTGTTTCAGAAAATATTTACAATTAATAAAAGTTATATTTTGTTTTCAATTAAGATCCTTGTCTCTCTCTTGCATTTATCTCTTAAATTCAAAAATGGAAATACTTTCTCTTCATATGAATTTTCAAAGTTCATATACTAAAATCTGCACCAAAATATGATAAACATGCAAATCCATGCCCAAAACCACTGATAATGTTACTGCTGCAATCTGATATAATTTTGATGCTCCTGTCAACAAAGCCGGAGAGGAAGGTGATGAAGATCTTTAACTTTTTTATGAAATGGCAAGAGAAATAGAGTGGAAATCAGGCAACATACAACCATATCAAGAGGCTATTGAAACCATTAATCTAGGCACAAAGGAAGATATGAAAGAAATCAAGTTAGGGTAAATGTTAGAGCAGAGCAACAAAGAAAGGCTGATCAAGCTATTGCATGAGTACATGGATATATTTTCCTAATCCTACAGAGACATGTCAGGATTAGATACAGACATTATGGTGCACAGACTACCTCTCAAAGAAGGTTGTTCTCCAGTTAGGCAAAAACTCAAGAACTGATCCAAATATGTCTAGCAAGATTAGAGAAGAGGTGCTTAAACAATTTGATGCAGGGTTCTTAGCAGTAGTAGATTATCCGCCATGGATAGCTAACATTATGCCGGTACTCAAGAAAAATGGCAAAGTACGCATGTGTGTGAATTATCGAGATCTGAATAAAGCAAGTCCTAAAGACGACTTCCCATTACCTCACATAGATGTTTTGGTAGACAACACAGCTCAAGCCTTAGTATTCTCATTCATGGACGGTTTCTCAGGCTATAATCAAATCAAAATGGCACCCGAAGACATGGAAAATACTACTTTCATGACACCTTGGGGAAGCTTCTGCTACAAAGTAATGTCATTCGGTCTCAAAAATGCAGGGGCAACTTATCAAAGGGCCATGGTCACACTATTACATGATATGATTCACAAGGAGGTTGAAGTGTACGTAGATGATATGATCGCCAAATCCCATATAGAGGAGGAACACTTCATACATTTACAAAAGTTATTCAAGCGGCTACGCAGTTCAGACTAAGGTTAAATCTGAATAAATGTACATTTAGCGTCAGATCAGGCAAGTTATTGGGTTTCATTGTAAGTCAGTGTGGTATCGAGGTGGACCCTGACAAAGTAAAAGCTATACAAGGGATGCCAGCACCGAGGACAGAAAAAGAAGTTCATGGTTTCCTAGGGCGATTGAATTACATCTCAAGGTTTATATCACATCTAACAGCTACGTATGAACCTATATTTAAATTATTATGAAAAGATAAAACGATAGTATGGAATGATGATTGCCAAACGAACTTCGAGACAATAAAGTAGTATCTACAAGAGCCAACGATCTTAATGCCACCAGTCCCCGGAAGACCACTCATCATGTACCTGACAGTACTCGAAGGATCAATGGGTTGTGTTTTAGGACAGCAGGACGAAACAGGAAGAAAAGAGCATGCGATTTATTACCTTAGCAAGAAATTTACTGACTTTGAAACCAGGTACTCGCTCCTCGAGAAAAATTGTTATGCTTTGCCTTGGGATACTAAGAGGTTGAGGTAATATATGTTAACCTACGCCACGTGGTTAATAGCAAGAATGGATCCTCTAAAGTACGTGTTCGAAAAATCGACTCTTACAGGAAGAATCACCCGATGGCAGATGCTACTATCAGAATACGACATAAAATATGTCACTCAAAAGGCCATCAAGGGTAGTATACTAGCCGATCACCTAGCTCACCAACCTCTTCCAGAATATCAACTTATGAAGTTCAAATTTCCAGACAAAGATGTCATGGTTATAGGTGACTATGAAATACCATGACCTAACGAAGGACCCCAGCTAGGGGCACGTTTGATACTCATGTTCTATGGGGCTTCAAATGCACTAGGGCACGGTATAGGGGCAGTCTTGACTTCTCCTAAGAATTATCATAAGCCCTACACTGCAAGGTTATGTTTTGACTACACCAATAACATCGCCGAGTACGAAGCTTGTATACTAGAACTAGAAGCTGACATAGATCTGAGAATAAAGCACCTTGAAGTATTTGGGGACTCCGCATTAGTCATATACCAAGTAAACAGCGAATGGGATACTAAACATTCAAAACTGATTCCATATTGGGATCATGTTTTAAAGTTGGCTGCGGAATTCACAAAGATCACCTTCAATCACATCCCACGAGAAGAAAATCAAATGGTGGATGCTCTGGCAACTCTATCAGCTATGTTCAAGGTAACTTGGCCAAACCATGCATCACAATCAGACACTTTGAAGAGCCCTCATATTGCCTTGCTATTGAAGAAGGGCCGGGTGACAAGCCTTGGTTTTATGACATCAAGAAATACCTTGAAAAGCAAGAATATATGGAAAATGCCTCCATCATTGATAAGCGAAACCTGCGGAGGTTAGCCTCAAAATTCTTTCTGAGTAATGGAGTGTTATATAAAAGAAACTATGACATGGTACTACTCTGATGCATGGAAAAACAGGAAGCAGATACGCTCATGAGAGAAATCCACGAGGGTACTTTTGGAACTCATACAAATGGGCACGCCATGGCTAGAAAGATTCTACGAGCAGGGTATTATTGGTTAATGATGGAAGCCGACTGCTATCACTACACGGAAATGTGTCACAAATGCTAGATCTACGCCGATAAGATAAATGTGCCACCAACTCCTCTGAATGTCATGAGCTCCCCTTGTCCATTCTCAATGTGGAGAATTGATATGATTGGCATGATCAAGCCGAAAGCATCCAACGGACACCGTTTCATACTGGTAGCCACTGATTACTTCACCAAATGGGTAGAAGCGGCATCATATGCCAATGTGACACGTCAAGTAGTTACGTGATTTATCAAGCAGAATCTCATATGTACATACGGAGTTCCAAGCAGGATTATTACAGACAACAAGTCCAATTTGAACAACAAGATGATGAAGGAACTGCGTGATAATTTCAAGATCGAACATCATAACTCCTCACCATACAGGCCCAAGATGAACAGAGTCGTCGAAGCAGCCAATAAAAATATCAAGAAGATCATTCAAAAATGGTAAATACATACAAAGACTGGCATGAAATGCTTCCCTTTGCCCTACACGGCTATCACACTTCTGTACGCACATCAACAGGTGCGACTCCTTTATCTCAGGGATATGGCATGGAGGAAATACTTCCAGTTGAAATAGAAATACCATCTCTTAGGGTTTTAATGGAAACAAAGTTGGAAGAAGCAGAATGGGTTCAAACGCGGCTCGATCAGCTAAACCTCTTCGAAGAAAAATGCTTGACAGCTCTATGCCACAGTCAATTGCATCAGAAGCGGATGAAGAGGGCCTTCAACAAGAAAGTTAGTCCTCGAATATTCAAAGAAGGGGATTTAGTGCTCAAGAAGATTCTGCTACCTCACCTTGATTCACGTGGTAAATGGACACCCAACTATGAAGGTCCATACGTAGTAAAAACAACATTCTCCAGTGGTGGTCTCATTCTCACAACAATGGATGGGGAAGAACTACCACATCCGGCAAATTCAGACGCAGTCAAAAAATACTATGTATAAAAATCTCGCTAAGCTCGAACCATAAATAGGCGACTTAGGAAAAAAGGAGCGTCCCGGTGGATCGAAAACCCTAAAGGGCGGTCCAGGCAAAAATTAGGGACATACACAAAAAAAACTATATCGGTGGATTGAAAATCCAAAAGGGCGATCCATGCAAAAATTATGGATTTTATGCAAAGGAAATAAAGAACAAAAAGACTGCAATCTAAGAATTGCAACTACAAACCATGAAGGGAGAGATGATTTAAATCATACGACTCAGAAGCAAAGGAGATAGGAGCCATTAAAAGGATATTGGGGAACAACAGTAGCAATTATTATTTTCATTGCCATTTACAGTTTTGAAAATTTCTGTAATTACCTCTTTCAAGGAATTACATCTTGTACTTTCGCCTATTCAGAGGCATATCAATAAAAAATTTTCTTTCTTTTAACCTTTCAAATTGCATTTTTCCTTTTTCAAACTTGTTTACAAAATACTACGCTTATTGCTTGTGAATATTGTGTCGAAAACATTTCCGGGGAATTGACAAATAAAAGCATTTGATAAAACATCGAAAAAGCATTTTGGGTAAGAAAAACATAAAAAATAAAATCCACGGCTACGTCCATACACATGCCTACGCCTACGCCTGCACTTTCAACATAAAAATCTACACATATGTTTATGCCTACACCTGCACCTCCGACATAAGAAAAATCAAAAACTTGCTAATACTTTTCACTGTGTTCAAATCAATTCAAAGATACTATAACAATGCGACATACATCGCCAAGGAATTGGTAACTCAAAACCAATGGTTTAAAGGAGAGAATGTCAGAAACATCTTCATAACATTCTAAGGCATGCACACATTTTGCATACACAGATATTCAATACACATACACTCTGGGTTCCATATCAATATCAGACATCACACACATACAACATACAACAAATAAGAAATCTCCCCCTCGATTTAGCTATCTAAGGGTTAATTATCAAAGCACACTTCTTCTAAAATCCAACCCGTCACCTAAGACTCCATGCAGTGATGTGTTCAGCCCATCACCTAAGACTCCATGCAGTGATGTGTTCCTCACAATGTAGCATTACCTAAGACTCCATGCAATAATGTGCGAAACCAAGTACATTTCCTAAGACTCCATGCCGCAATGTTCAAAAGCCCAAATAAGATATATCATCTAAGACTCCACGTAGTGATGTGTTCAACCCATCACCTAAGACTCCACGCAGTGATGTTTTCCTCTACAATATAGTTCATTACCTAAGACTCCGTGAAGTAATGTACGAAGCTCGGTACATTGCCTAAGACTCCATGCAACGATGTATTCCCTTCACCTTACCTATTACCTAAGACCCCAGGCAGTAATGCATGAAACTTAGTTCATTTCCTAAGACTCCATGCAACAGTGTAACATGACCCATTGTCTAAGACTCCATGCAGCGGTGTATTTCCCTCTCTTCACCCATTACCTAAGACTCCATGCAGTAATATGTGACACTCCCAACATAGATTATTGCCTAAGATTCCATGTCGCGGTGTTCGAGAATCCAAATTTAGATTATCGCCTAAGACTCCACGCAGTGGTTCATAAACATAACCCATTGCATCAGTCTCCAAGCAGCCATGCGTTATCAAGCGTTGTTCATCCCTCAAATGGATGAATAAGAAAAGCCAAACCAGAACATATTATATTGTTCTCTCATGCTCTAAATCATCTACCCCGTCGTCAAATCCTGGTAAGCGATATATCATCAGCTTTTCCTATCTTCTCAAGACTCTTAAGGGTATGCTATATCAGCATAACCTTAGGTTCGTCGGAAAAATTTCGGGGTATTCCAAGTATTCAATAAACTTCCAATCAGAATGTGCAAGACTTGTATATACTCACGCTATTCAATCAGAAGATAATTGAATAGGGGCAACTGTCGTACCCCAAATTTACCCTACCTTTATGATCGTATTTTCAAGATTAAAAATGAAAGAAAAATGCTTTGGTTAAGGATGGTCTAGCAATATCTGATGGACCATCTTTTAGAATCCAAGTCAACTGGGGGTGTATCTTAACTCCAGGGAGTGGGGCTCTCTAAATCAGAAAGACCCACATATCCATGGGTCCACTTGTAAAGCATGTTGGCCAATGGCCCATGAGTTCGAATATTGGAAATTATTTCAAAAGGAAATGAAGTTTTAATTACATAAATCCCAATAGAGGTTTATTATTGTTAGTAAAGAGAAGAGGTGAAACTTTAAATCAAAGGCCCATCGGATTTCATTTTTGCCCATTTTCGTTTTTGGTTATTAAAAGGTAAGGAGGGAGGTATGAAAATGGAATTGCAGGCCCATTAAGATTGTTATTAGCCCATTTGTCAGCCTTTTTGTTATTACTGTTTTGTTTTTATAAAGAAAAAACGGTATTATTAAACTTATTTTGTTATTATTAAAAATCCTTTTTATAACTATTTTATTGGTTATTAATAAAATATTTTAAAACTATTTTATTAGACATTTTTTTGAGAAAAAAAGATTTGTTGTATAAGGCCTAAATCGAGGCCCAATTCTAATACTGTTTGCAAATAAAAAAAAGTATTGTTGTTTGCAGTAACGCATTGGGCTGGGCATTTTGAGGCCCGGGTTTCATTCAATACACTTGCCGGGAAATTTGAATAACATAGGCCCAAATCATAAACAAGTATTGTGTGAATCAATGAGTAAATCATGCGCGTTTTTGGTGAGGAACACTTACTGTACAAATCAAATACTTTTTTATTGAAACAAATCCCAGATTTTTTTACAGTACATGTTGTACCCCAAAATTTTCCCTCCCATTTTCACACAAGACATACTCCTAGAGGTTCTCAATTGCTCAAGATTGACCAAGAATCGACCATACAATTCTCCTCCTAAGGCAATGAACTCCCAACTAGGGTTTCAATTTTCATCAAGATGGTTGAGCTCCAAGGATCAAAAATGCTTCCCATGGTCCTAATATGTCTTCAAGACCATCTATGCCAAGTTTCATGCCTTGCTCAGTAATTTTGCTCAGTCAATTGCTCAAGTATTGGAAAATCAACTATGCTAGGTCAAAAGTCAAATGTGCCCATGTACAGTCAAACTTCAAGATTTTTGGTCAACATCAACATTTTGAAGTGATATCCATCATTTGATCAAGGTTTGATCATGATTCCTCAAGAAATGCTCCTAACCCATCAAAAGTCAAAAGTGGCAAATTAGGGTTTCTATAGAAAAAGTCAACCAAACTTTGACCAAGCATAAATTTCTCATACTTTATCAGAAATTTTACAACCAAAGCTCATTTTGAAGAGAATCCAATTCCCTATAACTTCCCTTCATCCCTCAAGTCCAAGAAATGCACCATTTGAAAGATACAAGTTCATACATTACAGGTCATTTTTAGAAAGTCAATAAAAGCCACTTTTTTCCAAGACCTTTAACATCAAGATAACATCTTCAAATGAAAAATTGATAAAAAGAGGGATTGAAGTAGACATATTGGGCTTTCCAAAAAGTCCAGGATCCTCATTGTGAGATAAATATTGAGTAAGTTATGGCTTGCACAAGTTGGAAAAATTTGGGAAATTTCAAGAAATATGCATTGAGCAAATTTGAGTTTTTAAGGAAATGGCTCTAATTCTTGAACTTCAAACATATTACTAAGATCATAGAGGACCCCTAAAACCATTTTTGCATAGTATTGATTTTATTTGCATTTTATATTAATTTTATTTAATTAAAAATCAAATAAATCAAGATTATTGCAAAATATATGGGCCATTATCATTTAGCCTTGGTTTAGTGCATGGAGAGGCCCCATATTTCGTGTGCAACAAGGCCGGCTTTGTCTAGGAGCATTCAAATTTTAAAATGGATAAAATCCCTTAACTTTGGCCAAGGTTACAAATGGACATTCATGGCATTCAAATGCTTGTCTATGGCTGTTACAAGCATTACATTTCGTGTCTCCTCATCATTCTCTATATAAACAAGCTATTGGCAAGCCTCAAACAGAGAGACATAGCCTGGGGAACTCCTGAAATTTTTGCAAAAAAACACTAGAATTGTCAAATTTGAATTTTCATATCCAACCTATTTTAGTCCCAAAGATCAAAACACACTCCTGGAGGTCCCCTGAAGCATTTGCAACCATTACTAAGCTCTAAAACATTTCCAAACGCATCAACCAATTCGCACGGTTTGTATTTTTTTTCTAAATTCATTCTGCTTGATTCATGTAACATAAATGCTTTTTGATCATACATTAATGATTGTTGAAGTGTTTGCAAGCTTTTCGCATAGTTGGATTAAAGTTTGAGTGCAATTATAACAGTTTGCCATAGCTAGAGTTTGAACCTCCAAATTGGGGTTTTTTGTATTGGCCAAAATTAGCCCAAACCAAGAGCACCATCTTGCTCAGGAGGTTGAAAGCAATCAGTCCATGGCCTCGCATTTGATTTTTGTTACGTTTTATGAGTTTTATGAATTGCAGGTCTTATAGTGACGAGTGAAAAACTGTCACTATAGGTGTTTGATCTAAGATGACGGAGGAACGAACAAGACGAGGCGTGGCATTGTCTGATTGGTCCGTTCAAATAATGGCGTGCGTGTTTTTTTTATTTCCTGGATAATGACTTGTTTTTGAATATAATATTATAGTTTCATTATAATAAGTGAATGGCTTGTTAGTTCAGTTGGCAAGGAAGCACGTTGGTAAAGGAAAGGACCTGGGTTCGAGTCCCAGGTCTAACATTTTCTTATTTTTTCATTATTTCATGCCGGACTAAATACTCTTCAGGGTCTAATGCTCACCATATTCTAGCAATTCTCAACCACCAGTTGTCTCCTGATCAGATCTAATGCATACAAATATGAAAGCCCATAATGGAATCTCCAGGCGTGCCCACACAGGATTCCAAGCCAATCTGGGCTTTAACTTTGGGCCCAACGTTTTTTTCCAAACAACACCCCCCATTTGGGTTTTGATGCCAAGCCCATTTGTTTTACTTGTTTTCTAATTTCATTTTTATTTTGTTTATTTATTTTCAAAAGTCTTTTTTTATATAATCATAAAAACAAATCAAAAAAATAAATAAATAGATTTAGTTTTTTTTTCTAAAAATATTTTAATTAATTAGTTAATTATTTTAATTTTATTTTATTAACTTCAAAATCAATTAGACTTAGGTTATTTCATTCAAATATTTTCTTAAATAAAAAATGCAAAAAATGTTAGGTTTTTGTTTAGAATTTAATTTTGATCAATAACTTTCTTTTGTTTTAATTAATTAAATTTAGGTTTAATTTAATTTAGTATTTTCCTAAATAAACAAAAACAACCAAAAAGATTTTTTTTACTTAGTATTTTAATAGGATTTTTTAGACGTAATATTTCATTTTGCACGCATTATTTTTATTCTCGTATTTTATATAATAATGTAACTGATTATGGATTGTAATAGCCCTAATTAGGATTTTTTTTATTTTTTGCACTTTACATTTTAGTCAGATATAATTGTAACTGTCCCGAAGCCCTGTAAATAGTTGTAGGACTTTATTTATCGCTTTTACATTTCTTATATGCTTGTATATAATTGTTAGTAATTTAGGCGTGCATGACAAGATAAAGTCAATTAATTGTTAGATCACTAACCTCGAGATAATATAACTGAAAAAACACACTTCTCACACTTGCATCCTTAGGGTATTCCTCACTTGGTTGCCTACGAAAATGGTCATGTCCCTCGAACGTACGGATATCTTAGCAATGACCCTCAGGCTAAAAGTCATCATAAAAGATCATGGTCCCTTAACGTCCCTCTAGTTGCCTACGAGAAAAATGATCTTGTCCCTCGATGTTGCCTATATGATGACAGTCCCTTCGAATGCTAAGATATCCTTACATGTTGCCTTCAATGACTATAATGTCCCTTTCGATAGTCCTTCAACATCCAACGATAGGGATACCTACTCATTAATAGTAGGATAGCACTATATAAAGGAAAGGGGAAAAAGAACATCCATTTTCGAGTAGGTAGATGGTTCTTAAGTACTTGCTCAAAAACAACTCTTTTCACACTTACACACTTTTCAAAAACTTCTTTTCAAAAATAATTTATCACACTCTTGAGGACTACAAGAGTTACCATAAAGCAAACATAAATATTTCAAAACGCACAAACACAAACAGTTTTCAAAAAATGAGAAAGTACCTAAGAGCCCGTGGAAAACCACGGATGGAAAGGGTGCTAATACCTTCCCTTTCCATAATCTACCCCCCTTACTCAGAAAATCTCGAAAAAGGTCTTTTTCTGTTCTTTTCACCCTTTCCTTTGTTGGATAAAATAAAAGTCGGTGGCGACTCTTGCTTACCGCGACATTTGCGAACAAAAATGCAAACCAGTATTAAACAGTCGGTTCTACCACCGTATCACAGTACAAAACCTAAAACAATTAAATCAAATCTTAAATATTACATAACAAATCTTAATACTGAATCAAATCTTAATTACAAATCGAATCTCAGAATAATATACAAAACAAATCTCAGTTTTCTTACGAAATCAAATCTCAGAAAAGTATATTACAATTACAATTTGAATCAATCACAACAAGGTCTAAATCCCTTATTGATCTAAATCTCTTAAATCTAAGCTAAACTAATTTGTAACGACAATTCTACAAAGACCTAAAATTTAGCCCTATAAATATAAGAGCAACAAGTACAAAAATAGGGGGAGAGGAGGAAGTTGAAGAAGAACATGAAGAAGCAAACCTTATCTCGCCGTTGAAGACTGAAGCAAGAAGCTATTAGGGTTTCAATATTTGAAACCCTAATCGTGTAACCGCGCTGCCGCTAAGCTTAAACTCCATCGCTGATGGAACGCGCTTCCCAACTGAGACCTGCAAATCAAAAAGAGACGAAGGATTAGAAGCCATCTCTTTGAATCACTCAAGAACTCAAACGCAATACACAAAGTCACGAAGAGTTAATAAGCTCGAATCCTAAGCTTTGATCGCGTATGAATTTGTGTTTTGTTTTTGTATTTGGGGTAGGGTACAGCGTCACCGCAGAGTTTGTCGTTAGGGTTAGGGAGAAAGGGATGAAGGGTTAGGTTAATGAGGGAGAGAGAGAATGGCGAGAGACTGTAAATAAAGAAAATGAAGAATGAAAACAATTTTTTTATGTTTTGTAATGGTTCAATACGCACCCGCCCATGATAGATTAGCATGCACCCTCGATTTCATCCCTTTGATCATCATTGGACGGTCGTGAGGCTAAGTCCACCATAAGCTACATGCGCCTCTACATACACAATCACTCACCCCCCCCCCCCCCCCCCCCCCCAAAAGTGCGTTTGGGCCTAGCCCAGTTCCTTAAATACACCCCTGTTTTACTTGTTAGTTACCAAAACGAACTCCCCAGGCCTACTGGGTCTGAATTCAATATTTGAATTTAGGCTCCGACTTCTTACACCCCTGTCTTTTACTACTTAACTAAAAAACGCACCCCCTGACTAATTTCAATATTTTCTATTTGTTTATTATTTTCTTATTTTCTATGTTTTCTTATTTTATATATTAGTTATTTCTTATTCTTATTGTTATTTTTTTATAATAATAATTAGTACTATTTTTTATTTTCACATATATTATTTGTATTGTTATTTAAATAAATCATTTTATTTAGAAACTCATGTATATATTTTTATATTATTGCATTAAAATATTTTTAATCATGCATTAATTAAAAAAATTTGCAATTAATATTGTTAAAATATATATGACAAACACTAAATCTTTTTTTGCAATAAACTAATTTAAACAAATAATTTTTGCTAAAGGGTTTCAAATATATTTTGACTAATCGCGCATTTAGTCTAAAATTCCGCTATCTCTACACCCGGTCAAAATGGGAGGCAATTCAAAATACTTTTGCAACCCCTAAAAAATACAAACTCACGCGAACTATGAAATGAGACTCTGATTCCTCCTAAGAGGATACGTAGGCATACGACTAAAATCGTGGCGAGTTTCCCTAACTAAAATTCAAACTCATTTTTCCCTTAATTAAAATTAAAACCATTTTTTACCTAACTGATAAACCTAAATCCCTAAACCTAGTATCCTTACGAATAAGGTAGATGAAAAGTGCCTAACACTTTTATCTAAAGAAATCCAAAACCTAGAATCTCTGTTTGCAAATTAAAATTTTCTATTAGATTTCTTCCTTAGGATAAAAACTAGTAGTGACAACTCTGATTTTAAATCCAGTTGCTACAACAAATAAATATAACATGAAGCAACAATTTAATGTGTGAAGCAATGGCTCCTTCTCCAGCTTGTATATACATAAACAAGTGAACCCACACAAGAAGTCTATATAGCATCTTTCTATTCTGACATCAACCAAATGAAGAGTTATCATCTTCATAACTTCATGCTTTTCACTCTCATGGTTTGAATTTAACTTTGGTGGAAAATGAAAAGTGTCATTCTTTGGTTAAAAAGCATTTGAAAGCAATTTAAGCATCAGGGTGTTTTAGATCCAATTTCAGTAAATCTTTAATCATATTAAAAATAATACTCACTGTAGTATGGTTCAAAACATACATTCAATAATACTAATACATTAACCTCTACAAAAGATAGACATAAATAATGATATGGTACAGTAAGATAAAGTTAAACATTGCAACAGAATCAGAAAACTATCTGATAATTAGATACAATAGGTTCCATTGTTGGATAAGAGGACTGCAATCTATGGCAGCCTGAAACAAATACAAGTAATATTCATACATGAAACGGGACTGAAATGCATTGAATGAATGAATTGTGTTACAATGACATTCCAACCAACATATATTGTGAATATATGTTCTTTAAGTTCACATGAAATGACATTAAAAAATTAACTGGTTTTGTGAATCAAATAAGTTGGTTTTGATAAATCATCCACCACTCAGCTTTCAATTTCCATGATGTTGATAGTTGATGATAGTTTGCATATTGTTCCTGGAATTCTCCAGATGTTGATTAAGATTAAATTAACTCATGTATGTTTTGCATAATTGCCAGCATCTTTTGCTAATAGGTTTTTATGTTTGTTATGTGTATAGGTATAATGATACATAATTGACATAATCAAATTTTGTTATTCTGTGTTTTGTGGATTTTTTTATTGTTCAAGTCTCACATTGAGAATTTTTCAAAATATATTTGTGATTATATAGCTTAGCTATTCATAGCCAATTATAGTGTTTGTGTATCAGGAAAAAAATCCCGGAGAATGATAGTCGCCGTCTTGCGCGACCCGCAAGCCAATCATCCTGTAAATAACGCAACATCATCAGATGGTATCGTGACATGATGGTCATGGTATGAATGGAAGTGTATGTCCTCAAACACCAGCCGATCAATACACGCGACTTAGCTTCAGTATAATCAGTAGCTAATAACCAACCCGAAATGCGGGGGAAGTGCATCAGGATCCAGCACTGAAATAACAACAATAATGAATTAGTAACAGAATCTAAATAATTAAAAAAAATACCACGAAGACCAAGAAATTTTACCGTGATGCCGGTCATCTACTTCGTCTTCCACTTACATCCATCAGACAGTTTCGTATACAAGTACACTAGACAAGCAGCCCCCTAGTTCCATTGGTGGATCTACTCAAAATCATCAAAGTACCCAAGGCACATCACATCTGTGTAAGTGGCACTAGTGTCCACAAAACTGTGTGTCAGCCTGAAACAAAAGGTATGCTCTCACAACAAACCTCTGATGTAGTGTAACCTGTTCAGGATCACCATCAGTCTCTCATGCACGCCTTACCTCAGTCGTGAACACCCTCTTCAAATAACTATATTTGAGGTGGGTACCACGGATAAAATCCAACTCAGCCAAGGCACTCTCAAGAGATAGTACAAAAGATATAGGGGGTAATCCAAAATATTATTTAAATACAATAAAAAAATAATAACCAAAAGATCCCGGAGAATGGTAGTCACCGTCTTGCGCGACCCGCAAGCCAACCATCCCGTAAACAACGCAACATCATCAGATGGTATCGTGACACGATGGTCATGGTAAGAATAGAAGTGTATGTCCTCAAACACCAGCCGATCAATACACGCGACTTAGCTTCAGTATAATCAGTAGCTAATGTCCAACCCGAAATGCGGGGGAAGTGCGTCAGGATCCAGCACTGAAATAACAACAATAATGAATTAGTAACAGAATCTAAATAATTAAAAAAATACCACGAAGACCAAGAAATTTTACCGTCGGGAGTGTGATGCTGCCGGTCATCTACTCCATCTTCCACTTACATCCATCAGACAATTTCGTATACAAGTATATCAGACAAGCAGCCCCCTAGTTCCATTGGTGGATCTACTCAAAATCATCAAAGTACCCCAGGTACATCACATATGTGTAAGTAGAACTAGGTTCCACAAAAATTTGTGTGCCAACCTGAAACAAAAGGTATGCTCTCACAACAAACCTCTGGTGTAGGGTAACCTGCTCAAGATCACCATCAGTCTCTCGTGCACGCCTTACCTCAGTCGTGAACACCCTCTTCAAATAACTATATTTGACGTGGGTACCCCGGATAAAATCCAACTCACCCAAGGCACTCCCAGGAGTCACTCCCAATTTTTGTACCAACATATCCAACGCCTCCTCTTTGTCATTCCTCTCATAGTCTAAGAATGTCCCTCTAATCAGTAGATATAGTAGAGACGCGATGTCGTCCAGTGTGATCGTCATCTCACCATGTGGTAGATGGAATAACGATGTCTCATGATGCCACCTCTCAATAAAAGCGTTAATCATACCATGATTAAAAATGCTATAACCATAGTCGGTCAAATCTTTCAAACATGTAAGCATCAAAAGCTCACCAAACCATGGGTTAACAGGGGGTACTAGTTTACTGATCTTCCGTCCATGATTAATGACCTTCAGCGGATCACCTTCCTGCATTCATGATTGACAAAATTCATTCAACAAAAATCCATAATTAAAATGTAATAGAAGGAACAAGTCAAAGTTCATAACTCTCTCTATCCTATATATATCTAGCAACATGGTCCGGATACAGAGGCATCAGAGATAAATTAGACGATCCTCCTCCAAAACTCTGAGGTGCCGCCCGAGGTGCCTGAGATGTCTGAGGTACCTGCTCAGGTTCCGTCTCAGGTGCCTGAGATGTATGGGGTACCTAACAGGTGCCGTCTCAGGTTCCTGAGATGTATGTGGTGCCTGCTCAGATGCCTGAGATGCCTGGGACACCCAAGGTGTCTAAGATGCTTGGGACGCCTTAGGTGCCTGGGATGAAGCCTGAGGTGTTGGCTGTGTGACCTCTGGTGTCAGTTGGGAACCATATGCCTCTCCCATCTCAAATACCATCGGTGAGGGAATGTGTCTAAGTGAGGAAGGGTGCGGAGAGGGATGAATTGGAGAATCTCGCCTGCTATGGGAGAACGATGTAGCCGGAGTAGTAACATGAGCAGCAAAGGCAGATGTTGTAGTACTCTCATTCGGCACGGCCTGTCTAGAGGCAGGAGGAGTCTGGGATGCCTGACTCCTTTCTCTCCGCACAAAAGTATGTTGTGCAAGCATGTCGTGTCTCAATCTATATGGTCTCTCAAATATTACTCTTGTAGAAGTATGAAAAAAAATGTTAATTTAAGGACTAGTGTTCAAAATGATGGGGAAAAATAGAAACAAGCTAAAATCGAAAATGGATATCTGATTTTGTTCATCTGGAAACCAGAAATGCATTTTCGGTTCTAACTACGAGTGCAGAGTTACGTTAATGGCGAACCATACCCCCAAATGAGCTCAAAAACATTTCATTGATCATGAAAATGAATTTGATAACACATTTATAATGACTCCTAATAATGATAACACACTTCAAAATTACAATTTGAAACCTAAATCACTAATTTGAGTAGAAATTCCATAAAATCTAAAAACCACAAAAAACACTTACAATTGTTGATTTTCCTTGATTGATTGTGGTTGGACACCTTAGTTAATTGATGTTTGACGATTGTGGAGAGTTTTTTGCAACTAGTTTGATTTTGTAACAATGGGGGATTGAGAGAGAAATATTAGTGTTATGATATTTTTGAAACTAATACTATAAAGGGAGTGGAAGAGGAAGCGTGCCTTATGTCGTGACACAAATCAGAAGTATATTTCCGGTTTATATTTTTCCTTGCTAGAGTTTAGTTCCCAAAGTCACATTTGTGTGTGTTTGGGGTGCAACCGAAAATATATTTCTGATTTTCAAGGACATTTTAAAACTTTTGCGCGATACGTTAGAAAAATATGGGTGAAATAAGAAATTGCCAAAGTGGAGGGGACTTTTAAAAAAGGGTTAAATTCCTTCTACCCCCTTGCAATAGTAGCGAGATTTAATTTACCCCCCTTTTAAAAAAAATTCTTTTCTCCCCTCAACAAACATAGATTCCATAACCAAAAACCTTTTAGCCCAATATTCCATTTGAAATGCAGACGTGGTCAAGATCTGTTTGCTGACTGGTCATGTATGCCATCGTGGACTGGTTATATCAAGGGTTACATGAAAATGGAGTTGTCTTCCTCGCCATCTACCCTTTACACTGATAATCGTTTCTTTAATCTCTTCTATCCCTACCGTCTTGTTCATTTCTTCTCTCCCTACCGTCTTGAACCATTTCTACTGTTGCTTCTTCCCCCAATTTGTTCCTCGATAACCCTAAGACATTCAAATGGATGCTAGCAAGAGTGTTGAAAGTTGCAATTCATACGAGCATTCAAAGGTTCCTAGATACGGATGTTGTCGTCCGATGAAGATGTGGTTTGCTAACACCGTAAAAAATCGTAATAGGAAATTCTAGAAATGTAGCAATGCTGGGGTAAGTGCTTGAATCTATGAGTTTTGTGAAATACCTAAATCTTTTATGGGGTTAATGTTGTTTTTGTTTGCAAATAGACAATAGTTGTGATCTGTTTATTTGGGATGATGAAATTTCTCACTCCATTAGTGAAATATCAAAATCTGAAAGTTATTGCAAACACTGTGATGTGGCAATATTGAAGTTTGAACTGACAGAAAGAAAACTAGAAAAATCCAAGTTAAAGATAATTGCATTGAAGAGGAAAATATTCCAACTGAATATGGAAATTTTGATGTCTTGGTTTATCTTTGCAGTGTTGTACAACTATTTGTAATTTGAAGTATAATGTGTATTTGTAATATTTTTGCAGAAGTGAAGTGTAATGTGTATTTGTAATATTTTTGCAGTGTTGTACAACTATTTATAATTTGAAGTGTAAGTTACATTAATGCAATATGATGTTTTTTTAATGTCAACTTTGATTCAATAAAGTGTTTCATTTATCTTACAGTATTGTATTACCAGTTGAAATCATTATAACCTTATCAGTTGAAACCAATACTAAAGGAGTCATTACATTAAGGCATAAGTAGAAAAAAATGCCAAAGTCATTACAATAGGGCATAACAACTTGACAAAATGCAGAAGTCTTAACTTAAGGACACAATTCATAACAAAAATTAGGATTCATAAGTAAAATATCTAATAGACAAAATAAGCAATACAGACATAAGACTACTTCTTATATTTCTTCTTTGCACGTTTAGAACCACTTCCTTCTTCTTCTGTTAAATACATAGGCTACTCGGGGTTTGAACCTGGCCATGTGATTGATTTTTGAAACCACTTGAGTTTTATTCTTTCACTGAACCTCTTTCTCACTGGCTTGGCATCTTTCACTTTTATCTTGCCTTTTTTGTCTGGTTTACCAATCATAGCAGAACACTGTGTTGTGTTGATCTCAGGAATGCTTGAAATGATATCATAAGTTATGTCTCCAAAATAGTCAATTGGTTCAGTTGCTTCAGTTTGATTTTCACCTGTTTGTATTGGTGCCTCAGTTGCATCAGTTTGTATCGGTGCCTCAGTTGCATCAGATTGTATTGGTGCCTCAGTTGCATCAGATGCGCCAGCTTGTTGAACATCATCAGGTTGTATGGTTGTACCTACCTTGACCTTCCTCTACAAAAGTAAAACACATTACTTGTTAGTTAAAAATACATGATATGTCAGTTCAAAATACACATTTATCATACCTTTCTCTTTAGTTCATTAGGATCTTGTGTTGTACTTTTACATGTTTGAGCATTGTGACCAAATTTGTCACACTTAGTGCATCTGTAAGAAACACCTGGAAATCTCCTCCTTCTAGCACCCTCTTCACCACACTCCCTTATCCTTAACTTTCTTAGTTTTCGTGGACCTTTCTTGTACATAGGGGATAAAATCTCCCATGTCTGAACTTCTGGCCACATTTCCTCGCCATTAATTGGACTCACAGCTACCAAACAGCCTAAACCTTTCTTATATCCTTTCAAACATCTCCTCAAACAAAACTACCAAACCCTTAAACATTACATAATATCAGTGCAAAGTAACATATGCATAACATATAACTTAATGACAATAAGACAATACCTTTTGTTGATCAGATATAAACACGAATCTATTGTCTTGGCCTACATATGTCATCAGCAACTCAAGAAACCACCTCCAGCTTTCTTTGGTTTCAGTCTCAACCACCCCAAAGGCCAAAGGAAAATACTGATCAATTGGATCCCTACCCACAATAATTAATAACTGACCCTCATACTTTATTTTTAGATGACAACCATAAACTCCAACAAAGGGTCTACAACTATCAATGAAACCCTTTTTACAACCATAAAAGCAAAAATAAAAGGAACCAAACCTTGGCTGAATAGAAGGACTTGGTCTTTCTACAGTGATACTCAAAGTGTTCCCAGGATTCACTCTATGTAATTCTACAACATATCTCCTTAAATTTGCATATTGCTTGTCTGCATCTCCTTCAAGCATCTTCTTGGATATGAGTTTAGCCTTCCATGTCCTAGCCACCGTAATTCCCACAGAATAATTTTGCCTCAAGTCTTGAATTATATCACAGATCCTGATGTTATCAAAAGTTTACATCTTCTTCAACACAACCTTAGCCACCCACCTTGAACTTGCAGATTTGTTGTCTAAAACCCTAGCACACGTATGTTTGTCAACTATGATTTTTATAGCATAAGTGAGCTTATGGCCCACTTTAGAGCACAACATTAAAAACCCATAATTGGCCCTGCATACTACCCTTACCCTGTCACTTTCGTTTTTCATAAATGTAATTTCCCTTCCATTTAATATTGACCGCTCTCGGATGACATCTCTAAAATCATCTAGGGGGAGTTGAATTGCATACCCCACTGAAATTTAAAATCCTTATTTAAATGCTCTTTCCTAAAATTTTCAAATTTTGGCTCTTTCTCACTATCAGATAAATCCAGGTCAGAGCTATCCAACTCATCACTCACATATTCTTCATCCTCACAACTTTTCTGTTTGGAGCCATTCATAAACTCATCAACTAGAGAGCTCTTATTAATGAGTTTAGTTACATCAATCCCTTCAAAACCATCTAGAATAGCAGTGGTCCGTTCATCCTCACCGTCACCCAACCCTTCTACTACATCATTATCACATCCTTCCATCTCAACATTCTCATTGACACACCTTGGACTACTTACCGAGGCTCCAATATCAGTAACATCATGCTCCACGAACATTTCCCCGTCTAGTTGGGTCACACAAGTGTAAGCAGCGAAATCGTAACAGTCATCATCCTTCCTAATCTGGAAATAATTTTTATCTATTTCACGAATTAAAGTCCAAGTTCTATATGTTCCTTGCTTGTAACCCTAACCGGTAACCAACCTATGGATGCTAAGCATTGTCAACTGATCCATGTGGAGATCCGAAACTAAAGTACATACATCCCCTCTGTAAATTGTAACCCCATTATTCAACATTACAAATTCACCTCCATAGTGGAATACAACATTGAACAGTTGATTATTCTGAAATCATTTGGGAAAATATTAAAAAACTAACATTTAACTGTATGTATGAGTAAACGAACAAGACGCTGAAAAACTTACCTTTTCAACATCAACAGAAGCTCCTTATTCGTCGTGCTTCTTCGGTTGCGTTGAATGTTTCGATTGTTTCGGGTGCTTCTTCTTCTTCGCTGCATGTTTCATCTCCATTATCAGCTTCCTAAGTTTGTCTGAAAGTAAACCTTAGATTTTCAAGGGGATCAAGATAACAAGTATGTTTGGATTAAAAAAAAATTGATTATAAAATCTATATTTGTTGAGGAATAAAAATAAATTATTTTTTAAAAGTGATGTAAATCAAATCTCATTATTATCGTAGATGGTTGAAGTTATTTAACCAAAAAAAAAAAAAAGCTTATGTTAGGAAGAAAAAAAAATCAATTGCAAACATAAGGAGCGTCTTAAAAGTTAAAATCCTAGATTTAAAAAACAACTAGAAAGTGAAATCTGCAAGAAACTAGCATAGTTTTCGAGAAACTCTTCAAAGTCGTGGGAAATAACCTAAAGAACATCGTCGAGAATCCATCACACGAAGGTCCCGATTCTAACTCTGACCCTGGTTGCTACTGTTTCCGTCTTCACAAAAACAGAATCTTTTACACAAGCGAATCATCACTCAACGAGCCACCAATACCGCACGACCTAATCTCGTTTCCCTCGGAATTTGCCTCGGGAATTACACTCACGGTGGTAACTTCCGTCTCACAGTTCAAGCAGTCAACCTTCTAGCCGCAAATGCAAAGCATAATGTGTGGCTTAAACCTCACTCTGAGATGTCGTTTTTGTATGGTAACCATGTTTTGAAGAGTGCGTTAGGTAGGATTACTGAAAACATTGCTCCTGGTGATGAGGTTGTTGTAAATCTGAGTCATTAAATTAATCTAACAGTTGAGACATAAATGGGAAAGTAGAAGTTAGAGGAGAGAGAAATGAGTTCACTTTCATGGATATTTCTTCCTCTGGTTACACGTTTGCTGCAACAACTTCCGCGGTTTAGACACTTGAAGAAAATATGTAAGGAATCTTTTATGCTATCATCTGCACAATTTGTGGGATAATTCATCCTTTTGTCCACTAATATGTAACTAGTAGGACACAATTTCTTACATATCTGTCAAATTAAATTCTTAACTTGTCTAGGTGTTTGAATCTTTCAAATGAGGTGCGAGCTTGGCTCTTGGCCATTTTGGTTTACTGTCTTTGGTTTGAATCAAATAATGTAACAAGATTCTAGTTTAATGTTCATTAAATTTAAGATTATGTTGATATAACATGTTTTAATTTGGACATTTAACTTACTATAAGGTTTCAATTTAATTTTTTTAATTAAATTGCTGATTTACTATTTTGACTTTTGTCATACTATCATGTCACGTATACGCGACTTAATTTTTTTTTTACAAAATTTAACATAATGGATCAATTTGATTAACGGAAGGGTTTTTAAGTAAGAGTGACAAAGTTGATGACCCGTTTCATTTAAACCCGCTCAAAAGTGGGACGGAACGGATCAATATAGACATCAAAGCTCAAAAGTTAAGTCTACTCAATTTACTAATCAGTTGACGGACTAGTTCGTCAAACTTTTATTTTTCAATTTGATTTACTATTTTATTTATAATTTTTTACTAATTAATTTATTTAGGATTTAATTTACTACTTTATTTATAAACTTTTAGACATGCTTATTTTTTATTCCATATTTCATAAAAGAGTTGTAATATTTTATAAAAGATAATAATTCTTTTTTTAACTATTTCATTACTTCTCAATTCTATAATTTTTTTTAAATTATTGATTTTCATGATTGTAACAAACGAAACGACGTAAAAATAAGTGTTTCAATTATAGTCACTTTCAAATTTTTTTGTTTTATCAATAAAGAGAAAACATTAGTTGATTGACCTTCTCAATGTACAACTCAATTTTTATTATAATAAATAAAAAAAAAAAGTTTTAATAAAAAACCGTGGATAAAATGTGTTTAGCCCTATTTTTAAAGTGAGATAGGTTGAGCAAGTCAACTTAAATAATTGAGTCAAAAATCTCGATCCGATCTATTAAAAATAATAAGTAATAGATTAATTCGATGAGTTCGATCTGTATTTTCACCTCTATTTTTAAGGAATTAAACTATAACATAAAAACTAAAGTGAAATTTTAAATTAAACTAAAGAATCTCGTGATTAATTAAGACTTTAATCTTTTTATTTAAAAAAATTTAGATAAATTAAATTCCAAAAATTCATCATAGATATATTTGTCTTAAACTTTTTCTTTAAAAATTTAGCTGATAACTTTGCATATTTTTTTTACCATGTGACTACGTACTAAGACGATTATCCATTTTTTGATCAGATTCATACTCCATATTTATATCAAAGGAAAAAAGAAGATGCACACTCGTTATTAAGAAAAGAGAAAAAGAACACAAACACTGCTAAATCCATCACCCCGTATATGTTGGTTTTGATACTTCAATAAAAAACAGCATATTTTTCCTTTTAAAATTTGTTATTTGTAGCAAAGGAATATGACAAATATTCTTAAAATGACTTTATTGAAGAATTGATCCAACATTCTTTATGTTCAATACTTTACTCTTAAAATCAATGCATATTCCCTTATTAAATCATTTTAATCAAAGTTATGATAAACCAAAGAACCAATAAGCAAATAAACTATTTTCCTTTCTCTATCGCAAAATTCCAATAGCCTTCTTGTAAGCATATTCGGGGTTTGTTTTGTTTTTTAACTCGATTCCAATGGATGGAGAATAAGTTCTTATACCTAATGTTTAAGATTTTGCAAACTTTGCAAAAGAAAGATTGATCATTTTGCAAGTAAAAGTGGGAAAAAAATAATAGTGGAACCAAATGTGTTATAAATTAATAAGGTAATTGAATTTAGGTGGGTGATGAGTTTTAATTTATTATCGTTTGAGATAGTTTTTGGGTTACTAGTTGTACATTTGCAATCTGATCACCTCTTTCTCTTACTAATGCATCTCTATATATGGGGATGTACTTGAAAAAAAAAACTTAGATATCAAAGTTATTCAATGCTTAAAAAAAATAACATATGTGATCATACATGAGCGAGTCTTCTATTTGTAGAGTGATTAGACTCTAATATGATCAATATAATTGTTATTTTCGCTAAGGTGGTCAATGAGATCAACAAGATAAAATACAAATTTGTTGATTTAACTGTTTTAGAGATAGATGATAACATTTATCAAGTTTAAGGAAGCTTGATATAATTTTGAATTGTATGACCATATTGTTGGGGTTGGTTGAAATATATATGTTAAAAAAATCTCACATCGGTTAATTTTATGAATGAAGAGGGAGTCTAAGGCTATATATACGATTAAAGTTATTCCAAGTCTCACATCTCTTAGTTTATTGATGGAAGAGGGAATCAAATACTATATATAAGATTCAAGTTTTTCTTTACAAGATGCACCCGTCAAAAACACTTTAAGTTTATATTTTATTTTTTCTTTTCCCTTATGCTATTATGTTAGAGTGTTCTGAGATGTAGTTAAGTATTTACTTTGGAGAGTGTGAGTGTATTAGGGGTTGTGGGGTAATTGAGAGTAAATTATATGTTGTAACAATTTTGACATAGTATTATTCTTTGGTTGTCATTTGATAATGACTGTGATTTTTTCTCCGATTTTGGAGTTTCCACGTTATATCCTTATATTGTGATTTTGTTCTTTTATTTTCTCTTTGTCGATTTTTTCCTAACAACTGGTATAAGAGCTTTAGGTTCGATCCGAGAATAGGAGTTTTTATGTTATGTGGTTGTAACATTGTTTGATCTTCCACATCAAAAAAGAAGGGTGATTTTGTGAAAGAGTTGTTGAGTTGTATTCACAAGTTTCGCTATGCATTTTGGGCTAGAGAAAATTGTTGGAAGAATTCTTTTTGACTTGTGGAATGTTTAACTCAAAGATGTGTTACAATCAAGATTACACAAGGTGTGAGATTATATTGATGGTTGAAGAGCTTCCTACCAACATGGAAGTTACACCATAAAGTTTCAACCGGGTTTTCGGCATGTAAGTTTTTTTGGAGTGGTTTAATTTCAATTGAAATTTATTCTTCATGATAAAATATATGATTGTCGGTGATGACAATATATAACTTTTGAAGTTATTTATCTTCAAGTGAAATATATTTTTCGTGAGAGAGTATGATAGTTTTATAAACTATGTTTATCGGTGAAGATAATGTGAAAATATTTGGAGTGGTGTAGCTTCAAATGTGAGGGCAAGATTTCAATGAAGTCAAAACTATGTTGGAAATGTTGCTAGATGATATGGTGGACAAAGTAGCATAAAAAGTCTTCAAGAATTGGCATTTTTGAAAATTTACACTCTATGAGTCGACTCAAAGAAAGCTCAGGTCGACGCATGATTAAAATTTGCTCCTTTGGGAAGTCTCGGGTTTGCTCACTTCGACTATGTGGTCGACTCATTCTGGAAGAAATGTTTAGGAACTATGCGTCGACGCATACCCCTGAAGCGATCGACGCATGGATCTTTCACTCTGTCATGTGGCATCTTCGGGAATGCTCAGGTCGAGTCATCCTTCTGCATAGGTCGACACATGGCTTGTATACACTATCATATGACACTTACGGGAATGCTCAGGTCGAGTCCTCTTTTTTGCATAGGTCGACCGCACGCTCGTAAAAACTGTTTTCAGTCTGTTAGTTTGGACCTTGACCTTAGATAACATATATATACTTGTTTGGTTATTTCATTTGGTTTTTAACAAGAAAAGTGAAATAGATACACAAGGTACTCATCATCTTCAACCTCTCACTCATCCATTGACAACTACACATAATAATTTTTATCGATCAAGGTGTGGAGCGTGTGTTGACAACGTCCGAAGTAGAAGATTGCAATCTTGTTCGGGTTGAGTAATTATGGGTTTTTCTTGAATAAAATTTGAGGGTTTTGTCCTCCAATATCATTGGGATTTGGAGTTTTTTACAATTCTTTGCTTCATCAAATTCAATTGTGCTTAAGGGATTGAGGAACTGTGGGTTTGCTCAACAAGGTAGCTACAATCGGAGGATTTTGAAGGAAGAATTGGGGTTATCATCTTGCGATCAAATCAGCTGAGCAGAGGGTTTGAGAAACGGGTTAGATTCTCAACAAGGTAGCTACAACCGAAGGTTTGTCGAAGATTGGTGACATACTTGATTCAAATCGAGTCAAGGGAAGAAAGGAGCTTAATTTTCAATTCAACATATTGGTTTTGAATTGTGATGACTATTTTCTATCTCTTGTAAAAACTTTGCAATCATAATAGTAACTATCCTAATTCTAAATTCTAGAATTAGGGGCAGACGTACCCCACGCGAGGACGACAGGGGGAACTGCCTTAACAAATCGCGTGTCGTTTTTCTTTCTCGCTCTTTACCATTTATTTGCAATAATCTGAAAATTTTATCTTTTGGTTACAATTGTCCTGATTTATAGTGCAATAAAAATGTTACTAAAAACTATAGTAATCACTTTGATTGCTATAATTGATTTTAACATTACAAATTAAGGTAGATTGAACTTGGTGAAATTAAGCACACCAAGTGTTCGAAAAAAATAATCCAAAAGTGCAAATTTGTGTATTTTCTTCTCAACATTTCATTGGAAGTAATTGACAATAGTTAAAGAGTATAAGTGATCAATTATAATTGAGTTAAGTGTTAAGAATTCTCATTGATTCATTCCATTCGGTTTTCTTAAAAAAAATTGATTTTAAAAATCAAGGTATCTATTCAACCCCCCCCCCCCCTTCTAGATACGTCCTATCGTCTAACAAGTGGTATCAGAGCACTGGTTCATCTAGTGCTTCACATATAACTCTTTAGATAATGGAGAACGATCCAAAAGGGGCGTACAATAGAGCGCCTATTTTCATCGGTGAAAACTATATCTATTGGAAAGATTGTATACGTGTGCATATCAATTCCGTTGATAGAAAAATTTGGAAAGTCATAGAAGAAGGTCCTATGGCCATAACTATTTTAAACAATGCGGGTGCCATTGTACCCAAACCAGAAGCACAATGGGATGAAAAAGATGAGAAAAACTATGCTTATGACTGGAAATCTAAAAATATGCTCATATCAGCTCTTGGAGTTGATGAATACTTTCATATCTTGCATTGTGCTACCGCTAAGGCAATGTGGTATGCTTTACAAGTTACCCATGAGGGTACAAACGATGTAAAACTAGCAAGGATTAACACTTTAACTAAAGAGTTTGATCTCTTTCACATGAAGTATGGTGAAACCATTGTGGACATACAAAAGAGATTTTCTCACATGATAAATCGCTTACACATACTTGGTCATATTACTTCCAACGTTGTTGCTATTAACAAGATTTGAGATGTCTTAACAGGGAATGGCAACCTAAGGTCACAACTATCAAGGAAGACAATGATATAACTACATTGGATCTTGCAACACTATTTGATAAACTTCAAGAACATGGATAAGAGCTCACAAATCTTAATAAGCATGAAAAGAAAGATAAGAAAGAAAAGTTGAGGGACACGGAAAAGAAGTCCATCGCGTTAAGGGCTTCAAGTTCCAAGTCTTCCACCATAGATTCAAGTGGAAGTGACTCAAGTGATGGAGATGAGAGTCCAGATGAATATTTGGGTTTATTCGTATAGAAGGCAAGCTAAGCTAAACAAACCTTTTGAAAGCAAGAGAGATAAGTCAAAGGGATCTTGTTACAATTGTGGGAAACCCGGTCATTATAAACCAGATTGTCCCTTGTTCAAGAGAGACAAAGTAAGAAACAACTTTCAAAAGAAGCCTAACAAAGCTAGAAGAGCTTACATTGCTTGGGATAGTGATAGTGATTCATCAAGTAAATATGACTCTAGTGATGAAGAAGAAAAAGAAAACTTGTACCTTATGGGGCATCACAAAAAGAAAAAAAATGTAAGTCACTCTAAATATGATCATGTTGATGAAATGTCTTATATTGAATTACAAAATGCATTTGATACTCTACATCATGAGGCTAAGGAAGCTTTCAAACGCTTAGCTTCAAATAAAAATATTTTCAAATACCTTGAGCTTAAATTTACCGAATCCAAAAAGGAGTTGGAAACTATCAAGGCTTCCATGACATAGAGTATCAAAGACAAAGATGAAATTGACAAGACCTCTTAGAAAAATTGGCATGGTTGTGAAACTTGTCACATTTGGCAAAAAGAGACTAAAGTTCTTAAAACCAAATTAGACAAGGCCTTACAATCCAAAATTACATTTGCTATTGATCGTTCAAACTTTAGAAAAAGCATGATTAATCCCTATTGTTGTACCCCAAAATTTGCCTCTCATTTTACGAAGGATCACCCTGGACCCCAAGTTTGCTTCCATCTATTCCCAAGCCTTGAAGTTATCAATTCTCCAAGCAAGTTATTCACAAGGGCAAAATGGTCATTTGCACACTGAAAAGTCAAACTTTGACTTTTGGATCAAAATCAAATTTCAAGAATCATATTTCATCAAGACATGTTGAAATATGAAATTTGTTCATCAAGAAAATCAAAAGTCAATTTACTCTGGAAAAAAAATCAAAATTCTAAAATACTTAGAATTTTTCTAAGTGTTTAAGAAACATGACAAATTCAGAACTTCTGATCAGATTATCACCATAATGCAAGCTGATTCTGGAAGAGCTTCTGATTCAATAGTTATAGATTTCAATGAGATCTAAAACATTGCAGAATAGAACTTCTCTTGGAAATGCTGGGATTTCAAGTTATAACTCCTCAAAGACACGTCCTTGAAACTGAAACACTCAACAAATTCTGGACACTTTCAAGACAGAGTTTGGTCAGAACTTCTAGGCAAGTTTTCACAAGGGTTCAAGTCAGAGTTTGCAAGGGTAATTCAAAGAAGGATAAGAACCATGCTGCAAGCTTCCTAGAAAGTCTGAGAGCTCCTTCAGAACATGCTGGAGAAAAGAGATACAAAGATCAGAGGTTGGATGTTACGCTGAAGCTAAACTTCTGATCCAAAATTAAGCAATGATGCAGAATTTCACATGGTAGGATTTCTGATTTGATAAATCTCATCATCATTTAATGCTCACAACCACTTTTGAGTCTTTATCCAAGGGATTTCCCCCACGTGTACCTCTACTGTCTTGGGAAAGAAAACTTTTGTGCAAAAGTATGCTAGGCCCATATGTTGCTTTTGCTTTTCCTTAATTCCCGCTGACAAATCTAGCTTAGGCGTTGCTAAACCTGCTGACCATCCTACTTTGTTCCTTGAACCATGCTTGTTTAAGCTTACTTCAAGAGCAAGTCAGCGCCTAGCATATGACGTTGGTGCCACTTGACCTCTCCAAACTACTAAACCTTTGCCTATAAATTGAACTCCATTGGCCTTTGAAAAGGTGTGGAAAATTTGAGAAAGAAAAGTCTTGAACCCCTGCAAAAATTCCCAGAGTAAAAAAAAACTATAAACACAAAAATAAAAAACCTTTTAGCTTTTGATTCTTGCCTTCAAACTCCATTTTTTCCCCAAGTTCTTGACCAAAATCACCCATGCAATTTCTGATATACATTCAAAAGTCATCCTAACTTTTGTAGCCAAACTGTAACACCCTCTCCATCAATATCCACCTCAAAGAAGTCAGAACCTTACCCCTTGGCTGTTCCAGAATTCTATAATCATTTACAACCCAAGTTAAAAGTTTCTAGCCTGCTGAACACGTGAGGAAACTGTTCAGAACATCACAAGCGGTCAGAACCAGGTTCCAGCTCACAGAATATTTTCCAACTGCGAGGTAAGCTTCTGCTGACTCTCATCATATTACTTAGGCACTGTCAGATTTACATGTTTAAAAATACAATGTAGACATCCTGATTCTGATGATGTACATATTCTGAGATTTCATGCATCTGCCTGCCTAAATAGAGAGAATTCCAATTCAGAACTTCTTGAAGAAATTAGAACTCAGAATTAGGTTTAGAAAATTCATGCTTGATTCTGATTTATAGTTCTGATATCTCTTGCTTCTGAAACTTTGGGAAACCTGCCATAAACTGTTATATGCGTATCTTCTGTTTTATGGAGAAATGACTAAGTTGTAGATGTTCTGACTAGCATGGAGAAGAGAGGCAAAGTTCTTCCAGTTGCCTAAGAATTTCTGAAAACTTCTGCGTTCTCAGTGGACCCAGAACTTCTGACCTTCCCTATTTCTATTAACGTTTGTTTTTGTTTGTGCAGCACGTCAGAGTCAGAACTTCTGACCTCTTCTATTTCAGCATTTACGTTGATTCTGTCTTGTTTCCTTTTATTATTATTTTTTACCATCACTTTTATTTTTCGTTAATAAAAAGAAACACCAAAAATATTTTATATTCACATATTATATTTTATTCCTTTCAACACAAAAAGACCAAAAATATTTTCTTAAACAAAACTTATTTCTTTTCTTAAATAAATAAGCATTTTACATTTCTTGTACATTCTTATCCATTCAATTGGTTGTAATAGTAACTTAGCATTTAATTTGCAATCCCCACTTGTAAATATGTACACCCCATCCCCCTAATGATTGTAATAGCATAGAAACTTTACTTTTCCGCATTTTCATTGCTTTCATGTATTGTTAGTAATTAGGGTATGTATGATAAGATAAAAACAACAAATAGACAACCCATAATCAAGACAAAAATAAAGCATGAAATCAACGCACTTTCACACAAGCACCCCTAGGGTTACTCCACTTGGTTGCCTTACAAAATGACCATATTATGCATGTGAGATATCTTAGAAAAAACAAGCAAAAATACAAGATCATAGTCCCTCGATGACGCTATCTAAGTTGCCTTACAAATGATCTTAGTCCCTCAAACAGAATGCTAAGATACCTTGCAACATTACTAATCATGGTTATACGATGACGCATGCCCGTCCCGTTTACACCCAAAGATAGAGTTACTTACCAAATCAATGGTAAGATAACAATGTCAAAGGAAAAGAAAAATGAACAAGAAAGACTTTTGAGTAGGTAGAATGCTCCTAATTACTTGCTCAATTTCAAAACAAACATCCTTGCTATTTTCACAAACAAACACCAACACTTTCAAACATCTTTCAAACTTGAAAATATTTTCAAAAGATCAACACCTTTGTATACATTCTTACGAACGAGAATCATTACAAAAGTTCGCCTAAACGATGGTGCCCTTTTCAAAATACTTTTAAAAAACCACACAAAGCATATTTTCAAACAAAAGCAAGTGATCTAGCAAGTAACTAAGAGCCCATGGAAAACCATGGATGAAAAGGGTGCTAACACCTTCCCTTTTCATAATCTACCCCCCGAACTCAAGAAAACATCTCTAAAGGTCTTTCCTGTGCTTTTTCACATTTCCTTTTGGATAAAAGAAAAGTCGGTGGCGACTCTTGCTAACCGCGACATTTGTGAACACAAACGCAAAATAACCCAAGTCAGTTCTCCCACCGTATCACAGAACTGGCGACTCTGTTGGGGATAATAAAAGTGGGGTTACCTTAGGGTTAGATCATATTTACTTTCTTTCATTGTTTTGTATGCTTTACATTATGGTTCTATGTTTGGGCTTGCTTTGATCCTCCACCCGGATCTGGGACACCTTTTAGGTAAGTAGCAATAGATTGTGGAAATTGTACGACGTAGACCGATATGGTTGAAGCAATAACTACGTTAGTGTGACGCATTTGTGGGTACCAGTATCCATCATGGTGAATCGAGGAGAATACGGAGCCGCTGAGTGGCGTCATGAAGCACTAACTGACTTTAGAACCCTAATTGAACAAACTTGGCCATTAGGACGTAGTGAGATAACCGGTTTCAGTGTAAAGCTGAAAATTGGTTGATACTCGATACTACACTCATTGAGGCTGGACTTTTGGGATATCTCGGCCGCAAGAAAAGATTTATTATGCTGAGACAACGCCTAAAAGAAAGGTCGGTGATATTGAGATCCTTTAGAACACGATCACTATTAATAGGACAGGTTGAGCCGACCAAACTTCAAGAGGGTACTTACCTATAAAGCCTCATGCAAGCCTAAAACATAGGGATTTGTTTGCTTTATGTGTATATACTTACTCTTACATAACATCATAAACATCATAAGCATCATGCGCACGCTCACTAACCATTTCAAGGATTTAGAAATTTATCTTTGTTTTTTTGTTTTGTAGGTCATGAATTATGGCCGAAGAAACACCATACGAATCATCTTTGTAAAATCACACCCTCAGCTTCAAGAGTTAGACTCAAGAGTACCCGAGGATTCTCCTTTTACCAATAAATATGGTCGACTCCTCAGCCTGGCTACATCCAACTTCCAAGAGGAGATGATGTGTGTGTTGTTCCAATTCTTTGATCCCGTACATCATTGTTTCACTTTTCCGGACTATCAGTTGGTACCTACACTGGAAGAGTTCTCTATACTCTTAGGGGTGCCCGTGCTTGATCAGATATCGTTCACCGGTCTAGAAGAGATTCCAAAACCTGAAATCATTGTCGAAGATTTGCATCTGAAAAGAGCTGACGTCATAACCAATTGGGAAACAAGAAGCGAGGTCAAAGGTTTCCTAACCAAGTTTCTATTGGAGAAGGCTCGTTCATTCTGAGACGACATGGATTTCCAAGCTTTTGAAGACGTCCTGGCTCTTCTCATTTATGGTTTGGTTATGTTCCCTAACTCGGACAAATTCATAGATGTTAATGCCATCGAAGTCTTTCTCTCTCACAATCCCGTACCTACCTTATTGGGAGACATCTTGCATTTCCTTCATACCTGCACCATGAAGAAAAGAGGTACTCTCTTGTGTTGTATTCCCTTACTCGCCAAATGGTTCGCTTCACACCTACCTCAATCAGCATTGAAGAACGAGAAAAGACTAACATGGTCTCAAAGGATGATATCCCTCACCCATTCTGACTTCCGTTGATGTTTAAGATCCTTGGAAGAAGTCTCTATCATTGACCGTTGTGGGGAATTCCCTAACGTCCCTTTGTTTGGTATTAGGGGAGGTATCAATTACAATCCCTTCTTAGCTCTTCGACAGTTTGGGTATGCCCGAAGAGACGGCCCTCATGAGATGCTCATTCAAGGTCTGGTGTTCGACTATGACAAAGAAGACCAAAATTACCTCCAGAGGTTTACACGAGCTTGTAGAATGGTGAACAAGGTGGACAGTAAGACTTTGGGACATAAAAACTCTATCCCTCTCGAGCCTTACCTTAGCTGGGTATAGGCTCGTTCTCAGACATTTGTAATGCCTCATCCTTCCTGTTGTACCCCAAAATTTTCCCTCTCATTTATCAAGACTTTTCTCACAAGACTTCGTGGACTCAAGACAAGATTAGGGTTTGGTCAGCTCAAGACACCTCATCTTGCACTGATAACCTAAAATTAGGGTTTGAGTTTGCACAAGGATTTTTGGACCATCAATGATTCATGTGACTTTCATACATCATTTTGTACCCCTAAGATTGCTCATGTTAAGTTTCAAGCCTTGAACCACATTTTTGATCAGTCAATTGGACAGTTGCCCTAAAAATCAACTGTATTGGGGAAAAAGTCAACCATGGGCAATTTACAGTCAAACTTCATAATTTTTTATCCACATCAACATTTTAGACTCATATTCACCATTTGATCAAGTTTGGATCATAACTCCTCAAGAAATTTGATCAAATCATCAAAAGGACAAAATGGTCAAAATTAGGGTTTTGACTGAGAAAAGGTAATTTCTGATTTTTAACCTAGCCAATGACCAATTGAGTTCAAACATGATTTCAAGGGTTCAACGGCATCATCTTGACCTAATTACATGGTTCAAAAGATCTCAAGTTCATTGGATTGACAGATGAAATTTGCAGTCAACTGATCAAAAGTCAACTGTATACTGAAAAGTCAAACTTTGACTTTTTGGTCAAAATCAAGTTCCAAGGGTCATAATTCATCAAGACATGTCAAAATATGAAACTTGTTCACCAAGAAAACCAAATTTAAAAATTAGGGTTTTAATTTGAAAATTTTCATAACTTAGAATTTTTCTAAGTATAAAATTATCTTATTTTTTCTCAACTTTTCACCACTTTTTCACCATGATGCATTTTGATTCAAGAAACGTTTCCAACATGAAAGTTGTTGTCCTCCATGAAATCTACAACATTTCTTCACAAACTTTTCCCTAAAGATGCTTGGATCTCAAGTTATGAATTTGTGAATACATGCTCATGAACTAAATAACTTAGTGAAATTTTGCCCTAATTTAGGCAGGTTTTGGACCCAACTTCATGGAAACGTTTCACCTAGTTCCAAGAGGTATCTCAAATTTCATTTCAAAGATGTATTATAGAGCACATTGCAAACTTTCCAAAATGTCCAAGAACTCTCCAAGATCATTTTTGGGTAGGGAGAATCGAAGAAGGGAAGTTGGCATTTTCTCACTTTTGTTCAAGCCATTTTTACATAGAATCAAGTTGCAAATCAAACCTATGCTGGTTATATCTTGCTTTACAGGTCCTAATATTTCTATACACTCCATAATTAAATGCATACTCAGAAGCTAAAGCCTTTATCCTTGCTTTTGAAGCTTTACACAAGTTGTAATTCTATTTTGGGCAAAAAGGCTACATTGCCATTTTCATAAAGTTTAACTTTTGCAACCTTGTCAACTTGGAGCATTGGACCTGTCCCCTTGATACAAGAAAATTCTACAGCTCTCAAGCAAATTGTAAAAACTCATTTCAGCCCTCAAGCAAGCTGGTACAAGCATGTGAGATTGGTCTTGTTAACTTTACTTCAAGTACAAGAAAATTGGCAAAAGGTCCAAAGCTTGCACAGCTAGTAATGGCTGACTTTGTATCACTTCTATACATATATGCAAACTTTGTACAAGGCATAACACGTTTTTCTTAGACTTGAAACTCACTCAAACTGAAAAACACCACAAAACTGCCCAAGCTCACCGTTTTCTGTAGAAGCACATCCAACTCTCATTTGGCTCGTGCGTTTTGTGTTTAATCAATTCAAACATCTTATCCACTTGATACCTAGCCAATCCAAGTCATCACCCTGGTTCTGTAACCCCTATTTCAGCATCTGCCATTTTCAATTTGGAAGCTTGCAGTTGGACTTGGTCAGAGAGTTCCAACCATCCTCAGAGCAAGATAATCATTGGAATAGGTTCAGGGAAGTTCAAGGAAGCTTAAACAATCACCATGCCTCCATTAAAGTCCCTACATTGTCCTACACAATTCCAGCTGAAGGAGGTATTTTCTTAAACTCTATCTCTATATATATATGCAACTTGAAGCCACGATTTGTGAAGAAAAAATATAGCTCTCATCATAACGAAGCTGTACATATCATTACTTTTCATTTACATTACTTGTGCTAAGAGAATTTGAAGCTTAAAGTCTCTGAAATTTTTAGGTCACGAATTAGGGGTCCCAAAATTCTCTTTGATCTTTAAGAGTTAGGTTACATAATTTATATGGTTGGAATCGCGAGCTCAAATGCCACATCTTTCATGTTATGGGTTTTTGTTTTTATGCAAGCATAAGCAAGATACAGTTTGAACTGGAAAAACGCACGCAGGAAGCTGAACAAAGGACATGGATGAAGTTCTGGGCTTTTTGGCGCCTTGGCCTTTTTGTTTTTGCTATTTGCACCCTCCTGACTTGCTACTGCACCCCCCTGACTTAACTATTTTATATTTTTGTATTTTTTTATATTTTCATATTTAATAATTTTGTTTATTTTTTTGAATGATAAAAAATCCAAAAAATGATTTCTTTATTTTTACACTTTTATTTTATTTTTTCACATAAAAAAATTAATTTATTTGAGTAAGATAGAATTTATTTTTCTTAAATAGTTTGTAAATAATCAAATACATTTAATATTTTTATTATACATTTTTATATTCATAAATATTTATTTTCTACGCATATTTAATTTTTAATATTTAAACATAATATTATTTATTATTTTTTATACAAAAAATATACAAGTTAATAAATATAAAACATTATTTTCTTTGAATGAAAATTAGGGTTTAATCCCCTTCCAAAAATAAATATTTTTTCCCCTTTTTTTTAGGTTTAAATTAAATATTTTTCTCATACAAAAACAAGACATAAAACATTTTTCTAGCATAAACATTGCGCTGCATTTAAATATTTGTACTATATTTATTTAAATTCGCGCATATTCGATTTGGTTGTAATAATATATTTTTGTTTTATATTTGTGCAAATCCCCATTGAAATTTGTATTCCCCCTCCCATAAAAATTGTTGTAATAGCTTAGTATATTTACATTACGCAATTTATCGCTTTTATACCATGATTAGTAATTAGGGTTTACATGACAAGAACAAAACAAAACAAATAGAAAAACACTAAATGCAAGACAAAAGCATGAAAATGATACACTTTGCACACAAGCACCTCTAGGGTTTCTCCCACTTGGTTTCCTAAAATGAAATGGCCATGTTACGCATGCGAAGTATCTTGACAAAACAAAACAAGTATAAGATCATAGCCCCTCGATGATGTTATTCAAAAGTTGCCTTACACAATGATCTTGGTCCCTCAAAAATGCTAAGATACTTGGCAACATTGCTATCATGGTTACACGATGACCCACGCCCGTCCCATTTACATCCAAAGATAGGGTTGCTTACCAAATCAATGGTAAGTCAACAATGTCAAAGGAATAGAAAATGCACAAGAAAGACATTTGAGTAGGTAGATAGCTTCTAAGTTACTTGCTCCATTTCAAACAATCCTTGCTATTTTCAAAAACAAACACACACACACATTTCAAAACATCTTACAAACATTGAAAACATTTTCAAAAAGACAAACATCTTTGTATACATTCTTACGAACGAGAATCATTACAAAGATTGCCTAAACGAATGACCTCTTTTCAAAATACTTTCAAAACCACACCAAACACCATTTCAAACAAACCAAAACAAGTGATATAAGCAAGTAACTAAGAGCCCATGGAAAACCATGGATAAAAAGGGTGCTAGCACCTTCTCTTTTCATAATCTACCCCCCGAACTCAAGAAAACATCTCAAAGGTCTTTCTTGTGCTTTTTCACCTTTCCTTTTGGATAAAAGAAAAGTCAGCGGCTACTCTTGCTAACCGCGACATTTGTGGTAAAACATAAAACCTCAAGTCAGTTCTCCCACCGTATCACAGAACTGGCAACTCTGTTGGGGAAAATTATAAAAGTGGGGTTACCTTAGAGTTTAGATCACCTTTATTTGCTTACATTGTTTGATTTGTTTGCTTTACATTATGGTTATTTGTTTGGGTTTGAAATCCTCCACCCGGATTTGGGAAACATTATAGGTAAATAGCAATACGTTGTGGAAACTGTGCGGGGTATACCGACACGGTCTAAGCAATAACTATGTTAGTGTGACATATTTGTGGGTACCGGTAGCCTTTGAGTCAATCAAAGAGAATATGGGGCCACTGAGTGATGTCATGAAGCACTAATAAACTTCTAGAACCCTTACTTGACCAACTTGACCTTTTAGGATGTAGTGAGATGACCGGCTTTGGTGCAGTCCGAAGTTGGTAGATACTCGATACTACACTCATTGAGGGTTGGTTTCTTGGAATATTTCGGTCGCTGGTAAAGAGGCTTGAATTGAAACAATGAACAAGGAAATAATCCAGTGATATTGATCTCCTTAGAACCCGGTTACTACTGCTAGGACAGGTTGAGCCAACTAAACTTCAAGAGGGTACTTACCTATGAAACCCCATGCAAGCTTTAACTAAGAACTTGTTTGATTTTCTTGTACATATGTACTTGTGCATAACATCATGGATATCATGAGCATCATATACATCCACTAACCATTTCAAGGATTTTGGAAATTCATCTTTGTTCTTGTTTTGTAGGATATGGATTCACTTCGCAGGAAAACTATCCAAGTCAACCTTGTAAGAATTCCTCCACAACTCAAGGAGCTAGCTTCAAGGATCCCTGAGAACTCTCCATTCACCGAGAGGCATGGTCGTCTACACAACTTGATCACCTCCAACACAGAGGAAGACATGATGAAGGTTCTCTTCCAGTTCTTTGACCCTTTGCATCACTGCTTCAGATTTCCTGACTACCAGCTTGTGCCTACTTTGAAAGAATTCTCTCAACTCTTGAGGATTTCAATTCTCAATCAACTACCCTTCAACGGTAAGAAAAGAGATCCAAATCCAGAAGAGATTGCTCAAGCCATGCACTTGCACTCATATGATGTCACAACCCATTCGGAAACTAGAAGTGGTGTCAAAGGCTTCTTGGAAAAGTTCTTGTTTGAGAAGGCCCAAAGTTGTTGGAACTCCTTGGACTTGCAAGCTTTTGAGGAGATTGTGGCTCTTCTTATCTATGGGATGGTCCTGTTCCCCAATCCTGACCAACTCATAGATGTGAGCGCTGTCAAAATCTTCATGTCACGCAATCCGATGCCCACATTGCTTGGAGATATCTTACACTCTTTTCACACTCGTACAATGAGGAAAAGAGGTATTCTTATGTGTTGCACTCCTCTCATGGCAAGATGGTTTATTTCTCATCTTCCCCAATCAGTCTTAAAGAATGAGCAAGGCTTAAGGTGGTCACAAAGGTTGATGAAACTTAAACATTCAGATATTCATTGGTGTTCTCGATCCAAAGAGAATGTTATCATTGTTGACCGTTGTGGGGAATTCCCTAATGTCCCTCTACTTGGCATTAGGGGAGGCATCACCTACAACCTGTACTTGGCTCTAAGAAAGTTTGGTTATGCCCGAAGGGATGGCCCACATGATATGTTGATTCAAGGCTTGGTTTTCGACTACGACAACGACGATTAAGGACTTCGCCAAAGATTCATCCGAGCTTGGAGGATACCAAATAAGGTGGATAGCAAGACTTTGGGACACAAGAATTCCATCCCTCTTGATCCTTACCTCAAGTGGGTACTAACCTGTGCTCAAAGTCTCATGATGCCTTATCCCTCCATTCTCCCAATGATTATTGAGCTTGTTAAGGAGGGAGAAGTTCCATACACTATCCTACATCCTGACATGCCTACATCACTCGAAGACCTACAAAGGGATTGGATACAGCTCAAATGAGAGCGCGATACTTTCGAAGCCCAATTCTACGCAAGTGAGAAGAAGGTTTTGGAACTCACTCGAATACTTCATGAAGAGCAGACTCTCAATACCTACATTGCACCAAATAGGATGCGCAATGTCTTTTTGTCTTAGAATTTTGTATTATTTTGCCCTAGGGGCATTGGTGTACTCAAATTCTATCTTATTAATATGACGTGTGCTTCTTTTTATTTGAAACAAATTTGAATTTTTAAATCCTTGAAAGCATTGCATGAATACATATCATCCATCATAAACATAAACAGGTCTTTGCAACAAGTTTCCTCATCCCTCTACTATTTATTTCAGCAAGATGGATCTCAAATAGATGGTTAAAGACCTTCAAGATCAAAATACACAATTTCAACAGTTACTCTTGACCTTAGCCAAGGGGCAGGAGGAGCTAAAGACTCTGCTAGAAAAAGAGAAAGATAAAACAAAGAAGAAGCCAGCTGGTGTGGTTATCATGGGCAGAAGGTTTCAGGGACAAGCCAGAAGGACCTTAGAATTTCCAACAACCTCTGACGAAGGGGAAAGAAAAGGAAAAGAAACGGCAGTACCATCAGATTCTGAAGAAGAAGAGGAAGAAGAGGACTACTCTGAACAACAATACCCTTCGGCTGATGATAAATACAAACACCTGGAAGAGCGTCTAACTGCTATGGAAATATAGAGAGTACCGGGGCTAGATTTCGAGGAATTGGGGCTGGTGTCAGGAATCGTAATCCCGCCAAAGTTTAAAGTGCCATTATTCTCCAAGTATGATGGGGTGTCTTGTCCTAAAATGCACCTCCGCTCATATGTCAGGAAGATTCAGCCGCATTCTGCTGACAAAGACTTATGGGTTCACTTTTTCCAAGACAATTTATCAGGAACACAGCTTGATTGGTTCTACCATTTGGAAAGGGCTGATGTCCATAATTGGGAAGACCTGGCAGCAGCCTTCTATAAACAGTATCAGTACAACACCGATTTGGCGCCTACCCGTACTCAACTTCAGAGTATGGCTATGGTATCAAATGAGGGCTTCAAAGACTACGCACAAAAGTGGAGGGATCTAGCTGGAAGGGTGCAACCCCTTTGTCTGAAAGGGAGTTAGTGGACATGTTCTTGGGAACTCTATCAGGCCCTTTCTTCAATCACCTGATTGGAAGTTCCTCTGCAGGGTTCACTGAATTGATTTTAACCGGCGAAAGGGTGGAAGCTGGTATAAGAAGTGGAAAATTTCAGAAAGACGCGTCTGCCTCTGCAGCTGTAAAAAAGCCCTTAAGTGGGAAGAAGGAAGTGTCTGCTATCTATTCACATAGAAATCATGGAAGACCTGAGCGCCGACCAACGGTGGGGGCCGTTATGATTCCAAAGTCTGCATCAGACCAGCCAAGAAATAACCAGCCAAGGGTGGAAAGGCCAGTCCGACAATTCACCAAGATTAACATGACTCCAACCCAGGTCCTACCACATCTTCTGAAATTGATTCTGGCGATTTTAAAAGAGGCCCCAAAAAATCCCAATACTGCGTCTCCTCATTACCATCCGAATTCCAGATGCGCATACCATTCTGAAAGTCCAGGGCACGACACCAACAACTGTTGGGATCTGAAGAACAAAATTCAAGACCTGATAGACGCAAAGGAAGTTGAGTTTGAAGCGCCTGAGAAACCAAATGTTATTTCCGCTCCAATGCATAGGCATGGTCACAATGCCAATGCTGTTGAGGAAGATTTATTTGTTGCCATCGTGGATGAACTGTTAACTCCGCTCCCGACCATTAAGTTGAATTTGTTGAAAGCTGGTATATTCCCAGGTTGTGACAAAGACTGCCATATTTTCCTATCCTCATCATTTTACTGCCCTCTGTTAAAAAAAGGTATCCAACAACTGATTGATAACCGAGAAATTCTGTTTGAGAATGCTCCTGTTTCACCCGTTCCAGTTAAAGAAGTTTCTATCATAACCATCTACGCCAATCCTTCCAGGGTCCCTAAAAGACCCATTAGGATTACATCCGCTCCAAAGACTACTCCACTTAAGATTACAATGCCCGGGCTGGTCCCGTACCAATCAGATAAAACAGTACCATGGAATTATGGTGGAGAAATCTACTACCATGGTATCAAACACAATGAACTGACTGCCTAAGAAGAGAGCTCCGAAGAGGATAATTCCGACATTAGCAATATTGCCAGAACTAGCAAAATTACCCGTAGTGGTAGAATCTTCTCTCCAGAGATTGCCCCTCCAAAGGCAGTCTTTGGAACCGTGGTCGTTTCGAAGATTACCTCTGTACTAGTGATTATACCTGCAAGCGTACCTACCGACAAAGAAGACAATACAATTCATGTCCCTACCAGTGCCTCTACTGCTGAGAATAAAGGGAAAAGCATTCAAGAATAGCCTGTCCAGACGAAGGCTCAATCTATCCCTGAAACATCCAAGAAGGAAATGGAAGAAATCCTAAGGATAATAAAGAAAAGTGATTATGATGTGGTTGAACAATTGGGGCAAACCCCTTCCAAGATCTCTATGTTAACATTGCTGCTGTGCTCTGAGGCACATGCAAAAGCTCTGGTAAAATTTCTGAAGACAGCTCATGTGCCGCAAGAGACGTCTGCTGGTCAATTCCAAGACTGTGTGGCCAGTTTGACAACTGATAACGGCCTGGGTTTCTCTTATGCTGACTTGACACCCAAAGGGAGAAAACACAACGAGGCATTACATGTCTCTGTAGAGTGTAGAGGAACAACCCTAGCCCATGTCTTGGTAGACATTGGTTCATCTCTGAACGTCTTACCAAAGAAAGCTCTTGACAGATTGGACTGCGAAGGGCTGACATTGAAACCCAATAATATAATTGTGAGAGAATTTGATGGCTCGAAGAGGATGGTCCATGGGCTGACATTCAAGAATAGCCTGTCCAGACGAAGGCTCAATCTATCCCTGAAACATCCAAGAAGGAAATGGAAGAAATCTTAAGGATAATAAAGAAAAGTGATTATGATGTGGTTGAACAATTAGGGAAAACCCCTTCCAAGATCTCTATGTTAACATTGCTGCTGTGATCTGAGGCACATGCAAAAGCTCTGGTAAAATTTCTGAAGACAACTCATGTGCCGCAAGAGACGTCTGCTGACCAATTCCAAGACTGTGTGGCCAGTTTGACAACTGATAATGGCCTGGGTTTCTATGATGCTGACTTGACACCCAAAGGGAGAAAACACAACGAGGCATTACATGTCTCTGTAGAGTGTAGAGGAACAACCCTAGCCCATGTCTTGGTAGACACTGGTTCATCTCTGAACGTCTTACCAAAGAAAGCTCTTGACAGATTGGACTGCGAAGGGCTGACATTGAAACCCAATAATATAATTGTGAGAGCATTTGATGGCTCGAAGAGGATGGTCCATGGGGAGGTGGACATCCCGATAAAGGTGGGAACTCAGAATTTCAATTCAACCTTCTATGTGATGGACATCCGTCCTTCTTATTCCTGTCTGTTGGGACGCCCCTGGATTCACAATGCCGGTGTTGTCACCTCCTCATTACATTAGATGCTGAAGTACCCTGTCCAAGGAAAGATCATAACTGTCCACGGGGAGGAGGAGTACATGATTAGTCATCTGAATTCTTTCCGATATGTGGAGTTAGATGGCGAGTTCATTGAAACCCCTTTCCAATATTTTGAAGAAGTCTCTCAAGAAGTGGCGGTAACCAGGGCAGCATCCTTGATTCCCAAGATCACAAGACCTCCACTTAGGATGTCGTCTCTAAAGGATGCAAAGGCAGTAGTGGAAGAGGGTGGATGCACCATCTGGGGGCAGCTTCCGGACATCCCGTACAAATCAGACAAGTTTGGCTTGGGGTTTACTTCAACTTCTCAGAAGGTTGTGCACCGCGCCCGTGCCGGAGGGCCACCTTTGAAGATTAGTAACCAATGGGTCAATGCAGTGGAAAACAGTGAAGAAGATGGCAGCTTGGAAGATTGGATATTTCCTACTGTCAACGGAGGACTTCGCAACTGGGAAGCCAAAGACTTTGTCCCGATAAATTTCATATCTCAGTAATTTATCTTTTACATTTATGTTGGACTTGTAATATTCATGAACAATCCGCACTTTAAAAATCTTGTGTCTTACCCGAGGCACAATGGTCCATTTGTAAGGGTTTTTATTTCATCTTCATATGACATTCAATGAATCATGGACGCTTTTTCATATATAAACCTTTTGTGCTCATTGTCTTTCTTTTACATTTTATTGTTTTAAGATGGTTATACCCTTACACACACCCACACTCACAAATGCATGTACCCTTCCATTCCGGATCCCATGGGTAACGATACTGTTATAGCCTTTAGTGACTTTGAAGATATGATCTACCAAGCTGAATACGAAGGTGAGGAAGATTGTGAGGTGCCAGGGGAATTGGCCAGACTACTACAACAAGAGGAAAGAGCTATTTAACCTCATGAGGAGCTGTTGGATACAATCAATTTGGGTACCGAGGAAGATAAAAAGGAAATCAAAGTGGGTGCCAATCTAGAGTCGAGTGTCAAGGAGCGCCTAATTCAGCTATTGCATGATTATGTTGAGATCTTTTCCTGGTCATACGAAGACATGCCGGGACTTGATACAGACATCGTGGTACACCGTCTACCCACAAGAGAAGACTGTCCACTAGTGAAGCAAAAAGTCCGCCGCATGAGACCTGACATGTCAGAGAAGATCAAAGCGGAAGTTATGAAACAGTTCAATGCTGGATTTCTTGCTGTTACTTCCTATCCACAATGGGTTGCTAACATTGTTCACGTGCCTAAAAAGGACGACAAAGTAAGAATGTGCATGGATTATAGAGATTTAAACAGGGCCAACCCTAAAGGTGATTTTCCACTTCCATACATCGACATCCTGGTTGACAATACAGCCCACACACAAAGTATTTTCTTTCATGGATGGATTCTCAGGCTATAACCAGATCAAAATGGCACCTGAGGACATGGAGAAAACTACATTTGTCACACAGTGGGGTACGTTCTGCTATAAAGTGATGCCATTCAGACTGAAGAATGTCGGGGCAACCTATCAAGGCACCATGGTAGCTTTGTTTCATGATATGATACATCATGAGATAGATGTCTACGTAGATGACATGATATCCTGATCACAAACTGAAGAAGAACACCTTGATCACTTGTAAAAGTTGTTTTTCAGATTGAAGGAGTACAAAATAAGGTTGAACCCGAACAAGTGCACATTCAGAGTCCGGTCTGGTAAGCTCTTAGGTTTCATTGTCAGCAAAAAAGGCATCGAGGTTGATCCTGCCAAGATCAAAGCGATACAAGAAATGCCTGCTCCTCATACTGAGAAGGAAGTCAGAGGATTCTTGGGGCACCTGAACTATATTGCCAGATTCATTTCTCACATAAGATCTACTTGTGAACCAATCTTCAAGCTGTTGAAGAAAGATCAAGTAGTCAGATGGAATGATGAATGTCAGGTTGCTTTAGACAAAATCAAAGAGTATTTACAAGAGCCCCCTGTCTTGATGCCACCAGTCGAGGGAAGACCACTAATCATATATCTAACCATTTTAGAGAACTCAATGGGGTGCGCATTGGGGCAACATGACGAGTCTGGCCGAAAAGAGCACGCTATTTACTACCTGAGCAAAAATTTTACCGATTGTGAAACCAGATATTCACTGCTCGAGAAAACTTGTTGTGCTCTGGTATGGGCTGATCGCCGGCTAAGACAGTATATGTTGACTCATACCACTTTGCTGATATCTAAGATGGATCTGATAAAGTACATCTTTGAGAAGCATGCTCTGTCTAGGAGGATAGCTAGATGGCAGATGACCCTAACAGAATATGACATACAGTACACTACCCAAAAAGCTATAAAGCGCAGTGTGCTAGCTGATCATCTTGCTCATCAAGCTGTAGAAGATTATCAGTCCATGAAGTTTGAATTCCCGGATGAAGACATCATGACATTTGACAACTGTGAAGAAAACATGCCATATGACGAGCCTGGACAAGGATCCCGATGGAACCTGTTCTTTGATGGGGCATCCAATGCACTTGGTAACGGTATATGTGTTGTACTCATATCTCCGGAAGGTTGCCATACTCCTTTTACTACCAGACTTTGCTTCAATTGTACGAACAACATGGCAGAATACGAAGCATGCATCTTTGGTCTCAAGGCTGCCATAGACTTGGGAATCAAATCTTTAGTTGTATTTGGAGATTCAGCTTTAGTCAGCAGTCAGATCAAAGGAGAGTGGGACACTAAGCATCCAAACCTTATCCCTTACAAAGAACATGTCCTGACATTGTTACCATATTTTGAGCAGATTACCTTCGAGCATTTCCCGCGAGAAGAAAATCAGCTAGCAGCTGCTCTAGCCACAATGTCATCTATGTTTAAACTTAATTGGGATAACGAGGCTCCCCGGATCACCATTGAACGAATGGACGAACCAACACACTATCACGAGATTAATACTGAAGAAGTAGTGGACCAGCCTTGGTTTCATGAAGTCAAAAGGTATCTCGAGGCTCAAGAATATCCAGAAGGAGCTTCAATCAATGATAAAACGTTCCTAAGGAGATTCTCTGCTAAATTCTTCCTGAGTAATGGCATCCTGTGCAAACTTAATCATGATTCTATTCTGCTCCGTTGTGTGGATAAGATTGAAGATGAAAAGATCATGGCTGAATTACATGAAGGTACCTTTGGCACTCACTCTAGTGGGCATACGATGGCGAAGAAAATCCTACTAGCAGGCTATTATTGGTCTACCATGGAAGCAGACTGCTATCAACACTCCCAGACCTGTCATAAGTGTCAAATCTATGCAGACAAGGTGCACGTGCCTCCGTTTCCCCTAAATGTCTTAACATCTCCTTGGCCTTTTTCTATGTGGGGAATCGATATGATTGGGGAGATCAAGCCGGCAGCCTCCAATGGACACCGCTTCATTCTAGTGGCCATTGATTATTTCATAAAGTGGGTCGAAGCAGCTTCCTTTGCATCCGTTACTAAGAATGTTGTTACCCGCTTCATCAAACATAATCTTATTTTCCGGTACGGTATCCCAGAAAGGATCATTACTGATAACAGTACAAACCTTAACAATACTATGATCACCACCTTGTGCGAGCAGTTCAAGATTCAACATCACAATTCATCCCCCTATCAACCAAAGATGAATGGTGCAGTCGAAGCTGCTAATAAAAACATTAAAAAGATCATACAGAAAATGACAGTCACCTACAAAGACTGGCATGAGATGCTACCGTTTTCTCTCCATGGGTACCGTACCACGGCTCGCACATCAACTGGGGCAACACCATATTCTTTGGTTTATGGCATGGAGGCTGTTCTACCTTTTGAGGTTCAGATCCCCTCTTTAAGAATCATGAAGGATGCAGGTTTGAGTGAAGACGATTGGATCTAGACCCGACTTGATCAGTTGAACTTAATTGATGAAAAGAGACTTACTGCTGTTTGCCATGGTCATATGTATCAAAAACGGATGATCAAGGCTTTCAACAAGAAAGTCAGATGCCAAGTATATCAGGTTGGAGATCTAGTGATCAAACGCATCATCTTGCCACAAAGTGATCCCAGGGGCAAGTGGACTCCTACCTATGAAGGACCATTTGTAATCAAGAACATATTTTCTGGTGGGGCAATGATCTTAACCACCATGGACGGCGACGACCTGCCACACCCTGCGAACGCAGACATAGTCAAAAGATACTACGCATAAAAGACCCGCTAGTTTCACACACCTAGGAAAAACAAGGGCATCCCGACGAACCAAAAGGTTCGGGAAAAAATTAGGGATAAAATAAAAAAAATCTGTACACCTGGCAAGTGGAAAACCAGAAATGGCGACTTGGGCAAAAAAGGGTTTCTCGGTGGATCGAAAACCCGAAAGGGCGGTTCAGGAAAAAGTTAGGGAATTAAAGCGTATGACTATGTCTCGTCGGATCACTTTAAGGACAATCTCTTCACAGACAAACTCGAAGCTTCTGATCAATTCAATCATCTTTGGACGAAGCGGCAAATGGACAAGATATTCAGAGATACGAAGGCTATAGCAGAATGGGAACCCCATGGGATTATTACACATAGCAGAATGGGAACCCCATGGGATTATTACACATAGTTATTGACAATCATTCAGATTCAGATTTCAGATACAGTTCAGATACACACCAGATGCGGATGCCATCCTGATACTCATTCAGATTCATCTTTCAGATACAGTATGGATACGCTCCAGACACGATTGCCATTCTGTTACTCATTCAGATTCAAGTTCAGATACGCTCCAGACATGGATGCCATTCTGTCACTTATTCAGATTTCAAATTCTAGATACAGTACAGATACACTCCAGACACGGAAGTCATTCTGTTACTCATTCAGATTCAAGTACAGATATAGCTCGGATACGCTCCAGGAACGGAAGGTATTCTATTGCTCATACAAATTCAGTTTCTAGATACAGTTCAGATACGTCCCAGATACGGACACCATTCTGATACTTATTCTTTTGACTTACAACTTACAATTCAACAAGCATTCTTGGATGGCATCTACAAGCCCATATCCAACAAGATTCTATCACCTCTCCAAATGGCGTCTTTAAGCCCATTCCCTCAACTACACTTTGTCGAGTGCAAATTTATGGGCACTCTAGTGTCCAATCATCTTTTACCTTCGTGTCATGAACGACAAAGCTCGCCAATCTAACTCTTCAGGTTCAAGAAGATTGAACAGGGGCAGCTGTTGTACCCCAAAATTTTCCCTCTCATTTATCAAGACTTTTCTCACAAGACTTCTTGGACTCAAGACAAGATTAGGGTTTGGTCATCTCAAGACACCTCATCTTGCACTGATAACCTAAAATTAGGGTTTGAGTTTGCACAAGGGTTTTTGGACCATCAATGCTTCATGTGACTTTCATACATCATTTTGGACCCTTAATATTTCCCATGTTAAGTTTCAAGCCTTGAACCACATTTTTGATCAGTCAATTGGACAGTTGCCCTAAAAATCAGTTGTACTGGGGAAAAAGTCAACCATGGCCAATTTACAGTCAAAATTCATATTTTTTTGATCCACATCAACATTTTAGACTCATACATACCATTTGATCAAGTTTGGATCACAACTCCTCAAGAAATTTGATCAAATCATCAAAAGGGCAAAATGGTCAAAATTAGGGTTTTGACTGAGAAAAGGAAATTTCTGATTTTTAACCTAGCCAATGATCAATTGAGTTCAAACATGATTTCAAGGGTTAGATGGCATCATCTTGACCTAATTAAATGGTTCAAAAGATCTCAAGTTCATTGGATTGACAGATGAAATTTGCAGTCAACTGATCAAAAGTCAACTATATACTGAAAAGTCAAACTTTGACTTTTTGGTCAAAATCAAGTACCAAGGGTCATAATTCATCAAGATATGTCAAAATATGAAACTTGTTCACCAAGAAAACCAAATTTGAAAATTAGGGTTTTAATTTGAAAATTTTCATAACTTAGAATTTTTCTAAGTATAAAATTTTCTTATTTTTTCTCAATGTTTCACCACTTTTTCACTATGATGCATTTTGATTCAAGAAAAGTTCCCAACATGAAAGTTGTTGTCCTCCATGAAATCTACAACTTTTCTTCACAAACTTTTCCCTAAAGATGCTTGGATCTCAAGTTATGAATTTGTGAATACATGCTCATGAACTAGATAACTTAGTGAAATTTTGCCCTAATTTAGGCAGGTTTTGGACCCAACTTCATGGAAACTTTTCACCTAGTTCCAAGAGGTATCTTGTTGTACCCAAAAATTTTCCCTCTCATTTCACCAACGTTTTCTCATCACAAGACTCTTGGAACTCAAGATCAAGCTAGGGTTTGCTCTGCTCAAGACACCTCTTTGCACTATTGACCTAAATTAGGGTTTGAGTTTGCACAGGGATATTTTGACTTACAATGCCCAAAGTTACTTTCATACTTCATGTTGGGTTCACAAGTTTTCCCATACCAAGTTTCAAGCCTTGATTCAGATCTTTGCCCAGTCAATTGGACAGTTGACCTAGAAATCAACTGTATTGGGGAAAAAGTCAACTGTGGCCAATTGACAGTCAAACCTCATGAAATTTGACCCACATCAACATTATGAACTCATATGAACCATTTGTTCATGTTTGGATCACAATTCCACAAGAAATTTGATCAGATCATCAAAAGGGCAAAATGGTCATTTTTAGGGTTTTGACTGCACAAAGGCAATTTTTAACTGTTTGACCTAACCAATGGCAAATCAAGCTCACATATGGATTCAAGGACTCAATGACATTGTCTTGACCCATTCAACAAGTTCAAAAGATCTCAAATGCATAGGATTGGCAGATGAATTTTTCAATCAACTGATCAAAATTTGACTGTATACTGAAAAGTCAAACTTTGACTTTTTGGTCAAAATCAAGTGCCAAGAGTTATTTTCATCAAGACATGTCAAATTATGAAACTTGTCCACCAAGAAACCCAAAAATGCAAATTAGGGTTTGAAATGGAAAATTTTCATAACTTAGAAATTTTCTAAGTTATGAAATTTTCTTATTTTTTCCTAACTTTGTCCCATTTTTTCACCAAGATGAAAATGGATTCAAACAAAACTTGAAACATGAAAGTTGTAGTCTATCACAAAGTCTACAACTTTAATGCATAAAGTTTTCTCAAAATAAGCTTGCATCTCAAGTTATGATTTTTGGAACAAGGGTACCTAAAACTTTTAACTTAGAGAAAATTTGCCCTAATCTAGGCAGGATTTTGACCCATCTTCTTGGCCACTTTTCACATATTTCCACTTAGAGTTTCAAGTTTCATTACAAAGATGTATTGTAGTACATGTTCAAAGCTTTCCAAATTATCCAAGAACTCCTCAAACACCCTTGTGGTTAGAGAGAATCGAATTCTTAAAGTTGGCCAAAACTCACTTTTGTTCATGGCCAATACATGTTCTTGGCAACTTGCATTTTTAAATCAGCATGTTTGATGCTAGATTGCAGGCCTCAAAACCAACTTACACTTCATAATTTAATGCCTAACCATTGTGTTAAGGTATTATCTTATTCATATGGACATTACATGCAAGTTTAAGCCTTAAGTAGAAAAAGGCAAATTGCCATTTTTGCATAATGTCACTTTATGTCAAAAGCTAAATCTTTGAGACATGGGGCCAGATCTTTGAGGCAAGATCAAGTCCACTAATTCCAGTTACTAAGAACCAAAGATGCAGCATGATAGGCAGGCTTGGATAGGACTATAACATCATTTGCATTTTCTTGCTTCAAGTAGAAGAAAACTTGCAAAACAAACACCAACTCACATTTCTGTTAACACAAGCTAAAACAAACTTTGCACACAGTTTCCATACATCAAAACAAGCCTGAAGCACGACTCATTCATCACTCAAACCTTCTCATAATTAGAATCCCTGTTTTGCTGCAAAACAGGGCAAGTTCTGCAAACTTCAAGCCATAACCATTTCCTATCGTGCGTTTTGTCCAAAAGAGTTTCAAACACCTTCCAATCAATCCACCCGAGCTATCCAGATCATCCATTGCAAGCTGTAACACCTCTAACACACTTTGCCATTTTCATTTCAAAGCTTTACAGGTGGAGTTCTACAACACGATTCAGTTTGTTTCAAAGCAAGCCAAGCATTGGAGAAGCTTCCTTGGACCTCAGGCAAGCTCAACAGAAGCTCAAACACCATTGAAGGTTGCTGCATTGCCTTACTCGATTCAAACTGAAACACGTATTTCATGGACTTCTATCTCTCTATTTAGGAATGGTTAGGCTTAGGTTTGTGAATGAAATATGTTGTACTCATAGCCCTGAAGCCATACATATGCTTAGTTTTCATTTACATTAATCGTGCTGAGAGAATTTCATCCATGAACATGTGAAAAAAGTTAGGTCAAATTTTAGGGCCAGAGAAATTCTCTCTGGTCTTTGAGAGTTAATCCAAGTTTTTTATATGGTTGAATTCGTTATTTGATGCTCTACAAGTTTCATGTTTTAAGTTTTGTCAAAAGATCAAAGAATCAGGAGATAGCATTTTGTACAAGAAGCGCGCGTATTTTCAAACAGTCTGGAGGTTGAAGATGATGGCTTGGGCTGGGCCTGAGTCATTCTTGCTTCTAGCACCCCTTTGTTCATTTTGCACCCCCTTGGCCCATTTGATTGAATATTTGTCATTTTTATGTTTTTATTTTTTATTCTGACTTTATATTTTTTGTTCAAATATAAAAAAATGCCAAAAATGATTTTCCATATTTTTTCATATTTATTTGATATTTATTGCATTTTATTAAAACATATATATGTAAATAATCTTAATCCTTTTTATTAAAACTCTAAAAAATAATATAAAAAATATACTTATTTTTCATTTATTATTTTATTTACATTTGAAAATATTTTCTTAAATATACACTCTTTTTGTAAATAATTAATTATATTTTTATGTGTTTAATATGTTTAATGAACATATATATATATATATATATATATATATATATATATATATATATATATATATATATATATATATATATATATATATATATATATATATATATATATATATATATATATATATATATATATATATATATATATATATATATATATATATATATATATATATATATATATATATATATATATATATATATATATATATATATATATATATATATATATATATATATATATATATATATATATATATATATATACACACTTTATTTAGTTAAATAATTAGGACATAAAAATAAAAAATAATACATTTTTATTTTTATTAATATTTGACACTAAAAAATACTTTTTTTACAATATACTTTTATTTTTGTATAAATTAATATATATTGTATATAATTGATAAATATTACTATTTATTTAAAAATTAGGGTTTTGCCCTAAATAATCAACATACTTAAAATTTAACTTTTTTTTATTTGTTTATATTTCACATTAAAAAAAACTCTTTTCACATACATAAAAAATCTTTTTGCATAATACATTTTCATTTGATATTTATTTCATTGTGATTATTTAAATGTTAAATATTGACTTGTACATTCGATATAGTTGTAATAACTTAGAATTTATTTCCTTGTCAAATATCCCCAATTCAAATTTGTATCCCCCTCCCTATATCATGTTGTAATAGTGTAGCATTTAAATTCTCGCACATTTAAAAGCTTTCAATTATGCCATGCCTAGACATAGGGTTTGTATGCAAAATAAAATCAACAAGTAGCTTGACCTAATCCAAAGATAAACATGCATGAAAAAACAAACACAATGCACACTTGCACCCCTAGGGTTTCAACCACTTGTTGCCTTCAAAAATGGGCCATGGTTGCATGTTGAGTACTTTGGCAAAACAAAAACAAACAAAAAGATCATAGTCCCTCGATGACGCTATCTGAGTTGCCTAAACAAAAATGATCAAGTCCCTCAAGAAAATTGCCAAAAATACTTGACACTATTGCTATCATGGTCTATACGATGACCCGCGTCTGTCCCGTTAACATCCTAACACAAGGTTGTTCACCAAATACAATGGTGAAACAACACTGTTAAAAGGGTTAAAAACATAAGAAAGATCTTTTGAGTAAAATAGGGTAGATAGCTCTTAGTTGCTTGATCAAAGCTTGCAAAAACATCCTTGCTATCTTCAAAACACACTTCACAACACAATTTAAAAACCCTACTTTCAAACATTGAAAACCTTTCGAAAGACAAAAACACCTTTGTATACATTCAAACAAGAATCATTACAAAGGTTGCCACAACGATGACCTCTTTTCAAAACACTTTCCAAAATCACACACAAAGCACCATTTCAAACATTTGAAAAGTACCATTTCAAACAATTGAAAATCAAAGCAAGTGATCTAAACAAGTAACTAAGAGCCCATGGATAACCATGGATAGAAATGGTGCTAATACCTCCCCTTTCTATAATCTACTCCCCGAACCCAATAAAACATCTCAAAGGTCTTTCCTGTGCTTTTTGACCTTTCCTTAGGATAAAATAAAAAGTCGGTGGCGACTCTTGCTAAACCGAAACATTTGCGAACACAAACGCAAAATCCAAGTCAGTTCTCCCACCGTATCCCAGATATCTCAAATTTCATTTCAAAGATGGATTATAGATCACATTGCAAGCTTTCCAAAATGTCCAATAACTCTCCAAGATCATTTTTGGGTAGGGAGAATCGAAGAAGGGAAGTTGGCATTTTCTCACTTTTGTTCAAGCCATTTTTACATAGAATCAAGTTGCAAATCAAACCTATGCTGGTTATATCTTGCTTTACAGACCCTAAGCTTGCTATACACTCCATAATTAAATGCATACTCAGAAGCTAAAGCCTTTATCATTGCTTTTGAAGCTTTACACAAGTTGTAATTCTATTTTTGGCAAAAAGGCTACATTGCCATTTTCATAAAGTTGAACTTTTGCAACCTTGTCAACTTGGAGCATTGGACCTGTCCCCTTGATACAAGCAAAGTCTACAGCTCTCAAGAAAATTGTACAAACTCATTTCTGCCCTCAAGCAAGCTGGTACAAGCATGTGAGATTGGTCTTGCCAACTTTACTTTAAGTACAAGAAAATTGGCAAAAGGTCCAAAGCTTGCACAGCTAGTAAGGGCTGACTTTGTATCACTTCTATACATATATGCAAACTTTGTACAAGGCATAACACGTTTTGCTTGGACTTGAAACTCACTCAAACTGAAAAACACCACAAGACTGCCCAAGCTCACATTTTTCTGCAGAAGCACAACCAACTCTCATTTGGCTCGTGTGTTTTGTGTTTAATCAATTCAAACATCCTATTCACTTGATACCTAGCCAATCCAAGCCATCACCCTGGTTCTGTAACCCCTGTTTCAGAATCTTCCATTTTCAATTTGGAAGCTTGCAGTTGGACTTGGTCAGAGAGTTCCAGCCATCCTCAGAGTAAGATAAGCATTGGAATAGGTTCAGGGAAGTTCAAGGAAACTTAAACAATCACCAGGCTTCCATTAAAGTCCCTACATTGTCCTACACAATTCCAGCTGAAGGAGGTATTTTCTTAAACTCTATCTCTGTATATAGGAAACTTTAAGCCACAATTTATGAAGAAAAAATGTAGCTCTCATCATAACAAAGTTGTACATATCATTACTTTTCATTTACATTACTTGTGCTAAGAGAATTTTAAGCTTGAAGTCTCTGAAATTTTTAGTTCACGAATTAGGGGTCCCAAAATTCTCTTTGATCTTTAAGAGTTAGGTTACATGATTTATATGGTTGGAATCGTGAGCTCTAATGCCACATGTTTCATGTTATGAGTTTTTGTTTTTATGCAAGCATAAGCAAGATACAATTTGAACTGGAAAACGCGCACAGGAAGCTGAACAAAGGACATGGATGAAGTTCTGGGCTTTTTGGCGCCTTGGCCTTTTTGTTTTTGCTATTTACACCCTCCCGACTTGCTACTACACCCCCCTGACTTAACTATTTTATATTTTTGTATTTTTTTATATTTTCATATTTAATAATTTTGTTTATTTTTTCTGAATGATAAAAAATCCAAAAAATGATTTCTTTATTTTTTTTACACTTTTATTTTATTTTTTCACATAAAAAAATTAATTTATTTGAGTAAGATAGAATTTATTTTTCTTAAATAGTTTGTAAATAATCAAATACATTTAATATTTTTATTATACATTTTTATATTCATAAATATTTATTTTCTACACATATTTAATTTTTAATATTTAAACATAATATTATTTTTTATTTTTTATACAAAAAATATACAAGTTAATAAATATAAAACATTATTTTCTTTGAATGAAAACTAGGGTTTAATCCCCTTCCAAAAATAAATATTTTTTTTCCTTTTTTTTAGGTTTAAATTAAATATTTTTCTCATACAAAAACAAGACATAAAACATTTTTCTAGGATAAACATTGCGTTGCATTTAAATATTTGTACTATATTTATTTAAATTCGCGCATATTCGATTTGTTTGTAATAATATATTTTAGTTTTATATTTGTGCAAATCCCCATTCAAATTTGTATTCCCCCCTCCCATAAAAATTGTTGTAATAGCTTCGTATATTTACATTACGCAATTTATCGCTTTTATACCATGATTAGTAATTAGGGTTTGCATGACAAGTACTGTGATCGGTGGGAAAGAACTGACTGTTTTTGGAATGCTGGTTCACGTTTTGCGTTTGTTTTCGCAAAATGTCGCGGTAAGCAAGAGTCGCCACTGTCTTTTATTTTATCCAACAAGGAAAGAACAAAAGCACAGAAAAATTCCTTTTTCGAGATGTTTCTCGGGTCCGGGAGGTAGATTATAGAAAGGGAAGGTGTTAGCACCCTTTCTATCCGTGGTTATCCATGGGCTCTTAGGTACTTGCTCATTGTGTTTTCAAAAGTTTGCTTTTCTTTGTGTTTGTGGGTTTGAAAAGAGTTTGTGTTTGAAAAGAGTGTAAGTGCAAAAAGTTTTGTTTTGTTTTAAAAGGAGCAAGTACTTAAGAACCATATACCTACTCGAAAAAAGGAATCAAACTGTACTAATGTCCTTTAGACAATGCTAGCCCACTATTGATGAGTAGGTAACATCGTCGTTGGAGTTTTCGGATCAATTCGATTAAGGGACGTGTGGTCACTAGAGCAATGTTAGGACGCCTTAGCGGTAACCCTAATGTCTTAGATCATTTTTCCGAGGAAATCGTTTCGAGGAAACTATGATCTTTGGACAAGAGGACGACCTCTAAAACTTCCTATACTCAATGACCACTTTCGAAGGCAACCAAGGGAGGTGTACCCCAAGAGTGCGCATGTGCGAGTGAGTTACTTCAGTTAATTTTATCTGTACATGTTATGGGTGAGCTACGTTGATTTTAAGTTCATACATCGGATCTTGTCATGCAATCCCTATTATTCAAACATCTAACAGTTAATAGTTGCGGAATTTAAATTTGCGGAAATTAAATCTAAGCTATTACAAGGCGTCGGGTATTTACATCGCCAAAAACAAACCCTTTAATTTAAATTGCGGAAAGTAAAATAAAGCGATAAATAAATAAAGTCCTAATTAAAAGTTATTACATACCGGAAGCAATTACAATATTGGAAATAATGGTACGGGTGTGAGAAAATTAAATCGGCGCCTTTTTTAGGGTTTTGACCCTTTTTATTAAAGAAAATATTTTTGCTTATTTTTGAATTAAATGGGATTAAATTAAATGAACAATTAAATTAAATTAAATAATGAAAATATTTTTGGATTTTTTTGAGCTTTTAAGGAAATAAAATAAAATTGATTAAAAATATTAAAAACCTAATTCTACATTAGTTTTAATTTATTACAAAAAATATTAAATGTTTAAACCTATTTAAAACTAAGTTAATTAATTAATATTTATTTACAAAAATAAAATAATGAAATTAATAATAAAAATAATATTTTTTGGTTTTCTGATTTTATTAAGAAAATTATTATTTGGTAAGTGATTAATAATTATAATTAAAACAATAAAATAAATAAATAAATATAATAAGAAGTAAAAGAAAATGAACCAAAGGGGGGTTTGGGCCCCAAATCAGGAGGTACGATAGCATGTTCAAGGCCCATTCACGCTGGAAGCCTGTTTGACTTTGGAAATTCCCCATGGCACGTTGACTGATGAACACGATGCACGCTCAATCTTGGCCCTTGTATTTGGCCTGAAGGCCATCTGGCGCCTGATTGAATGATGATATATGGTGATCCCCACACTTGGCCTTGTTCTGGATCTCCTGAAAAAAATTAATAATAAGCGTTTGGGGGGACCTGGTGTAATCTCAAGCCTCAACTCAACTTTAGTTTTGATGAAAGACAAACAAGCTAGTTTTGATAAAAGACAAACAAGCACTATGGCAAGAAGGAAAAGAAGTTGAATTAACTTAAAGCATCATTCACTCAAAGCTTCAAGGATCATGGCAAGCAATCAAGTATATCAATTCTCATTTGAACTACATTAATTAGAAATGCTCAAAAATGATATACACACTTGCCACAACACTTCACTTAAATTTTAAAAATAAATTTTAAGTTTTTAACTGATGTAAATCGATTAACACTTGATGTAAAACGATTTACATATGCCTTTTCAAAAACTGATTGTCTCTGGCAGCAATCGATTTACATGAAGTGTAAATCGATTGATCACAGAACTAAGTTAATTTTTAACACTTGTAAATCGATTTACACATCATGCTAATCGATTTACACTTAATTTTTTTGAAAACATGAACGTTACAAACCCGTGCAATCGATTTACATCTTATGTTAATCGATTTACACATTGTAACTTTTGAAAAATCTGAACTGGTTTCAAGATATCCTTCACACCTTTTCTCCAAATGATGCATGGTCATACATTGCATCCTCTCAAGTTTTTCAAATAGAAAAGTGTCTATTTGGAAAGGTATCTTGATTACTTTAAATACTAAATTTTTCAAATTATAAAACAACTCTTCTCTTATGCAATAATTCTGAACTTTGTAAAATATTCAAACTTCATATTTCGTAACTTTTAAGAACAAAGATTTTCTGCACTTTCACACATATAAGAACAGAAATCTTTGAGCATTATCTAACCATTGTGTTACAGTTTGAATTGCTTACAAGAGAAGAAAGAAGAAACTTCAAAGAAGTCACTCTATGTGATCAACATCTTTCAAGAAATCATACTTCATAAAATTATACAAAGTGTAACTTTTTTCCAGGATTGTTGGAATTAAGTATTAGACTACTTGTGTTCCTTGTTGTCCATTATTGGAAACAAGAGGTATCTTTTGAGAGGATTGTTCTCAAGATACTTATTGGAAATCCAAGAGGGTGTTCTTGGTATTTGTTAGGTTCTTTAGTTGGTAAGACTAGGAAGAGTCTTGTAAAAGTTCTAACAAAATAGTGAAATCTCTTGCGTGTTTGCAAGGGGACTGGACGTACTTCCGGGGTGTGTAAGGAACCAGGATAAATCTCCGTGTCTCTTTACTTTCTGCACTTTACAGTCTTCAAAGCACTAAATCAAAACCAGAAAGTATAAAATAAGTAAAAAATCGACCACCACCTAATTCACCCCCCCTCTTAGGCGCATTCTTAAACTTACAATTGGTATCAGAGCAGGTTATAGGTAACCTACTCCTAGAGATCCAGAATGGCTTCTGCAAATCATCAACCTGTTATTCAGAGATGGTGGTAGTAACAACAAGCCTCCTCTATTCTATGGTGAATATTTTGAATTATGGAAAATACGCATGAAAGCGCATCTAGAAGCACAAGGAGAAGAAGTATGGGATGCTGTTGAAAATGGTCCATTTATTCCGGTTACGGTAATCAATGGTGTTGGCTCTTCAAAGCCTAAAACTGCATGGGACGACGATGACAAAAAGAAAGTTCTCTATGACAAAAAGACAATAAACCTTCTTCAAGGTGCGCTTAGTATGGACGAATTTTTCTGTGTCTCGACATGCAAAACAACAAAGGAAATATGGGATACCTTGGTACAAACTCATGAAGGAATGGCTGAAGTAAAAAGATCAAGGCTAAATACCCTAAGTCAAGAATATGAACTATTTCGAATGCAGCCCGGAGAATCCATTCTTGACTTACAAAATAGATTTGTGCATTTGACAAATCACTTAAGTGCTCTTGGTAAAACCTTGACAAATGATGAACTCAACTTGAAAGTCCTCAGATCATTGACTAGGGAACGGAAACCAAAGGTAACGGCAATCTCGGAAAAGAAGAGTCTCTCCGCAATGACTTCCGCTACATTATTTGGTAAACTGCAAGAATACGAAACGGAACTCGGGAGACTTGAAAAACATGAGAATCTAGAAAATAAGTCCAAAAACATTGTTTAAAAATTGACTCAAAGGAAGTTGTAAAAGAAGACAATCCGGAAGAAGATGAAAATTTCATGCTTCTTGTTAAAAGACTTGGGAAGTTTTTTGGCAGAAATTACAAGGGCGGATCTCATGCACATAAGAGAAAGCACTTCAAGAAAAGAGAAGCCTCCACATCAACACAAGATGTCTCATGTTATGAATGTGGAAAGCAAGGACATATCAAGCCAAACTGTCCAAATCTCCCAAAGAAAAACGGATTCAAAGGAAAGGACTCAAAACAAAAGAAAGCCTACATAGCATGGGAAGATAATGATATGAGTAGTTCATCGGAATCGGAAAGCGACGAATGTGTAAATTTAGCCTTAATGGCATCGTATCACTCCGACGACGAAGAAGAGGTTAGTAATGAATTTACTCTTTTTGATGATGATGTTCAAGGTGCAATTGATGAACTCTTGAAATAATGCAAAAGTTTATACAAAAAGGTGTCAAACCAAGAAAAAGAACTTCTAATTTGTCTCGAAAAAATTGACACCATGACTAAAGATTTTGATCTTCAAAAACAGAATTTTATAAAAGAAAAGGAAAACTTTGCATGCTCCAAGTGTGAATCAAATGTCTTTCAAATTGTTTAATTGAAAAGAGTCATTGAACGATATGAAAAAGGACAAATAGGATTGGAAGGATTACTAAGCCAACAACGTTATCCAAATGATAAAAGAGGTCTTGGTTATGTGAATTCTAAGAAACCAAGTAACAAGCCCACTGTTTTTGTAAAGGCTAGTAATAGTTCCAATCCCAAGATAGTAGAAAAGAAGCAAGTTGTTCATAATCATCAAAATAAAAATCCTAAAGTATCTAAAAGAAAAGAAATTCCTAGATAAAAGAGCAAATTTGTTCCAAACTGTTTTTACTGTGGTATTATTGGACACACACCCAATGCATGCTATATTAGAAATTTCAGTATGGCTAGTGGACACTATGCATGGGTGAAAAAGGGAACTAACTATGAAGGACCCAAGGCCACTTGGGTACCTAACAAGAAATGATTTGTTTTTGTAGGTATGCTTGAAGTCCACATCAAATCTTTGGTATCTTAATAGTGGATGTTCAAAGCATATGACAGGAGATGTACACCAATTTTCATATCTAGTACATAAAGCCAAAGGGTATGTCACCTATGGAGACAACACCAAAGGAAAGATTCTTGGTGTTGGAATAGTTGGCACACCTCCATCCATTCAAATTGAGGATGTTCTCTATGTTGAATGATTAAAGCACAACCTTCTTAGCATAAGCCAACTTTGTGATAGAGGGTTCAAGATCAAATTCAACAAAGAAGAATGCCTTATTATGGATGAGGCAACCAATGAGGTAAAACTAAAAGGTATAAGATCTAACAATATTTTTATGATTACTCTAGATGATTTGTCTATGAAGGTACAATGTATTATGGTAAACAACAATGACGCTTGGTTATGGCACAAGAGGATTGCTCACATACACATGGAGCACTTGAACAAATTGGTTAAGCATGACTTAGTTATTGGTCTACCAAAGATGAAGTTCATCAAAGACAAATTATGTAGTGCATGCCAAAAGGGCAAACAAACCAAATCAACTTTCAAACCAAAGAATGTGGTTTCAACAACAAGACCACTTCAATTGTTGCACATGGATCTTTTTGGTCCATCTAGAACAAGAAGCTTCAGAGGTAACATTTATGCCTTAGTTATTGTAGATGATTTTTCCCGTTTTACTTGGACTTTGTTTTTAGTGCACAAAAATGACGCATTCAAGGCATTCAAGAGATATGCAAAACAAGTCCAAAATGAGAAATCATTAAAGATAACATCAATCCGAAGTGATCATGGTGGAGAGTTCCAAAACAGTCTATTTGAAGAATTTTGTGAAGAAAATGGGATCTTCCACAATTTTTCAGCACCAAGAACTCCACAACAAAATGGAGTAGTTGAAAGGAAAAATAGGTCTTTGGTGGAGCTTGCAAGAACCATGCTAAGTGACTCAAGTTTGCCTAAATATTTTTGGGCAGATGCGGTAAGCACGACATGTTACGTAAGCAATCGCGTGATCATAAGACCTATACTAAAGAAAACTCCATATGAGATTTACAAAGGAAGAAAACCAAATATCTCTCACTTTCATATTTTCGGGTGCAAATGTTTTGTCCTTAACAACAACAAAGACAATCTCGGTAAGTTCGATGAAAAATCGGATGAAAGTATTTTTCTTGGTTACTCCCTTTCTAGCAAAGCTTTTAGAATTTACAATAAAAGAACATTAACTATAGAAGAATCAATGCATGTTTCTTTTGATGAATCTAACACCTCCAAGGAGGAAGTTGTTATTTGTGATGATGATGATTCTATAGATTTATCTCATGAGAATTCTTGCGAAGGTGGTAAAATTGTCAACCCGGAACAAACACATGAACTTTCACATCAAAATGAAAATGATGATAATCTTCCTCAAGAATGGAGAACTCATCGTGATCATCCAATTGACAACATAATTGGAGATATTAGCAAAGGGGTATCTACTCGACTAAATCTTAAGGATGCATGCTTGAATATGGCGTTTGTATCTCAAGTTGAACCTACTAAAGTGGCTCAAGCACTAGAAGATGATCAATGGATCCTTGCCATGCAAGAGGAGCTAAACCAATTCGAGCGCAACGAAGTTTGGGAACTTGTTCTTAATCCAGGAAATAAACGTATCATTGGAACCAAATGGGTTTTCAAAAACAAGATGGATGAAAATGGAATAATCACTCGAAACAAGGCAAGACTAGTTGCTCAAGGATACAACCAAGAGGAAGGAATTGATTTTGAAGAAACTTTTCCTCCAGTAGCACGTTTGGAAGCAATAAGATTATTACTTGCATATGCATGCTCATTGGACTTTGAACTTTTTCAAATGGATGTAAAAAGTGCATTTCTCAACGGATTCATAAATGAAGAAGTCTATGTAAAGCAACCTCCCGGATTTGAAGACTTCAAACATCCTAATCATGTCTTCAAATTGAAGAAAGCTCTCTATGGGCTGAAGCAAGCACCAAGGGCATGGTATGATAGACTAAGCGCATTCCTATGTGAAAAAGGGTTTGTAAAGGGTAAAGTTGATACCACTCTCTTCATAAAAAATGTTAATCATCATACCTTACTTGTACAAATCTATGTAGATGATATTTTTTTCGGTTCAACTTACCAAAATATGTGCAAGGAATTTTCATCTCTGATGCAAGGAGAGTTTGAGATGTCTATGATGGGAAGATTGAATTTCTTTCTCGGTCTTCAAATTAAGCAACTCAAACACGGTATCTTCATTAACCAATCAAAATATTGCAAAGACCTTATAAAGAAGTTTGAGATGGAAAGCAGCAAAGAAAGTGCAATTCCTATGGGATCCGGCACCTATCTTGATCCAGATGAATCAGGGAACTCTATTGATATAACTAAGTATCGTGGAATGATTGGCTCACTCCTCTATTTAACAGCAAGTAGACCTGACATCATGTTCAGCGCTTGCCTATATGCAAGATATCAAGCCAATCCTAAAGAGTCTCACCTTGCAACAGTCAAGCGCATAATAAAATATCTCAAAGGAACAACCAACGTCGGATTATGGTATCCAAAAGGTAGTATGTGCAATCTAGTTGGTTATTATGATTCTGACTATGTAGGTTGTAAAACTGATCGCAAAAGTACAAGTGGAACATGTCACATTCTCGGAAATGCCTTGGTTTCATGGTCATGCAAAAAGCAAGCAAGCGTCGCTCTCAGCACTGCCGAAGCAGAATACATTGCGGCTGGAAGTGGATGCGCTCAAATTCTTTGGCTAAAACAACAATTACTTGACTATGGAGTAAACCTTGGATGCATTCCGCTTCGATGTGATAACATAAGCGCGATTAATATTACGAAAAATCCAATTATGCATTCCCGGACAAAACACATTGACATCAGACACCATTTCATCTGAGATTATGTACTCAAAGGAGATGTCAAGATTACTTTTGTGGATACTCAAAATCAACTCGCGGACATTTTCACAAAACCACTTGCAAAGGATGCATTCTTCAAAATTCGTCGTGAACTCGGGATCCTAGATGAACAAGATATATAAGGTGCACTCAATCCTTAACTATACTTTAATGTACATATATATGGGTTTAGACAATGTGTCAAATGTTAAAATTACTGTCTTTAAAATTTTTCCTTTAAGTAAATCGATTTACTCGGTGTGTAAATCGATTTACCACTGAAACAAAACATTTTTTTATAAAATCCTTTTGTGTAAATCGATTTACACAGTATGTAAATCGATTTACCACTGAACGAAAATTAATTTTCATAAAAATTCTGTTGTGTAAATCGATTTAACCAAGGGGCAAATCGATTTACCACAGAAGCTGAAGCATTTTTATGTACTTTTTCTCTATGCAAATTAATTTTTTTTTTGCATGTGATAGTTTTATGAGCTTTTAATATATTGGTCAAACTTACCTTGCCTCTCAACCTTCCACCTTATTATTGGCCACTCATGGAATCTTGACCACTCCACTCAATTAAAACCTCATAAAGACCTCACTTACTCTCTCTATTATTTAATCTCACCAAAAACTCCCTCAAAACACCCAAACTCACTCCCTTTCTCATAGCAAAACAAAAAATTCTCTATCACCCTCACTCAAAAACCCTAACCATATTCATGGCTCCCAAGAGAAAAGCAACAGCCTCAGAAAAAGGGAAGAAGCAAATTGTTGCAGCCGCTGAAAACTCTTTGCTCGAGTACCTCTCGGATTCACAGCGTGAAAGATTTATCAAGCATTTTCATAAGAAAATGATCTCAGCTCCAAAATTCGGTATGTTATCTACCTTTCCAGATGAATGCTTCTCGTTTCAAAGGGATTTAATTGCTTATGGTTAGAACCATTAATATCATCACATGGTTTCTGTTACCCGGATCTAGTACGAGTATTCTACAGCAATATGCACTATGATAACAACAAATGTTATACCTATGTGCTCGGAACAAGAATTCCTCTGCATTCCAAAATTATTGGCAGAATTTTGAACATTCCATATACTGGAAGTACCCTCTATGACCCAGAGGATGCTGATTGGGAAAATTACAAGAACCGAGAATTCTTCTACAGCATTGGCAGGTTATCCGAATCTGAATACCGTGCAAAGCGGATTCGTAGTCTTGGCGGTGTTATTCCGACTCGGGACACTTGGAGTGCTGGTAATTTTCATATTGATGATAGATTGTTTCACTATTTTCTGGTATATATCTTGTTTCCTAGAGAAGGAAATCATTGTACTGTGACCGACCTAGAACTGCAAATACTCTATGCGAGGAAAAATGGGATTTCGGTAAACTGGGCTAAACTTATTGTGGTGCATATGCTAAGAGTTGCCACAAGGGCCACTTTTCTACCATATGCATATTTCATTACAAGGATCTTGGAAGCATTTGATATAGATTTTACTAGGTTTGAGCGGATTGAAATGGATCCAATCACCAATAGGATCTCCATAAAAAATGTTGATTCTAGGATGGGTGTTCATTTCAATGCTGAAGCAAAAACCATCACATACATTGGAGAGGATGTTGTAGGTGATGAAGGAAATAATGCAGATGAAGAAGACAATGAAGTTCCTCCTCCTTCTGCCTCTTCTGATCCGACAAATCAAGATGTTATGGATTACATGACGCAACAGTTTGCTTCTCTCAATTCTAACATCAATGCTCGATGGACCGAGATAAATGACTCTACCTCCTCTCGCATCAATGCTTTCCAGAATGATGTGAACCAACAATTTCAATATCTCTATTCACATCTTCATATCCCTTCATACGATCCAAACAATCCAGCACCTCCGCCTCCTCAATACACCGAACCTCCTCTACAACAACAATTTCCATATCCAGGACCCTTCCAATGACCAATATTATTGAATTATTGTTATCTATCATTATGTTTTTGTTTTGTAATCATTCAAGTGTTAGTCTGTTGTATTTGAACTTTGTTCGCTATTTTTAAACATTTGCTTTTTAGTTCTTGTTAATATATGTTTCAAACTGTTATAAGTATCACTTTATGTTGCATCTTTCCCTTCTTTTTGATAATGTCAAAGGGGGAGAAGGATGTGATAGCACTTTATGGTTGTTTGTTTCATTTTTTCTCTACAGGCAAGCTTTCAAAACTTTTTTCTCCATGTTAGAACAATGTTTGAATCTACTACCCTATATTTAAGTTTTGATGATAACAAAGTGAAAAGATATAGTATTTATAAGTGTCATGAATGAACTATCTGCTGCCTAAAATTATTATGTTCTGACTTGCAGATACTCTGATTGAAATAAGCAAGATCACGTTTATTCAGCATCAGAATTTGATTTCATACACCAGCATCAGAAGTTGCTACATCAGAACGTCAAGATCAGATGATCAACTCACGCACATGCTGAAGCTTGATGAACAGAACTGCGCTCAAACACTCTGATACAGAAACACAATAGTTCATCAGCAGCGAAGCAGAATCAGAATGAGCCAAGCCAGAACTTGCGTTAAAGAAGCAACGGTACTGTGCATTGAAAGCTAATTAATTCCAACGGCCTCATTCTAGACAAGATCTGCTCAAAAAGGAAAGCTTGTTATTAGCATTGAATCAAGAATATTGCATTCAACGTTCATCTTCTCAAGTGCTATATAAACAAGGCTTTGAAGATTATAATGGCTAATGCTCTCCAAATCTCTACACGCACAAAGCTGAACCATAATCTTCGTTCTACCAGTTTTGCTAAACCACATACTCTGATATTCCTCTACAGTTTAGCAATCTAGTTTCTAAGCTTCATTTTGTGTATACATCACAGTTGTGATAAAGTTTTGTAGAAAACATCCACACACATTGTTTTATACCTTTGTAAGAAAGTGTTGCCTTGACAAACCGGGTTGTGGTTTGAATCAAGAAGGCTTTAGCAGTTGTTAAAGCAGTCTGTAATATTCAGTTGAATATAGTGAATTAAGACCTCGTTGGAGAGAGGCGAAATCACCTTGACGGGTGGACTGGAGTAGTTTGAGATCAAACGAACCAGGATAAAAATATCTTGTCAATTGCTTTAGATTTCAGTTTTACAATTCAACCCCCCCTTCTTGTGTTTTTCACCCCTTCAATTGGCATCAGAGCGCCTGGTTCTGAGCTAAAACACTTAACCGTTTTAGTACAAGATCCAGCGTCAGAAAAACACAATGGCAGGAAACAATTCTCACTTCAGCAATGACAACAATGAGGACAGAGACAGATTCAGTGGCAAACCTCCAGTCTTTGATGGAGAAAACTTTGATTACTGGAAAGACAGAATTGAAAGCTTCTTTCTAGCACATGATGCTGATCTGTGGGATATGGTGACAGATGGATACACGCACCCTGTGAATGCAAGTGGTCAGAAGATTGATAGAAAATCAATGACTGATCAACAAAAGCGTGACTTCAAGAATCACCATAAGGCCAGAACCATCCTCCTCAGTGCCATCTCCTATACTGAGTATGAAAAGATCTCCAACAGAGACACAGCAAAGAACATCTTTGATTCTCTCAGAATGACGCATGAGGGCAACGTTCAAGTCAAAGAAACAAAAGCTCTGGCGCTCATTCAGAAGTATGAGGCGTTCAAAATGGAAGAATCTGAATCCATTGAAACTATGTTCTCTAGATTCCAGATTCTGGTAGCTGGTCTCAAAGTTCTGGACAAAGGATACTCTACTGCTGACCATGTCAAGAAAATCATCAGAAGTTTACCCAAGCAGTGGAGGCCTATGGTTACTGCTCTGAAGCTAGCTAAAGATCTCAACAAAATCACTCTGGAGGAACTTATAAGCTCCCTCAGAAGTCATGAGATAGAGCTAGAAGCTGACGAGCCTCAGAAGCAAGGTAAGCCTTTAGCATTAAAATCTAACAGAAAATCTGAGTCTAAAGTTTTGCAGGCAGTTGAAGAAACATCTGATGGATCCTCATCAGAAGAAGACGAACTTTCCCTTCTCTCCAGAAGAGTAAATCAACTGTGGAAGCAAAGACAAAGGAAGTTCAGGAATCCCAGAAGATCTGATCAGAACGAGTCTTCTTCCAGATACAGAAGGACAGATTCTTCCTCTGGATACAGAAGATCTGAAGGCTCCTCCAGTAGCAAGAAGCCAAACACCAAAGACATCATCTGCTACGAGTGCAATGAGCAAGGGCACTACAAGAGTGACTGCCCAAAGCTTCAGAGGGAAAAGCCCAAAAAGAAGTTTGGAAGAGAGAAGAAGAAAAGTCTCATGGCCACATGGGATGACTCTGACTCGTCTGAAGCTGACTCAGAATCAGATGATGAAAGGGCAAACATAGCTCTCATGGCTAACATTCCAGATGATAGTGAAGCTTCTGAATCAGACTCAGAATCAGACACAGAAGAGATATCTTTAGCAGCAAGTCAGAAACACCAGTCATGGTACCTGGACTCTGGCTGCTCACGACACATGACGGGAAGAAGGCATATGTTCCAAAGCCTGGAACTTAAGCCTGGAGGCCACGTTGGCTTTGGAGGCAATCAGAGGGGAAAGATAATTGGCTCTGGAACTGTAGGTAATGGAAATCTTCCCTCTATTAATAATGTTCTGCTAGTAGATGGATTGATGCATAATCTGTTATCCATAAGTCAATTAAGTGATAACGGTTATGATATAATCTTTAATCAAAAATCATGTAAAGCTGTTAGTCAGAAAGATGGGACTATCCTGTTTAATGGTAAGAGGAAAAACAACATTTACAAAATCAAACTTTCTGAACTAAAGAGTCAGAATGTAAAATGTCTTCTGTCTGTTAACAATGAGCAGTGGATCTGGCACAGAAGATTGGGGCATGTTAGTATGAGAAGAATATCTCAGATTAACAAACTCAATCTGGTCAGAGGACTTCCTAATTTGAAGTTCAATTCAGATGCTCTGTGTGAAGCATGTCAGAAAGGCAAATTTGCAAAACCTTCTTTTAAATCCAAAAATGTTGTTTCCACCTCTAAGACATTAGAACTTCTGCACATTGACTTATTTGGACCAGTTAAAACTGCTTCAGTCAGTGGTAAGAAGTATGGGTTAGTAATCGTAGATGACTATAGCAGATGAACATGGGTAAAGTTCTTAAGACACAAGGACGAGTCACACTCTGTGTTTGTTACCTTCTGTAACCAAGTTCAGAATGAAAAAGATCTTAGAATCGTTAAAGTCAGAAGTGATCATGGTGGAGAATTTGAAAATAAAGATTTTGAGTCATTCTTTAATGACAAAGGCATTCTGCATGATTTCTCTTGTCCTAGAACTCCCCAACAAAATGGAGTTGTAGAACGAAAGAACAGAACATTGCAAGAAATGGCCAGAACCATGATCAATGAGACAAACGTTTCATATTTTCATCCATTTGGATGTACTTGCTTTATATTAAATACTAAGAATTATTTGAACAAGTTTGACTCTAAGGCACAGAAGTGTATTATGTTAGGATACTCTAAACGCTCAAGAGGGTACAGAGTATACAATACAGAAACACGGATTGTGGAAGAATCAATCAGTGTTCGTTTTGATGATAAGCTTGACTCTGAAAAGTCAAAGCAGAATGAAACTTTTGCAGGTATAGAAATTGAATTTGCAGGTTCTGAAGACAAGTCATCAGAAGCTCTCAACACAGACATTCCTTCAACGTCTGAAAGGAGCACTGCTAGAAATCCTTCAACAGCTGCTGATCAACCTCAGAAGAGATTACCCAGAAGCAGCTTGGATCACCCAGAAGAGACTATCCTAGGAAGAAAGGAAGATCCAATCAGAACAAGAGCAAGCTTCAGAAACTCTGAAGAAACTCTTATGGGACTTGTGTCTCTGATTGAACCTTCTTCTATTGATGAAGCACTTCTGGACAATGACTGGATTCTGGCAATGCAAGAAGAGCTGAATCAATTCACCAGAAACGACGTATGGGATCTCGTTCCCAGACCAAAAGGATTCAACGTCATTGGAACAAGATGGGTGTTCAAAAACAAGCTAAATGAACAAGGTGAAGTCATCAGAAACAAGGCACGACTGGTTGCACAAGGTTATAGTCAGCAAGATGGGATAGACTATACAAAAACCTTTGCCCCAGTCGTCAGGTTAGAATCTATCAGACTTTTAATTTCATTTGCTGTTAATAGAGGCATCACTCTGTATCAGATGGATGTCAAAAGTGCATTCTTAAATGGTTATATAGAAGAAGAAGTTTATGTTCACCAACCCCCAGGTTTTGAAAACACAAAACATCCAGAACATGTTTTCAAACTAAAGAAGTCACTGTATGGTCTGAAACAAGCTCCCAAAGCTTGGTATGAAAGGCTAAGTAACTTTCTGCTTGAAAATGAATTCACCAGAGGGAAAGTGGACACTACTCTATTCTGTAAAACAGTTAAGAGTGACATCTTAGTCTGTCAAATTTATGTTGATGATATCATTTTTGGTTCTACTAATCCTTCTCTTGGAAGAAAATTTGCTAAGTGTATGCAGGCAGAATTTGAGATGAGCCTCATGGGGGAACTGAAATTCTTTCTAGGAATTCAGATCAATCAAACTCCAGAAGGAACTTACATTCATCAGAGCAAATACATCAGAGATCTTCTGAAGAAATTTGACCTCTCAGAATGTAAGCCATCAAAGATTCCAATGCATCCCACGTGCATTCTGGAAAGAGAAGAGGTAAGCAAAAGTGTAGAACAGAAAGTCTACAGAGGTATGATTGGTTCTCTCCTCTATCTGACTGCTTCAAGACCTGACATATTATTCAGTGTTTGCATTTGTGCTAGATTCCAATCAGATCCTAGAGAATCTCACTTAACAGCTGTTAAGCGAATTTTCAAGTATCTGAAAGGTACTACTAATCTGGGTTTGTTTTATAGAAAATCTAGTGATTACAGCTTAGTAGGCTACTGTGATGCTGATTTTGCTGGAGACAGAGTGGAACGTAAAAGTACTTCTGGAAGCTGCCAGTTTCTGGGAGAAAATCTGATCTCTTGGTCCAGCAAAAGGCAATCAACAATTGCTCTGTCAACAGCAGAAGCTGAGTACATAGCAGCAGCAGGATGTAACACACAAATGCTCTGGATGAAAAGTCAGCTTGAAGACTTCCAGATTTTCGAGAGTAACATTCCTATACTTTGTGATAATACTTCTGCTATTTGCTTAAGTAAGAATCCTATTTTACATTCTAGAGCTAAGCATATAGAAATAAAGCATCATTTCATTAGGGACTATATTCAGAAAGGTATTTTGAACTTAAAATTTATAGATACAGACCATCAATGGGCTAATATCTTTACTAAACCCCTTTCAGAAGATAGGTTTAATTTCATTCTGAAACATCTCAGCATGAAAGTGTGCCCAGAGTGAAAAATGTTTTAATTCCATATATTTACCTTCAGAATGAATTATTTTACTGTGAACTTCTGATCAATCTCCTTTCAGAAAGATAGAACATGCAGATTGTATCAGATGCAAGTCTAAAGATCTGAGAGTCTAATCTCAAAGGCAGACGTGCTGATCACTACATCAAACAAGTGTCATCCAATCATCAGCATATCTCTAAAGCAGAACGCGTGCACGCTTCTGAGAAGGCAAAGCGCTGATTGGGTGCATTGAGACACATGTCTGGTAACCGTTTTTAAGTATCTTTCTCAAATCCCCCAAAATCAGCAAGCATTTAATGAAAAGTAATCATTCTTTTAAATGGCAATCATGATTTTTCTCTCTCTTAAAAACGTTTAACTTTTCAAAACAATTTTGAAAACTCTATTTAAGCACATTAATCTCTCATTTATCCTTTACGCTTTCTCACAATCACTCAAGCATTTTCTGCATATTTCTGAGTTCATCTCCTACAAACCTTTCTTTCTCAATTCATTCTCAAAGCTTTTTTAGTGTGAACAATGGCATCCTCCAGCATTTCTGCAGGAAATCAGAAGAAAGCAACTTCTGAGCAATATCAGGTGCCACTCAGAACTCTCCTCACTCCGGTGAAGAACCTTGAAGTGCTCTCTGAGTTAATCATTGACTTTGAAAGCTTGAAGGAAAATGGTTTTGACCTAACTGAAGAAATTAGGGCTCAAAAGTGGGAAAGGTATTTCGATAGGTTGGTTGGACCAACATTCCCAGCGCTGGTCAAGGAATTTTGGATTCACGCCAAGGTTTCAAAACATCTAGTCATCTCCTCTGTCATGGGGAAGAAGATTGTGATTTCTGAAGATCTCATTGCAAGGCTAATCGGTCAAAGTGGTGGTGGAGTCCGTTGTGTGGACATGGCTGAAAGATGCGCTGATGTAGGTGTGGTAGCCAACAGGATTTTCACTCTTGGGATGCCCAGCAGCAAAATTAAGGATCTGAAGGATCATTGCAGAGTATGGGCTAAGATTGTTCTGGGATGCTTCAACCACAGGAAACCAACAAGTTCTCCTGATTATATAAATGTGGATCAGCAGTTTCTGATCTACTTTATTGATCAGAAGATTAAGATCAATCTGGCTCACTTCTTGTTCAACCATCTCAAGACCAGTGTGAAAGAAACAAGAGAAGAAGAAAGAACCAAGAGGGACTGGATACCGTTTGGAAGGCTAATATCAGATATTCTGACAGAGAATAGGCTGATTGAAAATCTGATAGAAGCTCAGGAGCTGAGCACTATTGAACCAACTATTGGGAAACCTCTGAACGCAAAGAACCTGAAGAAGATGAAGCTGATAGAAAATATTCAGAAGGAACCCAGAGCTACTTCCACTGCTGATATCTCCAGCAGAAGAGTGCCTCTGAGTGATTTTCCGGTATTTTCTGAAATGGAATCCAAACCAGAGATGTTTCTCAGGTACCCAGATGCGTACAAGGCAGAAGATACAGGTTCAAAGCTGAAGATCAAAGATCTGAGTCAACCCCAACCAGAAGTGACTCTGAAGAAGACAAAGAAGAGGAAAGCGCCATCAGAAGGAGCATCTCATCAGACTCCAAAGAAAAGAGGTATTTCATCTGCTGCCCCTATTTCAAAATCTTTTACTATTCCAGCATCTGCTGCTCCTCAAACCTCCCATAGAATATCAATCCCAATCCCTACCATTGATGAAACCATACCAGAAGACCCTTCTGAGGCCTTACTACTCAGAAGACCCAGAACCAAACAACCCAAACAACCAACAATTTCAACAACAACAGCACTTGACCAAGTGCTGGCTGACATTGAGCGTGAACATGCCTCTGCTAAACCAAACTCTGAACCACTAAATGTTCCTCCTCCACAACCAGAACAACAACAACAACCAGAACCACAACAACAACAACCACTCTCAGAAGAACCTCTGATCCCTGAGCAATCAGAGATTCCACCTCCCTCTTCCCAACCAGAAATTAATCCACCTTCACCACAAACAGAGTTTCACCACTCTGAAACCCCTTCTCCTCATCATTCTGACCCTCACTCACCTCAACCATCACCGTTGGCAATCCAGTTGCCATGTGGAACCACTGTTTTCATGCCCCAGTTACCATCCTCATTAGAATCGACACCTCCAAAAACTCCCAAAACACCACCCACTCCAATCGAAATATCTGATTCTGATACCCCTCCTCCAAAACAAACAGCCTCTCAGAAAACCGCTGACAACCCCAGCAGAACTTTCATTGACTTAACCAGTCTTGAACGTCTTGCTGATTTAAGACACAAAATTTCCATCCCAAAACCAAAGCAACCAGATGTTGGCTCTAGTATTTTGAATTTTGAAACAGGTGTGCTGCAATGGATTGCTTCTTTGAAGCAAGTCTGTCCTGGGATGATTGACCCAGCTGCTTCTGATCAGCTCTGGTCACAGTTCAGACTATGGGTACGTGCTGAAGCCCTCAAGTTGCAGGATATCAACTATGAGCAGGCACAATAGAACTTCAGCAAGCTGCTGAAGGAAGTTGAAAGTCAGCTGCCTCAGGAAGACGCGCTCCCTCTGGACAGTGAACCTTGGTCTGAGAAACAGCAAGCTGCAAAGGTGCAACCATCAGAAGAAGACAAGACCATTCAGGATGAAAGTCAAGCAGAAGATGTTGCTGAAAGTTCTGAGAAGCCTCCTCCTTCTGATGCTTCTCAAGCTGCCTTGGACAGGCAGACTCTGGAAGAACTAAGGCTGAATGACATGCGTCTACAACAGCGGATGGAAGAAAATGATCAGAAGATGAAAGCAAGAATGGATGTGCAGGACAGCAAGATTGACTCTGTTGTCAGCATGGTGCAGAAGCAAAGTGAAACTTCTGAAAAGATTCAAGCGATGCTGGAGAGCCTGTTCACACGCTTGCCTCCTCAACCTTAAATCTTTTTCATGCATGACCTTCTTTCATGTTTTCTTGATTTTCTGATGTACTGTTTTGACTATGTTTTGTAATATTTTCTTGCTCTGATTCTGAACTATCCTAATATAATTAGTTTTTCTGATCTTAATTGTTTTAGCACATCACCAACACTTTTTGATTGCTGACAAAAAGGGGGAGAACAAGAATGATATTTAAATCAATAACGGCTAACTAGACAGAAATTCTCAAACATTCTAACTTTATTACTTGAAATGTTTTTTTTCTGTTTTGTTTAAAGTCTACAGGCACAAGGAAGCTCCTGGACACTCTGAAGACTAGAAACTCTTATCAATGTTGCTCTGATCAATATGAAGTTCTGATCGTCCTAATACTCTGATCCAAAGCAAAGCTCTGACAAGAAAAGCTCTGAAGCTCTGCTCTCTGATGTTCAAAGAAAGAAAAAGATCTGATCCTGAAGAACACGTATAATCAAAGGGAAGTAATCAACTCAGGGGGAGTATCTCTTAACTCTGACTTCTCCGTACTTCTTACTCTGATACATTTTCCAGATACCTTTTCACGTTATTTTTCATTTAAAATATCTAGTTTTTGTCATCATCAAAAAGGGGGAGATTGTTAGAACAATGTTTGAATCTACTACCCTATATTTAAGTTTTGATGATAACAAAGTGAAAAGATATAGTATTTATAAGTGTCATGAATGAACTATCTGCTGCCTAAAATTATTATGTTCTGACTTGCAGATACTCTGATTGAAATAAGCAAGATCACGTTTATTCAGCATCAGAATTTGATTTCATACACCAGCATCAGAAGTTGCTACATCAGAACGTCAAGATCAGATGATCAACTCACGCACATGCTGAAGCTTGATGAACAGAACTGCGCTCAAACACTCTGATACAGAAACACAATAGTTCATCAGCAGCGAAGCAGAATCAGAATGAGCCAAGCCAGAACTTGCGTTAAAGAAGCAACGGTACTGTGCATTGAAAGCTAATTAATTCCAACGGCCTCATTCTAGACAAGATCTGCTCAAAAAGGAAAGCTTGTTATTAGCATTGAATCAAGAATATTGCATTCAACGTTCATCTTCTCAAGTGCTATATAAATAAGGCTTTGAAGATTATAATGGCTAATGCTCTCCAAATCTCTACACGCACAAAGCTGAACCATAATCTTCGTTCTACCAGTTTTGCTAAACCACATACTCTGATATTCCTCTACAGTTTAGCAATCTAGTTTCTAAGCTTCATTTTGTGTATACATCACAGTTGTGATAAAGTTTTGTAGAAAACATCCACACACATTGTTTTATACCTTTGTAAGAAAGTGTTGCCTTGACAAACCGGGTTGTGGTTTGAATCAAGAAGGCTTTAGCAGTTGTTAAAGCAGTCTGTAATATTCAGTTGAATATAGTGAATTAAGACCTCGTTGGAGAGAGGCGAAATCACCTTGACGGGTGGACTGGAGTAGTTTGAGATCAAACGAACCAGGATAAAAATATCTTGTCAATTGCTTTAGATTTCAGTTTTACAATTCAACCCCCCCTTCTTGTGTTTTTCACCCCTTCACTCCATAGGGGGAGAAATCTTCTCAGGGGAAGAAAACTCATTTTGCTCCAATTCTGAACAACTCATAAAGAAAGATGGTTTGTCATCATCAAAAAGGGGGAGAATTTAATCTCAAGCCTCAACTCAACTTTAGTTTTGATGAAAGATAAATAAGCTAGTTTTGATAAAAGATAAACAAGCACTATGGCAAGTAGGAAAAGAAGTGGAATTAGCTTAAAGCATCATTCACTCAAAGCTTCAAGGATCATGGCAAGCAATCAAGTATATCAATTCTCATTTGAACTACATTGATTAGAAATGCTAAAAAATGATATACACACTTGCCACAACACTTCACTTAAATTTTAAAAATAAATTTTAAGTTTTTAACTGATGTAAATCGATTAACACTTGATGTAAATCGATTTACACATGCCTTTTCAAAAACTGATTGTCTCTGGCAGCAATCGATTTACATGAAGTGTAAATCGATTGATCATAGAACTAAGTTAATTTTTAACACTTGTAAATCGATTTACACATCATGCTAATCGATTTACACTTCAAATTTTTTGAAAACATGAACGTTACAAACCCGTGCAATCGATTTACATCTTATGTTAATCGATTTACACATTGTAACTTTTGAAAAATCTGAACTGGTTTCAAGATATCCTTCACACCTTTTCTCCAAATGATGCATGGTCATACATTGCATCCTCTCAAGTTTTTCAAATAGAAAAGTGTATATTTGGAAAGGTATCTTGATTACTTTAAATACTAAATTTTTCAAATTCTAAAACAACTCTTCTCTTATGCAATAATTCTGAACTTTGTAAAATATTCAAACTTCATATTTCTTAACTTTTAAGAACAAAGATTTTCTGCACTTTCACACATATAAGAACAGAAATCTTTGAGCATTATCTAACCATTGTGTTACAGTTTGAATTGCTTACAAGAGAAGAAAGAAGAAACTTCAAAGAAGTCACTCTATGTGATCAACATCTTTCAAGAAATCATACTTCATAAAATTATACAAAGTGTAACTTTTTTCCAGGATTGTTGGAATTAAGTATTAGACTACTTGTGTTCCTTGTTGCCCATTGTTGGAAACAAGAGGTATCTTTTGATAGGATTGTTCTCAAGAGAATTATTGGAAATCCAAGAGGGTGTTCTTGGTATTTGTTAGGTTCTTTAGTTGATAAGACTAGGAAGAGTCTTGTAAAAGTTCTAACAAAATAGTGAAATCTCTTGCGTGTTTGCACGGGGACTGGACGTACTTCCGGGGTGTGGAAGGAACCAGGATAAATCCCCGTGTCTCTTTACTTTCTGCACTTTACAGTCTTCAAAGCACTAAATCAAAACCAGAAAGTATAAAATAAGTCAAAAATTGACCACCACCTAATTCACCCCCCCTCTTAGGCGCATTCTTAAACTTACACCTGGGATTCGAACCCAGGTCCCATAGGTCTTTCCACTCACGCTTCCACCAACTGAGCCATGGTGCTTTATTGTTAATAAAATAAACGCTGATTATTATATGTGAAAAACAATTCATATGCTGGGAAAATAAAAAATATGGCGCGCTGTTTGAACTGGCCAATGGGGAGAGGACGCGTGGTCGTCTTCTTCACAAGTCTCTGGTTTTCTTACCTGCGGATTTTTATCCGCAGCAAGATCCGTGGCTTGCTTCTAAAACTCGTTCTAGGCCATAAAAATACCATCCAAGAACATGGATGTGATCGTCTCTTCCACCTGAGTTCACATATGCCAATTATTTGTCCCAATTTTTCCTGCATAGCAAACGCCTAAAAAACAAGAACCAAAACCCTAGCTTTGGGCATGGCTGTACAGGCTACCAAAACAAAATCAAATAATGTAATAACGTTCTAAATGGCACGATAAACATGATTATGCAAAGATATTGGCAAAAAGATGCAAGAACAAGAGGTTATGTTTCCATGTACAGGGCGGAATTTCGAGCGACTTACAGTGTAACTTAGGGAGTTTCAGGACTTGGTTTTGATTCCAATCGCTCCAGTGGACCTCAGGCAAGGAGATAGTGTTGAGTTTTTGGATCGAATTAGCCTCCAATATTGATTTCAGATTCCAGGTTCTCAAGCTTTTTCTCAAGTTTTGTCTGGCCGTTTTTGCAACTTTCTGGTCGTGTCCTTTGTATGTCTAGCTTGTGTGAGTATATTGGAATGAATTAGGTTAAATCTTTGGGCTTGAACCCATTTGCATTGAAGATTGAAGATATGATTTGATCACCATTAACAAAGCTTCCATATTTGTCTCAAATCAAATATTTTGTGCATAATAAAGCTTGATACGAATTTGATTGGGTGTATCATGTTAATTGAAAGCTGTAATGATCAAAAAGATCTTATTCCATCAATTTTTGGATTTTATTTGAATTAATATTGATTTAAAATGAATTAATTCAATAAAAATTAAATTAAATAGAAAAATTAATGAGTGGACATGAAACTGAAGATAGGACACGTGTGTGGTGTGACAAAATCAAATCAGTGGAAAAAAGTGGGCCCTTTTGACAAAAATTGAAGTTTTGGGGATAGTTGACTTTTGGCAACTTTGGAAAAATGCCCAACTTCAACAATGCATAACTTCCTCAAATTTGCACTTTTGGAGGTGTTCTTAGACTTTTTAGAAACCTTGAGATGTCCTATAACCAACCCTTTTGGTCTCATCTCATTTTGATATTCCATGCTCAAGTTATAAGCTTTGGCAAAAAAGGTGTTTTTGTTGATTTTCAAAAATGACCGATAATGTCCAAATTCATAACTTCTTGTGAGAGCATTTCTTGATCTTGGGGTGTGAGGATGGATTTTAGGAAATTGCATCCTCTTCAAAATGATCTTTTGATGGGTCATTTATCATAAAGTATGAGAAAGTTATGCTTGGTCAAAGTTGAGTTTACTTTTCCTACAAAACCCTAATTTAGCAACTTTTGAATCTTGATGAATCTTGAGCAATCCTTGATGAATCATGATCAACCCTTGATCAAATTATGAATTTTCCTTCAAAATGAGAATATTGACAAAAAATATTGAGGTTTGACTATTTGTAGGCCACAATTGACTTTTGCCCTAGCACAATCGACTTTTGGACCCTTTTGAGCAATTGGCTGACCAAACTTCCTCTGCAGGGCTTGAAATTTGACATGGATGATCTTGAGAACATATTAGGACACTGGGGAGAACTTGAGGCCATTTGGATGCAAGGACCTTGACGCAACACAAAACCCTAATTTTGAATTGACTGCCTTAGGAAATGATTTGATTGTCCAATTCTTGAGCCAACTTGAGCCATTTGGAGATTATTCTTGACATGTCTTGAGAAATATGGGAGGGAAAATTTTGGGGTACAACAGTTTCCCCTGTTCAATTTTCTTAAACCTGAGGATATAGATTGGCTTTCGAGCCTTTCGTGATCCGAAGGTGGAAGATAATTGAACACTAGAGTGCCCAGAAATTTGTACTCGCATGGTGTCGTATCAGCATTTGTGATGTCGGGAATGGGCTTACAGATGCCATTTGGAGATTGTTGGTAGGAGGATGGGCTTACAGATGCCATCTGCAGGAGTGTCGATCGCATAAGAGATTCCTTAGCGAGAACTTGCATACCTGTTGTTGTAAAAGATTCCACTGGGGAAGCCTAACTTTTGTTGAGATTTATGAACTTGTCTGTACTTCAACTGAGAGAATGCCTCGGCTAAGTCTTAAGAACCTGTCCATAATTCAATTGGGGAGAAACATCTTCATCAAGATCTAGGAACTGTCTGGTCTTCAACGTAGTATACCGTTGAAATTAGAGAACTCGTCCACACTATGACGGAGGAAAACATCAAGATCTAGGAACTGACTAGTGCTCAACGTTGTATACCATTGAGGTTAGAGAACTTGTCCATACTATGACGGAGGAAAACATCAAGATCTAGGAACTGACTAGTGCTCAACATAGTATACCGTTGAGGTTATAGCACTCGTCCACACTATGACATAGGGAAACATCTTCATCAAGATCTAGGAACCGTCTGGTGCTCAACGTAGTATACCGTTGAGGTTAGAGAACTCGTACACACTATGACGGAGGAAAACATCAAGATCTAGGAACTGAATAGTGCTCAACGTAGTATACCGTTGAGGTTATAGCACTCGTCCACACTATGACATAGGGAAACATCAAGATCTAGGAACTGACTAGTGCTCAACGTAGTATACCATTGAGGTTATAGCACTCGTCCACACTATGACATAGGGAAACATCTTCATCAAGATCTAGGAATTGTCTGGTCTTCAACGGAGTATACCATTGAAATTAGATAACTCGTCCACACTATGACGGAGGAAAACATCAAGATCTAGGAACTGACTAGTGCTCAACGTAGTATACCGTTGAGGTTATAGCACTCGTCCACACTATGACATAGGGAAACTGTCGAGGTTGAGAACCTTATCTGAAATTCAACCGAGGATAATTCAATTGAGATTTAAGAACTGGTCAGGTCTTCGACTAAGCTGAGAACTTAACTGCATCTTTCCTGAAAGGTAAAGGTCGGTCATATGCAATGCATGAGATGAATCAAGCAATGATGTTCTCAACATAAATGAGATTGTATGGTATGATGCGTATATGCATGTATCGTGATGTATGAAAATGTGATGTTTTAGCTGGGGAAAGTAAATCCCGGAGCTGCTGAAGAATAGAATTGAGTTCTTCGTTTCCGCTGGGGATGATGAACGAAGATGATTGTGAGAATAAGCCTGCAGGAGAAAAGAACTCCGTTGGGGAATAAACTGATGAAGAGATTACTCTGTGGGGAATTATTCTGCTGAAGATTTTAATGATAAACTCCGCTGGGGATTCCGTTGATAAGCTCTGTTGGGGATTTTAATGATGAACTCTGCTGGGGATGGATTACCGTTGATGGTGATATTGAATCTATTGAGGATTGAACTCCTGCTTGGGGAAAGAAAGAACTTCGCTGGGGATGATCTTTCAGTTGCGACTTGCTAGGGATAAACCTGTTAGACTCTTGTGGGGGTAATCTTTCTGAATTTGGCCGGGGAGATTTAATTGTGCTCTGCAGGGGATAATTTTCCAGAGTCTACTGGGGAAGATGATTCAACTCTGCTGGGGAAGCTCTTTTCAGACCATGCTGGGGAAATGGCTCCAATGGGGTATCTTGTATTCTATCGGGGAACATTCTTATATTCCGTTGAGGAATATTAAGACTTTCAGGGATGCTCTTATGCTTGCTGGAGAATATTCTTATACTCCGCTGGGGAATATTAAGACCTTCTGGGGATACCAAGCCTTTTTAGGGCTGATGGTAGACTAACTATGCTTAGGGAGAGTATTGTTGATTCGTCCATAGTTGCAAGTCTCAGCTGAGAGAGCTATCATTACTGTCTTACTCTGTGGGGAGTGAAAGTATCTTATCCATATTCTTCAGCTGAATATATACCATGGTACCTGGTGGACAGAGCAACTTGTACAGTTCAGACAATTCTTATTTGCCCCTGTTTTTGCGGGAGAAGGTGCCTGCGGAGGCCCTGTGGATCGAGTATTATCCCCACCTATGAGGTGCTTGGTATCTTTCAGCCAAAATGACAAGTCTTCTTCTGGTAGGCCAGTAACGAGATGACGAGACATAGTCGTACCCTTTGATCCATAATTTTTGCCTGGACCTCCCTTTCGGGTTTTCAGTCCACCGGGATACCCTTTTTTGCCCAAGCCGCCTTTTCAGGTTTTCGACTTGCCGGGTGTACAAATTTTTCATTTCCATCCCTTATTTTTGCCCGAACCCTTTTGGTTCGCCGGGAAGCCCTTATTTTTGCCTAGACCAGTCGACCTGGCAGGTCTTTGATTATGCGTAGTATTTTCTGATTATGTCCGTGCTCTCAGGATGTATGGAGGTGTCACTGTCGGTAGTGTTGTGTTGCCATACTACCAGAAGATCTTCGTTTGATCATGCAAGATTCGTTGCTGGAATTCATGTCGAATGCCCCAATTGATTCAGATGGAGATTTGCCCCTGGCTATTTGGCATTTTGAGAGATTCCTTGGATCTTGACTTGACTGCCCCAGATGATGGATAATGATCATGCTGTGCCCCTTGATTGGAAGTATTTTTGTTCACTAGATATTCTTCGTGCGAACTTCTCTGTTGTTTGAACAAATGGTCATATGCAAAAAATGTTATTTTAAGAATGCAAAGCTTATGTCTGCTTTGAAGTTTTTGAAAATGCAGTTTTCAATAAAACAAGCAAATTTTGTTTTTGTAAAATGTGATGTCAACTCAGGATTTTACAGCAAGCCCTACAGGAGTCAGGATACCTTTTGTAACAGTATGCTTTCAAACTAACTCATGCTTCAGCTAGGACTTTTAAGGGTTATAACGTGGCCTGGTTCACGGTTTAAGAAACAAAGGATAAAGGCTCAAAATTTATTTGTACCCACCCTCTCTTCGTGATGTTCTTCGATCCTAAACTCAGCTAATCACGCATTAGATCCCGTTTGAGTCTTTGCTCTGATATCCTAGTGATGGTTCGGATACTGACAATTTATTTTGAACAAGCACTCATTTTGTTGAGAGTTTGCAGGATCTCTTTCTTTTTGATTTTATTATCCCTGTCTTTTGCCTGAACTGTTTCTTTTGTAATTACAGTCAGCGGGATGCCCCAGTTTTGTAAGTCTCCTTCATAGGTTTTGACTTGATGGGCTTTTATTTCGAGAGATAATGACTGTATGTCCTTACGATTATACGGAACCAACACCGTCTTTTGTTTTGGAAGGACTTCTTTGATGCCATTTATTGTGCACCTGGATCAACTGAGAAAACTACCCTGCCCCAGGTTGTGATTAAGGGTTTTAATTTGTGTAAAAAGAAAAACTCCAACTTCTTTGGCTCAAAGGGGTTGACTGGGGATTATCTTCATAATAACTCCACTGTTTAGGATTTGAAACAACGCCTGTACATCGTCAGCGGGGTCTGTTCAAAAGCACACTGTAGATATCGTGGTATCATTTTCGTCATCCTCCCTCTAAAGGCTTAGAAATTTTTTTTAATCAAGAGTTGATCATCACAAAAAATGAAAGCAATTTGAATATAGTGAAATACGAATGGATTGATTCAAAACAGACATATGCAATGCATTGGTAAAGTGATAAAGTTTGACATGAATAAATGTTCGAACAATCAAAAGAAAATTACAGCTTGAAAATTCTAATGAGCAAAAGCCTCTTAGTTCGAACTAGTCATTTCAGGTTGAGAACCCTCAGCGGAAGATTTTCATCTCACCATCCGGCATGAATTCCAACACTCTTCTGTCAATCAAGTCTTGGATCTTGTTTTTCAAAGCCCAACAGTCGTCGGTGTCATGTCCGGGACTATAGGAGTGGTATACACAAAATGCATCGGGGTGATAGCCAGGAGCAGAGGTATTGGGATTCCGGAGAGGATCCTTTAAAGGAATCAGATTGACCTCTAACAAGCGTTTCAGTATTAGAGATGATGGTATATCACTCTCAGAGAAATGTCTTCCAGATGTATTTTGCTTACATCGATTACCCCGTTGACGCTGGCGAGGTTGTTGCTGGGCTTGTGACCTTAAAGCAAGCTAGGGAGCTTTTCCCTTGTCTTCTTGTTTCAAAGGAGGTTGAATAATGACTTGATCTTAAACCCTAGTTGTTTGCCCCACTTGGTTATTTTGAACTAGTTTATTGATGAGGACCCTGAGCTCTTCTTGTCTTTGAGCCAGGTCTTGAATGAGAACCATCTGGCCCACCAGCTGTCCCATCATCTGGATCTTCATTCTTGCCAACTCAATTTGTAGCCCTTCCAACTGATCATTCCTGATGCCGCCTGGATTCCCTAGGACTAAGCCCCTTGTGAGGAGAGCTTTTATTTCTTCCTGCCCCTGGGATAGGTTCAATAACATTTCTTGAAGTTGAGCGTTTTGAGCTTGGAGATCTTGGTTATCTTGTAGGAGAGTCATTGCTGAAATAAACAGCGAGAACATGAGAGACATGTACTGGGAGACCTGTTATGCAATGATATGTATGTATGCAATGTTTTAAAGGATCCCGCGGGGTAAACAAGAAACTTGTTAGAATTTGAATTTCGCAGCTTTGATTGAAGAAACTTCATGTTGTTAAGAGTCCTTCTTCAAGAGTCAAGCTCACCATATCGAGTGGGTCATAACCCCTGACTCAAATTACCGTGTTTTGATTTCTAGACAACCTTGGCTAGAGGAAAATAAATCCACTTTTCCCCTTGCTAGGCATTTGATTTACCATAACCTGCATCATAAACCCTTGAGATCCTTGAAATGGTTAAGGAAATGTTAAGGTATGATGTTATGATGTGTATGCTATGCGTTTAAGCAAAAGTGTGAAGTGATGTAAGTAAACCCTGCAATAAATCCAAATTATTGGATAAGGACTGTAAACAAAACCTGCAAGGAACTCATGTTGTCAGATAACAAGAATGTGCAAGTAGTTCAAGTTTGAAGGCACACAAGTCACACAAATAGCCTTAAGTTTAGGCTGACATGGAGTTTAGGTATTACCCTCTTTCAGTTTAGTTGGTTTAAACATGTCCTAAAAATAGTAACCGGGTTCTAGAGGATCTCAATATCACTGACTACCCTCAATCGGTCATAATTCCAGTTTAGCAACCTTTTCTTGCGACCGAAATCATCGCGAGAGTTTAGTCTCAATGAGTGTAGCATACTGCTACTGTTCTATGGCCAAGTTGGTCAATTTAAGGTTCTAAGGTCAGTTGGTTCTTAATGACCCCTTGGAAGACCCATATTCTCCCCGTTCCAACACAAGGGATATCGGTACAGACTAAAGTGCCACACCAATGTAGCTACTGCTTCAACCGTGTCGGTCTACGCCGGACAGTTCCCTCACAGTTTATTTCTACTTACCTAAAGGGTATCCCCAGATCCGGGTTAGGATCTATAGAAACTCTTATACAAGCCCATAAATTTAAAGCATACAAAGCATACAATTGAAAACACAATGATCTAATCCTAAGGTACACCTCACTTATTATGGTATCCCCAGCAGAGTCGTCAGTTCTGTGATCGGTGGGAAAGAACTGACTGTTTTTGGAATGCTGGTTCGCGTTTTGCGTTTGTTTTCGCAAAATGTCGCGGTAAGCAAGAGTCGTCACCGTCTTTTATTTTATCCAACAAGGAAAGGACAAAAGCACAGAAAAATTCCTTTTTTGAGATGTTTCTCGGGTCCGGGGGGTAGATTATAGAAAGGGAAGGTGTTAGCACCCTTTCTATCTGTGGTTATCCACGGGATCTTAGGTACTTGCTCATTGTGTTTTCAAAAGTTTGCTTTTCTTTGCATTTGTGGGTTTGAAAAGTGTTTGTGTTTGAAAAGAGTGTAAGTGCGAAAAGTTTTGTTTTGTTTTAAAAGGAGCAAGTACTTAAGAACCATCTACCTACTCGAAAAAAGGAATCAAACTGTACTAATATCCTTTAGACAATGCTAGCCCACTATTGATGAGTAGGTAACATCGTCATTGGAGTTTTCGGGTCAATTCGATTAAGGGACGTGTGGTCACTAGAGCAATGTTAGGACGCCTTAGCGGTAACCCTAATGTCTTAGATCATTTTTCCGAGGCAACCGTTTCGAGGCAACTATGATCTTTGGACAAGAGGACAACCTCTAAAACTTCCTATACTCAATGACCACTTTCGAAGGCAACCAAGGGAGGTGTACCCCAAGAGTGCGCATGTGCGAGTGTGTTACTTCAGTTAATTTTATCTGTACATGTTATGGGTGAGCTACGTTGATTTTAAGTTCATACATCGGATCTTGTCATGCATTCCCTATTATTCAAACATCTAACAGTTAATAGTTGCGGAATTTAAATTTGCGAAATTAAATCTAAGCTATTACAAGGCGTCGGGTATTTACATCGCCAAAAACAAACCCTTTAATTTAAATTGCGGAAAGTAAAATAAAGCGATAAATAAATAAAGTCCTAATTAAAAGTTATTACATACCGGAAGCAATTACAATATTGGAAATAATGGTACGCGTGTGAGAAAATTAAATCGGCGCCTTTTTTAGGGTTTTGACCCTTTTTATTAAAGAAAAGATTTTTGCTTATTTTTGAATTAAATGGAATTAAATTAAATGAACAATTAAATTAAATTAAATAATGAAAATATTTTTGTATTTTTTTGAGTTTTTAAGGAAATAAAATAAAATTGATTAAAAATATTAAAAACCTAATTCTACATTAGTTTTAATTTATTACAAAAAATATTAAATGTTTAAACCTATTTAAAACTAAGTTAATTAATTAATATTTATTTACAAAAATAAAATAATGAAATTAATATTTTTTGGTTTTCTGATTTATGAAGAAAATTATTATTTGGTTAGTGATTAATAATTATTAATTAAAACAATAAAATAAATAAATAAATATAATAAGAAGTAAAAGAAAATGAACCAAAGGGGGGTTTGGGCCCCAAATCAGGAGGTATGATAGCATGTTCAAGGCCCATTCACGCTGGAAGCCTGTTTGACTTTGGCAATTCCCCATGGCACGTTGACTGATGAACACGATGCACGCTCAATCTTGGCCCTTGGATTTGGCCTGAAGGCTATCTGGCGCCTGATTGAATGATGATATATGGTGATCCCCACACTTGGCCTTGTACTGGATCTCCTGAAAAAAATTAATAATAAGCGTTTGGGGGGACCTGGGATTCGAACCCAAGTCCCATAGGTCTTTCCACTCACGCTTCCACCAACTGAGCCATGGTGCTTTATTGTTAATAAAATAAATGCTGATTATTATATGTGAAAAACAATTCATATGCTGGAAAAATAAAAAATATGGCGCACTGTTTGAACCGGCCAATGGGGAGAGGACGCATGGTCGTCTTCTTCACAAGTCTCTGGTTTTCTTACCTGCGAATTTTTATCCGCAGCAAGATCCGTGGCTTACTTCTAAAACTCGTTCTAGGCCATAAAAATACCATCCAAGAACATGGATGCGATCGTCTCTTCCACCTGAGTTCACCTATGCCAATTATTTGTCCCAATTTTTCCTGCATAGCAAACGCCTAAAAAACAAGAACCAAAACCCTAGCTTCGGGCATGGCTGTACAGGCTACCAAAACAAAATCAAATAATGTAGAAACGTTCTAAATGGCACGATAAACATGATTATGCAAAGATATTGGCAAAAAGATGCAAGAACAAGAGGTTATGTTTCCATGTACAGGCGGAATTTCGAGCGACTTACAATGCAACTTAGGGAGTTTCAGGACTTAGTTTTGATTCCAATCGCTCCAGTGGACCTCAGGCAAGGAGATAGTGTTGAGTTTTTGGATCGAATTGGCCTCCAATATTGATTTCAGATTCCAGGTTTTCAAGCTTTTTCTCAAGTTTTGTCTGTCCGTTTTTGCAACTTCCTGGTCGTGTCCTTTGTATGTCTAGCTTGTGTGAGTATATTGGAATGAATTAGGTTAAATCTTTAGGCTTGAATCCATGTGCATTGAAGATTGAAGATATGATTTGATCACCATTAACAAAGCTTCCATATTTTTCTCAAATCAAATATTTTGTGCATAATAAAGCTTGATATGAATTGATTGGGTGTATCATGTTAATTGAAAGCTGTAATGATCAAAAAGATCTTATTCCATCAATTTTTGGATTTTATTTGAATTAATATTGATTTAAAATGAATTAATTCAATAAAAATTAAATAAAATAGAAAAATTAATGAATGGACATGAAACTGAAGATAGGACATGTGTGTGATGTGACAAAATCAAATCAAGTGGAAAAAGTGGGCCCTTTTGACAAAAATTGAAGTTTTGGGGATAGTTGACTTTTGGCAACTTTGGAAAAATGCCCAACTTCAACAATGCATAACTTCCTCAAATTTGCACTTTTGGAGGTGTTATTAGACTTTTTAGAAACCTTGAGATGTCCTATAACCAACCCTTTTGTTCTCATCTCATTTTGATATTCCATGCTCAAGTTATAAGCTTTGGCAAAAAAGGTGTTTTTGTTGACTTTCAAAAATGACCGATAATATCCAAATTCATAACTTCTTGTGAGAGAATTTCTTGATCTTGGGGTGTGAAGATGGATTTTAGGAAATTGCATCCTCTTTAAAATGAGATTTGGATGGGTCATTTCTCATAAAGTATGAGAAAGTTATGCTTGGTCAAAGTTGAGTTGACTTTTCCTACAAAACCCTAATTTAGCAACTTTTGAATCTTGATGAATCTTGAGCAATCCTTGATGAATCATGATCAACCCTTGATAAAATGATGAAATATCCTTCAAAATGAGAATGTTGACAAAAAATCTTGAGGTTTGACTATTTGTAGGCCACAATTGACTTTTGCCCTATCACAGTCGGCTTTTGGACCCTTTTGAGCAATTGGCTGACCAAACTTCCTCCGCAAGGCTTGAAATTTGACATGGATGATCTTGATAACATATTAGGACATTAGGGAGAACTTGAGGCCATTTGGATTCAAGGACCTTGATGCAACACAAAACCCTAATTTTGAATTAACTGCCTTAGGAGATGATTTGATTATCCAATTCTTGAGCCAACTCGAGTCATTTGGAGATTATTCTTGACATGTCTTGAGAAATATGAGAGGGCAAATTTTGGGGTACAACAAGAAAAAAACAAAACAAATAGAAAAACCCTAAATGCAAGACAAAATCATGAAAATGATACACTTTGCACACAAGCACCTCTAGGGTTTCTCCCACTTGGTTGCCTAAAATAAAATGGCCATGTTACGCATGAGAAGTATCTTGGAAAAACAAAACAAGTATAAGATCATAGCCCCTCGATGACGCTATTCAAAAGTTGCCTTACAAAATGATCTTGGTCCCTCAAAAATGCTAAGATACTTGGCAACATTGCTATCATGGTTATACGATGACCCACGCCCGTCCCGTTTACATCCAAAGATAGGGTTGCTTACCAAATCAATGGTAAGTCAACAATGTCAAAGGAATAGAAAATGCACAAGAAAGACATTTGAGTAGGTAGATAGCTTCTAAGTTACTTGATCCATTTCAAACAATACTTGCTATTTTCAAAAACAAACACACACACATTTCAAAACATCTTACAAACATTGAAAACATTTTCAAAAAGACAAACATCTTTGTATACATTCTTACAAACGAGAATCATTACAAAGATTGTCTAAACGAATGGCCTCTTTTCAAAATACTTTCAAAACCACACCAAACACCATTTCAAAAAAACCAAAGCAAGTGATCTAAGCAAGTAACTAAGAGCCCATGGAAAACCACAGATGAAAAGGGTGCTAGCACCTTCCCTTTTCATAATCTACCCCCCGAACTCAAGAAAACATCTCAAAGGTCTTTCCTGTGCTTTTTAACCTTTCCTTTTGGATAAAAGGAAAGTCGGTGGCGACTCTTGCTAACCGCGACATTTGCGATAAAATGCAAAACCTCAAGTCAGTTCTCCCACCGTATCACACTTCCATTTTACCAGTCATCGTGGAGCATGTGGTTGAAGGGGATGTTTCCTACACTATCCTCCATCCCGACATGCCTACCTCTCTCGAAGACTTACAAAAGGGTTGGATCCAGCTGATGGAAGAAAGAGACGATTTCGAGGCTCAGTTCTATGCTAGTGAGAAGAGGGTCTTGGAGCTTGCGAAACAACTACAAGAAGAGCAAAATGTGAACGCTTATCTCGCGCCAAAGAGGATGCATTCGCTCTTTTTATCTTAGAAAGCTATTTTTTAAGCCCAATGGGCATAATGTAATATTTCTTGTTTTGACTAATGAAAATTAACGTTTTTTCATTCTTTTGTCCATACAAATTTAAATTTCATTAATCCTTAAAATCATTTGCATATACATATTCATGCATCATAACATGACAAGTTTTCGCATAACAGGTTTCCTTATCTCTCCGTTGTTTATTTCGGCAAGATGGATCTAGAGAAAACTATGACGGAACTCCAAGCCCAGAATTCTGAGTTTCAGGAAGCTCTACTCGCCCTAGCCAAGGGGCGGCAGGATATGATGGCTTTGTTGGCCGTTAAAAAGAAGCCAAAGAAAAAAGCTCTACTCAACATGGGTAAAAGGTTCAAGGAGACAATCCGTCAAATTCCAGTAGAAGAAGATTCATCCAAAGAGGACGAGAACCAGATTGGTAAGGTCAAGAGTACTCAGGCTGACTGTATCAATGATCAAGTATCTGACAATGATTACTTTAACGAGCAGTACCCTCCCGCTGATATCAAATACAAGAAGTTAGAAGACAGATTGAAAGCTGTTGAAATCCAAGCCATTCCCGGTTTATATTTTGATGATTTGGGTTTGATCTCTGGGGTAGTAATCCCCCACAAATTCAAAATACCAATATTTTCCAAGTATGATGGGATTTCTTGTCCAAAACTCCATTTGAAGTCTTATGTGCGCAAGATACAACCACACACTGCCGATAAAAAGCTATGGGCTCACTTTTTCCAAGAGATTCTGGCTGGAACACAACTTGAATAGTTTTATCAGTTGGATGGTTCTCGTATTAATACTTGGGAGGATCTAGCTACTGCCTTCTATCATCATTATCAATACAACACCGACTTGGCGCCAACAAGGGTTCAATTGCAAGATATGACCATGGGAAAAAAATGAAGGATTTAAAGAATATGCGCAAAAGTGGAGAGACCATTCTAGTAGGGTCCAACCTCCCTTGATTGATAGGGAGCACATCGACATGTACATGAGCACTTTATCTGGTCCTTTCTTTAATCTGTTGGTTGGCTTCTCTTCTTCTGGTTTCACCGAATTAATTTTAACCGGTGAAAGAGTTGAAAGTGGCATTAAAAGTGGGAAAATCTATGTGGCATCTACCTCCACTCCTAATCTTATCAAAAAACCTTTTGCTGCGAAGAACGAAGTTAATGTTGTGTATGGGGAAAGGGACCATATCAAGAAGAATGATCGTCTGTCTATCAATGTTATCCGAATCTCCAACCTGACTCCTACTCCAAGACCATCCGCAAATCATCAATGTTTCGAAACTCCAAGAAGACAATTTACAAGGTTAGGCATGTCACTGTCTCAAGCCCTTCAACATTTTCTCAAGGCTAATTTAGTGACATTGCGCGATCCTCCCGCCAACCCTGACACATCATCACCAAAATATAATCTAAATGCAAAGTGTGCTTACAATTCAAACAGCCCCGGGCACGAGACTGGCCAGTGTTGGGCTTTGAAAAACAAGATCCAGGATTTAATTGACAACAAGACTATTGAATTTGATCCTCCTCCGACGCTGAATGTAATTACCGCTCCAATGCTGAAGCATGGCAAATGTGTTAATGCGGTCGAAGATACAATCTTCATTGCCTCTGTTGAAGAATTGACTACTCCGCTGAATATAATCAAGAACAATCTGTTGAAAGCTGGGATTTTCCCTGGCTGTAAAAAAGATTGTGTGTGATGTACGAAACAATACAATGGTTGTGAAAGGCTGAAGAAAGGTATACAACGCCTGATAGATAGCCACAAAATTCTTTTTGAAAAGACTCTGCCTGCCAAGAGTTTGGTTAAAAAATGTGAAGACCTCTCCATTATTACCATCTCCAACAAACCTATTAGGATCACCTCCAAAGGTCCTATTAGGATTTCAAATGAACCCACTGTTTCTCCCTTAATAATTACCAATCCCAGACCAATTCCCTACTCTTCAAATAAAGCAGTGCCATGGAATTAAGGTACTGAAGTGTTCTATAATGGGATTAAACAAGATGCCTGGATTAAAGAAGGAAAAGATGACGATGTCGGCAACGTAGCTGGCTCAAGCAAAGTAACTAGAACTGGGAGAATCTTCTCACCCAATATCTCACCTCTAGTAGTTACAAAAATGCCCATTCGCATTACTGCTGCCATGCCAAATACCGATACCAGATGGAAGGGGAAGGTTGTTGAGCCTGACGTGATTGAGGTACCTTCCAAAGATGTAGTTGATGAAGAACCCTCCGCCCGTGAAATGGACGAAAATTTGAAGATCATCAAGATAAGCGACTTCAAAATTGTAGAATAATTAGCGCAAACCCCCTCTAAGATTTCAATGTTGTCATTGCTTCTTTGCTCCGATGCCCATGCTTGGACATTAATCAAGTTCCTAAAAAAGGCTCATGTCCCCCATGAGACCATAACAGACCAATTTGAGAATTACGTGGCTAGTCTGACAGTTGATAATGGATTAGGGTTTTCAGATGCTGACTTAACACCACTCGGGAAGAATCATAATAAAGCTTTACATGTTTCTATGGAGTGCAAAGGGACTACCTTAGCACATGTGCTAGTCAACACTGGATCTTCTCTGAATGTATTACCTAAGGCGGAATTAGACCGTCTCGACTGTGAAGATTTAATCTTGAAGCCAAGTGATATCATCGTAAGGGCATTTGATGGATCAAAGAGGAATGTTCATGGGGAAGTAGATCTTCCAGTCAAAGTGGGTTCTCAAACTTTGAACTCCACCTTCTATATTATGGATATTCGGCCGGCCTATTCTTGTCTGTTAAGTCGCCCGTGGATTCATAAGGCTGGGGCAGTGACCTCAACCCTCTATCAGAAACTCAAATATCCAGTCAAAGGCAAAATAGTCACTGTCTATGGAGAAGAAGAGTTTATGGTGAACCACCTTAACTCTTTCAAGTATGTAGAGATGGACGTAGAACTCATTGAAACCCCATGTCAAGCCTTTGAGGTTGTACCGCTGATGATTGCTGCTACTAAATGTTCTTCTGATGAGTCTAAAGCTGTTAAGACCATGCCATAGATGGTTTCAGTCAAGGATGCCCGTGCGGCGATTGAAAAAGGAAACTGTGATATTTGGGGGCAACTCCTCGATATCCCTTTTAAAGCAGACAAATTTGGTTTAGGCTTCACCGCCAAAGCTCAGAAGGAAGTGAGGCGTGCTCGTGCTGGAAAGCCACCTCTTCGCATTGGAAGACACAAAGTCAACACCGTGGGTGATTCTGAAGAAGAAGTTGCATTTGAGGAATGGGTGTACCCAACTACAACGTAGCTGGAGAATTGGCATACAAAGGACTTTGTGCCCATCTCCTTCATTGAGGAGTAATCTACTTGTTTTTACTTTTCCATCAATTCAAGAACCTGTTGTCTGTAATATTTTGATAATGACTTTTAAGCCATGTGCCTAGCCCGGGGCACTTTGGTCCATTTGTCAAGAGTTTTATTTATGTTCATCTAATCATATGATCATTCAGTACATTGGACTCTTTTGCATTCAAATATTTGTGTTCATTGTCTTTCCTTTCTTTCAAATACATTTTCAAAATAGCGATGTATCCTACATGCACACACACACACTCTTGCAGATCTACATCCACTCTGTATCTTATTTCCAATGACTCTACTATTGCCGACTATGACTTTGAATATCCTATCAACCAAGCCGAAGACGAAGGCAAGGAAGATTGTGACATACCAGGAGAACTAGCCAGACTTCTATTACAAGAGGAAAAATCTATTCAACCACATGAAGATTCAGTTGAGGTTATCAACTTGGGTACTGAGTCACATAATAAGAAAATCAGGACCGACGCTAATTTGGAAAGTAGTGTTAAGAGCAGGTTGGTTCAAATGTTGCATGATTATATGGAAGTATTTGCTTGGTCTTATGAAGATATGCCTGGGTTAGATACCAACATTGTAGTTCATCGGCTACCAACAAGAGAGGACTGCCCTCCTGTTAAACAAAAGGTTTGTCGCATGAGGCCCGATATGTCTGAAAAGATCAAAGCTGGAGTAATGAAACAGTTTGATGCAGGGTTCCTAGCTATGACATCCTATCCTCAATGGGAGGCCAATATAGTGCCAGTGCCAAAGAAAGACGGGAAAGTTCGCATGTGCGTAGACTATAGAGATCTGAATAGGGCAAGCCCCAAGGATGACTTCCCTCTACCATACATTAACGTCTTAGTTGATAATACGGATCAACATAAAGTCTTCTCATTCATGGATGGCTTCTCAGGCTATAATCAAATAAGGATGGCTCCCGAAGATATGGAAAAGACTACTTTCGTTACGCATTGGGGAACCTTCTGCTACAAGGTCATGCCGTTCGGATTAAAGAATGCAGAGGCAACATATCAAAGGGTTATGGTTGCCTTATTTCATGACATGATCCATCATGAGATAGAGGTATATGTGGATAATATGATTTCCAGATCACAAACCGAAGAAGAACATCTCGATCACCTGCACAAACTATTCGAAAGACTGAAGAAGTACAAGCTGAGATTGAACCCTAACAAGTGCACGTTTGGAGTATGCTCTAGAAAGCTTCTAGGTTTCGTTGTCAGCAATAAGGGTATTGAAGTTGATCCTGCCAAGGTAAAGGCCATCCAAGAAATGCCAATCCCTCATTCTGAAAAAGAAGTAAGAGGATTCTTGGGTCGTCTCAATTACATTGCCCGTTTCATATCGCACTTAACTGCTACTTGTGAGCCACTATTCAAACTCTTAAAGAAAGATCAAGTAGTCAGGTGGAATGATGAATGTCAGATTTCCTTTGACAAAATCAAAGAATACCTACAAGAACCTCCTATTCTCATGCCTCCAGTTGAAGGAAGACCCTTGATCATGTACTTGACAGTACTAGAGAATTCTATGGGGTGTGTTTTGGGCCAACATGAATAGTCTGGCCGAAAAGAGCATGCTATTTATTACCTGAGCAAAAAGTTTACCGACTGTGAAACTAGATATTCACTGCTCGAGAAAACTTGCTATGCTCTGGCATTGGCTGCTCGCCAGCTAAGACAATATATGTTGACTCATACTACCCTGTTGACTTCTAAGATGGACCCAATCAAGTACAACTTCGAGAAACCCGCCCTCTCCGGACGGATAGCCAGATGGAAAATGATCTTGAATAAGTATGACAATTAATACACGACTCAAAAAGCCATTAAAGGAAGTGTATTAGCGGATCATTTGGCCCATCAAGCTGTGGATGATTATCAGTCAATGAACTTTGACTTCCCTGATGAGAACATCATGTTGGTAACCGACTGTGCGAAACCTGGACTGTATGACAGACCTAAACAAGGATCCCGATGGACTATGTATTCGATGGGGCTTATAACGCTTTAGGTAACGGAATTGGTGTTGTGATCATCTCTCCTGAAGGTTGCCACACTCCTTTCACTGCCATACTATGTTTCGATTGCACAAATAATATGGCCGAATATGAAGCATGCATCTTAGGTCTGAAAGCTGCTATTGAATTGAGGATCAAGCATTTGAATGTGTTTGGGGATTCCGCCCTAGTGATCATCCAAGTAAAAGGAGATTGGGACACTAAACACCGTAATCTTATCCCTTACAAGGAACTTGTGCTATCCCTGATTCCTCACTTCGAAGAAATCACTTTTGAGCATTTCCCTAGGGAAGAAAACCAGTTGGCTGACGCTTTGTCAACCATGTCTTCAATGTTCAGGTTTAGATGAGACAACGAAGCCCCTATGATAACAATTGAAAGATTTGATGAACCTGCACATTGCTATGAGCTTGACACCGATGCGGAAAAACCATGGTACCATGAGGTGAGGAGATACCTCGAAGCACAAGAATATCCAGAGGGGGCATCTATCAATGACAGAAAGTTCTTGCAAAGATTTGCAGCCAAATTCTTCCTAAGTAACGGGATATTGTACAAGCGCAACCATGATCCAACTCTACTCCGATGTGTGGACAAGAAAGAGGCAGAGAAGATCATGGAAGACATGCACGATGGTCTTTTTGGTACTCACTCAAATGGACATACGATGGCTAAGAAAATCTTAAGAGCAGGTTACTATTGGTCAACGATGGAGACCGATTGCCATCAACATTCAAGGACTTGTCATAAATGCCAAATCTATGCTGACAAAGTCCATGTGCCTCCTATCCCTTTGAATGTCATGACCGCTCTGTGGCCATTTGCAATGTGGGGCATTAACATGATCAGAGATATCAAGCCCACAGCTTCCAATGGACATCGCTTCATTCTTGTTGCTATTGACTATTTTACCAAATGGGTCGAAGCCGCCTCGTTTGCCTCAGTCACCAAGAACGTGGTAGCCAGATTCATTAGACACAACCTCATCTGTCGTTATGGTATCCCCGAAAGGATAATCACCAACAATGGGACTAACCTCAACAATTCTATGATCACTGAGCTTTGCACTCAGTTTAAGATCAAGCATCACAATTGTTCTCCGTATAGACCGAAAATGAACGGTGCAGTCGAAGTGGCCAACAAAAATATCAAGAAAATTATGCAGAAAATGGTAGTAACCTATAAAGATTGGCATGAGATGTTGTTGTTTGCTCTACATGGCTACCGTACTTCAGCTAGAACATCAACTGGGGAAACTCCCTTTTCTCTAGTCTATGGCATGGAAGTTGTTTTGCCAGTGGAAGTTCAAATTCCCTCGCTGAGGATTATGACTGAGGAAGGCCTAGGAAAAGACGAGTGGATTCAAACGAGATTAGATCAGCTGAACTTGATTGATGAAAAACGATTAGCTGTTGTTTGTCATGGTCAGACATATCAAAAATGAATGATCAAGGCTTTCAACAAAAAGGTTAAAACTCGAGTATATCAAGTTGGTGACTTGGTGATAAAACACATCACTTTACCACAAAGTGACCCCAGAGGCAAATGGAGTCCCACTTATGAAGGGCCATTTGTTGTCAAGAGAGTTTTCTCTGGTGGTGCCATGATGTTGACTACCATGGACGATGAAGATCTCCCACATCCTATAAACACAAACATAGTTAAAAAATATTATGCATAAGAAACCCGCTAGGTTGACACACCTAGGCAAAATAAGGGCATCCCGGCAAACCAAAAGGTTTGGGAAAAATCATGGATATATGCAAAAGATTGTACACCCGACAAGTTGAAAACCCGAAAGGGCGACTTGGGCAAAAAAGGGTATCCTTGTGGGTCGAAAACCCGAAAGGGAGGTCCAGGAAACAATTAAGGATTAAAAGTGTATGACTATGTCCCGTGGAATCAGTACAATTAATTCTATTACCAAGGTCCAAGTTCAAATGATCCAAGATCAATCCAATCAACTTCGATCAACGGCAAGGGACGTTCGAAGACATTGGGGAAATAGTAGAGTTGGAAGATGATGAGATCATTTCACATGGCTGTTTGTTTTCATTCTCATTATTGTTTTCCTTTCGACGATTTCCTCTTACTAGGATCTCCGTCTCTCTGTACAAAAACGACTATTCATAGGCAAAATATCAATACAAATACACTTCGAAGTGCAAAGTTTCTGTCTTTGTTTTGAATGCAAATTTGTCCAATGACTAAAATTGAATGAACATATGCATATGAACATAATTAAAAATATTTGGCACATGTGTCCTGCTAAGCATCAGTAAGCATCTCTTTAATGTATATGAAATAGCCCCCACCGAGTTATCTCATCATCATTATCCCCATAAGGACGACGGTAATAAACCTTTCGCCGCGGAGTTGCCCACAAAGTCTCTTTGTATAGGATAATCCCTAACCAAAGTCTCGACCTCTTGGTCGCTTTCTCCCCAGCTAAGTCAATTTTTACAAGTTGAAGCCTCGGGGATCTCTTCCTAAAGGAAATTCACTTCCCCAACCGAATTCAAATTTCTCAACATACAACATTCAAGACATCACGAAGTTCCCCAGCTGAGCCTATCATTCCCAGCTAAGTGTATTTTCCCAGCTGAGTATATCTTCCCCAGCTAAGGCTATTACCCCCAAACGGAGTCTATTATCCTCAGTTGAGTGTATCTTCCCCAAGCTGAGTCAGCCTTACCCGATTGAGTCTATACTCTCTCGTTTGAATTTCCCTTTCACATTATTGCAAATCACAGGGCCACAACCACTGATCCCCAGTAAAGCCGTCAACAAAGCCTTTACTATCTCCAAAAGATGCTATGAAGCCTGAATCCGACCAGATATTAGCACACTTTTCAAGTTATTACTGAAGCCTAGACCCGACCTGATATTAGTTTGACTTCTTCAATTACTGAAACCTGGACCCGACCAGATAACAATTTGAGTATCTGAAACCTGGATCCGACCAGATAATAGTTGATCTCAATTTCAAGATGCTATTTAACCTGGACCCGACCAAATAATAGCCTAACTCTTCGAATATTTAGAAGAGCCTGAACTCAATCCGACCAAGGTTTTTTTCCCCAGTAGAGTTGCCTCCATATCCCCAAAAAATTACTGTGAAGCTTGGACCCGACCAGATGACAGTTTTTCAAATAGTTTATTGTGAAACCTGGACCCGACTAGATAACAATTGACCTCATCAAACTCAGAAATCTACAAAGCCTGGACCTGACCAGATGACAGTTTTTCAAACAGTTTATTGTGAAACCTGGACCCGACCAGATAACAATTGACCTCATCAACCTCAGAAATCTGCAAAGCCTCGACTCGACCAGATGACAGGTTTTCAAACAGTTTATTGTGAAACCTGGAGCCCGACCAGATAACAATTAACTATGATCCTCGGAGAGACACTATGAAGCCTAGACTCGACCAGATAATAGTACAGCTTTCCAAAAACCATGAAGCCTGGATCCGACCAGATAACTATTTAACTTCAAGGAATTTTCTGTGAATCCTGGATCCGACCAGATAACAGTTAACTTTCGTATCCCCAACAAGTTGTTGTGAAGCATGGACCCGACCAGATAACTATTTAACTTCAAGGAATTTTCTGTAAAGCATGGAATCCGACCAAATAACAGTTAATTCGTCTCTTCCTCCGGTAAGTTATCGTGAGGCCTAGATCCGACCAGATAACTGTTCAACTTCAAGGAATTTTATGCAAAGCCTGGAATCCGACCAGATAACAGTTAATTCGTCTCTTCCTCCAGTAAGTTACCGTGAGGCCTGGAATTGACCAGATAGCAGTCGACTACTTCATCCTTAGCAACTGTGAAGCCTGGATCCGACCAGATAACAACTGACCTTTGGATCCTTTGGATAACAATGATGCAGAATTTCACATGGCAGGATTTCTGATTTGATAAATCTCATCATCATTTAATGCTCACATTCACTTTTGAGTCTTTATCCAAGGGATTTCCCCCACGTGTACCTCTACTGTCTTGGGAAAGCAAACTTTTCTGCAAAAGTATGCTAGGCTCATGTGTTGCTTTTGCTTTTCCTTAATTCCTGCTGACAAATCCAGCTTAGGCGCTGCTAAACCTGCTGACCATCCTACTTTGTGCCTTGAACCATGCTTGTTTAAGTTAACTTCAAGAGTAAGTCAGCGCCTAGCATATGACGTTGGTGCCACTTGACCTCTCCAAACTACTAAACCTTTGCCTATAAATTGAACTCCATTGGCCTTTGAAAAGGTGTGGAAAATTTGAGAAAGAAAAGCCTTGAACCCCTGCAAAAATTCCAAGAGTAAAAAAAAACTGTAAACACAAAAATACAAAACCTTTTAGCTTTTGATTCTTGCATTCAAACTCCATTTTCCCCCAAGTGTTTCTTGACCAAAATCACTCATACAGTTTCTAATATACATTCAAAAGCCATCCTAACTTCTGTAGCCAAACTGTAATACCCTCTCCATCAATATCCACCTCAAAGAAGTTAGAACCTTACCCCTTGGCTGTTCCAGAATTCTCTAATCATTTACAGCCCAAGTTGAAAGTTTTCAGCCTGCTAAACACGTGAGGAAGCTGTTCAGAACATCACATGCAGTCAGAACCAGGTTCCAACTCACAGAATATTTTCCAATTGCGAGGTAAGCTTCTGCTGACTCTCATCATATTACTTAGGCACTGTTAGATTTACATGTTTAAAAATACAATGTAGACATCCTAATTCTGATGATGTACATATTCTAAGATTGCATGCATCTGCCTGCCTAAATAGAGAGAATTCCAGTTCAAAACTTCTTGAAGAAATTAGAACTTAGAATTAGGTTTAGCAAATTCATGCTTGATTCTGATTTATAATTCTGATATCTCTTACTTCTGAAACATTGGGAAACCTGCCATAAACTGTTATTTGCGTATCTTCTATTTTGTGGAGAAATGACTAACTTGCAGATGTTCTGACTAGCATGGAGAAGAGAGGCAAAGTTCTGCCAGTTGCCTAAGAATTTTTGAAAACTTCTGCGTTCTCAGCGGACCCAGAACTTTTGACCTTCCCTATTTCTATTAACTTTTGTTTTTGTTTGTGCAACACGTCAGAGTCAGAACTTCTGACCTCTACTATTTCAGCATTTACGCTGATTCTGTCTTCTTTCCTTTTATTATTATTTTTTTACCATCACTTTTATTTTTCGTTTTGAAAAAAAATACCAAAAATATTTCATATTCACATATTATATTTTATTCCTTTCAACACAAAAGGCCAAAAATATTTTCTTAACCAAAACTTATTTCTTTTCTTAAATAAATAAGCATTTTACATTTCTTGTACATTCTTATCCATTCAATGTGGTTGTAATAGTAACTTAGGATTTAATTTGCAATCCCCATTTGTAAATATGTACACCCCACCCCCCTAATGATTGTAATAGCATAGTGTGATACGGTGGGAGAACTGACTTGAGGTTTTGCATTTGTGTTCGCAAATGTTCGGTTTAGCAAGAGTCGCCACCGACTTTTTATTTTATCCTAAGGAAAGGTTAAAAAGCACAGGAAAAACCTTTGAGATGTTTTCTTGGGTTCGGGGAGTAGATTATAGAAAGGGAATGTATTAGCACCATTTCTATCCATGGTTATCCATGGGCTCTTAGTTACTTGCTTAGATCACTTGCCTTTGCTTTTCAATTGTTTGAAATGGTGCTTTGTGTGTGTGTGTGATTTTGAAAATGTTTTGAAAAAAGATGCCTTGTCTAGTCAACCTTTGTAATGACTCATGTTTGAGTATATACAAAGGTGTTTGTCTTTTTGAAAAGATAATTCAAAGTTTTTTGAAAGTTGTTGTGTTGTGAGGTGTGTTTGAAAAATGGCAAGGATGTTTTGCAAGTTTGATCAAGCAACTAAGAGCTATCTACCCTAATTTACTCAAAGGTTTTTCTTATGTTTTTAACCCTTTTAACAGTGTTGTTTCACCATTGTATTTGGTGAACAACCTTGTGTTAGGATGTTAATGGGACGGGCGCGGGTCATCGTTTAGACTATGAATGCAATAGTGCCAAGTGTCTTTGGCAATTTTTCCTTCAAGGGACTTGATCATTTTTTAGGCAACTTGAGAAAGCGTCATCGAGGGACTAAGATCATTTGATTTGTTTTGTTTTGCCAAAGACTCTCAACATGCAACATGGACCATTATTGAAGGCAACAAGTGGAGTACCCCTAAGGGTGCAAGTGTGCATTGTGTTGTCCATTTTCATGCATTTCTGTCTTTGTATTAGTCAAGCTATTTGTTATTTGATTTGCATACAAACCCTAGGTCTATCATGGCATAATTTGAAAGCTTTTAAATGCGGAAATTTAAATGCTAAGCTATTACAACAATGATTATGGGGATGGGGGTACAAATGTTTGAATGGGAGGATATTTGACAAGAAATTAAATCTAAATTATTACATCCATATCGAATATACAAATATTTAACTATACAATGTAAAGTAAATACGATAAATATGCAAAATGTATTATGCACAAAAATGATTTTTTATGTATGTGAAAGTATTTTTTCATGTGAAATATAAACAAAAATAAAAAAGGTCAAATTTTGAATATTTTTGTCATTTAGGGTAAAACCCTAGTTTTCAAATAAATAGTATTTATTTATTAATTATATACAATATTTGTTAATTATATACAAAAAATAAAAAAAGAAGTATATTGTAAAAAAAAGTATTTTTAGTGTCATATATTAAAAAAATAAAAATGTATTATTTTTATATTTTTGTCCTAAATATCTAATAAAATGTACAAGTATTTATATATACTATATTAAATATACTAAATATATGCAAGAATAAAATATTAATTATTTACAAAAAAAAAATATATTTTTAGAAAATGTTTTCAAAAGGTAAACAAAAAAATAATAACTGAAAAATATTTATTTTTGTATTATTTTCTAGGGTTTTGAATAAAAAGAAAATATATTTATTTACATACATATATTAAATAAAACAAATAAATGTCAAATAAATGCAAAAAAGGGTGGAAAAATATTTTTGATATTTTTCTATATTTGAGCAAAAAATAATAAGTCAGACTCAAAAAGAAAAAATAAAAAATGATCAATATATCACACAATGGGCCAAGGGGGTGTAAATTAGAAAAGGGGGTGCAAAAAGCAGGACTGACTCAGGCCCAGCCCAATCCAGTCATCTTTAACCTTCAGCATTGTTTGAACATCAAAAACGCGCGCTTCTTGTACAACAGCTAAACTCCTGATTCCTTGACTTTTAACAAAAACTCATAACAGAAACATTATAGAGCATCAAGAGACGAATTCATACATATAAAACACTTGACCTAACTCTAAGAAACGAAGGAGAATTTCTTCATCCCCAATTTCTGACCTAATTTTTCTTCAATGTTCATGGCCAAAATTCTCACAGCATAATCAATATAAATGAAAAGTAAATATATGGATGGCTTCAAGGCTATGAGGAGAACATGTTTCATTCACAAACCTAAGCCTAACTCTTCCTATATTGAGAGATAGAAGTTCATGTTTTTACCTGTTTCAGCTTGAGTCGTGTACAGCAATGGAGGTATCTTCAATGGAGTTTGAGATTTGGTACAGCTTGCCTGAAGTCCAAGGATGCTTCTCCAACACCTGGCTTGCTTTGAATCACTATGAATCGTGCTATGGAAGTTTACCTGCAAAACTGAAAAAATGAAAATGGAAACAGGGGTTAGGGATGTTACAGTTTGTATTTAGGGCTTGGGATAGTTCCAATGGATGATAGGGAATGTGTTTGAACAAGCTTTAGCCAAAGTGCACGAGCAAACTGAGTTGTGCAACTCAATCTGCAGGGATGCCCTGTTTCTTGCAGAAAAATGGTGTTTTGGTGAATGAGGGGGTATTGAGGATGAAGGAATCGTGTTTTAGGTCAGCTTGGGTGTATGTAAGATGAGGACAAAGTTTGCTTAGGCTTATGCTTGCAGGAAGTAAGTGTTGTATATCTTTTGCAAACTTGCTTGTTTTTGAAGTAAGTAAGTTCAAGTCCTTATGCAGGCCTGTATAACCTCTCTATCTATGCTGCACCCTTTGTTCTTGATCAGTGGGATTTGCTTACAAACTCTTGCCTCAAAGATTTGGCTTGTACTTCAAAGATTCAGAATTTGACATAAAGCATTACTTTTCAAAAATGGCAAAGTTGCTTTTTCTAATTATGGATTAGTTCTTTGTGTAATGACTAAATGCATAAAACAATGCTTGAACACAAAGGTTAGGCATTTAATTATGGAGTGCAAACTTGGTTTAGAGGCCTGCAAGCAAGTACCAAGCATGCTGATTTCAAAATGGAACTTGTATGAACATGCATTTGGCCATGAACAAAAGTGAGTTTTGCCCAACTTTGCAAATTCGATTCTCCATAACCACAAGGGTGTTTGAGAAGTTCTTGGACAATTTGGAAAGCTTGGAATGTGTAATACAATCCATATTTGTAATTCAAACTGAAACTCCAAGTGGAAGCATGTGAAAAATGGCCAAGAAGTTGGACAAAAATCCTGCCTAGAATAGGTCAAAATTTCTCTAAGTTAAAAATGTTTTGCACCCTTGTTCCAAAAATCATAACTTGAGATACAAGCTTCCTTTGAGAAGACTTTGTGAATCAAAGTTGTATATTTTGTAATGGACTACAACTTTCATGTTTTGAGTTTTGTTTGAATCCATTTTCATCTTGGTGAAACAATGGGACAAAGTTAGGAAAAAATAAGGAAGTTTCATAACTTAGAAAAATTCTAAGTTATGAAATTTTCTCATTTTAAACCCTAATTTGCAAATTTGGATTTCTTGATGAACAAGTTTCATAATTTGACATGTCTTGATGAAAAATGAATCTTGGCACTTGATTTTGACCAAAAAGTCAAAGTTTGACTTTTCAGTATACAGTCAAATTTTGATCAGTTGACTGAAAAATTCATCTGTCAATCCTGTGCATTTGAGATCTTTTGAACTTGTTGAATGTGTCAAGACAATTCCATTGAGTCCTTGAGTCCATATGTGAGCTTGGTTTGCCATTGGTTAGGTCAAACAGTCAAAAATTGCCTTTGTGTAGTCAAAACCCTAAAAATGACCATTTTGCCCTTCTGGTGATCTGATCAAATTTCTTGTGGAATTGTGATCCAAACTTGACCAAATGGTTCATATAAGTTCATTATGTTGATGTGGGTCAAAAATTATGAAGTTTGACTGTCAATTGGCCACAGTTGACTTTTTCCCTAATACAGCTGATTTCTAGGTCAACTGTCCAATTGACTGTGCAAAGATTGGAATCAAGGCTTGAAACTTGGTATGGATAAACTTGTAGGTCCAACATGAAGCATGAAAGTCACCTTGGGCATGTTAGGTCAAAATATCCTTGTGCAAACTCAAACCCTAATTTGGGTCAACAGTGCAAGGAGTAGCCTTGAGCAGAGCAAACCCTAACTTGATCTTGAGCTCCAAGAGTCTTGTGGTGAGAAAAAATGTTGATGAAATGAGAGGGCAAATTTTGTGGTACAACAGTTTCCCCTGTTCAATCTTCTTGTACCTGAAGAGTTAGATTGGCAGGTTTGCCTTTCGCGACTCGAGGGTAAAAGGAGATTGGACACTAGAGTGCCCAAAAAAATTTGCACTCGTCAAAGCGTAGTTTGAGGGAATGGGCTTAAAGATGCCATTTGGTGATGGGCTTAAAGATGCCATCTGGAGATGAGACAGAATCTTGTCGGGGATGGGCTTAAAGATGCCATCTGGAATGTTTGTTGAACTGTATGTCGTTGATGAGTGAGTGAGTATCATAAAGGTATCCATGTTTGGAATATCTCTGGACTGGGGGTCTGAATAAGCAATAGATTGACATCCGTGTTTGGAGAATTCGTAAACTGTTTTCTTGGAGTTGAATAAGCAATAGGTTAACATCCGTGTCTGGAGAACCCGTGAACTATTTTCAGAAGCTTGAGTCTGAACAAGCGATAGATTAACATACGTGTTTGGAGAATCCATAAACTGTTTTCAGAAGTCTTGAAGTTGAATAAGCAATAGATCAGCATCCATGTTGGGAAGCGTCCGTGAACTGTTTTCAGAAGCTTGAGTCTGAACAAGCGATAGATTAACATCCGTGTTTGGAGAATCCGTGAACTGTTTTCGGAGGTCGAAGCTTATCAATCTTATCCTGAAAAGGGTAAAATGTTAGCTAAACATAAAGTAATGTTGCATGATATGTATGATGCAATGAATTGCGTTTCATCAATGTTTATGATGCATGAATGTAATGGATGTGTATGTAAGCTGAGTAGTTGTCTTGCTGAGGAAGATAAATCCTGGATAATGAAATCTTTGACTGCTGCCGGGGATTGCAGGAATCTTTGACTGTTGCAGGGGATTGTAGGAATCTTTTGATCGTTGAAAATGAGAAATCCTGGGACCACTGTTGGGGAATCAGGAGCTCGGGTTGTATGCCAATCTACTGGGGATTCCTATTTTGAGGAGATATTTACTGGGGAATATCTGAATACTCTGTGAGGGATTGAGAATGAGAGTCTTCAATCTGTTAAGAGAAAAATGATTTTTAGGAGCTTCAGTTGTCCGTTATTCTGTTGGTGGTTGTAACTTCCAGCAGGTGATGAAGGAATTTTTGATGATGACCGCAACTTCCAGGAGGAAATTTTTGAACGCTCTTGAATTCCAGCAGGTGATGAAGGAATTTTGATTATGACCGCAATTCCCAGAAGGAAATTTTTGAACGCTCTTGAATTCCAGCAGGTGATGAAGGAATTTTGATGATGACCGCAACTTCCAGAAGGAAATTTTTGAACGCTCTTGAATTCCAGCAGGTGATGAAGGAATTTTGATGATGACAGCAATTTCCAGAAGGAAGTTTTTGAACACTCTCGAATTCCAGCAGGTGATGAAGGAATTTTGATGATGACCGCAACTTCCAAAAGGAAATTTTTGAACGCTCTTGAATTCCAGCAGGTGATGAAGGAATTTTTGATTGATGACCGCAATTTCCAGAAGGAAATTTTTGAACGCTCTTGAATTCCAGCAGGTGATGAAGGAATTTTTGATGATGACCGCAACTTCCAGAAGGAAATTTTTGAACGCTCTTGAATTCCAGCAGGTGATGAAGGAATTTTGATGATGACCGCAACTTCCAGAAGGAAATTTTTGAACGCTCTTGAATTCCAGCAGGTGATGAAGGAATTTTTGATTGATGACCGCAATTTCTAGAAGGAAATTTTTGAACGCTCTTGAATTCCAGCAGGTGATGAAGGAATTTTGATGATGACCGCAACTTCCAGAAGGAAATTTTTGAACGCTCTTGAATTCCAGCAGGTGATGAAGGAATTTTTGATTGATGACCGCAATTTCCAGAAGGAAATTTTTGAACGCTCTTGAATTCCAGCAGGTGATGAAGGAATTTTAATGATGAACGCAACTTCCAGAAGGAAATTTTTGAACGCTCTTGAATTCCAACAGGTGATGAAGGAATTTTTGATGATGACCGCAACTTCCAGAAGGAAATTTTTGAACGCTCTTGAATTCCAGCAGGTGATGAAGGAATTTTGATGATGACCGCAACTTCCAGAAGGAAATTTTTGAACGCTCTTGAATTCCAGCAGGTGATGAAGGAATTTTGATGATGACCGCAACTTCCAGAAGGAAATTTTTGAACGCTCTTGAATTCCAGCAGGTGATGAAGGAATTTTTGATTGATGACCGCAATTTCCAGAAGGAAATTTTTGAACGCTCTTGAATTCCAGCAGGTGATGAAGGAATTTTGATGATGACCGCAACTTCCAGAAGGAAATTTTTGAACGCTCTTGAATTCCAGCAGGTGATGAAGGAATTTTTGATTGATGACCGCAATTTCCAGAAGGAAATTTTTGAATGCTCTTGAATTCCAGCAGGTGATGAAGGAATTTTGATGATGACCGCAACTTCCAGAAGGAAATTTTTGAACGCTCTTGAATTCCAACAGGTGATGAAGGAATTTTTGATGATGACCGCAACTTCCAGAAGGAAATTTTTGAACGCTCTTGAATTACAGCAGGTGATGAAGGAATTTTTGATTGATGACCGAAATTTCCAGAAGGAAATTTTTGAACGCTCTTGAATTCCAGCAGGTGATGAATGAATTTTGATGATGACCGCAATTTCCAGAAGGAAATTTTTGAACGCTCTTGAATTCCAGCAGGTGATAAAGGAATTTTTGATTGATGACCGCAATTTCCAGAAGGAAATTTTTGAACGCTCTTTCATCTTGAGATTTAAATTTGCTTTGGAGAATAAATCCTTGGCATATGTTGGGGAAATAAACCCATAACCGAAGTTGGGGATTGAAAATCCTTTGATTACTGAGGGCGAGAAATCCTTGCTGACTGCTGATTGCTTGGGGAACAAGATCTTCAGTTGTTGAGGGATCTCAAGACCACTGCTGGGGTTTGAAGAATCCTTGGTGACTTGTGAGGAATGAGAATTCTGATGATCTCTACTAGGGAGTTCAGAACCTGGGAGACTCACGCTAGAGGAGTGAGACTGAGAATCTTCAATCTGATGGGAAGTATCTCTGTGGGAGAATGTTCACTAATCTGGTTCCGCTGGGGATTGATAGTTGGAAGTTTTAGCTCCGCTGGGGATTGGTAGTTTTGACTTCAACTAGGGATAGGATTTTCAGATTTTTAAGGCTCCACTGGGGATACTGAAACTTAACTCTGAAGGGAATTGAGTTCTAGAAGCCTCTCTGGATGGGGAAATCAGTTTTGAGAAAGCTTTTGTTCTGCTGGGGATCCTGAAGTTTAACTCTGTTTGGGGATTCCTTCTGAAAGGGCATCAAGATATCTATCTGCACCTTCAACCTATCAGCAATCATCTTTCTTGATTTGTAAGGAAATGATTATGTTCAAATGCATATGCCTATTTAACAAAACATTGGACGTTTCTCAAATAAAACATAAGTGTAGAAAAGCAAAAAGAAGACAAAGCAAATTTCTGTATTTGGAAAAGTATTTGTATTAACTTTCTATGAGTATCTTTGTGCAAAGGAGACATGCATCCTAGTAAGAGGATGTTGTCGTAAAATATTGAACATTTTATACAAAAGAAAGATGGCTATGTGTAACAATTCCATGGGATTCCTATTTTGTTATAGCCTTCACAACTCTGAATATCTTGCCCATTCACTGCTTCGTCCGCCGATGATTGGATTGATCAGAAGCTCAGAGCTTGTTGATGAAGATATTATTCTTTAAAGTGATCCGACGAGACATAGTTGTTGTACCCCAAAATTTTCCCTCCCATATCCTTCAAGAAATTGCCAAGTCAAGCTGCAAAATTCTCCAAGGGTTGCACAGTGTAAGAGCCTCCTGAACAGTCAAAATTAGGGTTTTGGTTCTGATCAAGAAAATGAAATTTCCAAGGGTCCAATCAAGTCTCACATGCCTACAAATATGGTCAAGCATCCTCATATCAAGTTTCAAGACTTTCAGCACAAAATTGCACAGTCAAAACCCTAATTGCACTACAGTCAACTGTAGGGGCAAAATGGTCATTTGATAGTCAAAAGTTCAAATTTTTGGTCAACATCTCATTTTGAGGCCACAAACATCATTTGATCAATGCTTGATCATGATTCTCAAGGCTTGGCTCAAAAATCATCAAGATGCAAAAGTTTCCTTATTTGGACAGCTGAAAAAGTCAACTGTAAATTGACCAGGGCATAACTTTCACATGGATTATCAGAAAAATTCCATCCAAAGCTCATTTTTAAGAGAAAGACATTTACAACAACTCCTCTTCACACTTCAAGTCCCAGAAATGCTCTCACAAAAAGTTATCAATTTCAACATTATAGGTCATTTTCAAAAGTCAACAAAAAGGGACTTTAAGTCAAAGGCCATAACTTGAGATTGGTAAATCAAAATGACATGGGACCAAAGGCATTGGTTAGAGGACTCAAAGACCTTTCCAAAATGTCCAAGAACATGAGCAAAGCTTAAAAATGGAGCAAGTTATGCCTTGTGGAAGTTGGGAAATTTTTGGATATTTTGAAAAGTCAACATTGATTCAAATGACCTAAAATTGCTAATGGGCCTCTTTTTCTTCCACAATTCATTATCCAAGGCATGGGCACGACCATTTGGCCCAAAGGGAAGTTTTTATCATTTTTTATTTATTTATTTGGATTTTTATTATTAATAATTCATTTAAATTAAAATAAATGCATGAAAAATACTAAACCTAGGTTTTAAATCTTTTTATGCATATTATATACTCAATATTTCGTGCATAGCTGGATTTGGAAAGAATTGAAGACAATTGGCCATGATTTGTACCAAATAGGCATGAAAAATATTTGAAAAGATTTTTGGAAATCAAATCTTGCAAGACATGAATGCCAAGGTTTTTGATTGTTTTCTTTGACCTAATTCACTCCATACATAAGCTGGATCAAGACCTAATGCCTCCTAACCAAAAAGCTGCGCAGAAAACACCACAAAAAAACTTGAAATTTATCAAGAAAGGTCAAATCTGAAAACATAGTTCTAGGACGATTCAGGGCCAAATAGTTGTTCCATTAGCTTCCTTGAGGATCATAGAACGTGTTCCAATCATTCCCTAAGTCCCATACTCAAGAAAACACGAAATCACCATTGAAGTTGGTAAGGAAAATTCCAAAATCGTTTTCCATCATTCATGCATTTTTAACATGTTTCATTGTTGTTTTTGTGTTTAGAATGATGTTTGCAAGCTAACTGCATAATTTGATTGGAGTTTCATGCCAAAACGAAGAAACCACCATTGTCATATTTTAGGGTTTCAGGCTTGGAAATTTAGGGCTTTTCACTCAAGGAACAATTGGGGCATGATAATGGCACCATCAGGTTCAGGAGCTTCACGACAATCACATCCATATGTCGCGCCTAATTTCTAATGAGAGGATTCCTATTCGCTATTTTCCAGAAACGTGCCTAAGGGAATGGTCCAAAAACCGTTGCCTATGTTTTGTTATATTTTCAGGAAAAATAAGCCAAGGAAGAAGAAGGATGCGTGGCCACCAGTAATTGGCTGGTTCAAAAACGCGCGCTAAAAATCCACTAGCGTGTTGTTTTATTTTATATTGATTGTTGGTTATTTAATTTACAAAGAAACAAAGTAGCTCCACTGGCAGGCATAAGCACTGGTAACGTTCAGGACCTGGGTTCGAGCCCCAGGTCCTCACTCTTTCCATGTTATTTTTCAATAAATGCTTCTATGCAGTTTCAACGTAGTGGACCACCGTACGCCTTCAAAGTCAAACGTCCACGCGTCCTACTGGATTCAATCAAAGGCCACGATCTGAGGAACAGGATAAGCTGCAGTCAAAGGTGCCACATGCTATCCACGAAAGTCAATCAGGCCAGGATAGATGGGCCTAAATTGCTAAAGTCTTACCTCCATATTAGGGGACAACACCCCCCTAGGTTTGCCAAATTTTTTACTTTCTTTGTTTTTTCATTATTTTTACTTTCTTTTAATTATTGTTTTATTAATTAATATTTTCATAAAATATAAAAAACACATAAAAAAAATAATAAATATTTTTGTTTTAGTATTTTTATAAATAAATTGCATTAATTCACTTAGTTTTAATTTAGGGTTTAATTGTAATATTTTCATAATAAAAATCTAAAATTGGTAAAACTAGGGTTTAATTAATTATTTATCCCTTCTTCTTTTCTTCCATAATAATTAAATATTAAATATTTATTTTTGTAATTAAATTGCATGTAAATTAATTAGGGTTAATTTTAGGTTAAACTTTAACATATTTTCATAATAAAATAAAAATTGTAGAATTAGATTTAATTGCGTTTAATTCTTTTTTTTTTCCATTTAAATCTTGTAATACCAAAAAAACAAATCTCTTTTCATTTTAATTAATTTAATAATCGTTAAAAAGGGTCCAACGCCCTCGTTTCGATTTAAATTTCGATTCGCATATTTATTTCTTTTTCGTATAATATTTATGTATCTCTCCCAAAGCCGTGTAATTAATTTCTCGCACTTTACTTTTACCTTTATTCCTTTATTTTTCTGTCAAATCGGGTCCTGGAAATTTTGGCGATGTGGACCCGCGCCTTTTGTAATAGCTTTAGAACTTTATTTTTCTCGCACTTTTAATTGTTAATCAAGGCATGCAAGAATGAATGTCTAAATAAAAACAAACGCATAGATCACCTTGACATGAATAAGACAAAATAACTGAACATAACACACAAATCACACACCACCCCTAGGGTACGCCTCACTGTTGCCTTGCCTCGAAAGGTGATCGTCGAGTAGAGGATGTCTTAGTAAGTCCTCATGATCCGGGAATCTGGCATGAGGGTAGCTTCTAAGGTGTCTTCCCATTGCTCTGGTGATCACCATGTCCCGAACCTCGAATTGACCCGAACACCTCCAACGGTGGTGCTACCTACCTCTCAATGGTGGGATGGCACTACTTTAAAGGACATCTACACAGACGAATTCCTTAGGGTAGGTAGACGACTCTAGATACTTGTTCTAAATTTCAAAACAAAACAAAATACTTTTCACACCAACACATTTTCAAAAAGCTTTCGAAAGCAATTTTTCAAACACTCTTGAGGACTGATACAAGAGTCGAACTGGAATTTTCAAAGAAACTTTTTAAACCCACAGTTGAAAAGCAAACAAACCATTTTTGAAAACACAATGAGCAAGTATCTAAGAGCCCATGGATAACCATGGATAGAAAGGGTGCTAACACCTTCCCTTTCTATAATCTACCTCCCGAACCGAGAGCAATCTCTATAAGGAATTTTTATGTGCTTTTGTCCTTTCCATTTGGAGAAAATAAAAGACGGTGGCGACTCTTGCTTCCGCGACATTTCGCGAACCAGCGTTAAACAGTCAGTTCCAGATCCACCGATCACAGAACTGGCGACTCTGCTGGGGACTTAAACTTAAAGTGAGGTGTACCTTAGGGTTAGTTCATAACTGTGTTTTCAATTGTATTGACTTGTCTGCTTTAAATTTGTGGGTTGCCTGGGAGTTACATAGATCCTAACCCGGATCTGGGGATACCCTGTTTAGGTAGCATAAGCTGTGAGGGACCTGTCCGGCATAGACCGACACGGGTGAAGCAGTGGCTACATTGGTGTGGCACCTTGGTCTGTACCGATATCCCTTGTGTTGCAACGAGGAGAATATGGGTCTTCTAAGGAGTCATTAAGCACCAACAACCTTAGAACCTTAAATGACACAACTTGGCCATTAGAACAGTAGCAGTATGCTACGCCCATTGAGGCTAAACTCTCGTGATGGTTCTGGCTGCAAGAAAAGATTGTGATGCTGGAGTTATGACCGATTGAGGGTAGTCAATGACATGGGGATCCTCTAAGAACCCGGTTACTTTGATAGGACAGGTATTAACCAACAAAATGAAAGAGGGTAGTACCTAGACCTCATGCTGGCCTTAAACCCTAAGGATTTCTCTTGTGTGACTTGTGTGCCTTCGTACTTGACTAATTGCATGCTTGTTATCTGACACTTGAGTTTCTTGCAGGTTTTGTTTATAGCCCTTAATAGGGACTCATAACAGGGTATACTAAGTTTCTTACAGGTTTTGGTTTGCAGTCCTTAATTAGGACTCATAACAGGGTTTACCGAGTTTCTTGCAGGTTTTGTTTTTTAGTCCTTAACTGGGACTCATGACAGGTTTTACTTGAGTTTCTTGCAGGTTTCTGTTTATAGTCCTTAATAAGGGCTCATAACAGGGATTATTCATATTACCCCATGCATCATGACATCATACCATTGCATACATCCTAACCCATTTCAAGGATCTCAAGGGCTTGTGATGCAGGTCATGATGAATCAAACATCTAGCAAGGGGCAAAGAGGATTTATTTTCCTCTAGCCAAAGTTGTCAGAGGCTATGACCCACCTGATATGGTGAGCTTTGACTCCTGAAGAAGGTTCCCCTAGCCAAGGTTGTTTGGAAAGCAAAATAAGGTCGATGACTTGAGTCAGGGGCTATGACCCACTTGATATGGTGAGCCTTTGACCCTTGGAAGAAAGACTCTCAACAAATATGAAGTTCTTTCAATCAAGCTACCGGATCCAAATGCTAACAAATTTTCTTGTTTACCCCGCGAGGTCCTTGAAAACATTACATGCATGTCATACTCATCATTGCATAACAGGTATCCTTGTTGCAGGTCACTTACCTTTCTCGCTGTTTATTTCAGCAATGGCTTCACAACAAGATAACCAGGACCTTCACGCTCAAGAGACTCAGTTCAGGGAAATCTTCCTAGGCCTATCCAAGGGGCAGGAAGAGTTGAGGACACTCCTCATGGGGAATCTGATCAGAAAGAGTCCCGAAGATGACAAGGACGAACAACTGAAATGTCTACAAGCTGAGGTAGACACATTGAAAACCCAGATGCTGGGGCAAAGGGCCCTCATTCAAGGTTTAGCTCAGGAGCAAGGAAAGCTGAGAGCCATGATCGGCCAACTTCCTCAAGGCATGAAGCAACCAGCCCAAATCAGGGGCCAGGTCGTAGATCAACTTCCAAGAAGTCAAAGGTTTGGGCCTCTCCAAGCTGCTATTACTTCACAGGTCCAACAACGACCTCGCCCAGAACAACGGGCTGATCAGAGCAAACCAGACAAGCCTAAAAGGCAGTTCACCAAGATCAACATGTCGCTGGATCAAGCACTACAACAAATGTTGGAGGCAAGGCTGATCACCTTAAAGGCCCCTCTCCGTAATCCAAACACCGCTACTCCTAACTATCATCCCAACGATAGGTGCGCATACCATTCTGATAGCCCGGGGCATACTACGGACAACTGCTGGCCTCTCAAAAACAAGATTCAAGACATGATCGACGCTGGAGAGATTCAGTTTAAAGTACCCAAGACTCCCCATGTGATCACTGCTCCCTTGCCAAAACATGGCTAGGAGTGAGAAATTTTTGTTCACTCGAATGTTCAAGTTGTAATTCTCTTTTGTTCGAACATTTACTCATGTTAAACATTGTTATTTCATTAATGCATCGCATATGTCTGTTCTGAAACAATATATTCGTATTCACTAAATGCAAATTATTTTCATTTTTTTTCTGATGATCAACTCTTGGTTAATAATGCTAAGCCTCTTGAGGGAGGATGACGAAAACGATACCACGATCTTTACAGTATGCTTTTGAACAGACCCCGCTGATGAGGCACAGGCATTGTTTCAATCCCTAAACACTGGAGTTATAAGGATGATAATCCCTCGTCAACCCCTCTAAGCCAAAGAAGTAGGAGTTTTTCTTTTCGAAATTTAAAACCCTTAATCATAACCTGGGGGAGGGTAGTTCCCTCAGTTGATCCAAGTGCAGAACGAATGGCACCAAAGAGGTCCTTACAAAAAAGAAGACAGTGATGGTTCCAAATAATCAATAAAGAAAGGCAGTCATTCTCTCAAAAAATAAAAAACCCATTAAGTCAAAACCCATGAAGGAGACTTACGAAACTGGGGCATCCCGCTGACTGTAATTCCAAAAAAGGAAACAGTTCAGGCAAAAAAAGAAAGGGATAACAAAAATCAGACAAGAAAGAGGTCTTACAAACCCTCAACAAAAAAGGAATGACTGCCTATCCAAAATAAATTGTCAACATCCGAATCATCACCGGAAAATCAGAGCAAAGACTCAAACAAGGTCTAACGTATGATCAACTGAGTTTATGTTTGGAGAACATCACGAAGAGCGGGTGGGTACAAATAATTTGAGCCTTTATCCTTTGTTTCTTAAACCGTGAACCAGGCCACGTTATAACCCTTAAAAGTCCTAGCTGAAGCATGGGTTAGTTCGAAAGCATACTGTGACGAAAGGTATCCTGACTCCTTAAGGCTTACTATAAAGAAGGAGTTGACATCACGTTTTACAAACAATCACTTGTTTTATGAAAAGCATGCATTTTCAAAATCTTCAAGACAGACATAAGCTTTGCATTTTTAACATAACTTTATTTGCATATGACTTTTTATTTGAACAGCAGGGAAATTCGCACGATGAATACCTAGTGAACAAAAGCACTTCCAATCAAGGGGCACGACATGATCATTGTCCATCATCTGGGGCAGTTAAGTCAATTCAGAGAATCTCTCAAAACGCCTAATAGCCTGGGGCAAATCTCCGCCTGAGTCACTTGGGACATTGGACGACCAAACAAAGATCTTCGGGTGGTATGACAACAAAGCACTTCTAACAGGGGCAACTCCCTACATTCTGAGAGCATGGACATAGTCGAAAAAATACTACGCACAATCAAAGACCCGCTAGGTTGACACACCTAGGCAAAAATAAGGGCTTCCCGGCGAACCAAAAGGGTTCGGGCAAAATGAAGGGATGAAATGAAAAAATCTGAACACCCGGCAAGTCGAAAACCTGAAAAGGCGGCTTGGGCAAAAATGGGTATCCCGGTGGACTGAAAACCCGAAAGGGCGGTCCAGGCAAAAGTTAGGGATCAAAGCGTACGACTATGTCCTGTCATCTTGTCATCTGCCTACCTGAAGAAAGTTTGACCCTCAATAGTTATCAGCATCCCACAGGTGCCTCCCCCATAGAAACAGGGGCAATAACGGGTGGTCTAAGCAATCTAATTGTTCTGTCCTCCAAGGTATCAAGGTAGGTTCAGCTGAAGAACATAACCAGCATATCTTAATTCCCCAGAGAGTGAGCCAGCAAGTCAGTGCACTCTCCCCAAGCGAAGCTATAGTATCAAACTTAAGGAAGTTGGGTGTCCTCCAGCAGATCTCAACATTCCCCAGCATATCATTCTTAAACAAGCATCCCCGGTGGTCTTGGTCTAAAGATTGTTCCACGGCGGTATATCAAACATTCAGTGGAGTTACTTCCAATACATCTCAAAACTTCCCCCCAGAGAGTCCAATCTAGTTCCCCAGGAAAGTTGGAATTCATCTCCCCAAGCAGTAAGCTTATCCCCAGTAAATTCTGGAAGCTTATCCTCGCAGGGCACGAACGCGTCTCCCGGCTTTATTCAAAGAGTTATTTCCCTACCAGGATATAACTGGGTTATCCTCAGCCAAAAGCCACGGAAAGAGCGTCCTCGACGAAGCCTTCTTATCCCCAGCGAAGTCTATTAACACTTCCAACACTTCAAGGGTATCCCCAGCGAAATTACCATCAACCTTCCAGTAAAGTACCTATTTCCCCACAGAGTATTGCTCCCCAGCAAGGTAGCTAGAGTACTTTTCTCCCCGCAGAGTAATCCATTCGCCAAGTTTATCCCCAACGGAGTTATCTTCTCCTACCGGTATTCTTGCAACTATCACCCAGCGGAAGCAAAATCTATTCTCCAACGTTATCCCAGGAGTGACTTCCCGGCACCCGTCAAGGATTTACTTTCCTAGACGAAAACATACATTCCTAAACATCACATACATCATTATAGCATGCATAGACGCATCATACAAATCTCATTTATGTTGAGAACATCATCGCTTGATCCATATCATGCATTGCATATGACTGACCTCTATCTTTCAGGAAAGATTCAGTTAAATTCTCAATCATATTTCAAGACCTAGACCGGTTCAGTTAATCAACTCCAAAGATTTCTTATCTAGTCCAAGGCCTTCTCTAGTCCAGCTAAATCGACCCCAAACAGATTTTTCTGATGAAGACTCAGTAGAAGTTATCACAGGTTTTTCTCAATGTTTGCTTTTGAGATTATAATTTCCTATGGTTCTCTCCCCGATCCTGCGGAGACGATAATTGCATTCCAGGTTTTTTCTCAAATGTTTGCTTTTGAGATTATAATTTCCTATGGTTCTCTCCCTAATGCTGCGGAGATGATAATTCCATCCCAGGTTTTTCTCAATGTTTGCTTTTGAGATTATAATTTCCTATGGTTCTCTCCCCAATGCTGCGGAGATGATAATTCCATCCCAGGTTTTTCTCAATGTTTGCTATTGAGATTATAATCGCCTATGGTTCTCTCCCCGATCCTGCGGAGACGATAATTCCATTCCAGGTTTTTTCTCAAATGTTTGCTTTTGAGATTATAATTTCCTATGGTTCTCTCCCTAATGCTGCGGAGATGATAATTCCATCCCAGGTTTTTCTCAATGTTTGCTTTTGAGATTATAATTTCCTATGGTTCTCTCCCCAATGCTGCGGAGATGATAATTCCATCCCAGGTTTTTCTCAATGTTTGCTATTGAGATTATAATCGCCTATGGTTCTCTCCCCGATACTGCGGAGACGATAATTCCATCCCAGGTTTTCTCAATGTTTGCTTTTGAGTTGTAATCGCCTATGGTTCTCTCCCCGATCCTGCGGAGACGATAATTCCACTCCAGGTTTTTCTCAATGTTTGCTTTTGAGATTATAATTGCCTATGGTTCTCTCCCCGATCCTGCGGAGACGATAATTCCACTCCAGGTTTTTCTCAATGTTTGCTTTTGAGATTATAATTGCCTATGGTTCTCTCCCCGATCCTGCGGAGACGATAATTCCACTTCAGGTTTTTCTCAATGTTTGCTTTTGAGATTATAATTTCCTATGGTTCTCTCCCCGATCCTGCGGAGACGATAATTCCACTCCAGGTTTTTCTCAATGTTTGCTTTTGAGATTATAATTGCCTATGGTTCTCTCCCCGATCCTGCGGAGACGATAATTCCATTCCAGGTTTTTCCCAATGATTGCTATTGAGATTGTAATTGCCCATGGTTCTCTCCCCAATACTGCGGAGATGATAATTCCATCCCAGATTTTCTCAACGATTGCTGTTGAGGTTAAGGTCATCTAAGGTTCTCTCACCGTTCCTGCTGAGGTAGTAACCACCCCTGGTTCATTCATCATCTTTTGAAGCTCCAGATCCAGCTCCTGCAACATGTCAGGTACTCATTTTTCTTATGCAGGTACGCAAGTTCTCGCTAAGGAATCTCTTATGCGATTGACACCCAGATGGCATCTATAAGCCCATTCACCCTCCAGCATCTCTTAGCATGGCATCTATAAGCCCATCATCCTATCCATCGATCTCCAAATGGCATCTATAAGCCCATTCCCCCATCACACTACTATGTGAGCGCAAATTTCTGGGCACTCTAGTGTTCAATCATCTTCTACCTTCCGATTACGAAAGGCACGTCAGCCAATCTGCATCCTCAGGTCTAAGAAGATTGAACAGGGGCAACTGTTGTACCCCAAAATTTTCCCTCCCATATCCTTCAAGAAATTGCCAAGTCAAGCTGCAAAATTCTCCAAGGGTTGCACAGTGTAAGAGCCTCCTGAACAGTCAAAATTAGGGTTTTGGTTCTGATCAAGAAAATGAAATTTTCAAGGGTCCAATCAAGTCTCACATGACTACAAATATGGTCAAGCATCCTCATATCAAGCTTCAAGACTTTCAGCACAAAATTGCACAGTCAAAACCCTAATTGCACTACAGTTAACTGTAGGGGCAAAATGGTCATTTGACAGTCAAAAGTTCAAGTTTTTGGTCAACATCTCATTTTGAGGCCACAAACATCATTTGATCAATGCTTGATCATGATTCTCAAGGCTTGGCTCAAAAATCATCAAGATGCAAAAGTTTCCTTATTTGGACAGTTGAAAAAGTCAACTGTAAATTGACCAGGGCATAACTTTCACATGGATTATCAGAAAAATTCCATCCAAATCTCATTTTGAAGAGAAAGAAATTTCCAACAACTCCTCCTCACACTTCAAGTCCCAGAAATGCTCTCACAAAAAGTTATCAATTTCAACATTATAGGTCATTTTCAAAAGTCAACAAAAAGGGACTTTAAGTCAAAGGCCATAACTTGAGATTGGTAAATCAAACTGACATGGGACCAAAGGCATTGGTTAGAGGACTCAAAGACCTTTCCAAAATGGCCAAGAACATGAGCAAAGCTTAAAAATTGAGCAAGTTATGCCTTGTGGAAGTTGGGAAATTTTTGGATATTTTGAAAAGTCAACATTGATTCAAATGACCTAAAATTGCTAATGGGCCTCTTTTTCTTCCACAATTCATTATCCAAGGCATGGGCACGACCATTTGGCCCAAAGGGAAGTTTTTATCATTTTTTATTTATTTATTTGGATTTTTATTATTAATAATTCATTTAAATTAAAATAAATGCATGAAAAATACTAAACCTAGGTTTTAAATCTTTTTATGCATATTATATACTCAATATTCCGTGCATAGCTGGATTTGGAAAGAATTGAAGACAATTGGCCATGATTTGTACCAAATAGGCATGAAAAATATTTGAAAAGATTTTTGGAAATCAAATCTTGCAAGACATGAATGCCAAGGTTTTTGATTGTTTTCTTTGACCTAATTCACTCCATACATAAGCTGGATCAAGACCTAATGCCTCCTAACCAAAAAGCTGCGCAGAAAACACCACAAAAAAACTTGAAATTTATCAAGAAAGGTCAAATCTGAAAACCTAGTTCTAGGACGATTCAGGGCCAAATAGTTGTTCCATTAGCTTCCTTGAGGATCATAGAACGTGTTCCAATCATTCCCTAAGTCCCATACTCAAGAAAACACGAAATCACCATTGAAGTTGGTAAGGAAAATTCCAAAATCGTTTTCCATCATTCATGCATTTTTAACATGTTTCATTGTTGTTTTTGTGTTTAGAATGATGTTTGCAAGCTAACTGCATAATTTGATTGGAGTTTCATGCCAAAACGAAGAAACCACCATTGTCATATTTTAGGGTTTCAGGCTTGGAAATTTAGGGCTTTTCACTCAAGGAACAATTGGGGCATGATAATGGCACCATCAGGTTCAGGAGCTTCACAACAATCACATCCATATGTCGCGCCTAATTTCTAATGAGAGGATTCCTATTCGCTATTTTCCAGAAACGTGCCTAAGGGAATGGTCCAAAAACCGTTGCCTATGTTTTGTTATATTTTCAGGAAAAATAAGCCAAGGAAGAAGAAGGATGCGTGGCCACCAGTAATTGGCTGGTTCAAAAACGCGCGCTAAAAATCCACTAGCGTGTTGTTTTATTTTATATTGATTGTTGGTTATTTAATTTACAAAGAAACAAAGTAGCTCCACTGGCAGGCATAAGCGCTGGTAACGTTCAGGACCTGGGTTCGAGCCCCAGGTCCTCACTCTTTCCATGTTATTTTTCAATAAATGCTTCTATGCAGTTTCAACGTAGTGGACCACCGTACGCCTTCAAAGTCAAACGTCCACGCGTCCTACTGGATTCAATCAAAGGCCACGATCTGAGGAACAGGATAAGCTGCAGTCAAAGGTGCCACATGCTATCCACAAAAGTCAATCAGGCCAGGATAGATGGGCCTAAATTGCTAAAGTCTTACCTCCATATTAGGGGACAACACCCCCCTAGGTTTGCCAAATTTTTTACTTTCTTTGTTTTTTCATTATTTTTACTTTCTTTTAATTATTGTTTTATTAATTAATATTTTCATAAAATATAAAAAACACATAAAAAAAAAAAGACAAAAAAAAAAAATAAAATATTTTTGTTTTAGTATTTTTATAAATAAATTGCATTAATTCACTTAGTTTTAATTTAGGGTTTAATTGTAATATTTTCATAATAAAAATCTAAAATTGGTAAAACTAGGGTTTAATTAATTTTTTATCCCTTCTTCTTTTCTTCCATAATAATTAAATATTAAATATTTATTTTTGTAATTAAATTGCATGTAAATTAATTAGGGTTAATTTTAGGTTAAACTTTAACATATTTTCATAATAAAATAAAAATTGTAGAATTAGATTTAATTGCGTTTAATTCTTTTTTTTCTCCATTTAAATCTTAAAATACCAAAAAAACAAATCTCTTTTCATTTTAATTAATTTAATAATCGTTAAAAAGGGTCCAACGCCCTCGTTTCGATTTAAATTTCGATTCGCATATTTATTTCTTTTTCGTATAATATTTATGTATCTCTCCCAAAGCCGTGTAATTAATTTCTCGCACTTTACTTTTACCTTTATTCCTTTATTTTTCTGTCAAATCGGGTCCTGGAAATTTTGGCGATGTGGACCCGCGCCTTTTGTAATAGCTTTAGAACTTTATTTTTCTCGCACTTTTAATTGTTAATCAAGGCATGCAAGAATGAATGTCTAAATAAAAACAAACGCATAGATCACCTTGACATGAATAAGACAAAATAACTGAACATAACACACAAATCACACACCACCCCTAGGGTACGCCTCACTGTTGCCTTGCCTCGAAAGGTGATCGTCGAGTAGAGGATGTCTTAGTAAGTCCTCATGATCCGGGAATCTGGCATGAGGGTAGCTTCTAAGGTGTCTTCCCATTGCTCTGGTGATCACCATGTCCCGAACCTCGAATTGACCCGAACACCTCCAACGGTGGTGCTACCTACCTCTCAATGGTGGGATGGCACTACTTTAAAGGACATCTACACAGACGAATTCCTTAGGGTAGGTAGACGACTCTAGATACTTGCTCTAAATTTCAAAACAAAACAAAATACTTTTCACACCAACACATTTTCAAAAAGCTTTCGAAAGCAATTTTTCAAACACTCTTGAGGACTGATACAAGAGTCGAACTGGAATTTTCAAAGAAACTTTTTAAACCCACAGTTGAAAAGCAAACAAACCATTTTTGAAAACACAATGAGCAAGTATCTAAGAGCCCATGGATAACCATGGATAGAAAGGGTGCTAACACCTTCCCTTTCTATAATCTACCTCCCGAACCGAGAGCAAAATTCTATAAGGAATTTTTCTGTGCTTTTGTCCTTTCCATTTGGAGAAAATAAAAGACGGTGGCGACTCTTGCTTCCGCGACATTTCGCGAACCAGCGTTAAACAGTCAGTTCCAGATCCACCGATCACAATAGTCATACGCTTTGATTCCCTAACTTTTGCCCGGATCGCCCTTTCGGGTTTTCAATCCACCGGGAAACCCTTTTTTGCCCAAGTCGCCCTTTCGGGTTTTCGACTTGCCGGGTGTACAGATTTTTTTTGTTTTATCCCTAATTTTTGCCTGAACCGCCCTTTCGGGTTTTCGGTTCACTGGGATGCCCATTTTTGCCCAAGCCGCCCTTTCGGGTTTTCTACTTGTCGGGTTTGTTTCATGCGTAGTATCTTTTGACTATGTCTGCGTTCGCAGGGTGTGGCAAATCGTCGCCGTCCATGGTGGTCAGAATCACTGCACCACCAGAAAATATGCTCTTGATCATAAATGGTCCTTCGTAAGTAGGAGTCCATTTGCCCCTGGGATCACTTTGCGGCAAGATGATCCGCTTGATTACAAGATCTCCAACTTGGTATACTTGACGTCTGACTTTTTTGTTGAAAGCCTTGATCATCAGTTTTTGGTACGTCTGACCATGGCAAACAGCAGTGAGTCGCTTCTCGTCGATCAAATTGAGTTGATCAAGTCGGGTCTGAATCCAATTGTCTTCACTCAAACCAGCGTCCTTCATAATCCTTAAAGAAGGAATCTGAACTTCCATGGGTAGAACAACTTCCATGCCGTATACCAAAGAAAATGGGGTTGCCCCTGTTGAAGTACGTGTCGTGGTACGGTATCCATGCAGAGCAAACCGTAACATCTCATGCCAGTCCTTGTAGGTGACTGTCATTTTCTGAATGATCTTCTTGATGTTTTTGTTCGCAGCTTCAACAACACCGTTCATCTTCGGCCGATAGGGAGATGAATTGTGATGATAAATCTTGAACTGTTCGCATAGAGCGGTGATCATAGTATTGTTCAGATTAGTACCGTTGTCTGTGATGATCCTGTCGGGGACACCATACCGGCATATGAGGTTCTGCTTGATGAAGCGGGCAAGCACATTTTTTGTAACAGAGGCGAAGGAAGCTGCTTCGACCCATTTGGTAAAATAGTCAATGGCGACCAGGATGAAGCGATGTCCATTGGACGCTGTGGGCTTGATCTCTCCAATCATGTCAATGCCCCACATTGTGAATGGCCAAGGAGCTGTCAGAACATTGAGAGGAACAGGAGGAATATGAATCTTGTTAGCGTATACTTGACATTTTTGGCAAGTACGGGAATGTTGATGGAAATCAGCTTCCATGGTAGACCAGTAATAGCCTGCCCTTAGAATCTTCTTAGCCATCGTATGTCCACTCAAGTGGGTGCCAAATGTGCCACTGTGTATCTCAATCATGATCAACTCTGCTTCAGCTTTATCTACACAATGAAGTAAAACACAATCATGGCTGCGTTTATAGAGGATGTCGTTGCTCAGGAAGAACTTGGCAGCAAATTTCCTTAGGAACTTTTTGTCATTTACGGAAGCTCATTCAGGATATTCTCTAGTCTGGAGATACCTTTTGATTTCGTGAAACCAGGGTTGTTCCACTACTTCTTCGGTATTAATCTCATGACAATGTGTAGGTTCATCCATTCGCTCGATGGTGATTTGGGGAGCCTCGTTATCCCAGTTGAGTTTAAACATGGAAGACATTGTAGCCAGAGCATCTGCTAGCTGATTCTCTTCTCGCGGGAAATGCTCGAAGGTGATTTGCTCGAAATGAGGCAACAATGTCAGGACATGCTCTTTATATGAGATAAGATTAGGATGTTTGGTGTCCCACTCTCCTTTGATTTGACTGATAACCAAAGCCGAGTCCCCAAATACGATCAAAGATTTGATCCCCAAGTCTATAACAGCCTTGAGACCAGAGATGCAAACTTCATATTCGGCCATGTTGTTGGTACAGCTGAAACAAAGTCGGGCCGTGAAAGGTGTATGATAACCTTCCGGGGAAATGAGTACCGCACCGATACCGTTTCCAAGTGCATTTGAAGCACAATCAAAGTACAGGGTCCATCGGGATCCATTTTCAGGTCCTTTATACGGTCCGTTACCTTCAATGTTGTCCAAAGTCATGATGTTCTTGTCTGGGAAGTCGAATCTCATGGATTGATAATCTTCGATAGCTTGATGAGCTAGATGGTCAGCTAGTACACTCCCTTTTATAGCTTTTTGGGTAGTATACTGGATGTCATATTCAGTCAGGATCATCTGCCATCTAGCGATTCTTCCAGATAAAGCAGGCTTCTCGAAGATATACTTGATAGGATCCATTTTGGAAATCAGCAAGGTGGTATGAGTCAACATATACTGCCTTAGTCGGCGTGCAGCCCATACCAAAGCGCAGCAAGTTTTCTCGAGCAGTGAGTAGCGAGTCTCACAGTCGGTAAACTTTTTGTTAAGGTAATAAATGGCATGCTCTTTTCGACCAGACTCGTCATGTTGGCCCAATACGCACCCCATTGAGTTGTCTAAAACAGCCAGGTACATGATCAGCGGCCTTCCTTCGACGGGTGGCATCAGAATAGGAGGTTCTAGAAAATACTCCTTGATCTTATCAAAAGTAGTTTGACAATCATCGTTCCATTCGACTACCTGATCTTTCTTTAATAGTTTGAAAATCGGCTCACAGGTAGACGTCAGATGAGAGATGAATCTGGCAATATAGTTCAAGCGCCCCAAGAACCCTCTAACCTCCTTTTCAGTATGGGGGGCAGGCAGTTCTTGTATAGCCTTTACTTTTGCTGGATCGACCTCAATGCCTTTGTTGCTGACAATAAATCCTAGAAGTTTACCAGACCTAACTCCAAAAGTGCACTTACTTGGATTTAGCCTGAGTTTGTATTCCTTCAATCTGGCAAACAATTTCTGCAAATGTTCAAGGTGTTCCTCCTCTGTTTGTGATCGAGCTATAATGTCGTCTACGTAAACTTCGATCTCATGATGTATCATATCATGAAACAAAGCTACCATGGTGCGCTGATAAGTTGCCCCTGCATTCTTCAGTCCGAACGGCATCACCTTGTAGCAGAAGGTACCCCACTGTGTAACAAAGGTTGTTTTCTCCATGTCCTCGGGGGCCATTTTAATCTGGTTGTAGCCCGAGAATCCATCCATGAAAGAAAACACCTTGTGCTGAGCTGTGTTGTCAATCAAAATGTCGATATGGGGTAGCAGAAAATCATCTTTAGGGATAGCCCTGTTCAAATCCCGGTAGTCCACACACATTCTGACCTTGCCGTCTTTTTTAGGTACTGGCACAATGTTAGCAACCCATTATGGATAGGATGTAACAACCAGAAAGCTAGCGTTGAATTGCTTCATTACTTCAGCTTTAATCTTCTCAGACATGTCGGGCCTCATTCGGCGGACTTTTTACTTGATCGGTGGATAATCCTCTTTTGTAGGGAGACGGTGAACCACAGTATATGTGTCTAAACCCGGCATGTCCTCATAAGACCAGGCGAAGATTTCAACGTATTCATTCAACAGCTGTATTAAGCGCTCCTTGACACTTGGTTCCAGATTGGCACCCACTTGTACCTCCTTCCGGTCTTCCTCTGTTCCTAAGTTGACAGTTTCCAACAACTCTTCATGAGGCAAGATGGCCCTCTCTTCTTGTTGTAGAAGTCTGGCTAGCTCCCCCTGGTACTTCACAATCTTCGTCATCTTCGTATTCAGCCTGGTTGACCAAATCTTCTGAGTTATTGAAGGATACAACAAAATAATCACCCATAGAATCTAGAGTGGATGGGTACCTGCATTTGTGAGTGTGGGTGTGTGTAAGGGATAGCCATCCTTAAACCAACAAAAATGCAAAAGTAAAGAAAATGAACACAACAGTTTATAAATGAAAAACGTCCAATGAATCATTAAACATGGAATATGAATATGAAGAGAATCAAGCCCTTACAAATGGACCTACATGCCCCGGGCAAGGCATGAGGTGAAAAATAGTGTGCAGATTGTTTAAAAGTAATTATTACAGACCAACAGGAAATGTTCGAAAGATAAATTACTGATTAATGAAAGTAATGGGGACGAAGTCTTTCGCCTCCCAGTTGTGCAGTCCCCCTTCAATGGTTGGGAAGATCCAATCTTCAACGTTACCCTCTTCGTCTTCGTCTTCTAAAGCATTGATTCCATGAGGAGAAATATTGATGGGTGCTCTTTCAATTTTTGAGCGACGCATAGCTTTTTGCCCCGCAACGGTAAATCCCAACCCAAACTTGTCTGTCTTGTGAGGAAAGTCAGGCAACTGTCCCCATGTTGAGATCTTTCCCTCCTTCATTTCAGCCTTCGCGTCTTTCAGAGATGCCATCCTGGCCACCTGCTTAGGTACCTCAGCTACTGCCTTTGCTACTACAACCTCGGGAGAAACTTCTTCGAAGTGTTGAAAGGGTGTCTCAACGAATTCGCCGTCCACTTCCACATACCGAAAGGAATTCAAATGACTGATCATGTACTCCTCCTCACCGTGCACAGTTATGATTTTTCCCTTAACAGGGTATTTCAGCATCTGATGTAGAGAGGAAGTGACTGCCCCAGCATTATGAATCCACGGCCTTCCTAGCAAGCAAGAGTATGATGGGCGGATGTCCATCACGTAGAAGGTTGAGTGGAACACTTCAGTGCCTACCTTGATGGGAATGTCGACCTCCTCATGCACCATCCTTTTAGACCCGTTAAAGGCCCTTACAATGATATTACTTGGTTTTAGCTCCAAGCCTTCACAATCCAATCGGTCCAGAGCTTTCTTAGGTAGCACATTCAGAGAAGAACCAATGTCGACCAAGACATGGGCGAGAGTGGTTCCTCGGCATTCAACTGACACATGCAATGCGTCATTGTGCTCTCTTCCCTTCGGAGTCAGGTCAGCATCAGAGAAACCCAAGCCGTTGTCGGCGGTAAGGCTGGCCACACAATCTTGGAATTGATCGGCTGAGGTTTCTTGGGGTACACGGGCTGTCTTCAAAAACCTTATCAAGGCTTTGGCATGAGCCTCCGAACAAAGCAGCAATGCTAACATGGAGATTTTCGAGGGGGTTTGCCCCAGTTGTTCTACAATGTCATAATCACTTTTCCTTATTATTTTCAGAATCTCCTCCATTTCTTTCTTAGAGGTCTCGAGGATGACCAAGGGTTGAGCTCTCATCCTGACGAGCTCTTCTTGGATCCCTTTCCCCTTATCAGCAGAAGTAGGAGGGACAACCACATGAGTAACAGCTTCTTCGATCAACGGGGTTCTTGCAGACAGTTTTATCGGTGCTGGAGTAACTTTGGCAGCAGCTGAGGGTCCAAAGATTACCTTTGGAGGGGCAATCTCTGGAGAGAAAATTCTCCCGCTTCGGGTAATCTTGCTCGTACCGGCAATGTTTCCAATGTCGGCATTTTCTTCGTCAGAGCTCTCTTTGGTTATCTCAATTTGTTTAACACCGTGGTAGTAGATTTCTCCACCATAATTCCACGGTATCGATTTGTCAGATTTGTAGGGGACAGACCCAGGCATGGTTATTTTCAGAGGAACAATCTTCGTAGAGGATGTAATCTTAACAGGCTTTTTAGGGACCTTGGAAAGATTGGTGGAAATGGTGATTATTGAAACATCTTCGATAGGGGTTGGAGCAGCAGGAATCTTTTCGAAAAGAATTTGTTGGCTGTCCATTAGGCCTTTGATGCCTATCTTCAGCAATGGACAGTCGATTGGTAGGGAGTAACAAAGGTAGCAATCTTCCTTACAACCTGGGAAAATCCCAGCCTTCAACGGATTCAACTTGATTGTCAGCAATGGAGTTACCAGATCATTAACAGTAGAAACAAATAGATCTTCTTCAATAGCATGGACATTGCGACCATGCTTTGGCATTGGAGCGGATATTACGTTCGGCTTCTCGGGGGCGTCGAACTCAACCTCCTTTGCGTCTATCAAATCCTGAATTTTATTCTTAAGTGCCCAGGAATCATTGGTGTCATGCCCGGCGCTATCAGAATGATAGGCACACTTTGCGTTCGGTTTGTAAGATGGAGAGGTTGTATTCACATTCTTTGGTATCTCTTTCAAACTGGTCAAATTCAGCTTCAACAGATGGGGAAGAACTTGTGCGGGCGTCATGTTGATGCGGGTGAACTGCCATTGTGGCCGTTCTACCCGTTGCTGATTAGGTCTAGACTGATTGTTACGAGGCTGATCATTTGACGAATTTTGAATCATCACGGCCCCTACAGCCGGCCGGCGCTCAGTTCTTCCCAATCCTTTATGAGAGTATACAACAGCTGCCTCCTTCTTGGCTGGAAATGGCTTTTTAATAACTGTAGATGCAGAGGCATCCCTTTGAATCTTCGCACTCTTAATACCAGCTTCCACCCGCTCGCCAGTCAGAATCAATTCGGTAAACCCCGCAGAAGAGCTCCCGATCAAATGGTTGAAGAAAGGGACAGATAGGGTCCCCAAGAACATATCAACTAGCTCCCTATCTGAAAGCGGTGGCTGCACTCTTCCGGCCAAGTCGCGCCATTTCTGGGCGTATTCTTTGAATCCCTCATTTGAGGCTATCCCCATACCTTGTAGTTGAGTACGGGTTGGCGCCAAGTCGATGTTGTATTGATACTGGAGATAAAAGGCAGCTGCCAAGTCTTCCCAGTTATGCACTTCTGACCTCTCAAGCTGGTAAAACCAATCTAGCTGAGTACCAGACAAGCTGTCCTGGAAAAAGTGTACCCAGAGATTTCTATCGGATATATGAGGTTGAATTCTTCTGACATATGACCTCAGGTGCATCTTCGGGCAAGACAACCCATCATATTTTGCAAAAGTTGGCACCTTAAACTTTGGAGGGATCACAATCCCAACAATCAATCCTAATTCTTCAAAATCTAGCCCGGGAACCCTTTGCAGCTCCATAGCTGCCAATCTATCCTCCAGGTTTTTGTATTTGTCTTCTGCTGGCGGGTATTGCTGCTCTGAATAATCTTCATCTTCCTCAACCTCTTCCTCTTCAGCCTCAGACACAGAAGGTAATGCAGCTCCTTTTCCCTTACCGGTCCCCTCATCAGATGTGGAGGGGAATTCAAGAACTCTCCTAGCTTCATTCTCAAATCTTCTTCCCAGTGTGGCTACCCCAACTCTTTTCTTCTTCTTTTTTCCTTTTTCTTGCTCTTTGTTCCCTAACAGTGCTTTAAGATCCTCCTGACCCTTTGCCAAGGTCATGAGGAGATGTTGAAACTACGAGTTTTGTCCCTGCAGATCTTTGACCGTCTGCTCAATATCCATCTTACTGAAATAAACAGCAGAAAGATAAGGAACCCTGGTGTGAAGACCTATTTATGCATATGATGAATGATATGTTAATTCATGTAATTCATTCAAGGATTTAGAAATTCAAAATTGTTGCAGACAAAAAGAACACACGTCATATTAATAAGAAGAAATTTTGTCAGTACATAAATGCCCCATGGGCCAAATATTACAAAAACTTCTTAAGGTAAAAATACGTTGCGCATCCTCTTTGGTGCGATGTAAGTGTTGAGGGTCTCCTCCTCGTGAAGTCGGCGGGTAAGCTCCAAAACCTTCTTCTCACTGGCGTAAAAGCTGGCTTCAAAAGTATCCCTTTCTTCCTTGAGTTGGATCCAACTCTTCTGCATTTACTCCCATGATGTTGGCATGTCAGGATGTAGGATGGTGTATGAAACCCCTCCTTCCTTAACAGGCTCTTTGATCAAAGGGAGAATGTGAGGGTAAGGCATCATAAGACTCTGGGCGCGGGTCCGTACCCACTTGAGGTAAGGCTCAAGAGGGATGGAGTTCTTGTGCCCCAGTGTCTTGCTATCTACCTTGTTAGGCATTCTCCAAGCTCTGATGAATCTTTGGCGAAGTGCTTGCGCATCGTTGTCGAAGTCAAAAACTAGGTCAGGAATCAGCATGTCATGAGGGCCGTCCCTCCGTGCATATCCAAATTGTCTCAAAGCTAGACAAGGGTTGTAGGTAATGCCTCCCCTAATGCCAAGTAATGGAACATTAGGGAACTCACCACAACGATCGACGATGATGACATTTTCTCTGGACCGAGAACACCAATGTACATCAGAATGTGTGAGGGTCATCAATCGTTGTGACCACCTTAAGCCTTGCTCGTTCTTCAAAACTGATTGTGGAAGGTGAGAAATAAACCACCTTGCAAGGATAGGAGTACAGCACATGAGAACACCTCTCTTCCTCATTGTTCGTATGTAAAATGAGTGAAGGATGTCCCCAAGCAATGTAGGTATGGGATTCCTGGATATGAAGATGTTAACAGCATTCACATCTATAAGTTGGTCAGGATTTGGGAACAAGACCAACCCATAAATGAGGAGTGCCACAATCTCTTCAAAGGCTTGTAGATCCAGGGAATTCCAACACTCTTGTGCCTTCTCAAACAAGAATTTTGCCAAGAAGCCTTTGACACCACTTCTAGTTTCCCAATGCCCCTTGATGTCAGATGGTTGCAAGTGTAGTGCTTGAGCAACATCTTCTGGTTTTGGTTCTTTTTCCGTACCGTTGTAGGGTAGTTGATTCAGAATAGGAATTCTCAGGAGTTGAGAAAATTCCTCCAAAGTGGGCACCAATTGGTAGTCGGGGAATGTGAAACAGTGGTGAAGGGGGTCAAAGAACTGGAACAACACTTTCACCATGTCTTCTTCAATGTTGGTGTTGACTAGGCTGAGCAGTCTACCATGTCTTTCACTGAAGAGAGAGCTTTCTGGAATTCTGGATGTAAGCTCCTTGAGTTGAGGAGGGATTCTCACAAGGTTGACTTGGATAGTTTTCCTGCGAAGAATTTCCATGACCTACAAAACAAGAACAAAGATGAAGATCCAAACCCTTGAAATGGTTAGTGGATGCATATGATGCTTTATGATGTTCATGATGTATGCACAAACACATGTACAAGCAATTCACACAAAACCCTAGTTTCAGGCTTGCATGGGGTTTCATAGGTAAGCACCCTCTTGAGTTTAGTTGGCTTAAAAACCTGTCCTATAAATAGTAACCGGGTTCTAAGGAGCTCAATATCATTGAATTGTTTTCTATGTTCATTGTTTTGGTTTAGCCACTTAACTAGCGACCAAAATATTCCAAGAAAACAACCCTCAATGAGTGTAGTATCGAGTATCTACCAACTTCGGACTGCACCAAAGCCGGTCATCTCACTACCCCTAATAAAAGGCCAAGATGGTCAAGTAAGGTTCTAGGTCATTAGTGCTTAGTGACATCACTCAGCGGCCCCGTACTCTCCTTGATTGAACTCAATGGTTACTGGTACTCACAAATATGTCGCACTAATATAGCTATTGCTTCAACCGTGTCGGTATACCCCGCACAGTTTCCACAATGTATTGCTATCTATGAATGTTTCCCAAATCCAGGTGTAGGATTTCAAGCCCAAACAAGAGAACCAAAATGTAAAGCAATCAAAGTAAACAATTAGTCATGCAAAAGGGTGATCTAGGCCCTAAGGTTACTCCACTTTTAAGTCTATCCCCAGCAGAGTCGCCAGTTCTGTGATACGGTGGGAGAACTGACTTGAGGTTTTGCGTTTATGTTCGCAAATGTTCGGTTTAGCAAGAGTCGCCACCGACTTTTTATTTTATCCTAAGGAAAGGTTAAAAAGCACAGGAAAAACCTTTGAGATGTTTTCTTGGGTTAGGGGAGTAGATTATAGAAAGGGAAGGTATTAGCACCCTTTCTATCCATGGTTATCCATGGGCTCTTAGTTACTTGCTTAGATCACTTGCCTTTGCTTTTCAATTGTTTGAAATGGTGCTTTGTGTGTGTGTGATTTTGAAAATGTTTTGAAAAAAGATGCCTTGTCTAGGCAACCTTTGTAATGACTCATGTTTGAGTATATACAAAGGTGTTTGTCTTTTTGAAAAGATAATTCAAAGTTTTTTGAAAGTTGTTGTGTTGTGAGGTGTGTTTGAAAAATGGCAAGGATGTTTTGTAAGTTTGATCAAGCAACTAAGAGCTATCTACCCTAATTTACTCAAAGGTTTTTCTTATGTTTTTAACCCTTTTAATAGTGTTGTTTCACCATTGTATTTGGTGAACAACCTTGTGTTAGGATGTTAACGGGACGGGCGCGGGTCATCGTTTAGACCATGAATACAATAGTGCCAAGTGTCTTTGGCAATTTTTCCTTCAAGGGACTTGATCATTTTTTAGGCAACTTGAGAAAGCGTCATCGAGGGACTATGACCATTTGATTTGTTTTGTTTTGCCAAAGACTCTCAACATGCAACATGACCCATTATTGAAGGCAACAAGTGGAGTAACCCTAAGGGTGCAAGTGTGCATTGTGTTGTCCATTTTCATGCATTTCTGTCTTTGTATTAGTCAAGCTATTTGTTATTTGATTTGCATACAAACCCTAGGTCTATCATGGCATAATTTGAAAGCTTTTAAATGCGGAAATTTAAATGCTAAGCTATTACAACAATGATGAAGGGGTGAAAAACACAAGAAGGGGGGGGGGGGGGGGGGGTTGAATTGTAAAACTGGAAACTTAAAGCAAATGACAAGGTATTTTTATCCTGGTTCGTTTGATCTCAAACTACTCCAGTCCACCCGTTCAAGGTGATTTCGCCTCTCTCCAACGAGGTCTTAATTCACTATATTCAACTGAATACAAATCTGCTTTAGCAACTGCTAAAACCTTCTTGATTCAAACCACAATCCGGTTTGTCAAGGCAACACTTTCTTACAAAGGTATAAGCAAATGTGTGTGAATGTTTCTACAAAAACTATATCACAACTGTGATGTTTACACAAATGAAGCTTAGAATACTAAGTTGCTAAACGCTAATAGAGTATCAGAGTTTGGTGGTTTAGCAAAACTTGGAGAGTGAAGATTATTGATCAGCTTTGTGCGTGTAGAGAGTTTTGGAAGCATTAGCCATTATAATCTTCAAAGCTTGGTTTATATAGCACTTGAGAAGATGAACGTTGAAGCAAATATTCTTGATTCAATGCTATTAACAAGCTTTCCTTTCTGAGCAGATCTTGTCTAGAATGATGCCGTTGGTATTGATTAGCTTTCAATGCACAGTACCGTTGCTTCTTCAATGCACGTTCTGGCTTGGCTCATTCTGATTCTGCTTTGCTGCTGATGAACTGATTTGATTCTGTATCAGAGTATTTTACGCGCAGTTCTGTTCATCAAGCTTCAGCATGTGCAAGCGTTGATCATCTGATCTTGACGTTCTGATTCAGCAACTTCTGATGCTGGTGTGCAAACTCATATTCTGATGCTGAGAACGTGATCTTGCTTATTTTAATCAGCATATCTGCAAGTCAGAGCATAGTAATTTTAAGTAGCATATAATTCAATCATGAAATATTTAACTACTATATCTTTTCACTTTGTTATCATCAAAACTTAATTATAGGGTACTAGATTCAAACATTGTTCTAACAATCTCCCCCTTTTTGATGATGACAAAAACTAGATATTTTAAATGAAAAAATAACGTGAAAAGTTATCAGATCTATGTATCAGAATAAGAAGTACGGAGAAGTCAGAGTTAAGAAATACTCCCCCTGAGTTTGTTACTTCCCTTTGATATGCGTGTTCTTCAGAGTCAGATCTTTTTCTATCTTTGAGCATCAGATTGTAAGTCTTTGACTTATCAGAGAGCAGAGCTTCAGAGCTTTTCCTGTCAGAGCTTTGCTTCAGATCAGAGTGTTAGGTCGATCAGAGCTTCATATATCAGAACTTCATATTTGATCAGAGCAACATGAGCTTCTACATTTTGATCAGAGCTTCTAGTCTTCATTGTGCCTGTAGACTTAAAGACAAAACAGAAAAACATTTCAAGTAATAGAGTTAGAATGTTTGAGAATTTCTGTCTAGTTAGCCGTTATTGATTTTAAATATCATTCTTGTTCTCCCCCTTTTTGTCAGCAATCAAAAAGTGCTGGTGATGTGCTAAAATGATTTAGATCAGAAAAAACTAATAATATTAAAGATAGTTCAGAATCAGAGCAACATAGCATTACAAACCATAGTCAAAACATAGTCAAAAGTACATCAGAAAATGAAGAAGATATAGAGAATGTCATGCATGAAAAAAAATTTCAAGGTTGTGGGGGCATGCGTGAGAACAGGCTTTCCAGCATTGCCTGAATCTTTTCAGAAGTTGCATTCTGCTTCTGAACCATGGTGACAACAGAATCAATCTTGCTGTCCTGGACATTCATTCTTGCTTCCATCTTCTGATCATTCTCTTCCATCCGCTGCTGTAGACGCAAGTCATTCAGCCTTAATTCTTCCAGAGCCTGCCTGTCCAAGGCAGCTTGAGAACTTTCAGCAGGAGGAAGCTTCTCAGAACTTTCATCTATATCTTCTGCTGGATTTTCTTCTTGAAGAGACTTGTCTTCTTCTGCTGGTTCCACCTGTGCAGCTTGCTCTTTCTCAGCCAAAGATTCAGAGTCCAGAGGCAGCACAACTTCTTGAGGCAGCTGACTCTCAACTTCCTTCAGCAGCTTGCTAAAGTTCTGTTGAGCCTGCTCATAGTTGACGTCCTGCAGCTTGAGAGTGATTTGAGAAAAGCTAGGGTTTTGAAGGAGATATGCAGAAAAATTCTTAAGAGATTATGAGTAAGCGTAAAGATTAAGAATGAAGAGTAATGTGCTTAAATAGGATTTTCAAAAATTATTTTGAAAAATAAAACGTTTTTAAGAGAGAGAAAAAAATAATGATTGCAATTAACAAGCGTGATTACTTTTGCATTTAATGCTTGCTGATTTTGGGGGATTTGAGAAAGATACTTAAAAACGGTTACCAGACATGTGTCTCAATGCACCCAATCAGCGTTTTCCTTTCTCAGAAACGTGCACGCGTTCTGCTTCAGGGATTTGCTGATGATTGGATGACACTTGTTTGATGTAGTGATCAGCACGTCTGTATTTGAGATTAGACTCTCAGATCTTTAGACTTGCCTCTGATGCAATCTGCATGTTCTAACTTTCTGAAACAAGATTGATCAGAAGTTCACAGTAATATAATTACATTCTGAAAGATAAAAATATGGAATTAAAGCATTTTCATTCTGGGCATACTTTCATGCTGAGATGTTTCAGAATGAAATTAAACCTATCTTCTGAAAGGGGTTTAGTAAAGATATCAGCCCATTGATGGTCTGTATCTATAAATTTCAAGTTTAAAATTCCTTTCTGAATATAGTCCCTAATGAAATGATGTTTTATTTCTATATGTTTAGCTCTAGAATGTAAAATAGGATTCTTACTTAAGCAAATAGCAGAAGTATTATCACAAAGAATAGGAATGTTACTCTCAAAAATCTGGAAGTCTTCAAGCTGACTTTTCATCCAGAGCATCTGTGTGCTGCAACCAGCTGCTGCTATGTACTCAGCTTCTGCTGTTGACAGAGCAATAGTTGATTGCCTTTTGCTGGACCACGAGATCAGATTTTCTCCCAGAAACTGGCAGCTTCCAGAAGTACTTTTTCGTTCCACTCTGTCTCCAGCAAAATCAGCATCGCAGTAGCCTACTAAACTGTAATCACTAGATTTTCTATAAAACAAACCCAGATTAGTAGTACCTTTCAGATACTTGAAAATTCGCTTAACAGCTGTTAAGTGAGATTCTCTAGGATCTGATTGGAATCTAGCACAAATACATACGCTGAATAGAATATCAGGTCTTGAAGCAGTCAGATAAAGGAGAGACCCAATCATACCTCTGTAGACTTTCTGTTCTACGCTTTTGCTTACCTCTTCTCTTTCCAGAATGCACGTGGGATGCATTGGAATCTTTGATGGCTTACATTCTGAGAGGTCAAATTTCTTCAGAAGATCTCTGATGTATTTGCTCTGATGAATGTAAGTTCCCTCTGGAGTTTGATTGATCTGAATTCCTAGAAAGAACTTCAGTTCCCCCATGAGGCTCATCTCAAATTCTGCCTGCATACACTTAGCAAATTTTCTTCCAAGAGAAGGATTAGTAGAACCAAAGATTATATCATCAACATAAATTTGACAGACTAAAATGTCACTCTTAACTGTTTTACAGAATAGAGTGGTGTCCACTTTCCCTCTGGTGAACTCATTTTCAAGCAGAAAGTTACTTAGCCTTTCATACCAAGCTCTGGGAGCTTGTTTCAGACCATACAGTGACTTTTTCAGTTTGAAAACATGTTCTGGATGTTTGGTATTTTCAAAACCTGGGGGTTGGTGAACATACACTTCTTCTTCTATATAACCATTTAAGAATGCACTTTTGACATCCATCTGATACAGAGTGATGCCTCTATTAACAGCAAATGAGATTAAAAGTCTTATAGATTCTAACCTGGCGACTGGGGCAAAGGTTTCTGTATAGTCTATCCCCTCTTGCTGACTATAACCTTGTGCAACCAGTCGTGCCTTGTTTCTGACGACTTCACCTTGTTCATTAAGCTTGTTTCTGAACACCCATCTTGTTCCAATGACGTTGAATCCTTTGGGTCTTGGAACGAGATCCCATACGTCGTTTCTGGTGAATTGATTCAGCTCTTCTTGCATTGCCAGAATCCAGTCATTGTCCAGAAGTGCTTCATCAATAGAAGAAGGTTCAATCAGAGACACAAGTCCCATCAGAGTTTCTTCAGAGTTTCTGAGGCTTGCTCTTGTTCTGATTGGATCTTCCTTTCTTCCTAGAATAGATTCTTCTGGGTGATCCAAACTGCTTCTGGGTACTCTCTTCTGAGGTTGATCAGCAGCAGTTGTAGGATTTCTAGCATTGCTTCTTTCAGACGTTGAAGGAATGTCTGTGTTGAGAGCTTCTGATGACTTGTCTTCAGAACCTGCAAATTCAATTTCTATACCTGCAAGATTTTCATTCTGCTTTGACTTTTCAGAGTCAAGCTTGTCATCAAAACGAACACTGATTGATTCTTCCACAATCTGTGTTTCTGTATTGTATACTCTGTACCCTCTTGAGCGTTCAGAGTATCCTAACATAATACACTTCTGTGCCTTAGAATCAAACTTGTTCAAATAATTCTTAGTATTTAACATATAGCAAGTACATCCAAATGGATGAAAATACGAAATGTTGGGCTTTCTGTTCTTCCACAATTCATATGGAGTCTTTTCCAGAATAGGTCTTATTGAGATTCTATTCTGAATGTAGCACGCTGTGTTTATTGCCTCTGCCCAGAAAGTCTTAGCAACGTTTGTCTCGTTGATCATGGTTCTGGCCATTTCTTGCAATGTTCTGTTCTTTCGTTCTACAACTCCATTTTGTTGGGGAGTTCTAGGACAAGAGAAATCATGCAGAATGCCTTTGTCATTAAAGAATGACTCAAAATCTTTATTTTCAAATTCTCCACCATGATCACTTCTGACTTTAACGATTCTAAGATCTTTTTCATTCTGAACTTGGTTGCAGAAGGTAACAAACACAGAGTGTGACTCGTCCTTGTGTCTTAAGAACTTTACCCATGTCCATCTGCTATAGTCATCTACGATTACTAACCCATACTTCTTGCCACTGACAGAAGCAGTCTTAACTGGTCCAAATAAGTCAATGTGCAGAAGTTCTAATGGCTTAGAGGTAGAAACAACATTTTTGGATTTAAAAGATGGTTTTGCAAATTTGCCTTTCTGACATGCTTCACACAGAGCATCTGAATTGAACTTCAAATTTGGAAGTCCTCTGACCAGATTGAGTTTGTTAATCTGAGATATTCTTCTCATACTAACATGCCCCAATCTTCTGTGCCAGATCCACTGCTCGTTGTTAACAGACAGAAGACATTTTACATTCTGACTCTTAAGTTCAGAAAGTTTGATTTTGTAAATGTTGTTTTTTCTCTTACCATTAAATAGGATAGTCCCATCTTTCTGACTAACAGCTTTACATGATTTTTGATTAAAGATTATATCATAACCGTTATCACTTAATTGACTTATGGATAACAGGTTATGCATCAATCCATCAACAAGCAGAACATTATTAATAGAGGGAAGATTTCCGTTACCTACAGTTCCAGAGCCAATTATCTTTCCCCTCTGATTGCCTCCAAAGCCAACGTGGCCTCCAGGCTTAAGTTCCAGGCTTTGGAACATATGCCTTCTTCCCGTCATGTGACGTGAGCAGCCAGAGTCCAGGTACCATGACTGGTGTTTCTGACTTGCTGCTAAAGATATCTGCAACATGTATTATTTTATCCTTAGGTACCCAGATCTTCTTGGGTCCTGATTTGTTAGTTTTACCAAAACTCTGATTGAATTTTGGTTTCACAAAGTGATTACTACTAGTATATTTGATGTCATGTGTGTGACCATACACAAAGTGTGAATTTATAGGTGTGTGTTTAATAACTAAATCCATGACATTTTTAGGTGTAGGAACCTTACCTAGGTATCCTATTCCTTTCCTGCCGTTTCCGCTAACTCCATAGATCATTGAAGCCATTCTGCTTCTATCTATGCTTTTAGCAAGGAACTTCTGGAAACTATGATCATACTCCTTGATGATATCATCAGCGTTGCTGGGAGTTTCAGCAATTGGTTCCTTCTGAGAGTTTTGTAAAGAGTTTTCTAATTTTAAAATTTTATCTCTCAGCTCAGAGTTTTCCAATTTGAGACTCTCAGACTTATTAGAGTCAGATTCAAGAGTCCTTTTCAGGTCTCTGAATTTAGCTCTAATCTGCTGATAACGTTCCAGAATTTCATTTAGGCTTTCAGCAAGTTCAGCCTTTGTAAAATTAACAGCGAAGTTAGGGAATACCTCTTCTGTGTCTGATTCTGAGTCTGAGTCAGAAGCTTCACTGTCATCTGGAATGTTAGCCATAAGCGCTATGTTCTCCCTTTCATCATCTGATTCTGAGTCAGCTTCAGACGAGTCAGAGTCATCCCATGTGGCCATGAGACTTTTCTTCTTCTCTCTTCCAAACTTCCTTTTTGGCTTTTCCTTCTGAAGCTTTGGACAGTCACTCTTGTAGTGACCTTGCTCATTGCACTCGTAGCAGATGATGTCTTTTGTATGTGGCTTCTTGCAACCTGAGGAGCCTTCAGATCTTCTGTATCCAGAGGAAGAATCTGTCCTTCTGTGTCTGGAAGAAGACTCGTTATGATCAGATCTTCTGGGATTCCTGAACTTCCTTTGTCTTTGCTTCCACAGTTGATTTACTCTTCTGGAGAGAAGAGAAAGCTCGTCTTCTTCTGATGAGGATCCATCAGATGTTTCTTCTACTGCCTGCAAAACTTTAGATTCAGATTTTCTGTTAGATTTTAAAGCTATAGGCTTACCTTGCTTCTGAGGCTCGTCAGCTTCCAGCTCTATCTCATGACTTCTGAGGGAGCTTATAAGTTCCTCCAGAGTGATTTTGTTGAGATCTTTCGCCAGCTTCAGAGCAGTAACCATAGGCCTCCACTGCTTGGGTAAACTTCTGATTATCTTCTTGACATGGTCAGCAGTAGAGTACCCCTTGTCCAGAACTTTGAGACCAGCTACCAGAATCTGGAATCTAGAGAACATAGTTTCAATGGATTCAGATTCTTCCATTTTAAACGCCTCATACTTCTGAATGAGCGCCAGAGCCTTTGTTTCCTTGACTTGAACGTTGCCCTCATGCGTCATTCTGAGAGAATCAAAGATGTTCTTAGCTGTGTCTCTGTTGGAGATCTTCTCATACTCAGTATAGGAGATAGCACTGAGAAGGATGGTTCTGGCCTTATGGTGATTCTTGAAATCACGCTTTTGTTGATCAGTCATTGATTTTCTATCAATCTTCTGACCAGTTGCATTAACAGGGTGCGTGTATCCATCTGTCACCATATCCCACAGATCAGCATCATGTGCTAGAAAGAAGCTTTCAATTCTGTCTTTCCAGTAGTCAAAGTTTTCTCCATCAAAGACTGGAGGTTTGCCGCTGAATCTGTCTCTATCCTCATTGTTGTCATTGCTGAAATGAGAGTTGTTTCCTGCCATAGTGTTTTTCTGACGCTGGATCTTTTACTGACACGGTTAAGTGTTTTAGCTCAGAACCAGGCGCTCTGATGCCAATTGAAGGGGTGAAAAACACAAGAAGGGGGGGGTTGAATTGTAAAACTGGAAACTTAAAGCAAATGACAAGGTATTTTTATCCTGGTTCGTTTGATCTCAAACTACTCCAGTCCACCCGTTCAAGGTGATTTCGCCTCTCTCCAACGAGGTCTTAATTCACTATATTCAACTGAATACAAATCTGCTTTAGCAACTGCTAAAACCTTCTTGATTCAAACCACAATCCGGTTTGTCAAGGCAACACTTTCTTACAAAGGTATAAGCAAATGTGTGTGAATGTTTCTACAAAAACTATATCACAACTGTGATGTTTACACAAATGAAGCTTAGAATACTAAGTTGCTAAACGCTAATAGAGTATCAGAGTTTGGTGGTTTAGCAAAACTTGGAGAGTGAAGATTATTGATCAGCTTTGTGCGTGTAGAGAGTTTTGGAAGCATTAGCCATTATAATCTTCAAAGCTTGGTTTATATAGCACTTGAGAAGATGAACGTTGAAGCAAATATTCTTGATTCAATGCTATTAACAAGCTTTCCTTTCTGAGCAGATCTTGTCTAGAATGATGCCGTTGGTATTGATTAGCTTTCAATGCACAGTACCGTTGCTTCTTCAATGCACGTTCTGGCTTGGCTCATTCTGATTCTGCTTTGCTGCTGATGAACTGATTTGATTCTGTATCAGAGTATTTTACACGCAGTTCTGTTCATCAAGCTTCAGCATGTGCAAGCGTTGATCATCTGATCTTGACGTTCTGATTCAGCAACTTCTGATGCTGGTGTGCAAACTCATATTCTGATGCTGAGAACGTGATCTTGCTTATTTTAATCAGCATATCTGCAAGTCAGAGCATAGTAATTTTAAGTAGCATATAATTCAATCATGAAATATTTAACTACTATATCTTTTCACTTTGTTATCATCAAAACTTAATTATAGGGTACTAGATTCAAACATTGTTCTAACAAATGATTATGGGGATGGGGGTACAAATGTTTGAATGGGGGATATTTGACAAGAAATTAAATCTAAACTATTACATCCATATCGAATATACAAATATTTAACTATACAATGTAAAGTAAATACAATAAATATGCAAAATGTATTATGCACAAAAATGATTTTTTATGTATGTGAAAGTATTTTTTCATGTGAAATATAAACAAAAATAAAAAAGGTCAAATTTTGAATATTTTTGTCATTTAGGGTAAAATCCTAGTTTTCAAATAAATAGTATTTATTTATTAATTATATACAATATTTGTTAATTATATACAAAAAATAAAAAAAGAAGTATATTGTAAAAAAAAGTATTTTTAGTGTCATATATTAAAAAAATAAAAATGTATTATTTTTATATTTTTGTCCTAAATATCTAATAAAATGTACAAGTATTTATATATACTATATTAAATATACTAAATATATGCAAGAATAAAATATTAATTATTTACAAAAAAAAAAATATATTTTTAGAAAATGTTTTCAAAAGGTAAACAAAAAAATAATAACTGAAAAATATTTATTTTTGTATTATTTTCTAGGGTTTTGAATAAAAAGAAAATATATTTATTTACATACATATATTAAATAAAACAAATAAATGCCAAATAAATGCAAAAAAGGGTGGAAAAATATTTTTGATATTTTTCTATATTTGAGCAAAAAATAATAAGTCAGACTCAAAAAGAAAAAATAAAAAATGATCAATATATCACACAATGGGCCAAGGGGGTGTAAATTAGAAAAGGGGGTGCAAAAAGCAGGACTGACTCAGGCCCAGCCCAATCCAGTCATCTTTAACCTTCAGCATTGTTTGAACATCAAAAACGCGCGCTTCTTGTACAACAGCTAAACACCTGATTCCTTGACTTTTAACAAAAACTCATAACAGAAACATTATAGAGCATCAAGAGACGAATTCATACATATAAAACACTTGACCTAACTCTAAGAAACGAAGGAGAATTTCTTCATCCCCAATTTCTGACCTAATTTTTCTTCAATGTTCATGGCCAAAATTCTCACAGCATAATCAATATAAATGAAAAGTAAATATATGGATGGCTTCAGGGCTATGAGGAGAACATGTTTCATTCACAAACCTAAGCCTAACTCTTCCTATATTGAGAGATAGAAGTTCATGTTTTTACCTGTTTCAGCTTGAGTCGTGTACAGCAATGGAGGTATCTTCAATGGAGTTTGAGATTTGGTACAGCTTGCCTGAAGTCCAAGGATGCTTCTCTAACACCTGGCTTGCTTTGAATCACTATGAATCGTGCTATGGAAGTTTACCTGCAAAACTGAAAAAATGAAAATGGAAACAGGGGTTAGGGATGTTACAGTTTGTATTTAGGGCTTGGGATAGTTCCAATGGATGATAGGGAATGTGTTTGAACAAGCTTTAGCCAAAGTGCACGAGCAAACTGAGTTGTGCAACTCAATCTGCAGGGATGCCTTGTTTCTTGCAAAAAAATGGTGTTTTGGTGAATGAGGGGGTATTGAGGATGAAGGAATCGTGTTTTAGGTCAGCTTGGGTGTATGTAAGATGAGGACAAAGTTTTCTTAGGCTTATGCTTGCAGGAAGTAAGTGTTGTATATCTTTTGCAAACTTGCTTGCTTTTGAAGTAAGTAAGTTCAAGTCCTTATGCAGGCCTGTATAACCTCTCTACCTATGCTGCACCCTTTGTTCTTGATCAGTTGGATTTTCTTACAAACTCTTGCCTCAAAGATTTGGCTTGTACTTCAAAGATTCAGAATTTGACATAAAGCATTACTTTTCAAAAATGGCAAAGTTGCTTTTTCTAATTATGGATTAGTTCTTTGTGTAATGACTAAATGCACAAAAGAATGCTTGAACACAAATGTTAGGCATTTAATTATGGAGTGCAAACTTGGTTTAGAGGCCTGCAAGCAAGTACCAAGCATGCTGATTTCAAAATGGAACTTGTATGAACATGCATTTGGCCATGAACAAAAGTGAGTTTTGCCCAACTTTGCAAATTCGATTCTCCCTAACCACAAGGGTGTTTGAGAAGTTCTTGGACAATTTGGAAAGCTTGGAATGTGTACTACAATCCATCTTTGTAATTCAAATTGAAACTCCAAGTGGAAGCATGTGAAAAATGGCCAAGAAGTTGGACAAAAATCCTGCCTAGAATAGGTCAAAATTTCTCTAAGTTAAAAATGTTTTGCACCCTTGTTCCAAAAATCATAACTTGAGCTACAAGCTTCCTTTGAGAAAACTTTGTGAATCAAAGTTGTATATTTTGTAATGGAATACAACTTTCATGTTTTGAGTTTTGTTTGAATCCATTTGCATCTTGGTGAAAAAATGGGACAAAATTAGGAAAAAATAAGGAAGTTTCATAACTTAGAAAAATTCTAAGTTATGAAATTTTCTCATTTTAAACCCTAATTTGCAAATTTGGATTTCTTGATGAACAAGTTTCATAATTTGACATGTCTTGATGAAAAATGAATCTTGGCACTTGATTTTGACCAAAAAGTCAAAGTTTGACTTTTCAGTATACAGTCAAATTTTGATCAGTTGACTGAAAAATTCATCAGTCAATCCTGTGCATTTGAGATCTTTTGAACTTGTTGAATGTGTCAAGACAATGCCATTGAGTCCTTGAGTCCATATGTGAGCTTGGTTTTCCATTGGTTAGGTCAAACAGTCAAAAATTGCCTTTGTGCAGTCAAAACCCTAAAAATGACAATTTTGCCCTTTTGGTGATCTGATCAAATTTCTTGTGGAATTGTGATCCAAACTTGACCAAATGGTTCATATGAGTTCATTATGTTGATGTGGGTCAAAAATTATGAAGTTTGACTGTCAATTGGCCACAGTTGACTTTTTCCCCAATACAACTGATTTCTAGGTCAATTGTCCAATTGACTGGGCAAAGATTGGAATCAAGGCTTGAAACTTGGTATCGATAAACTTGTAGGTCCAACATGAAGCATGAAAGTCACCTTGGGCATGTTAGGTCAAAATATCCTTGTGCAAACTCAAACCCTAATTTGGGTCAACAGTGCAAGGAGTCGCCTTGAGCAGAGCAAACCCTAACTTGATCTTGAGCTCCAAGAGTCTTGTGGTGAGAAAAAATGTTGATGAAATGAGAGGGAAAATTTTGGGGTACAACACATAGAAACTTTACTTTTCCGCATTTTCATTGTGTGATACGGTGGCCAGAACCGAGACTGTTTTCTATGAATGCTGCTTTGCATTTTGCGTTTGTGTTCGCAAAATGTCACGGTAAGCAAGAGTCTCCACCGACTTTTATTTTATCCAACAAGGAAAGGAAAAAAGCACGGAAAAATTCCTTTTTCGAGATATTTCTGAGTACGGGGGTAGATTATAGAAAGGGAACGTATTAGCACCCTTTCTATCCGTAGTTATCTACGGGCTCTTAGATACTTGCTCATCATTTTCAAAATTGCTTCTTTGTGTGTGATTTGACAAGTTTTTGTTTTGACTTCGATTTAACTCTTGATTTTGTCTTCAAGAGTGTAATGAAGTGTTTTGAAAACTTTGTTTGTAAAGGAGTGTAAGTGTGAAGAAAAAGTTTGTTTGGATTGAGCAAGTAGTTAAGAGCTAATCTACCTACTCGAAAAAAGAATCGTTCTATGTTCGTTTCCTTTAGACAGTGTTATCCCACTATTAGTGAGTAGGTAGCACCGTCGTTGGAGTTTTGAGGGTCAATTCGAAAGGGGCGTACGGTCACTAAAGCAATGTTAGGACGTCTTAGTAATAACCCTAATGTCTTAGATCAATTATCCGAGGCAACAATATCCGAGGCAACCCTTCTGAGGAAACTTTGATCTTTGGACAAAAGGACGACCACTAAAGCATCCTATACTCAATGACCGTTTACCGAAGGCAACCAAGTGGGAGTGTACCCTAGGAGTGCGCATGTGCGAGTGATTTAATTTCAGATTATTTATCTTTGCACATTTTAGGGTTATCTAACTGTTTTAAAGTTGATCATACGTTCTTGTCATGCATCCTAATCATACATCTAACAGTTAATATTTTGTGGAATTTAAAGTGCGGAAATTAAACTACGCTATTACAAGGCTTCGGGTATTTACATAGCCAAAAACAAACCCTTTGGAAATAAAGCGATAAATGAAAGTAAAAACCCTAATTAAAACTATTACAACTTGTGGGCAATTACATCAATATGGTAAATAATAATAAAGCGCACGATGAAATTAAGATCGAGAAGAAATTAGGGTTTTGACACATCTAACCTAATTAAAAGAAAAATGTTTTTGTTATTTTTTTAAGAAAATTTTTTTAAGAAAATAATTAGGTTTTAAATTAAACACTAAACTAATTAGTTAATTAAATTAAATAATAAAAATAATTACATGGCCTATTTTTGTGTTTTTGTTATTTTTAAGAAAAAGAAAATATAATTAAGTTAGAAATAAAAACCTATTTGTTATAATAATTTTAATTATATACAAAAAGAATTAAAGTTATCTAAAATTACAAACCTAATTAAATTTTTTTAATTTAATTTTTGTATAAAAAATAAATGTCCTAAATTTAATTGGATGGAAAATATTTTTGTGATTTTTTGATAAAAAGAATTATTTAATTTATTAGTAAAACAAATAAATAAATTAAATGAAATAAAAATATAAAAAGAAAAGGTGAATAAATTGGGCCTGAAAGTAATTTGAGGGGGTGCAAAAATCAGACTCTGGGCCCAAAAGATGGTGACTCACGTTGACCTCCAGGATCTCCTGATGTGCGTTGACTAAGTCCCATGATGGTCCTCCATGTGCTAGCCTTCAGATCTGACTTGTTAGTAATCTGATGGTTAGGAGTTGATCCCCTATGGTAGCCTTCACGCCTTGTGGAACATGGGAAATGTAGAAAGAATTCAGAAAAAATGCAAACGTTGGAGGCAGGGGTCGAACCCCTGACCTCAAGCTCCCCAACGCTTGTCTGGCTACCACTGGGCCAATTGTGTTAGTTGTTATAATAATACAAAACATTAATCAAATATGAAAAAGGTCAAACACAATAATTCAGCGCGCGTTTTTTTGAATAGGCCAATGGTTGCTTGCCAGCTAGTCATCTTCCTCCTTGGATCTGTTGGTAAAAGTTCCAAACTTTTACCTACGGACGTTTGTCCATAGCTACATCCCTTGTCATTATCAAAATCAAATACAAACGTGATAAATAAAAACCAAGGCCATGGATGGATCCGTCTGGACCTGCTGAGTTCAATGGTGGCCCTTTCATGGCCCAATTTTGCCTGTAAACAAAACTCCTTAATCGAAGCTACAAACCCTAGCCATGGTGAAATCTTATACAAGCCATATAAATGCAATTAAACTTTATAGAAAGCTTGCAATTTGTTCTAAGGATCAATAGTATATGATTAATTCATGCTATCAATGTCTAAATCATGAAATTCGAATTCAAGAAAGAAGCCATGTCGTGACTGACTTACAGCGGGATATAGGGCCTGGAAGTGCTTGTTCTGGATTGCTTTTGCTTGCTGGGGATCCCGGGAAGTGATTGAGATGGTCCAAGAATATTGAAATTGCCTCTAAGTAGGAATTCGTGTTTACACTTTTTCTTGTTTTTTTAAGTTTTGTTTCTGGTTCATACGCCTCCTTCTCGCCTCTCTTTTGGTTTGCACACCTTCTTTATGTATTGAGGAATGGATTAGGGTTGAAAACCTGGCCTCAATCTTCCTCCATCAATGTCTTTGATCTTGATTTGATTCAATTTAAAATTATTCCAAAAATAGTCCAAATATAATGTTTTTGTGCACTCCATGCCTTTACACGAATTTGATCTCATGCTAGCTGGAATTTAAGACCTGAAACATGTAAAAAATCTTGAGTTATCAATATTTTGTATTTTCTTAGATTTGTTTTGATTTAAATTGATTTAATTTAAATAAAAATCAAAATAAATAATAAAAACAAGATAATGACAAGTGGAAAGTGCTAGGGCTCGTGGACCATGTTGCCAACTTAAAACAAGTGAAAATGATTGGGCCCATTTGGCAAAAATTGCATTTTTAGGCATAGTTCACTTTTGGCAATTTTGCAAAAAGGGTCAACTTCACCAATGCATAACTTCCTCAATTTTGACTCTTTGAAGGTGTTCTTGGACTTTTTAGAAATCTTGAGATGTCCTATAATCAACCATGTTGGTCTCATCTCAATTTTATATCCATGCTCATGTATGAAGCTTTGACAAAAAGAGGTGTTTTTGTTGACTTTTCAAAATGACCTATAATGTCCAAATTCATAACTTCTTGTGAGTGCATATTTTGAACTTGGGATATGAAGATGGATTGTATAGAATGGAATCCTCTTAAAAATGAGCTTTGGATGGGTCATTTCTCATAAAGTATGAGAAAGTTATGCTTGGTAAAAGTTGAGTTGACTTTTCCTACAAAACCCTAATTTAGCAACTTTTGGTTCTTGATGAATTATGAGCCATCCTTGATGAATCATGATCAACCCTTGAAAAAATGATGAAATATAATTAAAAATGAGTATGTTGACCAAAAACCTTGAAGTTTGACTGTATGTGGGCCACAATTGACTTTTGCCCTAGCATAGTCGATTTTCAGGCCTTTGAGCAATTGACTGAGCAAACTTTCTCTGCAAGGCTTGAAACTTGACATGGATGATCTTGAGAACATATTAGGACAATGGTGAGCATTTGGGATCCCTTGGACTCAAGTATCTTTATGCAACATGAAACCCTAATTTTGAGGTAGACTGCCTTAGGTGGGAGCTTGTCTGACCAACCCTTGGACTTCCTTGAGCAACTTGAGAATTTTTCTTGAAACATTTTGAGAAATATGGGAGGGAAAATTTTGGGGTACAACAGCTTCCCCTGTTCAATCTTCTTAAACCTGAAGATTTAGATTGGCTTGTCTGCCTTTCGTGATCTAAAGGTGGAAGATGATTGAACACTAGAGTGCCCAGAAATTTGCACTCGCATGAAGTAGTATTTGTCTTGTGGTGTCGGGAATGGGCTTAAAGATTCCATTTGGAGATTAACTACGGGAGATGGGCTTAAAGATGCCATCCGAAGGAGTGTCGATCGCATAAGAGATTCCTTAGCGATAGCTTGTATACCTGTTGTTGAGGAAGATTTCGCTGGGGAATGTTGTTCTTTGTTGAGAGAAATAGAATTTTAGGAGCTTCGATCGTCCGTTATTCTACTGGGGAATCATCTCTTGGTCGAAGAGGTGAAAATGAACAACTATCTGGTCGTGATTCAGGCTTCATAGTGATAAGGCTGGCTGCTATCTAGTCGTAATCCAGGCTTTACAGTGACTTACTGGGGAGATGAGATTAAACTTGCTATCCGGTCATAATCCATGCTTCAGAAGGAATTAAGTTGTTATCCGGTCGCGTTCGGTCTTCAAATTGAAATGAGGGCACACTAATATTCGGTCGACTCCGGGCTTCTTAGTATTTGTCCAGGTAAACTGCTATTTGGTCGAAATCCAAGCTTCGCAGTGTCTTGTATCGCTATCTGGTCGTAATCCAGGCGTCATGATGTGTTATACCATTATCTGGTCGAATCAAGGCTTCATGGTGTTCTGTACTGCTATCTGGTCGAATCCAGTCTTCATAATACCTCACTTTTTATCTGGTCAAAATCCAGGCTTCAAAAGATATCAAGTGGTTATCCGGTCGCATTCGGGCTTCCCTTTGACTGTTGGGCCTACTAATATCTGTTCGAATCCAGGCTTCATAGTAATTAGCCGGGTAAACTGCTATTTGGTCGTAATCCAAGCTTCACAGTGTCCCTTTACTGCTATCTAGTTGTAATCCAGGCTTCGCGATGTCTCATGCCACTATCTGGTCGAAATCCAGGCTTTATGGTGTTTGGATAAATCAAGATACTATTCGGTCGAACCCGAGCTTCATAACTTGTATTAAAGATATACCACTATCTGGTCGTAATCCAGGCTTTGTGGTGTTCTTGGTTGCTATTTGGTCGTAATCCAGGCTTCACAATGTCTTCTACCATTATCTGGTCGTAATCTAGGCTTCATGGTCTTGTATTGCTATCTAGTCGTAATCCAGGCTTCACAATAACTTGTTGAGCTGTTATCCGGCTGTAATTCGGGCTTCACGGCTTGTGTTTATGATATACCACTATCTGGTCGAATCCAGGCTTCATGGTAATTTACTGAGCTGATATTCGGTCGTAATTCGGGCTTCACGGCTCGCTGGGGATTAAACTATTATCCAGTCGAATCTGGGCTTCATAGCTCGCTTTTCAGAGATACCACTATCTAGTTGTAATCCAGGCTTCATGGTGGTCTGATACTGTTACCCGGTCGTAATCTGGGCTTCACAATATGTTGTAGAAATCAAGATACTATCCGGTCGTACCCGAGCTTCATAGCTTGAACTTTGTGAGAATTTGATTGTATCCTTCCTGAAAGGTAAGGGTTAGCTGTATGTAATGCATGATATGTATCAAGCAATGTGTTCTCAAAATAAATGAGATTGTGTTGTATGATGTGTATGCATATGTCATGATGTATGGACATGCAATGTTTTTATGATGTTCTCTAGCTGAGGGAAAATAAATCCCGAATTACTGTTGGAGAATATGAAGAGTTTCGCTCGCTGGGGATAACGACCAAAGATGATTGGGAGAATAATCCTGCTGGAGAATATATTGGTGAGAGAATGACTCTGTGGGGAAAAGATGCTTTGCTGAGGATTTGCTGATCTTGGAGAAGTAACCCTCGGTTGTGGGTGAATTACTGTTGCTGGCAATGATAAACTCTGTTGGGGATGAATTTCTTGTTTGTGGAAGAAATGAAATCCGCTGGGGATAATCTTTTAGTGGTGACTTCACTGGGGATAATCTTCCAGACTCTACTGGGGATAATCTTCTAGTGCTGGTGATAGATAAACTCTGCTTGGGGAGACTCTTACCGACTCATTCGCAGTTGTGAGCCACAGCAGGGGAGAATTAACACCACTGCCATTTTCTTACTCTGCGGGGAGTGAATGTACCTTAGTCATATTCTTCAGCTAGGTCTATCCCTGTACCTGGTGAATAGAGCAACCGTAAGGTCTGGACATTTCTTGTTTTCCCCTGTTTATGATATTACGAGTAATCGTCTTTCTCTTTGCATGTAAATATTTATGAGCAACAATTATTGTCAAATGCATATATCAAAAATGAACATTGGATATTTTTGCAAAACAAAACAGAAAAAGGAAAAAACATTTGAAATTTATTTGCGAAAATGAATTGTATTGACTTTGAAGTTTGGCCTGTAACTAGGCGTTTTGTACAAGAAGCTGACGTCTTAGTAAGAGAACGCCGCCGAAAAATAGAATTTATACAATTTGTGAAAAACAAAGAAAAACAGCTATGTGAATAATCCCACTGGGTTCCAACTCTGCTATTGCCCTTATATCTTCGAGCATCTCATCACTTTGCTACTTGGTTGAAGGTAGATCAGATTGATTAGCGTCATCCGAGCTTGATAGTCGATACCGAAGTCTGGTCGCAAGATGATCCTAATGAGACATAGTGTTACGCTTCAATCCCTAATTTTTGCCTGGACCGTCCTTTTGGGTTTTCAGTCCACCGGGATACCCTTTTTTGCCCAAGCCGCCTTTTCAGGTTTTTGACTTGTCGGGTGTACATATTTTTTCATTTTCATCCCTTATTTTTGCCCGAACCCTTTTGGTTCACCGGGAAGCCCTTATTTTTGCCTAGGCCAGTCAACCTAACAAGTATTTGATTATGCGTAGTATTTTTTCACTATGTCCGCATTGACGGGGTGAGGAAGGTTATCACCATCCATGGTGGTTAGAATCATAGCTCCTCCTGAGAAAATGTTCTTAACCACAAATGGCGCTTCGTACGTAGGGGTCCACTTGCCCCTGGGATCACCATGCGACAATATGATGCGTTTGATCACCAGATCCCCGACTTGATACTCTTGTCGTCTAACTTTCTTGTTAAATGCCTTGATCATTCGCTTTTGATACGTCTGACCATGACAAATAGCAATAAGTCTCTTTTCATCGATTAAGTTCAGCTGGTCAAGTCGGGTCTGGATCTAGTCATCCTTGCTCAAACCTGCATCTTTCATAATCCGAAGAGAGGGTATCTGAACTTCAATGGGCAAGACTGCTTCCATACCATATACCAAAGAATAGGGTGTTTCCCCTGTTGACGTTCGCGCTGAGGTACGGTACCCATGAAGAGCGAATGGTAACATCTCATGCCAATCTTTGTATGTCACCGTCATCTTCTGCATAATCTTCTTGATGTTCTTATTAGCCTCTTCAACAACCCCATTCATCTTCGGCCGGTAGGGAGAAGAGTTGTCATGTTGTATCTTGAACTGCTTGCAGAGCTCGGTGATCATTGTATTATTGAGATTTGTACAATTATTCGTAATGATTCTCTCTGGTACACCATATTGACAGATCAGATTATGTCGAATAAACCATGCCACGATGTTCTTGGTGTAGCAAAGGAAGCTGCCTCAACCCACTTCGTGAAATGATCAATAACTACCAGGATAAAGCCATGCGCGTTAGACGCAGTAGGTCTGATCTCGCCGATCATATCAATACCCCACATTGCAAAAGTCCAAGGTGCCGTCAAGACATTCAGAGGAACTGGAGGTATATGCACCTTATTAGCATAGACTTGGCACTTATTTTGACCTCTTTCTTGTCTTCCTCTATACCCAAATTCACTGATTCCACTAGCTCTTCATGAGGCTGTATGGCCCTTTCTTCTTGTAGTAACAGTCTAGCAAGTTCCCCAGGTACCTCACAATCATCCTCACCTTCGTCCTCGGCTTGGTTGATCGGATTTTCGAAGTCATAACTGGCAATAGCAGAGTCGTTATCAATGGGATCCAGAGTGGATGTGGATATGCATTATGATATGTGAGTGTGTGTGAGACAAATAGTTGTTTTGATAAAGGGCAAGATAGAAAAGAAAAACAAGGAGCGCAAAATTTGTAATGCAAGAAAAACGTCCAATGCTTTATTGATGATATATGGAAATGACACATAATAAGCCTTCACAAATAAAGCCAAGGTGTCTCGGGTAAGGCACCAGGCCGTAAAAGTTTCAAATTGTCTGTTACAAATCTCAAAACAAAATTCTATTGATGTGTAATAAAAGAAACGGGCACGAAGTCCTTCGCCGTCCAATTGTTCAAGCCACCGTTGGTAGTCGGGTAAATCTAGCTGTCGAAATCTGACTCTTCATCATCATCTTCAATTGCATTCACTCCCGGATTATTGATACGCAGGGGAGGTCTTCCAATCCGCGCACGCCGAACAGCCCTTTGAGCTTCTGCAGTAAAACCCAAACCAAACTTTTCAGTCTTGTGTGCAAAGTCAGGGAGTTGGCCCCAATTCGCACACCCACCTTTTTCAGTAACAGCCCTGGCATCCTTGAGGGAGGCCATCGTCATCGGAGGTTCGTCAACAGCAATTTCAGTCGATGCCAGAGTCTGGGGGACTTCTTCAAAGTTCTGGCATGGGGTTTCAATGAACTCCCCATCCATCTCCATATACCAAAAAGAGTTAAGGTGGCTCACCATGTACTCCTCCTCACCCTACACCGTAACAATCTTCCCCTTCACTGGATACTTCAACATCTGATGGAGCGTAGAAGTCACTGCCCCAGCCTTATGAATCCACGGGCAACCCAGCAAACAAGAATAAGATGGTCGAATGTCCATCACATAGAATGTAGACGCAAAAGTCTGGGAACCAACCTTAACAGGGACATCCACCTCTCCATGTACCATCCTTTTGGACCCGTCAAAGGCCCTAACCACAATATTACTTGGCTTCAGAACCAACCCTTCACAATCCAACCGATCTAATGCTTTCTTGGGTAAAACATTTAATGAGGACCCAGTGTCCACCAGCACGTGGGCCAAAGTAGTGCCCCTGCACTCGATCGAGACGTGCAGAGCATCATTGTGATTCCTTCCTTTGGCAGTCAGATCTGCGTCAGAGAAACCCAACCCGTTGTCAGTGGTCAAACTAGCCACACAGTCTTTGAATTGATCGGCAGCTGTTTCCTACGGCACATGCGCAGTTTTAAGGAAAGCAATTAAAGCCTTAGCATGGGCTTTTGAGCATAACAATAAAGATAACATGGAGATCTTTGACGGGGTTTTCCCCAGCTGTTCGACTATGTTGTAGTCTCTTTTCTTGATAATCTTCAGAATTTCCTCTATCTCCTGCCTAGAGGTTTCGACAATGAATTTTTTAGGTGCCTCCATCCGGGCAGGCCCACCTGTAACTTCTTCGCCCCGAGTGTCAGATGACTCGGTGACAGGGGTGATAACTGGAGTAAGAATCGGAACAACAGCTGATGTACTGGCCGATGGAATGACACAAGCTTTTGAAAAGTCGGGGTAGAAATATCAGGAGAGAAGATTCTTTCGCTTCAGGTGACCTTGCTAGACCCGATAATATTGCTGACATCAGTATCAACCTCTTCAACCTTCAAGTCTTGTTTGATCCCATGATAATACACATCGGCCCCATAGTGCCACGGGACAGCCTTATCCGAAGTGTAAGGGATAGGACCAGGAATAGTAATGATCAATGGAGCAACTCTCGGAACAGATGTAATCCTAACAGGCTTTCTCGAGAAAGCCTTGGAAGGATTGGCGGAAATGGTTATTATGGAAACATCTTCAACAGGAATCATCGGAATCAAAGTTTTCTCGAACAAGATCTCTTTGTTATCCATCAGGAGCTGAACACCTGACTTCAATAAATGGAAACCAGCAGGTAGGATGGAACACAGGTGGCAACCTTCACCACAACCCGAAAATAAACCGGCCAACAATAGCTTCTTCTTAACGGTCAACAGTGGAGTAGAAATGTCTTCCACAGAGGTCACAAATGAATCATCATCCATAGCATTTACTCCATGCTTGGGCATAGGAGCAGTCATGACATTAGGCTTTTCTGGTGCGTCAAACTCAATTTCTTTAGCTTCAATCAGATGTTGCACCTTATTCCTTAAGGCCCAGCAGTTGTTGGTATCATGCCCTGGGCTATCAGAGTGATAGGCACAGCGGGCGTTCGGATTATACAGCGGAGAGGTGGTACTGGGATTCTTTGGAGCTTCCCTCAGAGTTACCAGATTAGTCTTCAACAATTGCGGTAGAATTTGAGACAAGGTCATACTGAGCCGAGTATACTGTCTTTGCGGTCTCTCTACTCTTTGCTGATTGTTGCGCTGTGGGGCAACAGTGGGTCTTGATATTACCATCGCATTAACTTCTTGGCGGCGCTCAAGTCGATTTTAGCTCCTCGAGCTATAAACTGCACTAGATTATTTCTTGAAAGGCTTCTTTTCTGAACTTGATGAAGCACCTTTCTGTATCTTGCCACTTCTAATACCGGCTTCTACCCTCTCCCCAGTCATAATCAATTTAGTGAACCCATACGATGAACTACCGATCAAATGGTTGAAATACGGACCATACAAAGTCCCAAGAAACATATCCACCAACTCCCTATCAGAAAGAGGGGGTTGGACTCTTCCAGCCATATCTCTCCTCTTCTGAGCGTAGTCCTTAAAACCTTCGCTCACACCCATGGACATACCCTGAAGTTGGATACGTGTGGGAGTAAGGTCGGCATTATACTGGTATTGCTTGTAAAAAGCAGCATCAAGGTCCTCCCAGTTGCGGACATTAGCTCCTTCCAATTGATAGAACCATTCAAGTTGATTCCCTGACAGACTATCTTGAAAGAAATGAACCCAGAGGTTCCTATCATCAGTGTATGGTTGAATCTTTCTGACGTATGAACGGAGGTGTAGCTTCGGGCAGGATACTCTGTCATACTTAGCAAAGACAGGAGCTTTAAACTGGTGTGGGATCACCATCCCAGGTGCCAGCCCCAGATCTCCAAAGTCCAAACTGGGAACCTTCTGAACCTCCATGGCGCTCAGCCGGTCTTCAAGTTGGTTATACCTATCCTCAGCAGGAGGATACTGGTCTTCATCAAAATCTGTGTCATTGTCAGAAACCACAGGACTAGGAGCCTTCCTTTCCTCTTGATTCTCTCCTGCTCCAGATGAATGAGATAGATCAACTTCCTCTCGCAACCTATTCCCAAATCTATGACCCATATTCAGCAGGACCACCTTATTCTTCTTCTTCTTCTTGTCCTTCAAGATAAGAGTCTTCAAATCTTGTTGACTCTTGGCCAAGTTCAAGAACATTTCCTGGAACTGGGCATTCTGAGCTTGAAAGGCCTTAATATCTTGATCAGTAGGTGTTTCATAAGACATGTTACACTGAAATAAACAACGAATAAGATAAGAAACCTGTAAGGGTACCTGTAATGAGATGCATGGTAATGGTATGCGTATAAAATGATTTCAAAGACTTAGGGAGATTCAAATTTGTAAATCAAAATAAAACACACTTTATTAGATAAAAACTTGAAACAATGTTTAACAAATGCCTTTAAGGCGTTACAAAAGAAATACTGAAAAGCAAATCTAAACTAGAAACAATAAAAGACATCAGAAATCCCATGGTCATTTTCCTTTAGTGCTGACATAATCGTTGATTGTCCTCTCATTCTCAAGCTGCCTTGTAAGCTTCAAGATCTTCCGTTCCTGCTCATGATACTTCTCTCTATAGGTATCCCTTTCTTCCTTCAATTGGATCCAAGATCTCTTCAATTCCCCAAGATCAGTAGGCATATAGGGATGGAGGACTGTATAAGGAACCCCTTCTTCATCAGTATGATCTACAATCACCGACAGAACAGCTTCATATGGCATCCCCAGCTTTTGAGCACAGGCTCGAACCCACTGGAGATAGGGTTGCATCGGGAGAGAAGTCTTCAATCCTAGATCATGTGGGTCAGACCTCTTCACCTTACCCCAGGCTCGTATAAACTTGCGGCGATGTCCCACAACATCCCCCTTGAAGTCAAAGACAATGTCTGTAAGCAGCAGCTCATAAGGACCGTCCCTTCGAGCTCGTCCAAACTGTCGTAAGGCCAAACGAGGATTATAGGTTATTCCTCCTCTAATTCCAAGCAATGGAACATTGGGGTATTTCCCACACCGATCAATGACAGCTACCCTTTCCATATCTTTAGAACTCCAAAGGATGTCCGTATGAGCAAGGGACATGATTATGTAAGCCCATCCTACACCTTCCTCATTCTTCAATTCAGATTTGGGGAGGTGCGAAATAAACCACCTCGCCAGCAGCGGCGTGCAACACATGAGGGTTCCCCTTCTCCTCACGGTACGGGTATAAAGAGCATGCAGAATATCACCCAAGAGAGTAGGCACTGGGTTACGAGACATGAAGATCTTGATTGCGTTCACATCAACAAAAGAATCTGGATTCGGGAACAGAACCAAGCCGTAGATGAGGAGAGCCAGGATATCTTCAAATGCTTGAAAGTCCAAACTATCCCAGAACTGTTGAGCTTGATCGATCAAAAACTTAGCCAAGAAACCTTTAACCCCACTCTGAGTCTCCCAGTTAGATACTACATCATCCATTTTTAGATGTAGGGCTGCAGCAATTTCCTCTGGCCTAGGAGCTATCTCCAAACCTATAAAGGGTGTCTGCTCTAGAACAGATATGCCTAGTAAATCAGAAAACTCCTCCAAAGTAGGGACTAACTGATAGTTCGGGAAGGTGAAACAGTGATGCAATGGGTCAAAGAACTGGAACAACATGCTCATCATTTTCTCATCCAACTTGGAAGTGACCAGACTAAGGAGATGACCATGTCTTCTAACAAAGGAAGAAGTATCAGGAACTTTTGAAACCAACTCTCTGAGCTGAGCAGGTATTTACACGAAGTTTACTCGAATGGTATTTCTGCGTATAAAAGCCATAATCTGCAAAACAGAACAAAGATGAATCCCCTTGGTCTTTGAAATGGTTAGTATAATGAAATATGCATGCGATGTCATGATGCATGATATCATGATAAAAACACACCACATGTATCACATATAGCAAACATGGTAAGGGCAAACAAGTCACACAATAGCCCTTAAATTTCAGGCTGGCATGGAATTTAGGTACTACCCTCTTGCAGTTTAGTTGGTTCAACCTGTCCTAATAATAGTAACCGGGTTCTAGAGGTTCTCAATATCATTGACCATCCTCTATCGGTCATAATTTCAGCTTACACAATCTTTTCTTGCAGTTGGAACCATTGCGAGAGTATGGTCCCAATGAGTGTAGCATTTTGCTACTTTCTATGGCCAAGTTGGTCAATTATAGGTTCTAAGGTCAGTTGATGCTTAATGACCCATATAGCAGCCTCATATTCTCCTTGTTCCTCCACAAGGGATATCGGTACCAACTAATGTGCCACATTAACGTAGCTACTACTTCAACCGTATCGGTCTACGCCGTACATTTCCCTCACAGTCTATTCCTACTTACCTAAAAGGTATCCTTAGATCCGGGTTAGGATCTATAGTAACTCCGATACAAAGCCTACAAAGATAAAGCAATCCAATCAAACAATAGAAAAAATATGATGAACTATTCCTAAGGTACACCCCACTTATATATCCCCAGCAGAGTCGCCAGTTCTGTGATACGGTGGCCAGAACTGGGACTGTTTTTTATGAATGCTGGTTTGCGTTTTGTGTTTGTGTTCGCAAAATGTCGCGGTAAGCAAGAGTCGCCATCGACTTTTATTTTATCCAACAAGGAAAGGAAAAAAGCACAGAAAAATTCATTTTTCGAGATATTTCTGAGTACGGGGGGTAGATTATAGAAAGGGAAGGTATTAGCACCCTTTCTATCCGTAGTTATCTACGGGCTCTTAGGTACTTGCTCATCATTTTCAAAATTGCTTCTTTGTGTGTGATTTGACAAGTTTTTGTTTTGACTTCGATTTAACTCTTGCTTCTGTCTTCAAGAGTGTAATGAAGTGTTTTGAAAACTTTGCTTGTAAAGGAGTGTAAGTGTGAAGAAAAAGTTTGTTTGGATTGAGCAAGTACTTAAGAGCTAATCTACTTACTCGAAAAAAGAATTTTTCTATGTTCGTTTCCTTTAGACAGTGCTATCCCACTATTAGTGAGTAGGTAGCACCGTCATTGGAGTTTTGAGGGTCAATTCGAAAGGGACTTACGATCACTAAAGCAATGTTAGGACGTCTTAGTAATAACCCTAATGTCTTAGATCAATTATCTGAGGCAACAATATCCGAGGCAACCCTTCCGAGGCAACTTTGATCTTTGTACAAAAGGACGACCACTAAAGCATCCTATACTCAATGACCATTTACCGAAGGCAACAAAGTGGGAGTGTACCCTAGGAGTGCGCATGTGCGAGTGATTCAATTTCAGATTATTTATCTTTGCACATTTTAGGGTTATCTAACTGTTTTAAAGTTGATCATACATTCTTGTCATGCATCCTAATCATACATCTAACAGTTAATATTTTGCGGAATTTAAAGTGTGGAAATTAAACTACGCTATTACAAGGCTTCAGGTATTTACATAGCCAAAAATAAACCCTTTGGAAATAAAGCGATAAATGAAAGTAAAAACCCTAATTAAAACTATTACAACTTGTGGGCAATTACATCAATATGGTAAATAATAATAAAGCGCACGATGAAATTAAGATCGGGAAGAAATTAGGGTTTTGACCCATCTAACCTAACTAAAATAAAAATGTTTTTGTTATTTTTTTAAGAAAAGAATTAGGTTTTAAATTAAACACTAAACTAATTAGTTAATTAAATTAATTAATAAAAATAATTACATGGTCTATTTTTGTGTTTTTGTTATTTTTAAGAAAAAGAAAATATAATTAAGTTAGAAATAAAAACCTATTTGTTTTAATTAATTTTAATTATATATAAAAGTAATTAAAGTTATCTAAAATTATCAACCTAATTAAATTAATTTAATTTTTGTATAAAAAATAAATGTCCTAAATTTAATTGGATGGAAAATATTTTTGTGATTTTTTGATAAAAAGAATTATTTAATTTATTAGTAAAACAAATAAATAAATTAAATGAAATAAAAATATAAAAAGAAAAGGTGAAGAAATTGGGCCTGAAAGTAATTTGAGGGGGTGCAAAAATCAGACTCTGGGACCAAAAGATGGTGACCCACGTTGACCTTCAGGATCTCCTGATGTGCGTTGACTAAGTCCCATGATGGTCCTCCATGTGCTAGCCTTCAGATCTGACTTGTTGGTAATCTGATGGTTAGGAGTTGATGCCCTATGGTAGCCTTCACACCTTGTGGAACATGGGAACTATAGAAAGAATTCAGAAAAAGTGCAAACGTTGGAGGCAGGGGTCGAACCCCTGACCTCAAGCTCCCCAATGCTTTAACGCTTGCCTGGCTACCACTAGGCCAATTGTGTTAGTTGTTATAATAATACAAAACATTAATCAAATATGAAAAAGGCCAAACACAATAATTCAGCGCACGTTTTTTTGAATAGGCCAATGGTTGCTTGCCAACTAGTCATCTTCCTCCTTGGATCTGTTGGTAAAAGTTCCAAACTTTTACCTACGGACGTTTGTCCGTAGCTACAGCCCCTATCATTCTCAAAATCAAATACAAACATGATAAATAAAAACCAAGGCCATGGATGGATCCGTCTGGACCTGCTGAGTTCAATGGTGGCCCTTTCATGGCCCAATTTTGCATGTAAACAAAACTCCTAAATCGAAGCTACAAACCCTAGCCATGGTGAAATCTTATACAAGCCATATAAATGGAATTAAACTTTATAGAAAGCTTGCAAATGTTCTAAGGATCAATAATATATGATTAATTCATGCTATCAATGTCTAAATCATGAAATTCGAATTCAAGAAAGAAGCCATGTCGTGACTGACTTACAGCGGGATATAGGGCCTGAAAGTGCTTGTTCTGGATTGCTTTTGCTTGCTGGGGATCCCAGGAAGCGATTGAGATGGTCCAAGGATATTTGAATTTCCTCTAAGTAGGAATTCGTGTTTGCACTTTTTCTTGTTTTTTCATGTTTTGTTTCTGGTTCATACGCCTCCCTCTCGCCTCTCTTTTGGTCTGCACACCTTCTTTATGTATTGAGGAATGGATTAGGGTTGAAAACCTGACCTCAATCTTCCTCCATCAATGTCTTTGATCTTAATTTGATTCACTTTAAAATTATTCCAAAAATAGTCCAAATCTAATCTTTTTGTGCACTCCATGCCTTTACACGAATTTGATCTCATGCTAGCTGGAATTTAAGACTTGAAACATGTAAAAAATCTTGAGTTTTCAATATTTTGGATTTTCTATATTTGTTTTGATTTAAATTGATTTAATTCAAATAAAAATCAAAATAAATAATAAAAACAAGATAATGACAAGTGGCAAGGGCTAGGGCTCGTGGACCATGTTGCCAACTTAAAACAAGTGAAAAAGATGGGGCCATTTGGCAAAAATTGCATTTTTAGGCATAGTTTACTTTTGGCAATTTTGCAAAAAGGGTCAACTTAACCAATGCATAACTTCCTAAATTTTGACTCTTTGAAGGTGTTCTTGGACGTTTTAGAAAGCTTGAGATTTCCTCTAAGAAACCCTTTTGGTATCATCTCAATTTGATATTCCATGCTCATGTATGAAGCTTTGACAAAAAAAGTTGTTTTTGTTGACTTTTCAAAATGACCTATAATGTCCAAATTCATAACTTCTTGTGAGTGCATATTTTGAACTTGGGAGATGAAGATGGATTGTATATAATGGAATCCTATTCAAAATAAGCTTTGGATGGGTCATTTCTCATAAAGTATGAGAAAGTTATGCTTGGTAAAAGTTGAGTTAACTTTTCCTGCAAAAACCTAATTTAGCAACTTTTGGTTCTTGATGAATTATGAGCCATCCTTGATGAATCATGATCAACCCTTGATCAAATAATGAAATATACTTAAAAATGAGGATGTTGACCAAAAACCTTGAAGTTTGAATGTATGTGGGTCACAGTTGACTTTTGCCCTAGCATAGTCGATTTTCAGGCCTTTGAGCAATTGATTGAGCAAACTTTCTCTGCAAGGCTTGAAACTTGACATGGATGATCTTGAGAACATATTAGTACAATGATGAGCATTTGGGATCTCTTGGACTCAAGTATCTTGATGCAACATGAAACCCTATTTTTGAGGTAGATTGCCTTAGGTGGAAGCTTGTCTGGCCAACCCTTGGACTTCCTTGAGCAACTTGAGAATTTTTCTTGAAACGTTTTAAGAAATATGGGAGGGAAAATTTTGGGGTACAACACATTGCTTTCATGTATTGTTAGTAATTAGGGTATGTATGATAATATAAAAACTACAAATATACAACCCATAATCAAGACAAAAACAAAGCATGAAATCAACGCACTTGCACACAAGCACCCCTAGGGTTACTCCACTTGGTTGCCTTACAAAATGACCATATTATACATGTGAGGTATCTTAGCAAAAACAAGCAAAAATACAAGATCATAGTCCCTCGATGACTCTATCTAAGCTGCCTTACAAATGATCTTAGTCCCTAAAAAAGAATGCTAAGATACCTTGAAACATTGCTAATCATGGTTATACGATGACCCATGCCCGTCCCGTTTGCACCCAAAGATAGAGTTACTTACCAAATCAATAATGTCAAAGGAAAAGAAAAATTAACAAGAAAGAATTTTGAGTAGGTAGAATGCTCCTAATTACTTGCTCAATTTCAAAACAAACATCCTTGCTATTTTCCCAAACAAACACCAACACTTTCAAACATCATTCAAACTTGAAAATATTTTCAAAAGACCAACACCTTTGTATACATTCTTATGAATGAGAATCATTACAAAAGTTTGCCTAAACGATGGTGCCCTTTTCAAAATACTTTCAAAAAACCACACAAAGCACATTTTCAAACAAAAGCAAGTGATCTAGCAAATAACTAAGAGCCCATGGAAAACCATGGATGAAAAGGGTGCTAACACCTTCCTTTTTCATAATCTACCCCCCGAACTCAAGAAAACATCTCTAAAGGTCTTTCCTGTGCTTTTTCACCTTTCCTTTTGGATAAAAGAAAAGTTGGCGGCGACTCTTGCTAACCACAACATTTGCGAATACAAACGCAAAACAACCCAAGTCAGTTCTCCCACCGTATCAGACCTATCAAAAATATTCTTATCATATAAGAGATCAAGCAAGCAAAAGTAACTCCTATCAAGACTCAGCTTGTCTATATTGTTGTAAGGAGGGACATACCATTAAAAATGTCGATTTAGAAGATTTTTAGTAACTAAAGGCATTTTTAAATGGTCTCCCAAAGGCAACCCATGTTTCACTCACACACAAGGACCAAATAAAGTTTCTTTTTCAAAAGATTGTTGCTTAATTAAAAATAGTAATAAGGAACTTGTGTTTAATGGCTTGAGGGTTAATAATGTGTATATGCTTGACTTGAATTAAGTATCTTTGATCGACGCAAAATGTCTTGTCTCCATGAGAAAAGACTCATGGATTTGGCATAGGTGATTAGCACATGTCAATTTTAACTTGCTAAACAATATTGTATCAAAAGATCTAGTTGTTGGTTTGCCCAAAATAAAATTTTCTAAAGATCACTTATGTGATGCATGTCAGATGGGTAAACAAATAAAAATTTATTTTAAATCTAAAAATATTATTTCTATAACTAAACCATTCGAACTTCTCCATATGGATATTCTTGGACCATCTAGAATAAAAAGTCTATGTGGTAATTATTATGGTTTTGTTATAGTAGATGATTTCTCTAGATTTTGTTGGACAATTTTCTTAGCTAGCAAAAGTGACACTTTTTCGGAGTTTGAAAAATTTGCTAAGATGTTCCAAACAAGTTAAACACTAAAATTGTTACAATCCGAAGCGATCACTGTGGTGAATTTGAAAACCATATCTTTAAGGAATTTTGTGAAAAAAATGGTATTGATCATAATTTTTTCGCACCACGCACTCCACAACAAAATAGAGTAGTGGAACGTAAAAACCGTGTTTTAGAAGAACTCAGAAGAACCATGATTAATGAACATGCCCTTCCTAAGTATTTTTGGGTCGATGCCATAAGTACGGCTTGTTATGTTTTAAATAGGATCCTAATCCATCCAATTCTAAACAAAACCTCTTATGAACTACTAAAAGAAAGAAAGCCTAATATTTCACACCTTCACGTTTTTGGTCTAAATATTTTATGTTGAATAATGTAAAAGAAAATCTTGTTAAGTTTGGTTCAAAAGCTGATGAAGGTATCTTTCTCATGTACTCTCAATCTAGTAAATCTTATAGAGTATTTAACAAAAGGTTACAAATTGTTGAGGAATCCGTGCATGTATCTTTTGATGAATCTTGTCCGATATCGGTCAGAAAAGGTATTGTATTTAATGGTGCAGGTGTATCTTCAGAAAGTATACTTAAAGATCTGGATGTTGAAAGCAATGAAAATAATTCCCAATTGGAATGTGAATCTATCAAAGAAAAAGATTTGGATACTAAAAGAAATGAAAATGATCTCCCATTGGAATGGAAATCTATCAAGGATCATCCCATCGACAATATCCTTGGAGATATCACAAAAGGAGTCACTACACGGTCTAAGATAAGTAAATTTTGTTATCATTTTCCTTTTGTCTCACAAGTTGATCCTAAAAACTCCAAAGAAGCTTTACTCGATGAACATTGGTTTTAATCTATGAAAGATGAGCTAAACCAATTTAAGAGAAATGAGGTTTGTGATCTTTTCCCTCCTCCGCGATACCATCGTGTAATCAGCACTAAATGGGTGTTTAGGAACAAATTGGACGAAAATGAAATAATAACTCACAACAAGGCCCTCCTTGTTGCTCAAGGGTATAACCAAGATGAGGGAATCGAATATGAGGAAACTTATACACTGGTCGCCCGACTCGAGGCTATACGCCTTTTACTTGCCTTTGGATGTTCACAAAATTTCAAGTTATATCAAATGGATGTTAAGAGTGCTATATTAATGAAGAAGTGTATGTATCTCAACCCCCCAGATTTGAAAACTATGAGTGTCCTAACCATGTTTACAAACTAAAACGTGCCTTATATTGTCTCAAATAAGCCCCTAGAGCTTGGTATGAACGCCTTAGAAAGTTTTTGTTAGAACAAGGATTCTCAAGAGGAAAGGTTGATACAACACTTTTCATTAAACTCCAAGGAAAGAATTCAATTTTAGTACAAGTTTATGTAAATGATATCATATTTGGTTCTACTAATACATCCTTGGTCAAGGAGTTTTCTAAGTTGATGCAGGGAGAATTTGAAATGAGTATGGTGGGTGAATTAAAGTACTTCCTTGTGCTTCAAATTAATCAACTCGAGGAAGGAACGTTTGTGAGTCAAACCAAGTATTATCAAGAACTATTAAAGCGCTTCGATATGGAAAAATCAAAGGTTATTGACACTCTAATGCCTACCGCGGTTAATCTTGATCGTGACGAACATGGTAAGCCGGTTGATGTAAAAAGGTATAGAGGTATGATTGGTTCCCTTCTTTACCTTACAGCTTCTTGTCCCGACATTATGTTTAATGTATGTATGTGTGCTAGGTATCAATCATATCCTAAGGAGTCACATTTAAAAGCCGTTAAGCGCATACTTAGGTATCTTTATGGTACGACTAAGTATGGGTTATGGTTCTCTAATGGTAGTGATCGCTCTTTGGTTGGTTTTTCTAATTCCGACTTTTCCGGTTGCAAGTTGGATAGGAAAATTACTAGTGACACGTGTCATTTCTTTTCAAATTACTTAGTAAGTTGGCATAGCAAGAAACGAGTTTTTGTTGCTTTATCAACTTTTGAGGTGGAATATGTCGCAGCCGGGAATTATTATGCCCAAATTTTGTGGCTCAAACAATAATTACTTGATTTTGATGTTAAACTCAATCATGTTCCGATATTTTGTGACAACACTAGTGCCATAAACCTAACTAAAAACCTCGTTTTACATTCACGCACCAAACATATTGAGATTAAACATCACTTCCTTAGGGATCATGTAGAAAAAGGCGACGTCGTATTTTAGCATGTTGTTAGCACAAATCAACTTGCAGATATTTTCATAAAACCTCTTGTGACCGAGCCTTTCTTCCACATCTGTTGGGAACTTGGTGTTCTCAATATTTCGGATAGGTTGCAACTACATTAGTTGCATTACTCTTATTTATACTTGTACTCTCACGAATTATCTACACTCTTGTATCAAGTTACTTGTGAGGGAAAATTATCATCCCGCATCATATAGGTAATATCATTCTAACTCTAACTCTGTTCTCGATATTTCGGATAGGTTGCAACTACATTAGTTGCATTACTCTTATTTATACTTGTACTCTCACGAATTATCTACACTCTTGTATCAAGTTACTTGTGAGGGAAAATTATCATCCCGCATCATATAGGTAATATCATTCTAACTCTAACTCTATTCTTGATAACACAATTCGTTAAACTTGAAAATTCTAAATTTCTTGTGATAAATGTCTTTAGACCTTTGTGATGTGTGGTCTATGTTTAGGTGATTATTTATGATTTATTGTGTCTTAAAATTCATGAATATGTGCAAAATTGAAAAATAAGTATGCTTAGGTCGACCTATGTTTGAGAGTCGTCGATGCATCGCGTGACATTCTAACCAATGACCTTAGGATTTCTATGTGAGATTTGTGTTTTATCTTCTCATTTAGTCTCATCACTCTATTTTCCCAAATCCCTCTCAAAACCCTAAAAGCCTCTTTTACTCAAAAATCTCAAACTATTCAAATCTTCTCCCATGGCTTTATCAAGACCCACAAAAAGAAGATTGGTGAAAGGAAGTTCTTCCTCCCAACAGAATCCTGATCCGGTAACAGCTTTATCTCTACTCTCTAATGATTTGCTTGACTCTTATTCAAAGAACTTTAGAAAAATAAAAATAGTCAAGCAATTCATAGTATATAAGCAAACCCTAGGTAGGTTGAATCTACCACATGTTGTTGAGCTATTAAGATTTCAGAAACTAGAGGTCTCTCTAGAGTGTGATACTGCTTATAATGAAGAGTTGATCAAGATGTTCTATAATGGTCTTAAAGGTCATTTTTAAGGAAGTACTTTTAAATACAAGATGAACAACAAAGTTTACACTGTTAACTCTAAAATTTAGACGGAATTTGAATTGTTTCCTCCAAGTCAATTGCAATAAAAATTACTAATACCAATAACTTTGAAGGATATGACTTCAAGCTTGATCTAAACTCTATGTTGAAACAGCCATACTCTGAAAATGTTGTAAATAGAACCTTATTTCCAAAGTCAGTCCCAACTGGTGTGTTGAAGCCACTTAACTGTATTCTGCAATGGATTGTTTCTCGCATCATTCGCCCTAAGAGGGATGGGTATTCAAGAGTTGATCAACCAGAAGTACATTTGATCTATGCTATCAAGAACAAAGTAAGGATAAATTGGCCTCACTAAATTGCAAGCAGAATGTATAGTCTGAATGATTCGGGTAGAGGAACAACATTAGGATACGCTTCCTTTATTCAACATGTCCTCAACAAGGTCGATTGGTGTTCCGAGTATTCTCTTTATAAGAATATCAACCAATCAAGAGTTCACTCAAAAAACTTTTACTATGATGGGTCACCATTTGGATGTGAGTCAACAAAGATATAAGTATGTGATAAGAAGTAATAATGTGAGCTTGCAGCAAGAAGATGATTGTGAGGAGGAACATGATGAAGATAATGAAGAAAGTGAAAATGATGCTACCATGAATGAAGATGAAGTGACAGGTGTAAACAATGCCAACATTCTGAATCTGCTTGAGTCTATGCGCCTTTAACAGGAGGAGAACTCTTCACTTGTGAATGAGAGACTTGCCACTCTATCAAACTGTGTCAGAGTACACGGTGAAGAATTTACCGCATATTCTACCATTTAGGATCAAAGATATAATACTTTATATGGGATGATGAATTCTCAAGGAAACAACTTCACCAACAATTTCATGCAACACTTCCCTTTTAACCAACCATCAAATCCTCCACCACAACAAGGAAATGAGAGTGATGAAAATTGTTTTTTTTTGTGCAAATTTCATGAATTTTAGCTTGTATTCGCTGTTTAATTATTTTTTATTATGACTTACTTTGTGTTTGTCTTCCTTTGAACACTGGTTTGTAACCATTCTATATGATTAGTGTCTAATTATTTTCTATGCCCTTCTATAACATCTCTTTATGTGATTTTTTGTTAGAGCCATTGATTGCCAAAGTAGATAATGATTTAACCTTACTTATACTGATTATTGTTACTTTAACATGTTGCTTTGACTCTTTTTGATGTTGTCAAAGAGGGAGAAGCATGTGGAAGTCAAGAATACGTGATATGAAACAAAAGGGTGCACATAGATAGGGGGAGAAATATCCAAGATGAAAATTCCATATACATGGTGCTAAGGACAAGTTTTGCCATCATCAAAAAGGGGGAGTATGTGAGGGCAAGATTTTAATGATGTCAAAACTATGTTGGAAATGTTGCTAGATGATATGGTGGACAAAGTAGCATGAAAAGTCTTCAAGAATTGGCATTTTTGAAAATTTACACTCTATGAGTCGACTCAAAGAAAGCTCAGGTCGACGCATGATTAAAAGTTTCTCCTTTGGGAAGTCTCGGGTTTGATCATGTCGACTATGTGGTCGACTCATTCTGGAAGCAATGTTTAGGAACTATGCATCAACGCATACCCCTGGAGTTGTCGACGCATGGATCTTGCACTCTGTCATGTGGCATCTTCGGGAATGCTCAGGTCGAGTCATCCTTCTGCATAGGTTGACGCATGGCTTGTATACACTTTCATATGACACTTACGGGAATGCTCAGGTCGAGTCCTCTTTTTCGCATAGGTCGACCGCTTGCTCATAAAAACTGTTTTCAGTCTGTTAGTTTGGACCTTGACCTTAGATAACATATATATACTTGTTTGGTTATTTCATTTGGTTTTTAACAAGAAAAGTGAAATAGATACACAAGGTACTCATCATCTTCAACCTCTCACTCATCCATTGACAACTACACATAATAATTTTTGTCGATTAAGGTGTGGAGCGTGTGTTGACAACGTCCGAAGTAGAAGATTGTGATCTTGTTCGGGTTGAGTAATTGTGGATTTTTATTGAATAAAATATGAGGGTTTTGTCCTCCAATATCATTGGGATTTGGGTTTTTTGACAATTCTTTGCTTCATCAAATTCAGTCGTGCTTAAGGGATTGAGGAACTGTGGGTTCGCTCAACAAGGTAGCTAAAATCGGAGGATTTTAAAGGAAGAATTAGGATCATCATCTTACGATCAAATCAGTCGAGCAGAGGGTTTGAGAAACGGTTTGGGTTCTCAACAAGGTAGCTACAACCAGAGGTTTATCGAAGATTGGTGACATACTTGATTTAAATCGAATCAAGGGAAGAGAGGAGCTTAATTTTCAATTCAACATATTGGTTTTAAATTGTGGTGACTATTTTCTATCTCTTGTATAAACTTTGCAATCATAATAGCAACTATCCTAATTCTAAATTCTAGAATTAGGGGCAGACGTACCCCATGCGATGACGACAGGGGGAACTTCCTTAACAAATCGCGTGTCGTTTTTCTTTCTCGCTCTTTACCGTTTATTTGAAATAATCTGAATACTTGCTCTTGTGGTTCCAATTGTCCTTATTTGTAGTGCAATGAAACTGTTACTAAAAACTATAGTAATCACTTTGATTGCTATAATTGATTTCAACACTACAAATTAAGGTAGATTGAACTTTGTGAAATTAAGCACACCAAGTGTTCGACAAAAATCCAAAAGTGAAATTTTTTGTATTTTCTTCTCAACATTTCATTGGAAGTAATTAACAATAGTTAAAGAGTATAAGTGATCAATTATAATTGAGTTAAGTGTTAATAATTCTTATTGATTCATTCCATTTGGTTTTTCGAATATCTGGTCTTTTCAATAGAGGATCATTTTAGACGAGTGTATCCGGGTAGCTTTCACTGCGCTTCAAGTTTTTCTTTAAAAAAAGACAGATTTTAAAAATCAAGGTTTCTATTTAACCCCCCCCCCTTTCTAGATACATCCTATCGTCTAACACAAGTGACTATACTCTTTAAGATGGAGTATGAACATCGGTGAAACACTGAAAGTTAATGTATTATTTTCAATCAAGGTGGATATTATTGGGGTTGGTTGAAAATATATGTGGTGAAGAAGTCTCACAACAGTTAGTGTTATAAATGAAGAGGGAGTTCAAGACTATATATAGGATTAAAATTATTCTAAGTCTTACATCGCTTAGTTTAGTGATGGAAGAGAGAATCTAAGGTTATATATAGAATTCAAGTTTTTATTTACAAGATGCACCAATCAAAAACACTTTAAGTTTGTATTTGATTTTTTCTTTTCTCTTATGCTCTTGTGTTAGAGTGTTCTAAGATGTAGTTAAATATTTACTTTGGAGAGTGTGAGTGTATTTGGGGCCGTGATGTGGTTGAGAGTAAATTATATGTTGTAACAATTTTCACATAGTATTATTTTTTGGTTGTCATTTGACAATGGGCGTTGTTTTTTCTCCAGTTTTGGAGTTTCCACGTTATATTCTTGTGTTGTGATTGTGTTCTTTTATTTTCTCTTTGACAGTTTTTCCCAACAAATGGTATCAGAGTTTTTTGTTCGATCTAGGGATAGGAGTTTTTATGCTATGTGGTTGCAAATTTGTATGATCTTCGACATTAGAAAAGAAGGGTGATGTTATGAAAGAGTTGTTGAGCTGCAGTCACAAATTCTGTTGTGCAGTTTGGGCTAGAGAAAATTGATGGAATAATTATTTTTACTTGTGAAAAGTTTAAGTCAAAGACGTGTTACAATCAAGATTACACAAGGTGTGTGATTATGTCGATGGTTGAAGAGCTTCCAACCAACATGGAAGTTGCACCATAAAGTTTCAACCTGGTTTTCGACATGTGAAAATTCTTGGAGTGGTTTAGCTTCAAGTGAATTTGATTCTTCATGATAATGTATATGATTGTCTGTGATGACAATGTAAAATTATTTAAGTTATTTATCTTCAATTGAAATATATTTTTCATGAGAGAGTATGATAGTTTTTAAGACTATGATTGTCGGTGAAGACAATGTGAAATAATTTGGAGTGGTGTAGCTTCAAGTGACTATACTCTTTATAGTGGAGTATGAATGTAGATGAAGACAATGAAAGTTAATGTATTATTTTCAATCAAGGTGGAGATTATTGGGATTGTTTGAAAATATACATGTTAAAGAAGTCTCACATCGGTTAGTTTTGTGAATGAAGAGGGAGCCCAAGGCTATATAGGATTAAAGTTATTCTAAGTCCCACATCGCTTAGTTTATTGATGAAAGATAGAATCCAAGGCTATATATAGGATTCAAGTTTTTCTTTACAAGATACACCAGTCAAAAAAACTTTAAGTTTATATTTGAATTTTTCTTTTCTCTTATGCTATTGTGTTAGAGTATTCTGAGATGTTGTTAAATATTTACTTTGGAGAGTGTGGGTGTATTAGGGACCATGGGGTGGTTGAGAGTAAAATATGTGTTGTAACAATTTTGACATAGTCTTGTTCTTTGGTTGTCATTTGACAATGGTCGTAGTTTTTTCTCAGGTTTTGGAGTTTTCACGTTATATCCTTGAGTTTTGATTGTGTTCTTCTATTTTCTCTTTGTAGGTTTTTTTCTAACAACTGGTATCATATATTTTTGTTTGATTCGGGAATAGGAGTTTTTATGCTATATGGTTGCAAAATTGTTTGATCTTCCACATTGGAAAAGAAGGGTGATGTCGTGAAAGAGTTTTTGAGCTGCAGTCACAAGTTTCGTTGTGCAGTTTGGGATAGAGAAAATTGTTGGAAGAATTTTTTTTTACTTGTGAAAAGTTCAAGTCAAATATGTGTTACAATGAATATTAAACAAGGTGTGAGATTATGTTGATGGTTGAAGAGCTTCCTACCAACATGGAAGTTGCACCACAGAGTTTCAACCTGGTTTTCGGCATGTGAAATTTTTTGGAGTGATTTAGCTTCAAGTGAAATTTATTCTTCATGGTAAAATATATGATTGTTGGTGATGACAATGTAAAATTCTTGAAGTTGTCTATCTTCAAGTGAAATATATATTTCATGAGAGAGTATGACAATTTTTAAAACTATGATTGTCGGTGAAGACAATGTGAAAATATTTGTAGTGGTGTAGCTTCAAGTGATTATACTCTTTATGATGGAGTATGATTGTCGGTGAAGACAAGAAAGTTAATGTATTATTTTCAATGAAGGTGGATATTGTTGGGGTTGGTTGAAAATATAAATGTTGAAGAGGTCTCACATCGGTTAGTTTTGTGAAGGAAGAGGGAGCCAAAGGTTATATATAGGATTAAAGTTATTATAAGTCTCACAGCTCTAAGTTTAGTGATGGAAGAGAGAATCCAAGGCTATATATAAGATTCAAGTTTTTCTTTACAAGATGCACCAGCCAAAAACACTTTAAGATTGTATTTGATTTTTTATTTTCTCTTATACTCTTGTGTTAGAGTGTTATGAGATGTAGTTAAAATTTACTTTGGAGAGTGTGAGTGTATTGGTTGCCATGGGGTGGTTGAGAGTAAATTATATGTTCTAACAATTTTCACATAGTATTATTCTTTGGTTGTCATTTGACAATGGGCGTTGTTTTTTCTCCAGTTTGGAGTTTCCACGTTATATCCTTGTGTTGTGATTGTGTTCTTTTATTTTCTCTTTGACAGTTTTTTACCAACAAATGGTATCAGAGTTTTTTGTTCGATCCGGGGATAGGAGTTTTTATGCTATATGGTTGCAACTTTGTCTGATCTTCAACATCATAAAAGATGGGTGATGTTGTGAAAGAGTTGTTGAGCTTCAGTCGCAAGTTCTGTTGTGCAGTTTGGGCTAGAGAAAATTGATGGAAGAATTTTTTTTACTTGTGGAAAGTTCAAGTCTAAGATGTGTTACAATAAATATTCACAAGGTGTGGGATTATGTTGATGGTTGAAGAGCTTCCAACCAACATGGAAGTTGTACCATAAAGTTTCAATCTTGTTTTCGGCATGAAAAAAATTCTTGGAGTTGTTTAACTTCAAGTGAAATTTATTATCCATGATAAAGTATATGATTGTCAGTGATGACAATGTAAAATTCTTTAAGTTATTTATCTTCAAGTGAAATATATTTTTCATGAGAGGGTATGATAGTTTTTAATACTATGATTGTCGGTGAAGATAATGTGAAAATATTTGTAGTGGTGTAGCTTCAAGTGACTATACTCTTTATGGTGGAGTATGAATGTAGATGAAGACAATGCAAGTTAATGTATTATTTTCAATCAAGGTTGAGATTGTTAGGATTGGTTGAAAATATACATGTTGAAGAAGTCTCACATCGATTAGTTTTGTGAATGAAGAGGGATTCCAAGGCTATATATAAGATTAAAATTATTATAAGTCTCACATCACTTAGTTTATTGATGGAATAGAGATACCAAGGCTATATATAGAATTCAAGTTTTTCTTTACAAGATGCACCAGTCAAAAACACTTTAAGTTTATATTTGATTTTTTTTCTTTTCTCTTATGCTATTGTGTTAGAGTGTTCTGAGATGTAGTTAAATATTTACTTTGGAGAATGTGGGTGTATTGGGGGCCGTGGGGTGGTTGAGAGTAAATTATGTGTTGTAACAATTTTGACATAATATTATTCTTTGGTTGTCATTTGACAATGTCCGGGGTTTTTTCTTCAGTTTTGGAGTTTCCACGTTATATCCTTGTGTTGTGATTGTGTTCTTTTATTTTCTCTTTGTCAGTTTTTTCCTAACAAATGGTATAAGAGCTTTTGGTTCCATCAGGGGATAGAAGTTTTTATGCTATGTGGTTGCAGTACTGTTTGATCTTTCACATCGGAAAAGAAGGGTGATATTGTGAAAGAGTTGTTGAGCTGCAGTCACAAGTTTCGTTGTGCAGTTTGGGATAGAGAAAATTGTTGGAAGAAATTTTTTTTGACTTGTGGAAAGTTCAAGTCAAAGATGTGTTACAATCAAGATTACACAAGGTGTGAGATTATATCGATGGTTGAAGAGCTTCCTACCAACATGGAAGTTGCACCATAAAATTTCAACCTGGTTTTCGGCAGTGAAATTTTTTGGAGTGGTTTAGCTTCAAGTAAAATTTATTCTTCATAATAAAGTATATGATTATCGGTAATGACAATGTAAAATTCTTAAAGTTATTTATCTTCAAGTGAAATACGTTTTTCATGAGAGAGTATGATAGTTTTTAAAACTATGATTGTCGGTGAAGATAATGTGAAAATATTTAGAGTGGTGTAGCTTCAAGTGACTATACTCTTTATGGTGGAGTATGATTGTCGATGAAGACAAAAAAGTTAATGTATTATTTTCAATCAAGGTGGATATTGTTGGGGTTGGTTGAAAATATACATGTTGAAGAAGTCTCACATTGGTTAGTTTTGTGAAGGAAGAGGGAGTCCAAGGTTATATATAGGATTAAAGTTATTATAAGCCCTACATAGCTTAGTTTAGTGATGGAAAAGAGAATCCAAGGTTATATATAGGATTCAAGTTTTTCTTTAGAAGATGCATCAGCCAAAAACACTTTAGTTTGTATTTGATTTTTTATTTTCTCTTATGCTCCTGTGTTAGAGTGTTCTGAGATGTAGTTAAAAATTTACTTCGGAGAGTGTGAGTGTATTGGGGGCCGTGGATGGTTCAGAGTAAATTACGTGTTGTAATAATTTTCACTTAGTATTATTCTTTGGTTGTCATTTGACAATGACAGTGATTTTTTCTCCATTTGGAGTTTCTACGCTATATACTTGTGTTGTGATTGCGTTCCTTTTATTTTCTCCTTGCCGGTTTTTTCCCAACACATGTTTGATTTCTAATCACCTAACTAATGTTAGAAGTAATTTATATTCAGAAAATGTTGTTGTTTTAGAATTTGTATTGTTTAGAAGTTACATGCTTAAGAATCTTGCTCAGTGTAGTTGAGAAGTTGCATGTTCAGAACCTTAACTTAACTTCTGAATTTTATTAGTATAGTTAGTTTTGTTTACGTGGCATTTAAAGTTTGAGTATTTAAACAACTTCGTAACTAGTTTTTCACATTGAATACTACAATTGAGTTTTTCAATCAAGGTTTGTTAACCATTTTCTCTCTCTTCTCTGTCTTCTTCCATCTTCATCTTCAACCTTGTGCACCAACAATTGGCATCTAGAACTCCAATTAGATTCACAGGGAAACACGAGAGTACGTGAGACATGTGTGATTGATTTTGTTTCTTAAATTCACGTTGAATTCACTATCAGAATCGTAATATAATTGTATTTCTTGATTTTGAGGTATCGGGAAACACAAGTGTATGATGAGATATGAGTTGAAGTGAACAAGAACAAAGATGAACGACCAAAATAGCTTGAATACAAAGCTTTCAATGTTTGATGGAAAGAATTGAAATCAATGGATGATTAAGATGCATGTGTTGTTTGATGTTGAAGATGTTCTTGATCTCTCACCGACAGTTACATTTCGGTTGCAGAAGATGTGACATATGAACAGAGAAACACGCAAAGAGATTTGAGGAAGAAATATCATAATGCGTTGTTCTACATCCATTAATGTGTGGATGCAAATATGTTTGAGAAAATATCTGACTCAACGACGGTTAACGCTGCGTGGGACATACTAGTACGGTGCTACGACGGTGATGCAACAACGAAGAATGTGAATCTTCAGTCTCTATGTAAGCATTATGAGAATCTCAACATGAAGGACAATGAGAAGGTACCATATTACATCTCCAGAGTGATTCTGATCACAAATAAGATGAAATCTTGTGGAGAAACTCTTTCTTAATAAGTAATCATTGAGAAGGTATTGAGATCTCTTACTTCTCAATTTGATTACATTATGATAGCAATTGAACATTCTAAAGATCTGAGCACCGTGAAAATTGAAGAGCTACAAAGTAGTCTAGAGGCGCAAGAGTTGCGTCTAACTAAGAGAACCTCTGAAAGAGAGGTAGAGAAGACTCTAAAGGCGTCTTCTGGTAAGAAGATTCAGAAGTAGTCCTGGTCAGAGGCCAATAAGAGACATGATTGTTCTATGAAGTCAGAAGCCTCCAACTCTGATGAGAAGAAACATCAGAAGGAAAAGGAAAAGCTTGATAAGAGAAAGGTTCAGTGTTACAATTGTAATAGGTTTGGTCATTTTTCTAAGGATTGTTGGTCAAACAAAGAAAGGAAGTCAGAAGATGCAAACATATCCAGAGGAGATTCTGATGATGAACTTGTGCTATTGAAGACTTCTGAATCTGATGGTGGATATTTGGTAGACTGGTGGTATATGGACACTGACTGCTCAAATCACTTAACTAGAATAAGCAATGGTTAATTGATTTTGACTCAAGAAACAGGATAAAGATCAGATGTGCTGATGATAAGTTCCTTAATGATGAAGATATGGGAAATTTTATAGTCAGAGTGAAGAATGAAATAGCTGTTCTGATCAAAGATGTTTGGTATGTTTATGGTATGAAGAGAAATCTGATGAGTGTAGGTCAACTAATTGAGAAAGGTTTCTCAGTAACTATGAAGAAAAATCTCTTGAAGTTGTATGATTCTGATCAGAAGTTAATTATGCAATATGAGCAGGAAAGCAGCAGAACATTTAAGGTGGACATAAAGACAACTAAAACTAAATAACTTAGTGTAGAAGGTGATAAAGGTGAGAGTGATTTGTGGTACAAGAGATTGTGGCATCTAAAATTTAAAAGCTTAGGGCATTCGAGTTCTAAGAATATAGTACATCGAATTTGTAAAATTATGAAGCCTGAGAAGTCATGTGAGATATGCATGAAAGGTAAGCAACCTAGATTTCCATTTGCATAAGAAGTGACCCCAAGAGTAAAGCATGCTTTTGGATTATTGCATTGTGATGTATGTGGACCATTTGAAATACATTCACTTGGAGGAAACAAGTACTTTATGTTGTTTGTGGATGAGTTCACAAGGATGACATGGGTAACACTCATCAAGTTTAAGCATGCAGTGTTTACTGAGTTTCACAAGTTTAAGGTAAAGGATGAAAAACAAAGTGGTCAGAAGTTAAAAGTTCTCAAAACTGATAATGAAGGTGAATACAACTCTACAAAGTTAAAGAAGTTATGTGAGGACAATGGAATTGAGCATGAGGTTACTTCTCCATACACTCCTCAACATAATGGTATTACTGAAAGAAGAAATATAACCTTACTTGAAATGATAAGGAGAATGCTGAAAGAGAAGAAGCTCCCTGACACCATGTGGGGTGAAGTTGTTGCCACTGTAATATTTGTGCTCAATAGATGTCCAAAAAATAAGCTGGAGGAAACTATTCTTTTTGATAAGTGGACTAAAGATAAGAAAAGTGTGAGTCATCTCAGAGTATTTGGTTCTGTTTGTTACAAACATGTCCTAGGTGATACGAGAAAGAAGTTGGATGATATAAGCAAAGTAATGTTGCTGATTGGATACCATGGTACATGTGCTTATAAGCTTTATTGTTAAGTCACTAACAAATTTGAAGTCAGCAGAGATGTCATTGTGGAAGAATCAGAAGCATGAGATTGGAACATGTCTCAATCCAACTCTGGTGCAACATTAACACTGAGGTAACTTCTGAAGATATTTCTGACTCTAAAGGGGATTCTGACTCTAAAGATGAGTCAAAGTCTAAAGGTGACTCTGAAGATGAAGGAGATTCTAAAGGCGAGTGTGACACAAAAGATGAGTTTGTCTCTGAAGGTTAACCTTATTCTGATCCAGATTCTGATGATGGAGTTTCTGAAGGTGGTCTAACTTTTGAAGGTAGTCCAACATCTGATACTTTTCTAGAATTTGAAGAATGTTTTTAAACAAGTTCAGAGGCCACAAATAATCAGATAAATACCAAGAAAATTTGCAAAGCTTGACATGTTGCAAGATACTGAGATAGACTTTGAAGGAGAATTTATTAAGTGTGCCATGTTAGTAGACTCTGAACCAGTTAGTATTGAAGAAGCTCTCAAGAAGAAAGGGTGGCTCAAGGCCATGAAAGAAGAACTTGAGGATATAAAAACAAACAAAACTTAGGAGTTGACTGAGCTTACAAAGGAGAAGAAAGTCATCAGTGTTAAATGAGTTTTTGAGGTGAAATTGAAGCCAGATGGATTAATTGGCAAACACAATGCAAGATTAGTAGCAAAAGGATTTATATAGAAATATGGATTAGATTAATTTGAAGTGTTTGCGCCTGTAGCTAGACATGAAACAATCATATTTATGATTGTTATAGCTCCTAATAGGAATTGGCCTCTGATGCATTTAAATGTGAAATATATATTTCTAAATGATCCTTTACAAGAGGAAGTTTATGTTCACAACCTCCTAAATTTATGAAAAAGAATTAGGGAAGGATGGTGTATAAGTTCCATAAAGCTTTGTATGGACTGAAACAAGCTCTTAGAGCCTGAAATCTGAAAACTGATTCATTTTTCAAGCTTCAAGGATTCAAAAAATGTGAGATGGAATATGGGGTTTATGTTCAACATATTTCTGAAAGAAATACAATTCTTGTGTGTCTCCATGTTGATGACATATTGCTAACAAGGAGCTGTTTAGATGAGATAGACAAGTTCAAGAAGGGACTGATGAATGTGTTTGAGATGATTGATCTGAGAAATATGGTATATTTTCTTGGGATGGAGATTTTGTACTCTGAAAAGCGTATAATTTTGCATCAGTTGACGTATGAACTTGAACTTCTGAAGAGATTTGAGCTAACAAATTTCAAGACTGCAATCACACATGCTGAGACAAATCACAAGCTCGATTCTAATGTTAAGGGTGATGATATAGATGCTATAATTTTTAAACAGTTGATTGGCTCATTGAGATATCTTTGTAACACTAGACCTGACATCTGTTATGCAGTTGGAATTGTGAGTAGGTTTATGAACAAACCACATTACTAAGATGCTATCAAGATACTAAGGTACATTAAAGGGACTCTGAGGTATGAAGTGTTGTTCTCTTCTGGTGTTAAATCTGACTCAGAAATGATATGTTATTCAGACTCTGATTGGTTTAGAGACAGAGTTAATAGAAGTACTTCTAGATATTTTTCAAGTATCTGAGAGGTCATATTTCTTGGTGCTCCAAGAAGCAACCAATGGTTGCATTGTCAACCTGTGAAACTGATTGCAGGTGCTTTGTCTGTGTGCCAAACTATTTGATTTATGAACTTATTGTAGGATCTGAAGATTAAGGTGAGCAAGCATGTGAGATTGATGATTGACAATAAATCAGCTATAAGCCTTGTCAAGAATCTAGTGTTGCATGGAAGGAGCAAGCACATTGACATGAAGTATTATTTATTGGGGAATGAGGTTCAGAATGGAGTGTTAGAAATTGTACACTGTAGCACTCAGAAGTAACTTGCAGATGTCCTGACTAAAGCTCTCAAGGCTAAACACTTTATCCATTTTAGAGATGGAATTGGTGTTATAGATTTTAGTTAACTGAATATAAATTAAAGAATGATGTTAGAAGTAATTCTTGTTCAGAAATTGTTGTTGTTTCAGAAGTTATGTTGTTCAGAAGCTACGTGCTTCAAAACCTTGCTCATCGTAATTGAGAAAATGCATGTTCAGAATCTTAACTTAACTTTCGAGTTTTATTAGTATAGTTAGTTTTGTTTATGTTACATTTAAAGTTTGTGTACTTAAACAATGTTGTAATTAATTTTTCATATTGAATACAACAATTGAGTTTTTCAATCAAAATTTGTTTAACCATTTTTCTCTCTTTTATTTCGTCTTCATCTTCTACCTTATTTACAAATAACTAATATGTTTATTAGTTTACATAATTGATCTCAAGAGTGAGTCACCAATGCGGCAGGGAACAACTCTGTAAATTTCACAAATTTCGCTTTACTATTGAGCATGTTTCTCTATAGTTATGGGATTTCTTGATAAACAAATCATAGCAGAAAATTTTTACAAATCAAATCTATATGTTATATTCTTTCTATAAGGAATGACCACTGAATATTGTAGTATATGCCAAAAGCTATATATTGTACTGTAGTATATACAATGCGTCGTGTATCTTTAAAATTATACTAATGCAGTATATAACATTACATCTGTAGTGTGAACATTATATATTATTATATTCAAAGCCTTCTAACACATACGGAGGTTCAAGATAAATAATAAAATGTAACATTTAAAAAAATATTAAAATAATAAATGTTTTATAGATAAATTTAAACCAACAACTTTTTTCTTTGACATATTGTTGGAAATCAAAATTTGCTGAGGTGGCAGTTAACAAAGCATAAACATGTTTTTTTATGGAACCTCATTTCATTATCATCTAATTTAGTATCTTCTTTCCGTGAGTATTTGAGACAAGTATTTGACCTTATTGGATTTGTTGACCAGCAAACTTCTAGAGTAGAATATTTCTTTTGATTTTTTGGTAACACAATATTTTTATGCTTTTAATTATAAATAAAAATTGATTTTATATTTATTAAAAAACAGTTGAGTTTTTATATATTTCAAAATTAATTGTATTATTTTATCTCTAATTATAAAATCTCGAGTTATTTGTTTTTTTTTTCAAATTTCAAAATTCATCAGTTATTTTTTTATACATATAGATTTAATTGTTTTTTTAATGAAAAATAGATAATATACAAATAGTGTAAATTAATTTTTTATTATCAATTAATCACGATCATATTTTATTTTAAATTTTTTTAATAACATAATATATTATTAATATAAAATTATTTTATATTATCAGTGTATATTTATTATTATTTTTTAATTTATATTAAAAATACTCTTACACAAATATTAGATAATTCTCTTTCCTAATAATCAATTTATAAAGTTATATGAATAGTCAAAAAAAATTATATTTCAACCATATTTTTTAATTTTATTTACTTTATAGAATCTTATATTTAAGAAGAAGGTTCTATATTAAAAGATTATATAATTCTTGTTTTGGTCACCTAAGCTCAAAAGAGGAAACATCTATTTTAGACTATCTTATAAATGTAATTATTGAAATCAGAACAAGTATGACTTTTCTAATCCACGATACACACTTTATTTATATTATTTTGAAATTTGTTGGAATGTTAACCTTACAAGTTGATTTCACTTCACCACAACAAAACGCATCATCTTATTGTAGAACTGCATTAACAATACTAATTCCAACATAAAATAGTGGTGTCGTTTGTGGAAAACGACAACTGATTCCTACGAAATTAACTCGATCATTAACTCAATTCGATCAAATTTCCATTAACTCGATCAAATTTTCCCATTCCAAATCTCTACCAATTCGACGGTCACAGTCAAATGGACATTATCCCAAAGGTGCCTGGATTAAGTTCTCCTTCAACTTTTTCCATCGATACAATCGAAGAAGATCCTTTCATATAAATAAGATATCTTCCTCCAACATTGAACGGATGTGCATTCACATGCGAGGAACGAGAATACGATAGACCAATCCAAGTGTTTCTTGATTAGAAGAAAGTGGATGGAATTTTCAATATTGATCTTCCATTCATCATCATTGTCATCACTGTTAATCATTTTGTCTCTAGAGTTCTTGTGGATGACAAAAGTTCCTACAACTTGATTTACTTTACTAAATTTTTAATACCTTAATGAGTTACTAATCGTTCATGAGGAAAAATATACCTACTGATCACATTTGGGGAGGGGAGTGAGAGAAATACAACGTGCCACCTCTTTTTCGTGGTTCCATGTGAAAGCATCGATAACAACATCCTCAGCTAGTTGTTCTTAGTAGCCTTAGACGTTGAAGCTTCTCCCGTACACTTAAAGTCAAAGTATCATGATGACTTTGATACATCTCTTGTGATCAACACTGACATTCACATAGCTCGTCGGATATATGAAGTGATACTGAAGAAGTCTATAATTGTTGCCATCATCCCCAAAAATACTATCATGGAGGACAGTCGTGGGCCAAACATAACTAACTTCAACTCTCGTGATGAAGATCATCCCTTAGATGACGAATTAAGGTTATCGACTAAGATTAAAGAAAAGAATCTGAGTCATTAAGATCATCCAACTGGACGACACTCTGTTGAGATCTATAAGAATATGAGTCGTCCTACCTGTTATAGTAAAGGAAGAATTAGTAAATTTTTTGAAATCCAACGTCGGCCTCTTTACCTTCTTTCCTCAAGAGATGTCGATGATAGATCCTAGTGTGGCATGCCACCATCTTAACGTAAACCCTAACTTCTGGTACATATTACAAAGGAAAATGCCGAAATCCCTTGAGAAGTGGATGAGGTTACAAAAACCATCCAAGGGTTACTAGATGCTAATTTCATCTTCAATTAAAAATATACATAGTGGTTGTACAATGTAGTGTTGGTTAAAAAATCAATAGGGAAGTGGATAATGTGTGTTGACTACATCAACCTGAGCAAGACATGTCCTAAAGTCTCATATCTTCTTCTGAGTATAAATAAGTTGGTCAAAAACTCATCAAGATACAAACCTCTATCCTTTATAGATGAATATTCTTGCTACAACTAGATATTAGTGTACGAGCCGAATATAGAAAAACCACTTTCATGACCAACCAAGCGAACTACTAGTCCACATAATGGTTTCATTCGACTTGAAGAACATTGGGGCTACATACCAAATGATGGTGAACAAGGTTTTCAAGGATGAAAGAGGTGATACATTGGAGGTGTGCATGAATGACATATTATTCAAGTCGGGAGCGAAGAAGAGTTGCACGAGTAACATCTTGCGCAAGTCTTCCTAAGTGCACCTTCAGTGTGAGAACCAATAAGTTCTTGGGCTTTTATCCAACAAAGATATGGATAAAATGGAAAACAAACAAATGTGAAGCAGTTATGCAAATGGATGCACCCACCACAAAGAAAGAACTAATGAAACTTAACAGAATGCTAATAGCTCTGAACATATTCATTTTGAAGTCACTGTAACATGCCCTCCATCTTTACAAGTTGTTGAAAAAGGAAGTCAAGTTTCAATGGACACATAAGTGCTTGCAATAGTTCACCTCCCTAAAATTGGCCATGTCTACTCCATATTTCCTATCATGGCCGATCTCAGGAAAACCTCTGTTCTCGTACTTATATGTCTCTGAAGAGGCAACCAATGTCGTTCTGGTTAGGGAACTGTATGGCCAACAATGCCTGATTTACTTCAATTAAAAAGGAATACCTTTCCCCATGTTTAAACAAAAAATAATGGTGATAAAGTACCACATTTCACCATAGTTATATATATATATATATATATATATATATATATATATATATATATATATATATATATATATATATATATATATATATATATATATATATATATATATATATATATATATATATATATATATATATATATATATATATATATATATATATATATATATATATATATATATATATATATATATATCAACCGTTGGAAAATAGTCTACAATTTTTTTTCTATATAAAGGCTCAACATGTTCATTCACTTTTTCACTAAACTTAATTTATTCCGCCTCCAAACTTCATCTTCCGTTCTTGTTGCGTTGTTGTATCACTAACCCTGAAGGTTTAGAATTTGTAGATACTAAACTAGTATATTGAAAATTATGGTTTGAAGATAAATGTCAAGTTTCACTTTATCAAATAAACGATATGCTTGAACTTTGAAATTGATCTTCAACGCCAAAATTTTCATGATATATAGTAAAAATGAGTGAAGATATTACAACGTGAAAGTGCCTTAAATATGAATGAAAAACTAAATTACATGCACTATGTAACGCCCATTAATTTAATTAATTATTTAATTAAATATTTTTGAATTATTCGTTGAAGTTGTGAGGTGTTGTGAATTGTTGGCGTAAGTTTCTAGATTATTACTAGTCAACTAATTAGTTGATTAATAATAGTAATAATATTAGAATTAGTAGAATAATATAATAATTATGTTTGGCCTATTTTTCATGGTTGGAAGTAAAAATATGGGGGGGGGGGGGGTGTTGTTAAGTCTACTAAGAATAATATTGTGAGGTTCTATTTAAATAAATAATAGAACTAATTGATAAGTTGTTGGAAAATTGGTCATGAGAAGTTGCGAAGAAGAGGAATAAGGAGAAGAGGCAAAACAAGGTTTTGGACGGAGAGTTTTAGTATATTTTGGTTGATACAGTGTATTGTATACTTTGTTGTAAATTTAGAATTTGCAGGTGATGATGAGTGTTGTACCCCAAAATTTTCCCTCCCATATTTCTCAAAACATTTCAAGAAAGATCCTCAAGTTGCTCAAGGAAGTCCAAGAGTTGACCAGACAAACTCTCTCCTAAAGGCAGTCTACCTCAAATTAGGGTTTCATTTTGCATCAAGATGTTTGAGTCCAAAGGGTCCCAAATTCTCATTATTGTCCTAATATGTTCTAAAGATCATCCATGTCAAGTTTCAAGCCTTGCAGAGGAAGTTTGTTCAATCAATTGCTCAAAGGCTTGAAAGTCGACTGTGTTAGGGCAAAAGTCAATTGTGGCCCACATACAGTCAAACTTCAAGATTTTTGTTAACATCCTCATTTTTAATAATTATTCATCATTTGATCAAGGGTTGATCATGATTCATCAAGGATTTCTCATAAGTCATCAAAACCCAAAAGTTGCTAAATTAGGGTTTTGTAGGAAAAGTCAACTTAACTTTGACCAAGCATAACTTTCTCATACTTTATGAGAAATGACCCATCCAAAGCTCATTTTGAAGAGGATGCAATTCTATACAATCCATCTTCAGCTTAGAAGTTCAAAATATGCCCTCACAAGAAGTTATGAATCTCGACATTATAGGTCATTTTGAAAAGTCAACAAAACACATTTTTTGTCAAAGCTTCATACATGAACATGGAATACCAAATTGAGATGAGACCAAAAGGTATTCTTAGAGGACATCTCAAGCTTTCTAAAAAGTCTAAGAACACCTCCGAAGAGTCAAAATTGAGGAAGCTATGCATTGGTGAAGTTGACCCTTTTTGCAAAATTGTCAAAAGTCAACTATGCCTCAAATTGCAATTTTTGCTAAATGGGCCTAACTTTTTGCACTTGTTTTGATTTTGTAGCATGGTCCAAGAGCCCTAGCTCTTTCCACTTGTCCTTACCTTATTTTTATTATTTATTTTGATTTTTATTGCAATTTAATCAATTTAAATCAAAACAAATCATGAGAAAATCCAAATCATTAAAACCTCAAGATCTTGTGCATGTTTCAGGTCCTATATGCAGCTGGCAAGTGAATCAATTCGTGCAAGGCCTTTGTGTGCATGAAAAAGATTGATTTTGACCTATTTTTGGAAAGATCTTCAAGTGAATCAAGTCAAGATCAAAATCAATAATTGACAAAGATTGAATGGACTTTTGTAAACCTAATTCATTCCTCGGTATATAGGGAACATTTGCAGACAAAAATCACAAGGTTTTGGAGGCGTGAGAAAGCAGAACAAACTTGGAAAAAACACAAAAAAGTGCTGAGTTGATTTCATAGTTCCAGGCGATTACAAGGCTTCCTGGCCATCTCATTCACTTCCTGGGAGTGCAAGCAAGTTGTACCAATCGAAAACAAGCGCGCTAGTGCCCATAATTCATCGCCACGACTCCCATGGTTTGCCCATATTTCCAAAACTGAATCTTGTTATTCTTACACATTCATCATGTTTTAATAGTATATTCTTGTTCCTTAACACATTTGCAAGCTATCTATATCATTTAACTGCATTTTTGTGGACTATATCAGAATTCACCATTGCTAGGTTTTGATGGCTCGTTTTAGGATCTTTTGGTACAGGTAAAATCGGCCCTCAAGAAGGGCACCATCGTGCTCAGCAGGCCAAGACGAGTTAATTCATGGCCTTAGATTTTATTTATCTTGCTTGTGTTTGATTTTGAGAATTACAAGGTTTATAGTGACGGACGTTGTCCGCAGGTAAAGGTCTTCAAACCTTTTAGCCACGGAGAGAGGACATGGATGATGGCATGGCATCACCCTACTCGTCCATTTGAATTTCTGCGCGAATTTTTCTTTATTTCGTTTGTTTTTAATATAATGATTATTGTTTGTTTTGTATACAAGAAACGTGTCTAACGCAGTTGGTAGCAGGGTGATTGGAAAAGGCTTCAGGACCTGGGTTCGAATCCCAGGTCCCCCCATTATTTCACATATTTTTTCTTTCCATAATCAAGCGCGTGCATAGGTGGGATGACCACCATGGTCCATCATCATCCAACCAGCCAGGTGTCCAGGAGGCCAGATCTGATGACTATCATGTGGTGACCACCAACAACCACAGTCAACGCATAGCATGGGAACCTGGGAGTCAACATGGGTCACTTTCTTTTGGGCCCAGATTTGCTATTCACGCCCCCCCCCCCCAATTACTGATTTCAGGCCCAATTCTTCATTCTTTCTTTCATTTTTTTTCTTTATTAATTTATTTAATTATTTTTACTAACATTAAAATTAATTCCTTTTATCAAAAAATCATAAAAATAATATTTTCATCCAATTAGATTTAGGATTTATTTTTTATACAAAAATTAATTAAACTAGTTTATTTAATCTTAGGGTAATTTTAATTATTTTGTAAATAAATTAAAATTAATTAAAATAATTAGGGTTTTTGTTTCTAACTTAATTCTATTTTCTTTTTCTTAAAAATAACCAAAAATACGCCATGTAAATTATTTTCTTTAATTAATTTTATTATTAATTTTGTATTTAATTTAAAAACCTTATTCTTTTTCTTAAAAATAATCAAAAACAACAAAAATAATTTTTCTTTCAATTAGGTTAGGCGGGGTCAAAACCTTAATTTCTTATCGTTCTTAATTTCATCGCGCGCGCTTTATTTTGCCATATTAATGTAATTGCTCACAAGTTGTAATAGATTAATTCGGATTTTTCTCCTTTTCATTTATCGTTTTGACGGGTTGTTTTTGGCTATGTAATTAATACCCGAAGCCTTGTAATAGCGTAGCTTTACTTTCCGCACTTTAAATTCCGCAAAATATTAAATTGTTAGATGTATGATATTAGGGATGCATGACAAGAATGTATGTAAAATTTAAAACAGTTAGCAAACCCTAAATGTGCAAAAATAATAACTTGAAATTGAATCACTCGTACATGCACACTCCTAGGGTACACTCCCACTTCGGTTGCCTTCGGTAAACGGTCATTAAGTATAGGATATTTTAGTGGTCGCTCTCTTGTCTAAATAAAGATCAAAGTCTCGTTCGGAAAAGTTGCCTCGGAATGGTTGCCTCGGATACTGTTGCCTCGAATATTGATCTTAAGACATTAGAGTTATTACTAAGATGTTCTAACATTGCTTTAGTGATCGTACGTCCCTTTCGAATTGACCCTTAAAACTCCAACGACGGAGCTACCTACTCACTAATAGTGAGATAACGCTGTCTAAAGGAAACGAACATAGAACAATTCTTTTTTCGAGTAGGTAGATTAGATCTTAAGTACTTACTCAAACAAACAAACTTTTTCCACACTTACACTCTTTTCAAACAAGTTTTCAAAAACACTTCGTAACACTCTTGAAGACAGAAGTAAGGGTTAAATCGAAGTAGAATAAAAACTTTTAAAATCAAACACACACAAGCAAATTTAAAAATGATGAGCAAGTACCTAAGATCCCATGGAAAACCACGGATAGAAAGGGTGCTAATACCTTCCCTTTCTATAATATGCCCCCCGTACTCAACATCTCGAAAAAAGGAATTTTTCTATGCTTTTTTCCTTTCCAGTTGGATAAAATAAAAGTCGGTGGCGACTCTTGCTTACCGCGACATTTTGCAAACACAAACGCAAAACGCAAACTAGCATTCCTAAAACAGTTACGGTTCTGGCCACCGTATCACAATGAGTTTTGTTGAGATGCCTCTAATTATTGGCAGATATTAAGTTGTGGGCTTATGGACAATGTCTAATTGCATTGAGTTGTTGTTGAATTATTTTCGTTGTTGTTACTATATTCATATTGTTGTCACATACATAGCATATCAAATTGGGAGCTCATGCTCGGTAAGTTGGCCTGGATTAGAAAATATAAAGTTGAAGGCTTATGGCATGTTGATGCCTCTATTAACTGGAAGATTATTAAGTTGAGAGTTCTGCTCTGTTGGTACCACATGCATATGCATAAAAACAAGTCGCATTTCATGTTGTATCCTGAGTTGTGTGTGGGTGAATTGGTTATGTTAAATGTTGTTAAAGAGTTGCGAATTGGTGATTTTGTATGAACTAATCCTAATATATTATTTATCATGCGTTCTATTATATTGTTGATATCTCACCCCTTCTGTTTAAATGTTACCCCTATGTTGGTAACGTGCAGGTAACCCAGAGTGAAGGTTGTTGACCTTCAGTAGTTCGAGTCGGTGTCGTCGCTCTGATAGTAGTACTCGGGGGGATGAACGCTTGTTGCTTTATTTTGTGATTACTTCCATTGCTGAATCTTAAATTGATTTACTAAGTACTTTGTTATTTTTAAAGTTGTTTCAGTTGGACAAAAGATGTTATGTCATTTGAATTAAAAAGTTGTGATTCCGCTGCTTAATCTTAAAAGTTGTTTTATTATAAAGGTTAGATTATGTGGTTAACGGTTCATCTGAGTTTAAGTGTTATGTATCTGTTTTAAATGCGATTAACTGAAGGTGTTTTTAAGTAGTAAGTGTAGCATTCTATTTGTACGTCGAAATTTTGTAACTCTGTTTTAATATTATCCACCAAGTAGAAATGGGGTGTTACATTAATGTTATCAGAGCAAGTTGGCCCGTCCGACCAAGTTGTCGAGTCGTAGTTTTATCTAACAATCGAGTATTGTTAACTTGATTTCTAACCATTGTTTATGTTGTAGTGATAAGTTGAGATGGATGGAAGGAATAACGCTGCAATTGATGTTGCTTTGGAAGAAATGGCTCAGGCTATGGAGAATCAACCGAATGATGACGAGAATACTGGATCTTGTAGTTTGGCAACTTTCTAGAGGGAGAATCCTCCTGCCTTCAAGGGTAAGTATGATCCTGATGGAGCGTTAAATTGGTTGAAGGAGATTGAGAGAATCTTCCGTGTGATGGACTGCACTCCAACGCAGAAGTTTTGATATGGTACTCATATGCTATCAGTTGAGGCTGATGACTGGTGGCTAGACACTCTTCCGAGGTTGGAAGCCGCAGGTGAAAATTTCACTTGGGTTGTGTTCCGTAGGGGATTTCTGAGGAATTATTTCCCTGAAGGCGTTCGTGGTAAGAAGGAAATTGAGTTTCTTGAGCTGAAGCAAGGGAATATGTCGGTTATAGAATATGCTACAAAGTTTGTTAAGTTGACTAAGTTTTACCCGTACTACAACGAGGAAAGTGATGAGTTGTCAAAGTACATCAAGTTTGAGAATGGGTTGCACCCAGAGATCAAGAAGGCAGTTGAAATATCACTCTTTAATCTCACTCTTACCATGCCTTGCAATTTCTAGCTATTTTATGCACATTTTATTTTATTTTATTCAAATAAATATAAAATAAAATGCATAAAATAATGGATATTTGTTTTGGGCATATGGGCTAACATTTTGGATCAGTTTTAAGCCCACAAATTCGTGCCAATATGTCCAGGTTCATCTAAGTTTGAAAATGGCATGAAATATCCATTTTTGGCATTTTTTCAAATTTATGATCATGGTTTAAAAACAATGGTTATGGCTTGGATTCTTGCCATGTTTCCTTCTCCCCTCCCTCTCTATATATATCATCTCCCTGCAAGCCAAACTCACACATACACACTACCTAGAAGAACCACAAAAATTGCAAATAAAATCCAACAAAGTTATGAAACTCAAACAGCCAATTCCTGCCCTCCTCAATCCTAACCAAGGATTCAAACATTTCCCTGAGTCTTCTAGAAACTCAACCCAACCCTCTAGGACACGGTTCCACGCCCAGATCAAACAGATAATCACCATTTCGTTTTGGTATTTTTGATAATCTCAAACTCTCTCTACATGTAATATAAATTGATTCTCTTCACATATTCATGTTATTATAGTTGTTTGTTGATGTTATAACGTATTTCATGTGAGCTATAGTTCCAGGATCATAGGTCACCATTGTTAAGGCATTCAGATTTTCTAACTTCGAATCTCATGATTGAGGAACTTTCAGGCCAAGATAACCCCATATTTGGATTCAGGGGAAGATTTTAAGGGGGGTAGGTTAGGTTTTAAATCGTGAAGCATGTTATTTTTGCAGGTTCCGATTTGCTCCCACCGGAGAAGTCAACTAGAGAGTTGACTCTGGTGCCCAGACGTCGCCTCCCTATAGGCCCATTTGAATCCCCATGTTATTATTGAAGGTTTTTCTATGTTGGCACTTCCATTAACTAAGTTGACTTGTAAAGTTAGAGATTTTGTGTGGGACGTTCAATGTGAAGAAAGTTTTACGAAATTGAAGAAGAGATTGATGTCGGCTCCCATTTCGAAATTACCTAATTCAGGAGAACCTTTTGTTGTTTATTGTGATGCTTCTAAATTGGGTTTATTAGGTGTACTTCTGCAGAACAACAAGGTAGTTGCTTATGCGTCAATGCAGTTGAGAAATCATGAGAAGAACTATCCTACGCATGATTTAGAACTTGTTGTAGTTGTTTTTATGTTGAAGATTTAGAGGCATTATCTTTATGGTTCTAGATTAGAAGTATTTAGTGACCATAAGAGTCTAAAATATCTATTTGATTATAAAGAATTGAACATGAGACAACGAAGATGGTTGGAGTTGTTAAAGGATTACGATTTTGGTTTGAATTATCATCCATGTAAAGCGAATGTCGTGGCTGATGCTTTAAGTCGAAAGACTTTACATATGTCGGAAATGATGGTTAAAGAATTGGAATTAATCGAACAGTTCAGAGATATGAGCTTAGTTTGCAAGGTGACACCACATAGTGTTATATTGGGAATGTTGAAGATTAATAATGATTTTCTGGATAGTATCAGAGAAGCTCAAAAGTTAGATGTGAAGTTGGTAGATTTAATGGTTGGAATCGATCAATCCGAGAATAAAGATTTTAAGTTAGATGCGCAAGGTGTGTTAAGATTCCATAATAAAATTTGTATTCTTTATGAGGCAGAGATGAAGAAAGTGATTCTCGAGGAAAGTCATAGAAGCAAGTTAAGTATTCATCCGGGAGCTACAAAAATGTATCAAGATTTGAAGAATTTGTTTTGGTGGCCTGGAATGAAGAATGATGTGGCTAAGTTTATGTATGCATGTTTAACTTGTCAGAAGTTGAAAGTTGAACATCAGAAGCCTGCAGGGTTAGCAACCGTTAGAAGTTCTAGACTGGAAATGGGATAGAATTTCGATGGACTTTGCGATGGGGTTACCTAATACTTCAAGAGGGTATGATACGATTTGGTTAATTGTTGATAGGCTTATGAAATCAGCTCATTTTATTTCTATTAACATCAATTTTCCAATGTCGAAGCTGGCAGAGATCTATACTAGTGTAATTGTAAAGTTGCACGGTGTTCCTTTGTGTATTGTGTCAGATAGAGATCCAAGGTTTACTTTTGTTTTTGGAAGAGTTTTCAAGAGGCGTTGGGTTCTAAGTTGAGGTTGAGTTCAACGAATCACCCTTAGATGGATGGTCAGACGGAGATGACTATTCAGTCGTTGGAAGATTTATTGAGAGCATGTGTTCTTGAGCAGGGAGGTTCGTGGGATACTTATATTCCGTTAATAGAGTTCACTTATAATAACAGTTACCATTATAGTATTGGAATTACACCTTTAAAAGCGTTGTAAGGTCGAATATGTAGAACTTCTCTATGTTGGCATGAATATGGGGAAAGTGTAGTACTTGGACCTGAACTTGTTCGAGAAACTACCAAGAAGGTGAAGTTAATTCGAGAAAAGTTGAAAGCTTCCCAAAGTAGACAGAAGAGTTATCATGACAAGTGAAGGAAAGATTTAGAATTTCAAGTGGGTAACCATGTGTTTTTGAGAGTTACACCTGTGACCGGTGTTGGGAGAGCATTGAAGTCTAAGAAGCTCACTCCTTGTTTTATTGGTATGTATCAGATCTCGGACAGAGTTAGGAATTTTTCTTATAGAGTGGCTTTACCGCCTAACCTTTCAAATTTGCAAGATGTGTTCCATGTGTCACAACTCTAGAAGTATATTTCAGATCCATCTCATGAGATTCATATGGATGATGTGCAAGTACAGGATAATCTTACTATGGAGATGATGCCTGTATGAATCGCAGATCATGAAATGAAGACTCTAAGAGGCAAGGAGATTTATTTAGTGAAAGTAGTCTGGTTAGGAGCTGCCAAAGAAAGCATGACGTGGGAGTTGGAGAGCAAGGTGCGGGAATCCTATCCCGAGTTGTTTGAACAAGGTAAATTTTTTAGGACGAAAATATTCTAAGTGGGGAAGAGTTGTAACGCCCGTTAATTTAATTAATTATTTAATTAAATATTTTCGAATTATTCATTGAAGTTGTGAGATGTTGTGAATTGTTGGCATAAGTTTCTAGATTATTACTAGTCAATTAATTAGTTGATTAATAATAGTAATAATACTAGAATTAGTAGAATAATAGAATAATTATGTTGGGTCTATTTTTAATGGTTGGAAGTAGAAATACGAGGGGTGTGTTGTTAAGTCCACTAAGAATAATATTGTGAGGTTCTATTTAAATAAAGAATAGGGTTAATTGAGAAGTTGTTGGAAAATTGGTCGTGAGAAGTTGCAGATAAGAGGAATAAGGAGAAGAGGCAAAGCAAGGTTCTGGCCGGAGAGTTTTAGAGAGACCTTCAATCCAAGGTAAGGGTGGAGTTATGACTTTATAATGGGGCTTATGATGAATATTGTGTAGGGATTGGTCGTGGGTATAGCTGTTGTGCGTTGATTTTATGGGCCTGTTCTTGAAATTGCCTGTTTTCATGTTGTGGTAGTTTAGGAATTTCTTCATAACTGTCTTGTACAATAGATGAATCTGTTAGTAGGAGATATAGTTGCCCCATTTCCATGTTATTCCATACTATTGGCCGAAAAATTAATGGTCGAAGATAATACTGTAAGGCTGGGTTAACGTTCGCCACAGACTGGATGAAGTCTGTGCAAAAATGTGAAGACGCACTGTGCCGAGGAGCACAGGTATTTGCGTCGAGCGGCATAAGGCTACAAGGTGTATCGAGGAGCACAGGTGCTAGGTGTCGAGTGGCACAAGGATGCAAGGTGTGCCCAGGAGAACAGGTACTTGTGTCGAGCGACACAAGGCTGCATGATGTGCCGAGAAGTATGGTGTGTATCAGTCGGTACAGAGGCATGAGGGGAAGGTGCCGAACGGCATGGCCACTGTGTCGAGGGGTACACATCATTATTAATTTCTCTTCTGTTGTTCCTGTGCATGTTGAAGGGCACATATTCCTTTCTCATCCCTTAACGCTCATGTGCATGCTAATTAGTTATTTAATTTAGTTTAACAATCTCAGTATAATAATTAGAATTCTTAAGGTATTCTATCCCTAAATGAATAATGAATTCTAGTAAATATAAGTTAGTATCAAGAAAGATAATATAATTAAATAACTGGCTAACAGTAAACTGTATGAAATTAGCGATAGTAGTACAGAACCGAAAACATTAGTATTTTAGCAGAAAACTACTTAGCTGGATATAGTCGAATTGCCCGAATAATTACGCAGAACGTCATAGTATATTTTGGTTGATACAGTGTATTGTATACTTTATTGTAATTTGAGAATTTGCAGGTGATGATGAGTTTTGTTGAGATGCCTTTAATTATTGGCAGATATTAAGTTATAGGCTTATGGCCAATGTCGAATTGCATTGAGTTGTTGTTGAATTATTGTTGTTGTTGTTACTACATTCATACTGTTGTCACATACATAACATATCAAGTTGGAAGCTCGTGCTCGGTAAGTTGGCTTGGATTGGAAAATATAAAGTTGAAGGCTTATGCCTTGTTGACGCCTCTATTAACTGACAGATTATTAAGTTGAGAGTTCTGCTCTGTTGGTACCACTTGCATGTGCATAAAAAATAAGACGCATTTCATGTTGCATCCTGAGTTGTGTGTGGGTGAATTGATTATGTTAAATGTTATTAAAGATTTGTGAAGTGTTGATTTTATATGAACTGATCCTAATATATTATTTATCATGAATTCTATTATATTGTTCGATATCTCACCCCTTATGTTTGAATGTTACCCCTACGTTGGTAACGTGCAGGTAACCCATAGTGAAGGATGTTGACCTTCAGTAGTTTGAGTCGGTGTCATTGCTCTGATACGTAGCACTCAAGGGGATGAATGCTTATTGCTTTATTTTGTGATTACTTCCGTTGATGAATCTTAAATTGATTTACTAAGTACTTTGTTGTTTTTGAAGTTGTTTCAGTTGGAAAAAAGATGTTATGTCATTTGAATTGAAAATTATGATTCCGCTGCTTAATCATAAAAGTTGTTTTATTATAAAGATTAGATTATGTGGTTAACGATTCATCCGAGTTTAAGTGTTATGTATTTGTTTTACATGCGATTAACTAAAGGTGTTTTTATGTAGTAAGTGTAGCATCCTATTTATATGCCGAAATTTTGTAACTCTAATTTAATATTATCCGCCGGGTATAAATGAGGTGTTACACACTAGGATGCTAGGCGTGTCCTTGAGAGGGACATTTTTTTACAGTTGAAAAATATGACCGAGGTAAAATGTTATTTAATTTTGATTAAAAAAACGTGCCACATTTTAAAATTATAACTAAATGAATACATTTTATCACAATAGACAATACAACTATATCTAAGTGAAGTTATGTTACAAAATTTAAGTTTATAATATTGTATATGTTAGTTGAAAATCCATAATTCAAGTGCTGTAACCGATTAAGACGGGGTGGTAATTGATTACAGTTGGGAAATGAGCACTTCTACAGGTTGAAAAATATGATTTTACATTGTGATAATCGGTTACGCAAATGAGTTAATAGGTTACACTTGTTTTGATTTTATTTTTATTGTAGCTGTGGTAATCGGTTAACATGATGTGTTAACCAGTTACACATACAAAAATTGCTTTTTCTTGTTGTTTAGTGAGTTATTTTAGGTCCCGATCATTTTGTAACACTTGTATAAATGCATTGGAGACATCTCATATCAAAGTAATTCTAATTTTGGTTCTCACCCTAAATTACTCCCTCTCTCTCTCTCTCATTTTATAATTCTCTTCTTCTCTCATTATCTTCTTCTCCACAAGCATTAAACCTTCATTATTCACCAATTGTGTGATTGTATGTTCTAACATTTGGCATCAAGTGTCGGGTTCAGATCCATAATCCGTTGTGCAAAGATGAATACCGTCTCTGATGATAGAGTCCCTACAAACTCACCAACCCTTGAATCTAAGAATGACGACAAATTATGCAAGCAAATGAAGGTGTTGTTTGGCTACCAAGATGTTTTTGAAGTGGTCAAGAATGTAGTAACTCCTCTTGTGGAAGAGGCAATTGATGCACAAAAGATTGTGTTCAAGGAAGAAAGGAAGAAATATTACTAGACATTGTTTTTTATTCATTCTTGTGTGGCTGGTGACAACTTTGAGAAAGTTGGCGATTGTGAATCGGCAAAACAAGTGTGGGAGATCTTGGAAAAGGCATATGCAGGGGCTAATAAGGCAAAGATTATGAGGTTACAAACTCACAAACGGAAATTTGAATTAATTTAAATGGAAGATAAGGAGGCAATAAATGATTACTTAATGCAAATTGCATGGTTGGTGAACCAAATTATGTCTTGCGGAGAGGCTGTTTTGGAGCAGAATGTTGTGTCGAAAATATTACATTCTTTGACACCAAGATTTGACAATATTGTAATGGCGATTGAATATTTGAAATATCTTCCTACATTGAGCAAGGAAGAGCTTCAAATCTCTCTTGAGAATCATGAGTAAAGGATGGATGAGAGGAGTAACGACGAGGCAAAGGCGAATATTGCTTTGTAAGCACAGTTCAATGCGAAGAGCAAGAAGTCGAAAGGAAAATGGCCCATGAAGAGTAAAGGGAATTTTCAAAATTTTGGTGGAAAAGATTCACAAAATTCGAAGAGTTCTACAAGCCTAAGGGGTGAAAGCAGATGCAAAAATGGTGGTCAAGGAAACATTATCAAGAAGTTTGACAAGAGTAAAACACAATGGTTTAATTGTCAAAACTTGGTCATTTTGCCAGAGATTGCAATGCAAAACAGAGGGAATCTCAGGGAAATGAGGCTAAGGTTGCTAGAAAAGAGGTAGATGAGGAGAACACACTCTTAGTGATGATCATGTAAGAAGAATGCAACAACAACAGGCTATCGGGCAGCAATAACAGCAGTTCCAGGAACGCTGCAAAAATGTTTGATGAAGAAAACATTATGGTGGCTGTGAGAGAAAGAGTCAAATGCAACAAAGAATGGCATTTGGATTCTGGTTGTTCTACGCATATAAAGGGTAGGAAGGATTGGTTTGTCAAAATCAATCAAGCAACAAAGAATAAAGTGAAATTCGCGGATGACACCACTTTAGCGACCGACGGGGTCGGTGGTGTTTTGATCATGAGAAGGGACGGTGGGTATTCCTTGATCAAATATGTGTTGTACATTCCTGGAATCAAATGTAACCTTCTAAATATTGACTAATTTCTTGAGAAGGGTTACAAGATTCACATGGTAGACAAGACTTTACGTGTCATAGATGCAAACAAGGTTTTAGTCATTAAAGCTCCTATGGCTGCCAATAGGACTTTCAATATTGAGTTAAAAGTGATGGAGCTTAACTATGTTGCTACAATGTCAAGTCGAGATGAGTGGTCGTGGCACTACCGTTTTGGGCATCTAAATTTTAGAGATCTCAATGCATGGCAAAGGAACGATATGGTGACCGGGTTACCATCCATCAACATTTCAACTGAGATTTGTGAAGAGTGTGTGAAAGGAAAGAAACACAAGAGTAAATTCAGCAAGGATGTAGGTTATAGAATCAAACATCACCTTGATGTGGTGTATTCTGATGTATGTGGGCCGATGCAAGTTGATTTGTGTGGTGGAAATATGTACTTTGTCACTTTTATCGATGATTTTTAGTAAAAAAAACTATGGACATACCTAATCAAGAGAAACGATGATGTATTTGAAGTATTTAAGAAGTTCAAGTCCATGGTTGAGCGGTAAAGCAGTAACAAGCTTAAAGTTCTCAAAGCGGATGGTGAAGGAGATTGTGTCTCAAATGACTTTGAGAAGTATTGTGATGAAAAGGGGGATAGTGCATGAGGTAGTACCACCCTATACACTGTAACAAAATAGTATTATCGAGAGGAAGAATCGATCGATTATGAACATGGTGAGAAGCATGTTAAAATAGAAGAACTTTTCGAAAGAATTGTGCGAAGAAGAGGTTTCCACATATGCCCATTTGTTGAATAGGTGTCTTAGAAAGAAGCTTGAGAAGATAAATTCAGAAGAGGCATGGTCTGAACTCAAGTCGAATCTAAACCATTTAAGAGTTTTTGGTTCTGTAGCATACCGACGTGTTCCGAGCCAACTCAGAAAGAAGTTGGATGACAAAGGGGAGATGATGATACTTGTTGGGTATCACCCTACTGGAGTTGTTTGATGTTGAAAATAAGAGAATCATGACCAGTCGGGATGTCGCAATTAACAAAATGAAGCATGTGGAACAATTTGTAACCGGTTAAATGCAAACATTATTCGGTTACATGCATGCATTAATCGGTTACAGGAAAGCAGTAACCGCTTTCACGCACCATTATTTGGATTCTGGGGAATCTGAAGTTGTTGTACAACCGCGCGTCGAAGCCAAAATGGAGGAAAATGTTAGACGACCAACTAGGCAAAGATGTTTTCCTCAAACACTCTAAGATAGTGAGATATTCTAGAATAATGAGATCAATGATGATAATGATTTCGTCCATTTTGCACTTATGGCCGAATTTGACACCGTTAACACGGAAGTGGCCTTGAGTGATCCAAAGTGGATTTGTGCAATGAAAGAGGAGCTGGAATCGAGTGAGAAAAATAGTACTTGGGAGTTGGTTGATCTATCGAAAGGTAAGAAGCCGATTGGTGTAAGATGGGTCTATAAGGTGAAGGAAAATCCCAAAAATAAAATAATTAAGCATAAGGCTCGATTAGTTGCGAATGGATTTTTCAAAGAGAATGCATAGAATTTGATATGGTATTTGCACCAACGGGAAGAGTATTTCTAAATTCAAGAGTGAGCTTATAAAAGAATTTGAGATGAGCGACCTAGGTATTATGACATACTTCATTTGCATATCGCTCCATAAGGCAAAAAGGGGACCACTTATGCATCAAAGGAGATATACCCTGGAGATATTGAACAGGTGTGATATAGAGCATTGCAATACTGCCATTACACCAGTTGGGGCAAGGTTGCAGTTGTCCAAGAGTGAAGAGGAGAAAAATGTTGATCTTATTCAATATAGAAGGTTGATTGGATCATTACGTTACTTGTATAATACACGGCCAAATTTGGTATTTAGTGTCGGTATTGCGAGTAGATTCATGGAGAGACCGAAGGTGTCTCACTTGGAAGCAGTCAAGATAATCCTAAGATACACCAAAGGGTATATTGACTACGAAATTCTCTTTTCTGCAACGGATACGGCCAGAAAATGAAATTTGCCTGATTTTACCGATTTCAATTGGTGCAAAGATAAAGATGATCGTAAGTCTACAATTGGATACATCTTTATATTTGGTGGAGCGTCATTCTCATGATACTTGAAGAAGGAACCAATAGTTACACTCTCATCTTGTGAGGCCGAATATATTGCCGCTTCGTTATGTGTGTGCCAAGTCGTATGACTAATGAATATATTGGAAGAATTGGACAATAATGAGGGTGAGGTTGTCACACCCTTGGTTGATAATGTTTCATCCATTATTCTTGCTAAGAATCTAATTGCACATGGGTGGAGCAAGCACATTAAGATGAAGTTTCACTACTTGAGGGAGCTTGTGAGTGAAGGCAAGTTAAGATTGAGATATTCTAGAAGTGAAGACTAAGTTACTGATTTGTTGACTAAGAGAGTCACAAATGATGTGTTCAAGAGGTTGAAGATGAACATGGACATGGAAGATTTGGAGCACTTGAATTAAAGGGGTGTGTTAGTTGAAAAATCTATAATTCAAGTGTTGTAGCCAGTTAACTTAGAATGATAATCGATTACAACTGGGAAATACGCACTTATGCAGGTTGAACAAGTCTTTTTTTTATGTTGTAACCGGTTACGCAAACGCGTTAATCAGTTATACCTTTTTTGATTTTGTTTTTGTTGTAGCAGTGGTAACCAGTTAACATGATGTGTTAACCGGTTACGCAAATAAAAAAATATGTTTTTTTTTGTTTAATAAATTATTTTAAGTCTCAATCATTTTATAACACTTGTATAAATATTTTGAAAGTATCTCATCTCAAAATAATTCTAATTTTGATTCTCATATACATATTATACCTCTTCACATTTATCTTTACTCTTAGAGCTTCATGATACTAAATTGAAAGCTAGCAACGTGAATTGTCAAAATTAGATAGGCAGACAAAATCCTTTTTTTTTAGGAATAAATAGTTTGCATGGACAGATAGGCAAATAAAACAAAAAGAAAAATGGTTGGAATTGAAGCCTCCTCCCATACAAACACATGTTGTGTGTAATGCAAATCACCAATGTTATTTCTATACCAACGACCCTAATTAATTCAAAAGCCGTTCCTTTTGTTTGGTCCCCACCCCCACTCTTCACTTTATGCAATACGCATCGATCCTTGTTTGTAAAGTTTCTACTTATAATAAAGAAATTTATTCCATAATAACCATTCATGTGCTAATTATATTTCTCCACTCTCCTTCTTCTCATATTTTTCATTCCATCACCACTTTATCACACAATTTTATAAATAGCTCGCCAATTAAATCCTTTACGTGATACTCTTTTGTAAGATGCTGTCATGCACACACACTGTTTATATGTCCTCAAAATGAATCTTAATTTTAATTTGCCTAGAACTTTTCCATGCTGGGTCCTACATTAGCTGGATTCACATAAAAACATTATAATCTCCCATTCTTCCCCCATATATATGTAACGTTGATACAAGTGTATAATGCAATAAAATAATTCATTTGTTAAACGATATTTCACCTTACTCTTCACACCTCTACCATTATATATATCCTATTATATCCAAGCTAGCTAGTTAGCAAGTTCGCAAAAACACAAACACAAACACAAACACATATTCTTTTCTTCTTAGTGTTTGTTTTGTGTATACATAATTTGATGTCTGGGGTTTGGGTATTTAAGAACGGGGTGGTGAGGCTAGTAGAGAACCCTGGAGGTGAGGGGGGTGAGAATAGTGGAAGGAGAAAAGTGCTTGTTCACACCCCAACCAATGAAGTTATCACTTCCTATTCTATGCTGGAACGAAAGCTATCCTCTCTTGGTTGGGAACGCTACTATGATGACCCTGATCATCTGCTTCAATTCCATAAACGCTCCACTGTGTACCTCATTTCTCTTCCAAAGGATTTCAACAAGCTCAAGCCCATGCACATGTATGACATTGTCGTCAAGAACAAGAACTATTTCCATGTTAGGGACATGTAGATGTTGAATCAGATATATGTAGGTAATAATAAGGTAGGGTTTGGTTCGTGTGGTTGGTTGGTGAGGATATTGGTTTCTCTTACGTACGTGTGTGCTGTGCTGCTGTAAAATTTTAGTCTCTCTGTAATCAAAATTGGGTTTTTTATTTTATTTTATATTTGTATGCAAATATTTGTATGTTTTGATTTTCATTAATATCGTATTTAAACATGTGTATTATTATTATTATAAATTGTTAATAAATTTAATATTACTTTCGTTCTAAATATAGGGCTCTTTCATAACATCAGAGGAATTAAAAAAAGATTTTAATAACATTAAATTTATTTATAAATTGATATTATTTTACTCATTTGTTATTTAAGAGAGAAAGTTAGTTTATATTTCTGATATTATATAGTTGATTGAAAAAAATGATAAAAATAAATAAATAGAGATAGGCTAGAAAAGAGACACTTGATAAAGAAATACTTAATACAATTGAAATCCATAGAGAATCATATAAAAAGAGATAAAAATTTCAAAAGATATTATATTTATAGACGGGTGTATAATTATACTCCCGTTCTTGATTATAGGCTTCGTAGGCTTTAGCCGGTTGTTTTGAGGGTTGTCCAGTAGTTTACATGCATAAAACTATCTATTTACAAACTCTTAAATGTTTAAATGAGATATAATAAGAAATGTTATTCGGTTTATCTCTTTACAAAACTGATTAATAAGATGAAAATTGTCTCCATTTATAACGATGTATTCATGTTAAACTCTTAGCATGTCTCTTTACTTCTAGAACTGAATATTTTGAGCATATAGAAATAAATAGTGGATGTCCTCATGGACAATTTACTAGCAAGTGTGTTGGGTTTGGGCTTCCTTCCTATGTGGAGAAAGACCCAAATAAGAATAGTTCATTTGTCTCACTTATATAAGTGGAGGATATCGATTTAGAGTTAAGAGGGTAGAGAAAAACAAGGATTAAAAAAGAGAGAAAAGAGGAGAGAAACTCATTCCCATTTTTCTGCATCAATCTCACTAAAACGACGATCTCTAATTCGTTCACCATCAGATCAAACTGAAATTTGATGGGCTTATTTGTAATACATATATCTAACTTTTGACCGTAGGGATCTTCAAAACAAGGTCTGAATTGAGAGATATGGTTTTTCCAATGAAGCTGTAGATTTAGGAAAATTTTCAGCTTTTTGATTCTTATTTGTAAGTTAGTTTGCTTTGTGATATGCGATTGTTATCACTATTTTATGAATCACTTTAAGGCTCTCTTGTAACCTCAATTGATTATAGTGTAGCTATTTTCTTTGGTATGGACGACTCGTGGTTTTTACTCTCATATGAGGGGTTTTCCACTTTAAAAATATCGGTGTTCTTTTGTGCCTTTATTGTTCAGTTGTCGTCTTATATTTGTTATTGATCCTCAAGGTTCCTACAAGCTTGGAAAACATTATATCCGTTGCGTATTTTTTTGTTATTTTATCCTAATTTTCCATCAGAGTGGCATCAGAGCTCTTGATGGTATTATTGAATGGTTCTAACTACCATTTATGGAAGGGCAAGATGAAAGACTTACTATTTGTGAAGAAATTTCATTTACCGCTTTTTACTTACGTAAAGTCAGATTCTGTGTCTGATGAAGAATGAGAGTTTGAACATCAACAGGTATGTAGTTTTATTCGATAATATGTAGAAGATAATATTTATAATCATATTACTAATGAGACACATGTAAAAAATTTGTGGGAGAAGATAAAGTCCTTGTATGCCTCTGAATCAGAGAATGATAAATTATTCTTGTTGAATAACTTCATAAGTTTGAAGTATAAGGAGAAGACTTCTATTTCAGATCACTTGAGTGAATTTCAAGGGCTCCTTGATCAGATGTCAGGAATGGATATTAAATTTGATGATGAACTTTTGGGACTATTTCGATTGCTATATTTACCAGAGTCTTAGGAGACGTTTCAGGTTTCTATTACAAGTTCTACTCCTAAAGGTGTTGTTTCTTTAGAAACGGCTAAAGGTGGTATTCTTAATGAGAAGATGAGAAGGAAGACGCAAGGTTCTTCATCTCAATTTGAGGTACTTGTCACTGAAAATATGATGAGAATTCATAAAAAGGAACTTAAGGGTGGTAGAGAGAATAGCAGAAGCAAGTCCAAGCCACGATACAAGAATCAGGAGTGTAATTATTGTCACAAAACAGGACACATACAAAAGTTTTGTTATCAGTAGAAAAGGGATAACAAAGGTAAGAAAAGTAAGTCTAAACAAAGAGATCATGAAGATCATGATCATGATCATGATCGTGTTACTACTGCTACTTGTAATGATCTTGTAATTTTACGTGATCATGAGTATGTTAGTCTCGTATTAGATGAGAGCATGTGGATAGTTGACAGTGGTGTTACATTGCATGTTACACCAAGGAAGAATTTCTTCACGTCTTATACTTCTGGTGATTTTGGAGTGTTGAAGATGGGTAATGATGGTGTATCTAAGGTAATTGGTGTTGGTGATGTTTTCTTGCAAACCAACATGGGAGTGCAATTTTTGCTTAGAGGTGTCAAACATGCTCCAGATATCTACTTTAATTTGATCTATATGCATATGTTTGATGATTGTGGTTATGACAATCACTTTGGTTATGAAAAGTGGAAACTCGACAAAGATAACTTGGTTGTGGCTAGAGAGGAAAAGCTTTCTAAATTGTATTGGACAAAAGCTTTGGTTGCTAGGGATAGTGTGAATGCTATCAACATGGAAACATTTTTGTGGCACCGAAGGCTTAGTCACATTAGTCAAAATGGGTTGAATTTTTTTTGCCAAAAAGGATGTTCTTCCTAGTTTAAAGAATGCATATTTGGAGAATTATTCTCATTGCATGGTTGGTAAATAGACTAGAGTATCTTTCAAGAGACATCCTCCCTCAAAGAAGTTAAAGTTGCTTTAATTAACACATTATGATGTTTGTGGGCTATTAAAGATAAAATCTTTTAGTGGTGCATTTTATTTTGTTACTTTTATTGATGATTGTTCCAGGAAACTATGGGTTTATGCCATGAAGACAAAAGGCCAAGTGTTGGAGAAGTTTAAAGAATTTCATGCTTCAGTAGAGAGGCAGACAGGTGAGAAGCTAAAATGTGTTTGTTCTGATAATGGTGGTGAGTATTATGGACCATTTAATGCCTATTGCAAGCAGCATAGTATTGCACATGAAAAGACTCCTCCTAAAACTCCTCAATTGAATGGTTTAGCAGAGAGGATGAGTCGAATACTAATTGAGAGAGTAAGGTGTATGCTCTCTGAAGCTAAGTTTCCAAATCATTATTGGGGTGAGGCACTTTACACAGTGATACATGTTCTTAATCTTCCTCCTACTGTTGCTATGAACAGTGAAGTTGCAGATGAAATTTGGTTTTGAAAGAATATCAAGTATGATCATTTTAGAGTCTTTGGTTGTAAGGCTTTTTTGCATATTCCAAAAGATGAAAGATCCAAGTTGGATGCAAATTCAAAACAATGTATCTTCATCGGCTATGGGCAAGATGAGTTTGGTTACAAGTTGTATGATCCTGTAGGAAAGAAGATTATATGAAGTCGCGATGTAGTATTCATGGAAGACCAAACTATTTAAGACATTGATAAGGTAGAGAAGATTATACCCAAGAAAAATATCATTTTGTCTAATGTTTATCTAGTTTGGTTACCTAATCATAATCTAGATGGTATTGGTGGTGATGATCAGACCGGTGAGTCATATGATTATGTTGATGACCAATAACTTGGAGATGAGGTGAATATTCTAACTAATAATGATGAAGAGGAGAATGATATGTCACAAGATGAGAATCTTGGTGAAGCTCCAGAATTATCTCAATCTCAACTTAGGAGGTCTATTAGACAGAGACAACCTTCTATAAGGTATAATTGTGATGAGTATATAACCTTGATTGATGAGGGTGAGCCTGAGTGTTTTCAACAAACCATGGAAAGTGATGAAAATCAAAAGTGGTTGGATGAAATGCATAAAAAGATGAAATCATTACATGATAATCACACTTATGATTTAGTGAAGTTGCCTAAAGGAAAAAGAGATTTGGAGAACAAGTGGATTTATAGAGTTAAACACGAGAGTAACTCTAAGTCTCCAAGATATAAAGCTAGATTACTGGTGAAAGGTTTCCGTCATAGAAATGGTGTTGATTTTAATGAGATTTTCTCACCTGTTATAAAGATGTCATCAATCAAAACCATGTTAATTTTAGCTGCTACTCTTGATTTAGAGGTTGAGCAAATGGATGTGAAAACGAATTTCCTTCATGGTGATTTGGAGGAAGATATTTACATGAAACAACCCGATGGTTTTCAAGTTAAATATAAATAAAATCATGTTTGTATATTGAGAAAGAGTATTTATGGGTTGAAGCAAGATCCAAGGAAATGGTACAAGAAGTTTGAGTTTGTTATGTGTGATCAATGATACAAGAAGACTACTTAAGATCATTGTGTCTTTGTTAGGAAATTTTCTAATGATGAATTCATTATCCTTTTATTATATCTTGATGATATGATTAGTGTAGGGAAAACTATTTCTAACATTAACAGGTTAAAGAAGTAGTTGGGAGAGTTATTTGCCCTGAAAGATGTGGGAGTTGTGGCTTGGCAGTCCAAATTGCAAAAGTATGTAGTATTATCTACTACAAAGGCTGAGTTTATTGCAATTACCAAAGCATGCAAATGGTTACTTTGGTTGAATAAATTTTTGCAGGAGATTGGTTTTGTTCGAGACAAATATGTGTTATTTGTTGATAGTCAAAGTGTTATTCATCTTGGTAAGAATTCAACTTTTTATAATAGGTCCAAACACATTGATGTGAGATATCATTGGATAAGTGACGTTTTGGATGCTAAATTGTTGGAGTTAGCTAAGGTTTATATAGATGATAATTGTTATGATATGATGACTGAATCATTACCAAGAGGGAAGTTTGAAGCTTGTTGTGATATCGCCAGTTTGGTGATTTCCTCCATATAGTTGTGAGGGGGAGATCTATTGGGTTTGGGCTCCCTTCCTATGTGGAGAAAGACCAAAATATGAATAGCCCATTTGTCTCACTTATATATGTGTAGAATGTCAATTTAGGGTTGAGAGAGTTAGAGAAAAATAAGGACTCAAAAAGAGAGAAAAGGGGAGAGAAACCCATTCCCATTTTTCTACATCAGTCTCACTAAAACAAATATTCCCGATTCGTTCACCATCAGATCGAGCTGAAATTTGGTGATATTGTTTGCAACACATATATTTAACTTTTGACCGTTGGGATCTTCAAAATAAGGTCTGAGTTGAGAGATATGGTCTTCACACTAAAGCTGCAGATGTGGGAAAATTATCAGCTTTTTGATTCTTATTTGTAAGTTAGTTTGCTTTGTGATTTGTGGTTGTTATCACTATTTTGTGAATCACTTTAAGACTCTCTTGTAACCTCAATTGATTATAGTGGAGATATTTTCTTTAGTTTGGACGACTCATGATTTTTACTCTCATATTGAGGGGTTTTCCACGTTAAAAATATCATTGTTCTTTTGTGCCTGTATTGTTCAGTTGTCGTTTTATATTTGTTGTTGATCCTCAAGGTTCCTACAAGTTTGGAAAATGTTATATCCGTTGCATATTTTTTTGTTATTTTATCTTAATTTCCCATCAAAGTGTACTAGTTTTGTTATCGAAGTAATAAAAATAAGTTAGTCTCCACAGATATTGCGAACTTAAAACTATTGAGAATGTAATTCCTTGTGTCGAAGCAGCATTTTGCTAGACACAAGGTGTGTCGAAATAAGCCTAGTATGTGTCGAAGTTGTAATCGAGATGTTAGGTGTCCAAGCAGGTTACTCACGCAGTAGTTCGACTTAGATCAAAAATAGGTATTTTGGGTTTTGGCTTAGGGAGAAAGCTAACCTAAAACTATAAATAGAGGGAGTAACCCCTATTTTTGTATTCATTGAGTATTCACAGAATTTGCAGTTTTAAGTGAATAAAGATTTTTCATATTTTGTGAGTAGAGAGTTACTCTGCAGAAAATAATCTTCTTTTTCCCCTTATTTTCATAAACCCTAATTTTCTTTCTTCCTCAATTTTCTTTCTTTTCATTGACATTGTGTAGTGATAAATATCTCGTTCATTAAGATTGATTGAAATCCATCATAGGTTTTGGTGGATTTCCAACATCTGATATCTAGAGCTCCGGTTGAGCAATTCAAGGGAAGAAAATCACGATGGCGGTGAATAATCTGAATGGGCATTTTCTAGCAAGTCTTCCAATTCTAAAAGTTGATAACTATGAGAATTGGTGCAAGCAGATTAAGGTTGTGTTCTGTTGTCAAGATCTTTGGGATCTTGTGAAAGAAGAGTTAGAACCGCTTAAAGAAAATTAAACTGAAGAAGAAGAGGTTACACACAAAGAATTGAAGAAGAATAATTATAAAGCTCCCTTTATAATTCATCAATGTCTGAGTACAAATAATTTCTAAAAGGTTAGTAATATAGAATTTACAAAAGAAGCTTGGGAAATTCTGGAAAAGTCTTTTGGAGATGCATAAAAGGTGAAAGAGGTGAGGTTACAAACTCACAAAAGAACATATGAATTGCTTCAGATGGAAGAAAGTGAAAACATAACAGATTTCTTCACTAGGATTACGAAACTAGTGAATCAAATCAAAGTATGTGGAGAAATGTTAATAACAAGAGCTGTTGTTTCATAGATCTTGAGATCTTTGGCTCCAAAGTTCGACCATGTGGTAGTCTCCATAGAAGATTCAAAGAACTTATTGATATTGAAAAAAGAAGAGCTTCAAGGGACGCTTGAATATCATGAACAAAGAATGGCTAAAAGAGTTGCAGACAAGTCGAAGAGTGATATGGCTTTGCAGGCGCAATCATCAAGAGAAAAGAAAGGCAAAGGAAAGTGGTTCCACAACAAAGGTATAGGAAGATACAACAATTCGACTGGTAGAGGAGACCGGCAGGAAGGAATTGTGACGAATCAAAGAAGACCCTCACACCAAGGCATCCAAAGAGGTGGTGCTAGAGGTATAGGAAGATGTGATGGTCAAAAACTTGACAAGAGTCACATTCAGTATTTTATTTGTCAGAAGTATGGTCACTATTCTAGTGATTATCTAGAAAAATGAAGAAAAAAAATCAAGAAAGTGTTGCAAAGTTTGCAAAGTATGAAGAAGAAGAGATGATGATGATGATGGTCATAACAAGATATGAAGAGAAATTGAAGGACCAATGGTACTTGGATTCAGGATGCTCATCACACATGTCTAGAAGGAAAGATTGGTTTGTCAACCTAAAACCCTCAATGAAGAACATGGTAAAATTTGCAAATGACAATACTCTAGCAACTTAAGGTATTGGAGATGTTCTGATTATGAGGAAAGATGGAAAAAGGTCGGTAATTTCTAATGTGTTGTACATATCAGGCATGAAGAGCAACTTTCTCAGCATAAGGAAGTTGGTCGAAAAGAATTACAAAGTGTCGATCAAAGACAAGATGATGAGAGTCGTCAACACAGAAGGAAGGTTAATCTTGAAGGCTCATATGTATCAGAATATAACCTTCAAGATTGAACTAAATGTGATGGAGCACAAATGCCTAGCAACTGCAGCTAGCAAATATGAGTGGATATCGCATTATTTGCTTAGCCATCTCAACTTTAGAGATATCAGAGATTTGAAGAGAAGAAATATGGTTTATGAATTACTAGAAATCGACATTTCAAACGAGGTGTGTGAGGAATGTGTGCAGGAGAAGCAGCACAAGAACAACTTCAACAAGGATGCAGGAAGCAATTCGAAGGCAATCCTTGAAGTCATATACTCTGACGTATATGGACCGATCCAGGTGGATTCGATGAGAGGTAACAAATACTTTGTCAAATTCATAGATGATTTCATTCGAAAACTATGGACTTACCTGATCAAGAAGAAAAGTGAAGAGATTGAGGTATTTTCCAATTTTAAATCTATGGTCGAAAGGCAAAGTGGTCGAAAGCTCAAAATTTTGAGAACTGATGGTGGTGGAGAATATGTGTCGAAAGACTTCGACATGTTATGTGAGAAAGAGGGGATTGTGCATGAGGTGATGCCACCATACACTCCACAAAAGAATAGAACTTCAGAAAGGAAGAATCGAACCATCATGAATATTATGAGAATCATGTTGAATGGCAAGCATTTACTCAAAGAGTAATGGGGAGAAGTTGTGTCGAATGCAACATACATTCTGAACAGATGTCCGACAAAGAATCTATAAGGAATTACTCTAGAAGAACATTTTCCTGGTGTTAAACCTAGCTTAAGTCATCTGAAGGTGTTTGGATCTATAGCACATACACATGTGTCATATTAGCTGAGAAGAAAACTTGATGACAAATCGAGTCAGATAATCCTAGCAGGATATCATTCGACAAGAGGTTACAAATTGTTCGACCCAGTAAACAAGAAGATTATGATCAGTAGGAACGTGATCATAGAAGAGCTTAAGGAATGTGATTGAATTGAAAATTTCAAGAAAGATTCAGTGAGAATCTTATTTGAAGAACCAACAGTTGAAGTCAAAAGAGAAGTTCGACAAGAGGAAGTTAGAGATCAACCAGGACCAAGAAGACCTCATAGAACAAGATACATGCCTACATGGTTGCAAGAATGTGTGATTAAATCATATGACGTGGTCGATGATGAATGTGAGTTGGTACACTATGTTTTTTTTATGCAAATTTTGAACTTATCAATGAAACCGAAGCATTGAAGTATTCGAAGTGGGTGAAAGCAATGAATGAGGAATTGAATTCCATCGAAGTCAATAATATTTGGTAACTTGTCTAATTTCCTCAAGGCAAGAAGGCAATCGATATCAAGTGGGTATACAAGCTAAAGTTGAATCCCAAAGGGGGAGTAACTCGACACAAGGCAAGGCTTGTGGCGAAAGGATTTCTTCAGAAAAAAGGAATCGACTTCGATGAAGTTTTTGCACCTATTTCTAGAATTGAAACAATCAGGTTGGTTGTTGGTCTAGCAAAAATGAATAGCTTGCACATATGTCAAATGAACGTGAAATGTGTATTCCTGAATGGACCCTTAGACGAAGAAGTATATGAAGGGTGAGAAAAACACAAAAAATGGGGTTTAAATTGAGTTTTCTAACAAAGTTTTTCTTTTAAAAATTATTTCACAAACTAACTAGAAGGAATAAGACTACAGGAAGAATAAAATGACTATTTTGGTTTATATAAGTTCACCTTCAACAAGGCTACTCTTATCCACCCTCCAAGGTGATTTTGCTTTCAACAAGGACTTAATCCGCTAATCTCAACAAACTACAGATGCACGGGCTACCCGCTGGTGACTAACAACAACCATCTAAGAGTCTAAATTGAAACCTTAGCCTTCTCAAGTCTCCAGACTAACAACCTAGTCACTTGAGGCAATAATCAATTCTAGACAGAATTACAATCAATTGTGTTTACAATGTTTTCTTCTAAAAAACATATTAACACAACAATGAAAAGCAAAGTCTATAATACAAATAATGAGCAACAACTCTTTGTATTGAGAACTCTAAGATAAACACAAATAATGGGAAATAACTCTTTGTGTTTAATCCTTAATATCTTAACATAATAATGAACAATAACTCATGTGTTCTTGATATTTCTAGAGAAGAATATTTGTGGATGAATAATTGAATAATGATTTTTCTTTTCTCTTGATGTTTTTCATTATTTCAACAATTTGATTCAAGCTTGATAATGTTGAGTAGTTCGTTGTTCTTCAAATGCTGTTGAGGTATCTTTATATAGACTTTGAGAAATAGACTGTTGGTAGTATGAAATGTCTTTTTCACTTGCCAGCTACAGTAACAGTAGCATTTCATCGTGGGATACAAAATAGTACAATATGTAAGCATGTAGTGGAATTTGAAGCATATTGTCTGTACTATATTCTTCGTGGCTAAGTTTATGCGAATCTCATCTTTTGATGTTTTACTTTTGGCTTGAAGTAGTAAGCTTAGAAGATATCTTTTTATAATCTTTATCTCTTTTCTCTTTGCTGGATTGATTCTGATATGATGAATAAGAATGATCCAAAATATGCTTCATTGTTGTAGAGTCAGAGTCTTTTAGATAGTTAAATATTGTCTTCAGATATATAAGCAACAACTTATCTGAGGAACAACTTCTTTATTTCTGAGCAAAAGCTTTTCTGAATTATATGTATTGATCTAATCTTTGATTTCTGATAACAGTTTTTCTAAGTTGCATGTCTGATGTCTAATTTCTGAAGCATAAACTTATATTAGTACATCTGATTTTGACATTAAATACTTTCTTTCTGATCTCTTGAATCTGATCTTTGAGTTGAACTGAAAGCAGCAACTTATGTTAGCTACATCTTGGTTTCTGGTCTTGAATTCTTTTTATTTGAAAGCGTATGTGATTTCTGATCTAAGAGTGGCGCTTTTCTAAGAACACATTTGATTCCCTTTCTGATGAACATTCAACATTCCTTAGAACTGCTGATATTTCTTTAGAAATGGTCGCAGTAGTTCTTCTAGTGAGTGTAATGGTGTTTATGATGATATCTTTAGAAAGACTATCCAGAATCTTAATATTTGCATACTCAAATGAAACTATTAGTAACTAAAATTGTTTCTCATCAAATATATGTGTTGTTATCATCAAAACTTCGATATTATATTGTAAACACAAATCTTGTTATAACAGTATATGTTGCACAACCAGTTGGGTTTGTGAAGCATGGAAAAGAGAGAAAGGTGTACAGGCTGCATAAAGCCCTATATGGACTTAAACGAGCTCTAAGATCTTGGAATAAGAAGATAGATAGCTTTCCAAGGGAGAAGGAATTTGTGAATTGCAAAACTGAGCATGGAGTATATGTAAGAAGAACTAATAGCGAATTGCTTATACTATGTCTCTATATGGATGACTTGTTGATAATAGGTAGCTACAAGAAAGAGATCAAAGACTTCAAAGGTGACCTTAGCAAGGAGTTAGAAATGTATGATTTTGGTGACATTTCATAATTCCTTGACATCGAATTCTATAAGAATAGTAGAGGTTCTACGATGTATCAAAGAAGGTATGCAAGAGAAATTCTCAAGAGATTTGAGATGAAAGAATGCAACTCGACTTCAACACCTGCTGAACCAAGGTTGAAACTGTCAAAAGACTTAGATAAAGATGATGTCGACCCAATCTAATAAAGAAGACTTATTGGGCCACTAAGATACCTTTGTCACACAAGGCCTGACTTAGCATATAATATATGTATGGTAAGTAGATTCATGCAAAAGGCAAAGGTATCACATCTAGCAGCGACAAAGAAGATACTAAGGTATATCAAAGGAACTCTCGACTATGGTATTTTATTTCCTACAAATGATAAAGGAAGAGAATGTAAGTTAGTGGAATACACTGACTCAAGTTGGTGTAGTGATGTTGAGGACCGAAAATCCACAGTTGGCTATGTTTTATCCTAGGTGGTGTACCAAGTGCTTCGAGTTCGAGAAAAGAACCAGAAATGGAACTATCATCATGTGAAGCATGTAGTGGTAAAAATCGGAGATCAAGCTATTTATTAACTTGACTCGCATATAAGCAAGATTCACCATCGCGCTTTATTATTTCCAAGGGAAAAGGGAAAAGTGCGAAATAAAACCCATAACATTCAAGATAAAAGCAACACTAAAAGTAAAGCTAAAATTATGCATTTTTGAAAAGACAGAAGGTTCGGGGGTTAGTTATGCAAAGGGAAGGTGTTAGCACCCAATGCATTTGCTGTACTCCGAAGGAACCTCTTATTATATATGTGTTTTTGGTTAAAAAGTTTGTTTGCAAAAAGGACCGGGGAGATGAGAAGTTTTGAAAATGCAACGATCTAATGTCGAGGTTTAGGCTTAAAAAGGTGTAAATTTGAAAATAGGTTTTAAAGGTTTTAACTAATGAGAAATAAATATGAGGGACAAAATATAAAGACTCAAGTGACATAAAGTCAATGAGATGATCCTTTCCCTTAGATTCAAACACAAAGATAATAATCAGATGAAGACCGGACAAGAACCATGCATCAGATAAAAATAGATAGTAATCATAGTCCAAGGATTAAAGAACCAATTTTAGGGTTTTTTCTTTATTAAGTGGCTTATAACAAGCAAAAGAAAATAAGAAGCTCAAGTGAATAAAGAGAAGATAAATGTTCAAGTGAGCAAAGAAAAAAATGCATAAAGTAAATAAAATAAAATGCTATGGATGATAAATGACGTAAAAGTAAATAGAGGAAAATATAAAATGCGGAAATATAAATGATATTAAAGTAAAGTTAATACAATATAAAGTTAATAATATGATTTGGGATAAGTGTAACTTTATATGGAGCATAGAATGTATGTATCCATACATATTAGAGAAATGACACTTTGAAGTTCATTCTCTTATACATGTACTACAATTAACAAACATGGAGAATCAAGACAAAGTCAAGGAAGATACATTATGACAAATTTATCATCAATCCCAAGTATCTTGAATGATCAAAGGACCATTTAGAGGTAGATTGAAAATGATGAAAGTTCATCAAATATCCGACAAGCTTAGATGAACTAAAAAAGCTCAAATATTTTCCAAATTGATCAAAATAAAAATACAAATAAAAATAAAATAGATAAAGAAGAATAAGATGAAGTCTATAATAAAAATAGTATAAATTTCACAACCTTATCAATTTTGTTTCATGAAAATAGACAGATGAATAATGGAAATTTATCTACTCAATCTTACGAACAGGAATCCATGCTCAAAATAAATAAATAAACAACAAAAAATTACATAAAAAAATGAAAATTAAACAATAATAAATCACTGTTGCTTTTGGAGTTCAAGAACACTTTTCAACTCTTGATTTTGAATCAATAGAGTTTCCTTACAAAATGGTGATAACTATGATACTAAATAAATAAATAAATAAATAAAGAGTAAAAATGCAATAAAATTAAATAAAAAACAAGTATAATAGCCTACCTATTCAATAAAAGGAAGAAATGGAAAAGAAAATGAAGAGAAAAAAAGAAGAGAATTTTGGCTTAGTTAGTGAATGATTTGTGGTATTGTTCCTCTCAAATGAAAGAGAAGTCTTATTTATAGGGTGAATGAGGTGAGAGTGTTGATGTAGCAATCATGACTTTATGAGAATGGTTCTTGGTCATTGATAAGTCTAAGTTGGCAATCCATGTGAAGTGTGAGAGTGATTTTTGGGCATTGATAAGTACAAGTTAACCGTCCATGTGAAGTGTTTGTACTACATTATAGTGGTCTCAACTTTTTTTTATTGACACAAAAAAACAAAAGGACAAACTAATAATAATAATAATAATAATAATAATAATAATAATAATAATAATAATAATAATAATAATAATAATAATAATAATAATAATAATAATAATAATAATAACTAAAAGTGCTAGTAATAATAATAAATATAAAATAGAAAATAAAAGAGATATTAAATTAACTATTTATGATTTTTTTTTCTTGAATTAAATTAAATGAAATATAAGTGCAAATTAAAAGATAAAAAATAAAATACATATAAGAAAGTAAAAGGAATTATATAAATTTTTCTAGATTTTTTTTTTGAAATAAATGATACCAATATATATAAATTTAAATTAATAAAAGAACATATTTTTGATAATTTTTTAGTAAAGAGATAAAAATAGTAAATAAAAAAATAATATGATGTTAAGTACATTTTTTAATGATTTTTTAAATGGAAAAGAAATCATGAATAAAACGCAATAAAAATCAAATATCCACTAAATTCATAAACGACTTCTAACGTTTCTATTTTTTCGTGGCTTTTTAAAGCATAATCAGCTCTTGACTTGTAAAGAGAAATTGTAGATGATGTCAAGGAGAATCATATGCAAAAAGAACCGCTTAAAAATGTCGAAATTTGAAGAAGTTATAAATTTTTGAAATCTAACTCAAGAATTGGCAAAAAATAGGTCAAACCACTCGTGAGTACTTGTTATGCATTGATGCAAATGGAGGGTGGGATCTTAGGTAAAAAATTGGGGTATGACAGTTGCCCTTATTTAAGGTTCTTCTATCGGAGATATGAAGATACTTAAATATAACATAAGATGCCACAAAATGGATATGATATGAATGAGTGCAATTGACTCTTTTTTGACACATTTTTTGTATATGATATGATATGCGACAGACTCTATGGGAATCTATGAGGTAAACGCAAAAGAATTCCAGTGGGAAAATTTGCTGAGGAAAGGAAATTATGATGCCAGATCGATCTCAACTAGTGTGTTGATAAAAGAAACAAAAGATGATCGACATCAGTAAAAGTACTGATGAGCGAAAGCGTCATGACATCTAAGAATACCATTGAATGAGGTGAGGAACATTCTACTGGGGAATAAGATACGAAACTGGAAACCACGTCAAAGGCATTCAAGAGTAAAACATGGATGAATTTGGAAACCACATTAAAGACATTCGGGAGTAAAACGTGAATGAAATCGGAGAATAAAGATAAACAACAAAATCAAACAAGAGTAAAACATATTTAAACAGATGTCAAATGAAATCTCGGTAAGATACGATTGAACAAGCATCAGAGAGTAATCATGAGTAAAACATGATTAAAACGAGATCAAGAGTAAAGCATGATGGAAATGACATCAAGAGTAAAACATGGTGGAAATGACATCAAGAGTAAAACATGAGGGATACAACATCAGGAGTAAAACATGATGAAACAACACCAAAGGTCAATCAAGAGTAAAGCATGATTGAAATGACATCAGGAGTAAAACATGATGGAATAATATCAAAGGTTAATCAAGAGTAAAACATGATGGAAATAACATCAGGAGTAAAACATGATGGAACAACAACAAAGGTTAATCAAGAGTAAATCATGATTGAAACGACATCAGGAGTAAAACATGATGAAATAATATCAAAGGTTAATCAAGAGTAAAACATGATTGAAACGACATCAAAGAGCAACCAAGAGTAAAGCATGATTGAAACGACATCAGGAGTAAAACATGGTGGAAATGAGATCAAGAGTAAAACATGATGGATAGAACATCAAGAGTAAAACATGATGGAACAACACCAAAGGTTAATCAAGAGTAAAGCATGATTGAAACGACATCAGGAGTAAAACATGATAGAATAATATCAAATGTTAATCAAGAGTAAAACATGATGGAAACAACATCAGGAGTAAAACACGATGGAACAACACCAAAGGTCAATCAAGAGTAAAGTATGATTGAAATGACATCAGGAGTAAAACATGATTGAATAATATCAAAGGTCAATCAAGAGTAAATCATGATTGAAGCGACATTAGGAGTAAAACATGATGGAATAATATCAAAGGTTAATCAAGAGTGAAACATGATGGAAACTACATTAGGAGTAAAACATGATGGAAACGACATCAAGAGTAAAATATGATGGATACAACATCAGGAGTAAAACATGATGGAACAACAACAAAGGTCAATCAAGAGTAAAGCATGATTGAAACGACATCAAGAGTGAAACATGATGGAATAATATCAAAGGTTAATCAAGAGTAAAACATGATAGAAACAACATCAGGAGTAAAACATGATGGAACAACATCAAAGGTCAATCAAGAGTAAAGCATGATTGAAACGACATTAGGAGTAAAACATGATGGAATAATATCAAAGGTCAATCAATAGTAAATCATGATTGAAACGACACCAGGAGTAAAACATGATGGAATAATATCAAAGGTTAATCAAGAGTAAAACATGATTGAAACAACATCAAAGGGAAACCAAGATTAAAGCATGATTGAAACGACGTCATAAGCAAAATATGATGGCACAACATCAGGAGTAAAACATGATGGAATAACACCAAAGGTCAATCAAGAGTAAAACATGATTGAATAACGTCAAAAGCAATCAAGAGCAAAAAATGATTGAATAACACCAAGAGGGCGATCAAGAGTAAAACATGATCGAGGCAACATCAGAGGGAGATCAAGAGTAAAACATGATTGGACTTTAAAAAGAAAACATCTGAGACATTCAAGATAAAACATGAACAAACAGGAGTTTGACAAATGTAAAGAAAGTTGGAATTAGACCACCGGGTTAGGTATTGAAAACAACAAGACTTGAGATAATGCACATGAATATGCATGGAATATGAATTTTTCTATGCATGATGTAGCAACTGGTTTTTAAATCTAGAGTTGCCACTATTAGTTTTTATCCTAGGGAAGGGCATCTAATAGGAAACCCTAATTCACAGACATAGATTCTAGGTTTCGGACTTTATTAGACGAAAGGAATGTGTTAGACACCTTTCATCTACCTTGTTCACAAGGATACTGGGTTTTAGTTTTAGGTTCGGGTAAAATAGTATTTTAAATTTTAATTAGGGGAAAGGTTTAAATATTTTTATAGGGGAAAACTGTTTTAAATTTTAATAGGGGAACTCGCCACGATTTTTGATCGTATGCCTACGTATCCTCTTATGAGGAATCAGAGTCTCAATTTGTAGTTCATAGGGGTTGGTGTTTTTAGGGGTTTGCAAACATATTTTGAATCACCTCGCACTTTAATCGGGAGTGGTGATTGTGGAGATTTTGACTAAATGCGCGGTAAGTCAAAATCTGTTTGAAACCCTTTTGCAAAAACAGTTGGTTAGCTTAGTTTATTGCGAAAAAATAGTTTGATGATTTATTAGTGTTTTTTAATCGTATTAATTATGAAAATGTCTTGATTAATGCATGATTAAAAAAAGATTTAATGCAAATAATATATAAAATAATATATACAATTTTGATATAAAATAATTTATTTGTTAGTATATAAATAATAATGTATACATATAATAATTAAAATTTGTAATAATAATTATAAACAATATTATAATAAATAACATGAATAATAAATATTATAAAAGAAATAAATAATTATAATAATATAAGAATAATATTAATAATAATATGAAAATTAATAATAATAATAATAATAATAATAATAATAATAATAATAGTCATTAACTAATAGAAAGATAAATAAAAAATTAGAATTATAAAAAATATAGAAAATAATGGTTAAATGGGGGGGGGGGGGGGGGGGGGGTTGGTTGTATTTTTAGTTATTATGCAAAACTAGGGGGTGCTGAAAACAGTTCGGGTTAGGCCCAAACATGAGTCCAGACAGGGGGGTGCGTTGTTATTTGGAATTTAGAAATTAAGGGCGAAGGGGTGTATGAAGCAAATGGGCTTGGGCCCAGGCGTTTGGGAGAGAGGCCGGTGCGATCAGGTGCATGAGGGAGCACGATTATTACCATGAAACTTTGCCTAGCGGCCGTTTGATCGTTATTAAATTGATGATGATGGGGGATGTGATACGGTGGGAGAACTGACTTGATGTTTTGTGTTTGTGTTCGCAAAATGTTGCGGTTAGTAAGAGTCGCCACCGACTTTTCTTTTATCCAAAAGGAAAAGTAAAAAAGCACAGGAAAGACCTTTGAGATGTTTTCTTGAGTTCGAGGGGTAGATTATGAAAAGGGAAGGTGCTAGCACCCTTTTCATCCATGGTTTTCCATGGACTCTTAGTTACTTATTTAGATCATTTTCTTTGCTTTTGCAATTGTTTGAAATGGTGCTTTGTGTGGTTTTGAAAGTATTTTGAAAAGAGGCCATCGTTTAGGCAATCTTTGTAATGATTCTTGTTCGTAAGAATGTATACAAAGATGTTTGTATTTTGAAAAATGTTTCAAAGTTGTTTGGAAATGTTTTGAAAATGTGTGTGTTTGTTTTTGAAAATAGCAAGGATTGTTTGCAAATTGATCAAGTAACTAGAAGCATTCTACCTACTCAAAAGTCTTTCTTGTACATTTTTATTCCTTTGATATTGTTGATTTACCATTGCTTTGGTAAACAACCCTATCTTTGGATGTTAAACGGGACGGGCGTGGGTCATCGTATGACCATGATAACAATGGTGCCAAGTATCTTAGCTTGTTTGAGGGACCAAGATCATTTGTTTAGGCAACCTTGTCTAGCGTCATCGAGGGACTATAATCTTTTGTTTTTGTTTGATTTTGCCAAGATACTTTGCATGCATACCATGACCATTTTATTAGGCAACAAAGTGGGTGAAACCCTAGAGGTGCTTGTGTGCAATGTGTTGTCATTTTACATGCATTTTTGTCTTGCATTAGGTCTTTGCTATTTGTTTGATTTTTATCTTATCATACAAACCCTAATTTTACTAAACATGTATTGTAATCTCAAGCCTCAACTCAACTTTAGTTTTGATGAAAGACAAACAAGCTAGTTTGATGAAAGACAAACAAGCACTATGGCAAGAAGGAAAATAAGTGGAATTAGCTTAAAGCATCATTCACTCAAATCTTCAAGGATCATGGCAAGCAATCAAGTATATCAATTCTCATTTGAACTACATTGATTAGAAATGCTAAAAAATGATATACACACTTGCCACAACACTTCACTTAAAGTATAAAACAAATTTTAAGTTTTTCACTGATGTAAATCGATTAACATATGATGTAAATCGATTTACACATGCTTTTTCAAAAACTGATTGTTTCTGGTAGCAATCGATTTACATGAAGTGTAAATCGATTGATCACAGAACTGAGTTGAATTTTTAACACTTGTAAATCGATTTACACATCATGCTAATCGATTTACACTTCAAATTTTTTGAAAACAAGAACGTTACAAACCCGTGCAATCGATTTACATCTCATGCTAATCGATTTACACGTTGTAACTTGTGAAAAATCTGAATTGGTTTCAAGATATCCTTCACACCTTTTCTCCAATAGATGTATGGTCATACATTGCATCCTCTCAAGTTTTTCAAACAGAAAAGTGTTCATTTGGAAAGGTATCTTGATTACTTTAAATACTAAATCTTTCAAATTAAAAAACAACTCTTCTCTTATGCAATAATTTTGAACTTTGTAAAATATTCAAACTTCATATTTCTTAACTTTTAAGAACAAAGATTTTCTGCACTTTCACACATATAAGAACATAAATCTTTGAGAATTTTCTAACCATTGTGTTACAGTTTGAATTGCTTACAAGAGAAGAAAGAAGAAACTTCATTGAAGTCACTCTATGTGATCAACATCTTTCAAGAAATCATATTTCATAGAATTATACAAAGTGTAACTTATTTCCAGGATTGTTGGAATTAAGTATTGGAATACTTGTGTACCTTGTTGTCCATTGTTGGAAACAAGAGGTATCTTTTGAGAGGATTATTCTCAAGAGACTTATTGGAAATCCAAGAGGGTGTTCTTGGTATTTGTTAGAGTCTTTAGTTGATAAGACTAGGAAGAGTCTTGTAAAAGTTCTAACAAAATAGTGATATCTCTTGCGTGTTTGCAAGGGGACTGGACGTACTTCCGAGGTGTGGAAGGAACCATGATAAATCTCCGTGTCTCTTTACTTTATGCACTTTACAGTTTTTCCAAAGTACTAAAACAAAACCAGAAAGTATAAAATAAGTCAAAAATCGACCACCACCTAATTCACCCCCCCTCTTAGGGCAATCTTAAACTTACATGTATATAATGCGATAAATTGCGTAAAGTAAATCTAAGCTATTACAACAATATTATGGGAGGGGGGATACAAGTTTTGAATGGGGGATATTGCTCAAAATAAAACCTTAGAAATTATTACAACTCAATTGAACTATTGTACAATAAATAAATAAAACAATTATTTAAATATGCAATAAAATGTATGGATGCAAAATGTTTTGTATTTATTTTATATATGAGAAAACAAAGTTATTTAAGTCCTAAAAAATAAGAAAAAATAAAATTATTATTTTTGAAAGGGGAAACCCTAATTTTTGATTTAAAAGAAAAATATATTCTATATTTATTTTGTTTTGTCTATTTTTATACAAGAAATACTAAATAATATTATTAATAATTATTAAAAATTAAAATATGCATTAAAAAAGATATTTTATGTGTATGAATGATAAAAATAAAATGTATGATATTTTTAAATATATTTACTATTTATTTAAGAAAATAAAGTTCTATTTATTTGAATAATCAATATTTTATGCAAAAAAATAAGATAAAAAAATAAAATAAAATGCAAAAAAATAAAGAAAATATTTTTGGGATTTTTTAATGTTCAGAAAAAATAATAAAGTCAATAAACATAAAAATAAAAAGAAAATATGAAAAATATGAAAAATAAACAAAGGGGGTGTGGGAATCAAAACAGGGGGTGTGAAAAGAATAATAGGATTCCCAAAGGCGCCAAGGCCCAGAACACCATCTCCATCCCTGTCCTTGGCTTAGCGCGCGTTTCTGAGTTCAAACCTGTATCTTGCTCTAGCTTGCATAAAATCAAAAACTCATAACACAAAAAATGTAGCTTATGATCTCACGATTCTAGTGATATAAAATTCATGACCTAACTCTAAAAGACCAGGGAGAATTTCAGTGGCCCTAATTCCTGACCTAATTTTTTCAGCATGTTCAACAATCAAATACTCTTAGCTCAGTTAATATAAATGGAAAGTATGCATATGTACAACTTCAACAAGTTAAGGACTACATTTTTACTTCACAAATCATGACCTAAGGATGCCTAAATAAGGAGATAGAGATTTGAAAAATACCTTGTTCATCTGAGTTTGGATATGGCAATGTAGGGGCTTTGAGTGAGGCCTTATGATCGTGTAAGCTTCCTTGAAGTTCCCTCAAGCTATTCCTATGCTTAGCTGCCTTGAGAATGCTTGAAACTCCTTGTAGAAGTCAACCTGCAACCTTCAAAAATGAAAATGGTGAAGTCTGAAATAGGGCACACAGTTGCAGTGCAAGGGCTTGGATAGTTTGGATGTAGTGTATATAAGATGTTTGAAGTATTGAAACAAGAAATGCACGAGCAAAATATGATTTGGCTTGAGTTTTGCAGAAGCTGCCCTGTTTGGACAGAAAAATGTGATTTTGGTGTTTGAGAGTGTTTGGGATGTTAGGAAATCGTGTATTGGTTTGTGACAAGTTTTTGAAGTTGTTTAGAATGAAGCCAAGTCTTCTCTTTATCAGATGGACAGGTTCCCTTGACTTTTGCCAATTTGCTTGTTTTTGAAGAAAGTTGAAATGACTTATGCCAAAGGCCTGTACAGGCTTGCTTGCTAGCTAGCTGCATAAAGTTGGTATAAGTTTCTTGTTATCTGTGGAAAATGCCTGCATCCAAGGAACAAGTCCAAGGCTCAAGGCTGATAAAGTTGAAAATGCTTGCTTTATCAAAATGGTATTGTGAACTTTATGCCATTTATGGATTAATCTTTTGTACAATGCTCCAAAGATCAAAATAAAGCCATTATCCATTGAGTTAGAATTAAATTATGGAGTGTAGAAGGGATTAGGACCTGTAATGCAAGGTACAAGCATGCTAGGAACTTATTTGCAACTTGAAGCATTGTAAACATGGCTTGAACAAAAGTGACAAATTGCCATTTTCTCTTCTTCGATTCTTTCTAACCACAAATGATCTTGGAGAGTTCTTGGACATTTTGGAAATCTTGTAACATGCTCTACAATCCATCTTTGAAATGCATTTTGAGATACCTCTTGGAACTAGTTGAAAAATGCCCATGAAGTTAGGTCAAAAAACTGCCTAAATTAGGGCAAATTTTCACTAAGTTATTTAGTTCATGGACCCTTATTCACAAAATCATATCTTGAGATCCAAGAATATTTTTGGAAAACTTTGTGAATAAAAGTTGTAGATTTCATGGAGGACTACAACTTTCATGTTGGAAGTTTTGTTTGAATCCAATTGCATCAAGGTGAAAAAATGGTGAAAAGTTGGGAAAAAATAAGAAAATTTCCATACATAGAAATTTTCTAAGTTATGAAAATTTTTCAAATTAAAACCCTAATTTGAAAAATTGATTTTCTTGATCAACAAGTTTCATATTTTGACATATCTTGATGAATTATGACCCTTGGCACTTGATTTTAACCAAAAAGTCAAAGTTTGACTTTTCAATGTACAGTTGATTTTTGATCAGTTGACTGGAAAATTCAATTGTCAATCCTATGCATTTGAGATCTTTTAAACTATGTGATTAGGTTAAGATGATTCCATTTAGTCCTTGAGATCTTGTTTGAACCCAATTTGTCATTGGTTAGGTTAAAAATCATAAATTTCCCTTTCTTAGTCAAAACCCTAATTTTGAGCATTTTGCCCTTTTGATGATTTGATCAAATTTCTTGAGGAGTTGTGATCCAAACTTGATAAAATGGTACATAGGTGCCTAAAATGTTGTTGTGGATCAAAAATTATGAAGTTTGACTGTAAATTGTCCATGGTTGACTTTTTCCCCAATACAGTTGATTTTTAGGTCAACTGTCCAATTGACTGGGCAAAAATGTGATTCAAGGCTTGAAACTTAACATGGGAAATCTTAGGGGTCCAAGATGGTGTATGAAAGTCACATGAAGCATTTATGGTCCAAAAATCCTTGTGCAAACTCAAACCCTAGTTTCAGGTCATCAGTGCAAGATGAGGTCTTGAGCTGAGCAAACCGTAAACTTGTCTTGAGTCCAAGAAGTCTTGTGAAAAAAATGTTGATAAATGAGAGGGAAAATTTAGGGGTACAACAGCTGCCCCTGTTCAATCTTCTTGAACCTGAAGAGTTAGATTGGCGAGTTTTACCGTTCATGACTCGAAGGTAAAAGATGATTGGACACTAGAGTGCCCGTAAATTTGCACTCGTCAAAATGTAGTTGAGGGAATGGGCTTAAAGATGCCATTTAGAGAGGTGATATAATCTTGTTGGAGATGGGCTTAAAGATTCCATCCAAGAATGTTTGTTGAGTTGTAAGTTATAAGTCAAAAGAATGAGTATTCAGAATGGTGTTCGTGTCTGGAATGTATCTGAACTGTATCTGGAGACTTATAATGAGAAACAGAATAGCATCCGTGTATGGAGCGTCTCTGAATTGTATCTGGTAGTTAGAATCTGAATGAGCAATAGAATAGCATCCGTGTCTGGAGCATCTCTAAGCTGGGGAGAATCAGAATAAGTGACAGAATGGCAACTGTGTCGGGAGCGTATCTGGACTAGAAACTGAATAGGTAGCAGAATAACTTCCGTGTCTGGAGTGTATCTGTACTATAATCTGAATAAGTGATAGAATGACAACCGTGTCTGGAGCGTATCTGGACTGCATCTGAATTTTGAATCTGAATGAGTAATAGAATGACTTTCGTGTCTAGAGTGTATCCATACTGTATCTGAGATCTGAATCTGAATGAGCAACAAAATGACCTCCGTGTCTGGAGTGTATCTTTACTGTATCTGAATCGGAAAACTGAATAAGGGCCAGAATGGCATCTGCGTCTGGAGCGTATATGAACTAGAATCTGAATAAGTGACAGAATGACTTCTGTGTCTGGAGTGTATCTGAACTGTATCTGATAGTTGAAATCTGAATAAGTATCAGGATGGCATTCGTATCTGGAGCGTATCTGAACTGTATCTGATATCTGAATCTGAATGAGCAACAGAATGACTTCCGCGTCTGGAGTGTATCTGTATTGTATCTGAAATCTTTGAACATTGTCAATGATAGCTGTTAATCTTATCCTGAAAAAGGGTGAAATGTTAACTGAAACACAAAGTTATGTTGCATGAAATGTATGATGCAATAAATGTGTTTTATCAATGTTTATGATATATGGATGTATGTATGTGTATGTAAGCTGATTTGCTAAGGAAAATAAATCCTTGACCGCTGGGGATAATAAAATCCTTGACTGCTGTCGGGGAAAATAAATCCTTGGTGACTGTTGGGACAAAGAAATCCTTGACAACTTCTGTGGGGACATGAGGATCCTTTATGTCTTGAAGTTGGAGTATTGACAAAGATTCTGTTGTGAGAGTAATGCCAAACTGCTTGAGAAATCTGCTTGGGAAATCCAGAGAATTTTGACGACTTTTACTGGGGGTTACTCAATTGGAATCCTTATTCTGCTGGGGAATAGGGGAAACTATGATGACTTCATGTGGGGAATTAAGAATGAGAATCTTCATTCTGTTGAGGAGCAATAAAACTTTGGTGACTTCACTGGGGAAATAAGAATGAGAATCTTCATTCTGTTGGGGAGTAAAAACTCTGTGGGGAAGAAGGCTTACTGCTGGAGAGTAAGTTCGGGAGTTTTCGGTCATCTGCCACCTTACTGGGAAGTTATCCGAGGTTGGGGATAAGACAAAAGTTAACTGTTATCTGGTTGCTTTCCCAAGCTTGAAGACAACTTGCTGGAGAACTTGGATTGGCTGAAAGGCTTCCGCTGGGGATTGATATTTAGAAACTTTGGCTCCACTGGGGATTGGGAGTTTGAAGTTTTAACTCTGATGGGGATTAAGGGTTTGAAATTATAACTCCACAGGGGATCTGTATTTCAAATTTTTAGCTCCGCCGGGGATCTAGATGATGTACTGTAGGGATTGCCCCTGGAATAGCCTAAATACATTTTCCTATCCTTTCAGTCTGTCAGTAATTGTTCTTTTCCATCCTGTTTATTTGTAAACAATAATTATGTTCAAATGCATATGTTCATCAATGAATCATTGGACGTTTTTGAAAATAAAAACACAAGCGTAAAAGAAAAAAAGACAAACAACTTTTGCACTTTGAAAGAGACATCTTTGTATTTACTTTGAACAAGTGTTTTGTACAAAGGAGACAGACATCCTAGTAAGAGGATGGTGTCATAAAAGTAAGAAAATTTTTATACAAAGAAAGATAGCTATGTGTAAAAAAAAATCCCATGGGGTTCCCATTTTGCTATAGCCTTCGTATCTCTGAATATCTTGTCCATTCGTCACTTCGTCCGAAGATGATTGAATTGATCAGAAACTCAAGGTTTGTCTGTGAAGAGATTGTCCTTAAAGTGATCCGACGAGACATAGTCATACGCTTTAATTCCCTAACTTTTGCCTGGACCGCCCTTTCGGGTTTTCAGTCAACCGGGAAACCCTTTTTTGCCCAAGTCGCCCTTTCGGGTTTTCAACTTTCCGGGTGTACAGATTTTTTATATTTATCCCTAATTTTTGCCTGAACCCCCCTTTCGGGTTTTCGATTCACCAGGATGCCCCTTTTTTTGCCTAGGTGTGTCAACCTAGCGGGTCATTTATACGTAGTATCTTTTGACTATGTCTGCGTTTGCAGGGTGCGGCAGGTCGTCGCCGTCCATGGTGGTTAAAATCATTGCCCCACCAGAAAAGATGTTCTTGATTACAAATGGTCCTTCATAGGTAGGAGTCCATTTTCCCTTGGGATCACTTTGTGGCAAGATAATGCGCTTGATCACTAGATCTCCAACTTGATATACTTTTCGTCTGACTTTCTTGTTGAAAGCCTTGATCATCCGTTTTTGATACGTCTGACCGTGGCAAACATCAGTTAGTCTCTTCTCGTCAATTAAGTTCAACTGATCAAGCCGGGTTTGGACCCAATCGTCTTCACTCAAACCAGCATATTTCATGATTCTCAAGGAGGGAATTTGAACCTCAATAGGCAAGACAGCTTCCATGCCATAAACCAAAGAATAGGGTGTTGCCCCAGTTGATGTGCGAGCCGTGGTACGGTACCCATGGAGAGCAAACAGTAGCATCTCATGCCAATCCTTGTAGGCGACTGTCATCTTTTGTATGATCTTCTTGATATTTTTGTTAGCATCTTCAACTGCACCGTTCATCTTTGGCCTTGAACTGCTCGCACAAAGCGGTGATCATAGTATTGTTAAGGTTTGTACCATTATCAGTGATGATCCTTTTGGGGATACCGTACCGACAAATAAGGTTTTGCTTGATGAAGCGGGCAACAACATTCTTAGTAACAGATGCGAAGGAAGCTGCTTTAACCCATTTGGTGAAGTAGTCAATGGCCACTAGAATGAAGCGGTGTCCATTGGATGTTGTAGGCTTGATCTCTCCAATCACGTCGATTCCCCACATAGAGAAGGGCCAAGGAGCTGTTAAGACATTTAGAGGAACTGGGGACACGTGGACCTTGTCTGCATAGATTTGACATTTGTGATAAGTCCTAGAGTGTTGATAGAAGTCAGCTTCCATGGTAGACCAGTAATAGCCTGCCCTTAGAATCTTCTTAGCCATCGTATGCCCGCTAGAGTGAGTGCTAAAGGTGCCCTCATGCAATTAAGCCATGATCTTTTCAGCTTCAATCTTGTCCACACAATGGAGCACAATAAAATCATGATTGCGCTTGTACAGGATGCCATTTCTTAGGAAGAACTTAGCTGAGAATCTCCTTAAGAATTTTTTGTCATTGACTGAAGCTCCTTCAGGATATTCTTGGGTATCGAGATACCTTTTGACTTCATGAAACCACGGCTGGTCCACTACTTCCTCAGTATTAATCTCGTGACAATGTGCCGGTTCATCCATCCGTTCAACGGTAATTTGGGGAGCCTCATTGTCCCAATCAAGTTTAAACATAGATGACATTGTAGCTAGAGCATCTGCTAGCTGATTTTATTCTCACGGGAAGTACTCGAAGGTAATCTGCTTGAAATGTGGTAACAATGTCAAAACATGTTCTTTGTAAGGGATGAGGATTGGATGCTTAGTATCCCACTCTCCTTTGATCTGACTGATGACCAAAGCTGAGTCCCCAAACACATCTAAGGATTTGATTCCCAAGTCTATGGCAGACTTGAGTCCAAAGATGCATGCTTCATACTCTACCATGTTGTTCGTACAGTTGAAGCAAAGTCTGGTGGTGAAAGGAGTATGGCAACCATCTGGGGATATGAGTACCGCGTCGATACCGTTGCCAAGTGCATTGGAGGCCCCATCAAAGTACAGGGTCTATCAGGATCCTTGTTCAGGTCCGTCATATGGTCTGAAATCTTCAATGTTGTCCAATGTCATGATGTCTTCGCCAGGGAAGTCGAACTTCAAGGATTGGTAATCTTCGATAGCTTGATGAGCCAGATGGTCAGCTAGCACACTCCCCTTTATAGCTTTTTGGGTCGTGTACTGTATGTCGTATTCCGTTAGGATCATCTGCCATCTAGCTATTCTTCCAGACAAAGCAGGCTTCTCAAAGATGTATTTAATCGGATCCATCTTAGATATCAGCAAAGTGGTATGAGTCAACACATACTGCCTTAGCCGGCGAGCAGCCCATACCAAAGCGCAGCAAGTTTTCTCGAGCAATGAATATCTGGTTTCACAGTCGGTAAACTTTTTGCTAAGGTAATTGTTGTACCCCAAAATTTGCCCTCTCATTCTTCAAGGCCTTTCTCAATAGGATTCTCAAGGTTCAAGCATGCACAAGGTACAAAGCCTCCTATAACTTCCGTCGATTCCAAGGCAAAAAGCTCCCTTTTGGGGTCCTTCGGTTTGCACTTTTTTGCCTCATGTATTCCTCTTTTGAATCTGGACATTTTGCCTCATGTATGCCTCTTTCGAACCTGGACATTTTGCCTCCTGCATGCCTCTTTCGAATCTGGACATTTTGCCTCATGTATGCCTCTTTCGAACCTGGACATTTTTCCTCATGCATGCCTCTTTCGAATCTGGACATTTTGCCTCATGTATGCCTTTTTCGAATCTGGACATTTTTCCTCCTACATGCCTCTTTCGTTTGGGCATGTGGCTCCCTTCATGCAAGTCTTTATTTGAGCATTGACCTTTTGTGTGCTTGCTCGGAGTCATAAAGTTTAGACCTCCTCCATGCAGGCTTTGACAAGACATTGACTATGTTTGTACTAGCTTCGACTGGACAACATTTCTCTTTAGTATGCTGCATTTCCATCCTTGACAAACTTCAGCACATGGTTGATGGCCCCCTCAAAAGACATATAGTGGTGGACTTGAGGGGCATACATATGAGTCCCTGTCGAAGGATACGCCTTACTAGTCCATTCAAAGCACACATTTGGCCCCTTCAAATGATGCACAAAGATGATTCGTTCAAAGGACACTTGTTGGAGGAAAGTCAAATAATGTGTTGGAAGAAGAATCTGGTCGAAGAAGGGTCAAAATGAAAGGATAAAATATTCAAAGATGCTTGCTGCCAAGTTCAGACATGGTACACTGGCCAAAACTGCTGCATAGCAGTCCTGAAACACTGCCCCATTCTTGCACCGAAATAGCATACAAGCACTGTCCCTCGAAGGCTGCAAAGAGCAGTTTACCCAAATTGTTCAAATTATTTTGTTTTCCCTCCAAAAGCTTCAGCCAACTTTGCCTATAAATAAGAGGCTCCAACACATGTTTAAGGGAGGATCTTTGGACCAGAGAAACGAATCCCCCAAATTTTCTCAAACATAACAAAACTCTCAAGTTCATCAACACTTGAGAAATCAAAAAAACCCAGAATCCCAAACACTCACCTCTTTCGATTCTGAAGAACATCCCACACATAGAAGTTTGTTCAAACTCAAAGACAACCTTGTGTGACAACTCTTTGAACCAAAAGAAAACCCCCTGTGACTACTCTTCGAATTCCAGAAATGTCCAGGTAGCAGTTCAAGTTCGAATCCCACATCCATTCAAGTCCTGAAGCAAGTTAAGTTATTCTTACCTTTGAACTTTTCGTTTCATGGCATAACATGTAAATAATCTTCACGTTCATTTGAAACATGTACATACCACTGTTCCTTTCGATTCCACCCTTTTAACATATTTTTCATAGCTATCCCTTTCGTTTTGCTTTATGTTTACCTAAACTTGCTTTAACTATTAAACTGTTTACAAGACAAATATTAGCATGGCCTCAGGCCATGTTGCCATTTAATGCTTGAAATGAAAGAAACAGGAAACAGGAAATAGGAAACGAAGCTTCTGGCTTCTATCCTCTTTCTCCAGGTCGAAAGAAAGATACAAACAGGAGGAAAACCATACACTGACTTCCAGGATCAGTCGAAAGGCATTCCCTCACTGCTTTCAACCTCCCGTCGAAGAAGGCAACAAGGCAGAACCAGAAGGCTTCGCCATACACTGACTCCCAGGCCCCAGTTGAAGGATACAACTTGCTGCTGCCTTTGCCCAATCGAAGGACAGGACCTCGCCCCTGCCAAGGCCCAATCGAAAGACGTGACTTTTCTGTTGCCAGCCCCAATCGAAGGAGGCCAACAGAATGCAAATCGAAGGCTGCTTCCCCCCAATCGAAAAACACTCATTTTTCTTACTTTTATCTTATTTTTTCCTTCATACTTTCTATGCACTTCAATATGGTTGTAATAGTGTAGGATTTATTTTTTGCACTTTTTATTACTTTAGTACAAATGCTAGTAACTAGGTGTGTATGGCAAGATAAAACCAACAAGTAGACAACCTAAAAATTAAAGACAAATGCATGCAATAAAACACACTTTGCACATATGCACTCTTAGGGTACACCTCACTTGGTTGCCTCGAATATGGTCATTGAGTATAGGAAGTTTTAGAGGTCGCCCTCTTATCCCAAGATTATAGTTGCCTCGAAACGGTTGCCTCGGAAAAATGATCTAGGACATTAGGGTTACCGGTAAGGCATCCTAACATTGCTTTAGTGACCACATGTCCCTTAATCGAATTGACCCGAAAACTCCAACGACGATGCTACTTACTCCTCAATAGTGGGATAGCACTGTCTAAAGGATATTTGCACAGTTTAATTCCTTTTTGAGTAAGTAGAGGTTCTTAAGTACTTGCTCTTTTGAAAACAAAACAAAACTTTTCGCACTTACACCCCTTCCAAACAAAAAACTCTTTGCAAACCCACAATCACAAAGAAAAGCAAACTTTTGAAAACATAATGAGCAAGTACCTAAGAGCCCGTGGATAACCACGGATAGAAAGGGTGCTAACACCTTCCCTTTCTATAATCTACCTCCCGAACCCGAGAAACATCTCGAAAAGGAATTTTTCCGTGCTTTTTTCCTTTCCTTGTTGGATAAAATAAAAGACGGTGGCGATTCTTGCTTACCGCGACATTTTGCAAAAACAAACGCAAACGCGAACCAGCATTCTAAAACAGTCAGTTCTCATTCCCACCGATCACAGAACTGGCGACTCTGCTGGGGAATTACTTATAAGTGAGGTGTACGTTAGGATTAGATCACTATGTTTTCAATTGTATGCTTTGTATGCTTTAAATTTTGTGGGCTTGTATCGGAGTTCTATAGATCCTAACCCGGATATGGGGATACCCTTTAGGTAAGTAGCAATAAACTGTGAGGGATCTGTCCGGCGTAGACCGACATGGATGAAGCAGTAGCTACGTTGGTGTGACACCTTGGTCTGTACCGATATCCCTTGTGTTGGAACGAGGAGAATATGGGTCTTCTAAGGAGTCATTAAGCACCAACTGACCTTAGAACCTTAAATTGACCAACTTGGCCATAGAACAGTAGCAGTATGCTACACTCATTGAGACTAAACTCTCGCGATGATTCCAGCCGCAAGAAAAGGTTGCTAAACTGGAATTATGACCGATTGAGGGTAGTCCGTGATATTGAGATCCTCTAGAACCCGATTACTATTTTTAGGACAGGTCTTAACCAACTGAACTGAAAGAGGGTAGTACCTAAGCTCCATGCCAGCCTAAAATCTAAGGGCTCTCTTGTGTGACTTGTGTGCCTTTACCATGTTTGCCTTTTGTGGATACTTGTGGTGTTCCTTTACCATGACATCATAACATCATACCATAGCATTTTCAATAACCATTTCAAGGATCTCGAGGATCTTTTGATGCAGGGTCGTGTTGAACCAGACGTCTACCAAAGGACAAGAGGGTTTGCCTCTAAACAAACGCCGCCAAAGATCAAGTGCAACAACTTGAATCAGGGGCTATGACCCACTTGACATGGTCAGCTTGATTCTCGTGGAAAGACATCTACCGATACGAAGTTCTACAATCAAAGATGTTGATCAAAGTTCAACCTCTAACATTTTCTTGTGTTTACCCCGCGAGATTCTTGGAAACATGCATCCACATATCATGCATTACATCATAACAGGTTTTCCTTTTCAGGTTTCCTTATTCTCCTACTGTTTATTTTAGTAGAGATGGCTCTAGAGGGGACTGTCAAAGATATCCAGGATCAAAATGCTCAACTTCAAGAAATGTTCTTGAACCTGTCCCAGGGGCAAGAAGAAGTGAAAGCTCTCCTCACAAGGGGAATGGTCCTAGGGAATTCAGGAAGTGTCAGGAATGATCAGTTGGAAGAACTGCAGTTTGAGCTGGCAACAATGAAGATCCAGATGATGGGACAACTGGTGGGCCAGATGGCTCTCATTCAAAACCTAGCTCAAAGACAAGAAGAGCTCAGGGTTCTCGTCAACAAACTGCTTCGAGACAACCAAGTGGGGAAAACATCTAAGGTTGAAGATCAAGTCATCACTCAACCTCCTTCGAACCAAGAAGACAAGGGAAAAGCTCCTCAACTTGCTTCAGGGTCACAAGCCCAACAACAACCTCACCAGCGTCAACAGGGGCATCAGCGTAAGGAGGTCGCGCCTAAAAGACAATTCACTAAGATCAACATGTCACTGACTCAAGCGCTACAACGCATGTTGAAGGCAGAGCTGATTACATTAAAGGCTCCTCTTCGGAACCCAAATACTTCCGCTCCTACCTATCATCCCAATGAAAGGTGTGCATACCACTCTGACAGCCCAGGGCATGACACAAACAACTGTTGGGCTCTGAAGAACAAGGTCCAAGACATGATTGATGCCAAGGAGATCAAGTTTGACCCTCCAAAGACCCCAAATGTGATCACTGCTCCTACGCCAAATCATTGAGATTGTCTTTGTTTCATTTGAATTTTCAAGTTGTAATTTCTTTTGTGATTCAAACAATTATCTATTAATGTCAAACTCTGTTTCATTAATGCATTGCATATGTTTGTCTTGAATTCATCCACACATTTTCACTATTCTTATACTGTCTTTATGATATTCAACTCTTGCTAAAAGTTACAAGCCTTTACAGGGAGGATGACAAAAACAATGCCATAATCTCATACAGTATGCTTTTGAACAGACCTTGCTGACGATGTACAGGCGTTTCTTTCAAATCCTAAACACTGGAGTTATAAGGAAGATAATCCCTAGTCAACCCCTTCGAGCCAAAGAAGTAGGAGTTTTCTGTTTTAAACACAAATTGAAACCTTTAATTTAAACCTGGGGCAGGGTAGTCTCTCAGTTAATTCAAAAGATGCGCATTGAAGTCGCAAAACTCTCAGTTCATAATACAACGAATGACATCAAAAGCATTCCTCTGGAATCAAAAGACAGTGGTGGTTCCTTATCTCATAGGCAGTCAATCTCTCAAAAGAGAAAAGCCCACTGAGCCAAAACCTATAAAGGAGGCTTAAGAAAGCTGGGGCATCCCGCTGACTGTAATCTCGAAAACAGGAACAGTCAGGCAAAAGTTAGGGATAACAAATCAAAAGAACGAGGTCGCTACAAATCCTCAACAACATGAAAAATGTTGCAAAAATGACTGCCTTCCAACAAATTCAACTTGTGTGAACCATCACCAAAAACGTCATTCCAGACTCATTTGGAGTTCAAATGCATAATTAGCTGAGTTTAGGATTGAAGAACATCACGAAGAGCGGGTGGGTACAAATATACTTTGAGCCTTTATCCTTTGCTTATTAAAACCATGAACCAAGCCACGTTACAACCCTTCAAAAGTCCTAACTGAAGCATGGGTTAGTTCGAAAGCATACTGTTACAAAAGGTATCCTGACTCCTGTAAGGCTTTGCTCTAAATCCTGAGTTTGAATTTTCTTAGCAAAATTTCTTTACTCGCTAAGACGCATTTTCAAAAAAACTTCAAGACAAACATAAACTTTGCATTACTTGAATATCATTGTTTGCATATGGCTATTTGTTTAACAGCGGAGAAATTCACACAATGAATATCCAGTGAACAAAAGCTCTCTCAATGAACAAAATCAATTCAAGAAGGATGACACTTACATTGACAAATCTCCTATCAACAGGGGGACTTGACATGTCACTATCCAGAACACCTGGGGAAGTCCAGTCAAGATTCTAAGAAATCTCTCAATAATTGCAGAGTAACCAGGGGCAGACCTCCATCTCCGTCACTTGGGGCATTAAACGTCAAATCTCAGCAAAGAGTTACGTACAACTAAACATTTTTGGCAATTCCACGAACATTCGCTACTAGGGGCAATGACAAGTTTCCACAAAGTCCTTCTCATAGGATGATTCCCCAACAAGAGTATAATCTCTGACCCCCTTTCCCCAGCTGAATCAACCTCAAAAATCTTCGAGGACTTCCCCCAACGAAGATGTCACCTCTCTAGCGGATTGATGACATGGTTTATTTCCCCAACAACACCAGGATTCCCCAGCTTGAGTTGGCCTCTCCGACTACTACAAATCAAAGGACCACAACTCCTCTTCCCCAGTAGACTACTCTATAATCCCCAGCAAGTTACTGCGAAACCTAGACCCGACCAGATATCAGTTCAACTTCGACTCCCCAGTAGAGCAACGGACGACTAAGACTCCTAAACTCTTTTCCCAAGCAGAAATAAACATACTCCCCACAGAGTTTTCAACTTCCCCCAGCGGAGTTCTCCTCAAACAACAAAATAGGAATCCATTGGAAATATTCTAAGCAAAGTTTGAAGACACACATACTCTTCAACAGCAGTCCAGGATTTAATGACTCCCCAGCTTTTGTCAAGGATTTATTTTCCCAGACAAAAATACATTCATTAACATTTCACATTTCATACATCCTATTTACATACATGATAAGTGCATACAACACAATATCATTTACTTTTGAGAACATCATGACATTATGCATTTGATACATCATGACATTGCATACAACTAACGTTTTACCTTTTCAGGAAAAGGTCAATCAACAGATGGCTACCATCAACCTTTTCAAGTTCCGGATTAATACCTGTAGCAAGTCAGGAAAACTATCTGTGGACGACTGATTGTAGATTAATACCTGTAACAAGCCAGGAAAACTATCTACATGAAGAGATTGAAGATTAACGCCTATAACAAGCCAGGAAACTATCTTTCTTTCTCAAGTCAGAGATTAATACCTGTAACAAGCCAGGAAAACTATCTTTCTTTCTCAGGTTAGAGATTAATACCTGAAACTAGACAGGACAACTATCTCATCGGCCAACCTTTTCAAGTTCTAGATTAATACCTGTAGCAAGCCAGGAAAACTATCTGTGGATGACTGATTATAGATTAATACCTGTAACAAGCCAGGAAAACTATCTACATGAAGAGATTGAAGATTAACACCTATAACAAGCCAGGAAACTATCTTTCTTTCTCAGGTCAGAGATTAATACCTGAAACCAGACAGGACAACTATCTCATCGGCAACCCTTTTCAAGTTCCAGATTAATACCTGTAGCAAGCCAAGAAAACTATCTGTGGATGACTGATTGTAGATTAATACCTGTAACAAGCCAGGAAAACTATCTACATGAAGAGATTGAAGATTAACACCTGTAACAAGCCAGGAAACTATCTTTATTTCTCAGGGCAGAGATTAATACCTGAAACCAGACAGGAGAACTATCTCGTCGACCAACCTTTTCAAGTTCCAGATTAATACCTATAGCAAGCTAGGAAAACTATTTGTCGACGACTGATTGTAGATTAATACCTGTAATAAGCCAGGAAAACTATCTTTCTTTCTCAGGTCAGAGATTAATACCTGAAACCAGACAGAACAACTATCTACTCGACCAGCTCAAACAACCCAACTTTCTAATACAGTTCAGAGGCGCTCCAGACACGGACGCCATGCTGGCAATCATCCAGTTCCAACTTATAGATACAGTCTAGCATTCACCTCTGGATGGCATCTTTAAGCCCATCTCCAACAACTATCCATCACCTCTCCAAATGGCATCTGTAAGCCCATTCCCGACATCACAATGCTGATACTACACCATGCGAGTGCAAATTTTTGGGCACTCTAGTGTTCAATTATCTTCCACCTTCGGATCACGAAAGGCTCGAAAGCCAATCTATATCCTCAGGTTTAAGAAAATTGAACAGGGGCAACTGTTGTACCCCAAAATTTGCCCTCTCATTCTTCAAGGCCTTTCTCAATAGGATTCTCAAGGTTCAAGCATGCACAAGGTACAAAGCCTCCTATAACTTCCGTCGATTCCAAGGCAAAAAGCTCCCTTTTGGGGTCCTTCGATTTGCACTTTTTTTGCCTCATGTATTCCTCTTTCGAATCTGGACATTTTGCCTCATGTATGCCTCTTTCGAACCTGGACATTTTGCCTCCTGCATGCCTCTTTCGAATCTGGACATTTTGCCTCATGTATGCCTCTTTCGAATCTGGACATTTTGCCTCATGTATGCCTTTTTTGAATCTGGACATTTTGCCTCATGTATGCCTTTTTCGAATCTGGACATTTTGCCTCCTGCATGCCTCTTTCGAATCTGGACATTTTGCCTCCTGCATGCCTCTTTCGAATCTGGACATTTTGCCTCCTGCATGCCTCTTTCGTTTGGGCATGTGGCTCCCTTCATGCAAGTCTTTATTTGAGCATTGACCTTTTGTGTGCTTGCTCGGAGTCACAAAGTTTAGACCTCCTCCATGCAGGCTTCGACAAGACATTGACTATGTTTGTACTAGCTTCGACTGGACAACATTTCTCTTTAGTATGCTGCATTTCCATCCTTGACAAACTTCAGCACATGGTTGATGGCCCCCTCAAAAGACATATAGTGGTGGACTTGAGGGGCATACATATGAGTCCCTGTCGAAGAATATGCCTTACTAGTCCATTCGAAGCACACATTTGGCCCCTTCAAATGATGCACAAAGATGATTCGTTCAAAGGACACTTGTTGGAGGAAAGTCAAATAATGTGTTGGAAGAAGAATCTGGTCGAAGGAGGGTCAAAATGAAAGGATAAAATATTCAAAGATGCTTGCTGCCAAGTTCAGACATGGTACACTGGCCAAAACTGCTGCATAGCAGTCCTGAAACACTGCTCCATTCTTGCACCGAAATAGCATACAAGCACTGTCCCTCGAAGGCTGCAAAGAGCAGTTTACCCAAATTGTTCAAATTATTTTGTTTTCCCTCCAAAAGCTTCAGCCAACTTTGCCTATAAATAAGAGGCTCCAACACATGTTTAAGGGAGGATCTTTGGACCAGAGGAACGAATCCCCCAAATTTTCTCAAACACAACAAAACTCTCAAGTTCATCAACACCTGAGAAATCAAAAAAACCCAGAATCCCAAACACTCACCTCTTTCGATTCTGAAGAACATCCCACACATAGAAGTTTGTTCAAACTCAAAGACAACCTTGTGTGACAACTCTTTGAACCAAAAGCAAACCCCCTGTGACTACTCTTCGAATTCCAGAAACGTCCAGGTAGCAGTTCAAGTTCGAATCCCACATCCATTCAAGTCCTGAAGCAAGGTAAGTTATTCTTACCTTTGAACTTTTCGTTTCATGGCATAACATGTAAATAATCTTTACGTTCGTTTGAAACATGTACATACCACTGTTCCTTTCGATTCCACCCTTTTAACATATTTTTCATAGCTATCCCTTTCGTTTTGCTTTCTGTTTACCTAAACTTGCTTTAACTATTAAACTATTTACAAGACAAATATTAGCATGGCCTCAGGCCATGTTGCCATTTAATGCTTGAAATGAAAGAAACAGGAAACAGGAAATTGGAAACGAAGCTTCTGGCTTCTATCCTCTTTCTCCAGGTCGAAAGAAAGATACAAACAGGAGGAAAACCATACACTGACTTCCAGGATCAGTCGAAAGGCATTCCCTCACTGCTTTCAACCTCCAGTCGAAGAAGGCAACAAGGCAAAACCAGAAGCCTTCGCCATACACTGACTCTCAGGCCCTAGTTGAAGGATACAACTTGCTGCTGCCTTTTCCCAATCGAAGGACAGGACCTCGCCCCTGCCAAGGCCCAATCGAAAGACGTGACTTTGCTGTTGCCAGCCCCAATCGAAGGAGGCCAACAGAATGCAAATCGAAGGCTGCTTCCCCCCAATCGAAAGACACTCATTTTTCTTGCTTTTATCTTATTTTTTCCTTCATACTTTCTATGCACTTCAATATGGTTGTAATAGTGTAGGATTTATTTTTTGCACTTTTTATTACTTTGGTACAAATGCTAGTAACTAGGTGTGTATGGCAAGATAAAACCAACAAGTAGACAACCTAAAAATCAAAGACAAATGCATGCAATAAAACACACTTTGCACATATGCACTCTTAGGGTACACCTCACTTGGTTGCCTCGAATATGGTCATTGAGTATAGGAAGTTTTAGAGGTCGCCCTCTTGTCCCAAGATCATAGTTGCCTCGAAACGGTTGCCTCAGAAAAATGATCTAGGACATTAGGGTTACCGCTAAGGCATCCTAACATTGCTTTAGTGACCACATGTCCCTTAATCGAATTGACCCGAAAACTCCAACGACGATGCTACTTACTCGTCAATAGTGGGATAGCACTGTCTAAAGGACATTTGCACAGTTTAATTCCTTTTTAAGTAAGTAGAGGTTCTTAAGTACTTGCTCTTTTGAAAACAAAACAAAACTTTTCGCACTTACACCCCTTCCAAACAAAAAACTCTTTGCAAACCCACAAACACAAAGAAAAGCAAACTTTTGAAAACATAATGAGCAAGTACCTAAGATCCCATGGATAACCACAGATAGAAAGGGTGCTAACACCTTCCCTTTCTATAATCTACCTCCCGAACCCGAGAAACATCTCGAAAAGGAATTTTTCTGTGCTTTTGTCCTTTCCTTGTTGGATAAAATAAAAGACGGTGGCGACTCTTGCTTACCGCGACATTTTGCGAAAACAAACGCAAACACGAACCAGCATTCCAAAACAGTCAGTTCTCATTCCCACCGATCACAGTAATAAATGGCATGCTCTTTTCGGCCAGACTCGTCATGTTGCCCCAGTACGCACCCCATTGAATTCTCTAGGACAGTCTGATACATAATTAGAGGTCTTCCCTCGACGGGTGGCATCAATATAGGAGGTTCTAGCAAATACTCCTTGATTTTATCAAAAGCAATCTGACAATCATCATTCCATCGAACTACCTGATCTTTTCTCAACAGTTTTGAAAATTGGTTCACAAGTAGATGTTAGGTGAGAAATGAACCTAGCAATGTAGTTTAGGCGTCCCAAGAAACCTCTGATCTCCTTCTCAGTGCGAGGAGTAGGCATTTCTTGTATAGCTTTGACTTTGGCAGGATCAACCTCGATGCCTTTGTTGCTGACAATGAAACCTAAGAGTTTACTGGACCGGACTCCGAATGTACACTTGTTTGGGTTCAATCTGAGCTTGTACTCCTTTAACCTGACAAAAAGCTTTTGCAAGTGATCAAGGTGTTCTTCTTCAGTTTGTGATCGGGCTATCATGTCATCTACGTAAACCTCTATCTCATGATGTATCATATCATGAAACAAAGCTACCATGGCGTGTTGATAGGTTGCCCCGACATTCTTCAGTCTGAATGGCATCACTTTGTAGCAGAACGTACCCCACTGTGTGACAAATGTAGTTTTCTCCATGTCCTCAGGTGCCATTTAGATCTGGTTATAGCCTGAGAAACCGTCCATGAAAGAAAATACTTTGGGTTGAGCTGTGTTGTCGACCAGGATGTCGATGTGCGGAAGTGGAAAGTCATCTTTAGGGCTGGCCCTGTTTAAATCTCTATAATCCATGCACATTCTTACTTTTTCGTCCTTCTTAGGCACGGGCATAATGTTAGCAACCCATTGCGGATAGGAAGTAACAACCAAAAATCCAGTATTGAACTGCTTCATAACTTCTGCTTTGATCTTCTCTGACATGTCAAGTCTCATGCGGCGGACCTTTTGTTTCACTGGTGGACAGTCTTCTCTCGTGGGTAGACGGTGTACCACAATGTCTGTATCGAGTCCCGGCATGTCTTCGTATGACCAGGCGAAGATATCAACATAATCATGTAATATCTGAATTAGGCATTCCTTGACACTCGACTCTAGATTGGCACCTATCTTGATTTCCTTTTTATCGTCCTCAGTACCCAAGTTGATTGTATCCAACTGCTCCTCATGAGGCTGAATTTCTCTTTCCTCTTGTTGTAATAATCTGGCCAATTCCCCTGGTACCTCACAATCTTCCTCACCTTCATATTCAGCTTGGTAGATCAGATCTTCAGAGTCACTGAAGGCTATAGCAGTATCGTTACCCATGGGATCCGGAATAGAAGGGTACCTGCATTTGTGAGTGTGGGTGTGTGTAAGGGATAGCCATCTTAAAACAACAAAATGTAAAAGAAAGACAATGAGCATAAAAGGTTTAAATATGAAAAGCATCCATGATTCATTAAATGACATATGAAAATGAAATAAAGACCCTTACAAATGGACCGATGTGCCTCGGGTAAGACACATGGTTGAAAAAGTACAAATTGTTTGTGAATTATTAGTCAACCAGAAATGGAAAAGATAAATTAATGTGGTATGAAAGTAATCGGAACAAAGTCTTTTGCTTCCCAGTTGCACAGTCCTCCGCCAAAAGTAGGAAAAATCCAGTCTTCCAAGCTGCCCTCTTCTTCACTGTCCTCTAGTGCATTAACCCCTTGGTGGCTGATCTTCACAGGTGGCCCTCCGGCACGGGAGCGGCGCACAGCCTTCTGACCAGTCAAAGTAAATCCCAATCCGAATTTGTCATTGAAAGGAAAGTCAGGAAGCTTCCCCCAGATGGTGGATCCCCCTTCTTCCACTACTGCCCTAGCATCCTTTAAAGATGACATCCGAGGTGGTGGTCTTATGATCACAGGAGTTGAGGACACCGCCTTGGTCGCCTCTATTTCTTCATAGATTTCTTCAAAGTGTTGGAAAGGGGTCTCAATGAATTCGCCATCCAATTCTACATATCGGAAAGAATTTAGATGACTAATCATGTATTCCTCTTCACCATGAACAATTATAATTTTCCCTTGGACAGGGTACTTGAGCATCTGGTGCAAGGTAAAGGTGACAACTCCGGCATTGTGAATCTAGGGGCGTCCCAACAGGCAAGAGTAAGAAGGACGAATGTCCATTATGTAGAATGTTGAATTGAACGTCTGGGTACCCACCTTGACCGGGATGTCCACCTCTCCATGGACCATCCTCTTAGAACCATCAAAGGCTCTGACAATTATATTACTGGGTTTCAGGGTTAGGCCTTCACAATCCAATCTATCCAAGGCTTTCTTTTGCAAGACATTTAGAGATGATCCGGTATCAACCAAAACATGAGCTAAGGTGGTTCCCCTACACTCCACCGAGACATGAAGTGCGTCGTTATGTTTTCTCCCTTTCGAAGTTAAATCTGCATCGAAGAATCCTAGACCATTGTCAGCTGTCAGACTGGCTACACACTCTTGGAATTGATATGCTAAAGTCTCTTGCGGCACGTGCGCTATCTTCAGAAACTTGACCAAAGCTTTAGCATGTGCCTCAGAGCACATCAACAGGGCTAACATAGAGATTTTTGAGGGGGTCTGCCCCAGTTGCTCAACAACATCATAATCACTTTTCTTAATGATCCTCAGGATTTCTTCTAACTCATTCTTGGATGTCTCAGGAATGACTAGTGACTGAGCCTTCGTCAAGACAGGCTCCTCTTGAACATTCTTTCCTTTTTCTTAGCAGCGGAAACAGGGATTGGAATTGTATTGTCATTGTCAGCGGGTACACTTGCAGGTACAATTACTGGTATAGGTGTAATCCTCGGAATGGCCGCGGGTCCAAAGACTGTTGTTGGAGGAGAAATCTCTGGAGAAAAGATTCTTCCACTACGGGTAACTTTGCTTGTTCCGGAAATGTTACTGATGTCGGGATTATCTTCCTCATAGCTTTCTTCTTCAATTGTCTGTTCAATCTGTTTGACACCATGATAGTAGATTTCTCCACCATAGTTCCATGGTACCATTTTATCAGATTCGTATGGGGCTGGCCCCGGCATTGTTATCATCAACGGAGTAGTCATAGGAGCAGATGTAATCCTAACGGTTTTTTAGGAACCCTGGAAGGATTGGCGTATATGGTTATTATAGAAACTTCTGGAACTGGAATGGGTGAAACAGGAGCTTTCTCAAACAAAATTTATCGGTTGTCAATCAATTGTTGGATTCCTTTTTTCAACAGAGGATAGTCAAATGGGGAGGACAGGAAAGCATGGCAATCTTGGTCACAACCTGGGAAGACGCCAGCCTTCAACAAATTCAACTTGATGGTTAGGAGAGGAGTTGACAGTTCATCCACAGTAGAAACAAACAGATCTTCTTCCACAGCATTGGCATTGTGTCCATGCCTAGGCATAGGTGCGGAGATAACATTTGGCTTTTCAGGAGCTTCAAATTCAACTTCCTTTGCGTCAATCAGATCTTGAATCTTATTCTTCAGAGCCCAACAGTTATTGGTGTCGTGCCCTGGACTTTCTGAATGGTACGCACATTTGGAGTTGGGATGGTAATGTGGATAAGTAGTATTAGGATTTTTTGGCGCCTCTTTCAAAGTGGCCAGATTCAACTTCAAAAGATGTGGTAGGACTTGGGCAGGAGTCATGTTTATCTTGGTGAATTTCCTTACAGGCCTTTCCACCCTTTGCTGGTTATTTCTCGGCTGATCATTTCTCAGCTGGTTGTTTCTTGGCTGGTCTGATCTAGACTTTTGAATCATAATGACCCCCACTGTTGGTCGTCTTTCAATTCTTCCCTGATTCCTCTGGTCATAGACAGCAGATACTTCCTTCTTTCCCATGAAGGGCTTTTTTACAGCAGCTGAGGCAAACGCGTCCTTCTGAATTTTCCCGCTTCTAATATCGGCTTCCACCCTTTCGCCAGTTAGAATCAATTCAGTGAAACCTGCAGAGGAGCTTCCAATCAGGTGATTAAAGAAAGGTCCTGAAAGAGTCCCTAAGAACATGTCCACTAGCTCTCTTTCAGATAAATGTGGTTGCACCCTTTCGGCCAGATCCCTCCACTTTTAGGCGTAGTCTTTGAAGCCCTCATTGGTAGCCATAGCCATACTCTGTAGCTGAGTACGAGTTGGCGCCAAGTCGGCGTTATATTGATATTGTTTATAGAAGGTGGCGGCCAAGTATTCCCAATTATGGACATCTGCTCTCTCCAACTGGTAGAACCAATCAAGCTGGGTTCCTGATAAATTGTCCTAGAAAAAGTGGACCCACAGGTCTTTGTCAGAAGAATGTGGTTGAATTTTCCTAAAATAAGATCGTAGGTGCATTTTAGGGCAAGACACCCCATCATACTTGTCAAACAGTGGCACTTTAAACTTAGGAGGGATTACAATTCCAGAAACTAACCCTAACTCCTCCAAATCCAGCCCCGGTACTCTCTGTATCTCCATAGCAGCTAGACATTCTTCCAAGTTTTTGTATTTTTTCATCGGCCGGAGGGTATTGTTTTTCAGAGTAGTCTTCATCTTCCTCTTCTTCTGCTTCAGAATCTGATGGCACTGCCCCTCCTTTTCCTTTTCCTTCCCCCTCTTCATATGTTGATGGGAATTCTAAAGTCCATCTGGCTTGTCCTTCAAACCTTATGCCCATGAGAACCACACTGGCTCGCTTCTTCTTCTCTTTATCTTTCTCTTTCTCTAGAAGAGTCTTGAGCTCCTCCTGCCCCTTGGTTAAGGTCAAGAGTAGCTGTTGAAATTGTGAATTCTGAGCTTGCAAATCTTTGACCGTTTGTTCAATATCCATCTTGCTGAAATAAACAACAGAGAGATGAGGAAACTTGGTGTGAAGACCTGCTTATGCATATGATGAATGATATGTATTCATGTAATGCTTTCAAGGATTCATAAATTCAAATTTGTTTTAAACAAAAAAGAAACACACGTCATATTAATAAGATAGAATTGTTAGTACATCAATGCCCCTTGGGCAAAATAATACAAAATTCTAAGGTAAAAAGATGTTGTGCATCCTCTTTGGTGCAATGTAGGTGTTGAGAGTCTGCTCTTCGTGAAGTAGCCGAGTGAGTTCCATAATCTTCTTCTCGCTTGCGTAGAATTGGGCTTCGAAAGTATCGCGTTCTCCTTTGAGCTGTATCCAACTCCTTTGTAGGTCTTCGAGTGATGTTCGCATGTCAGGATGTAGGATGGTGTATGGAACCTCTCCTTCCTTAACATGCTCTATAATCACTGGGAGAATGGAGGGGTAAGGCATATAAGACTTTGGGCGCGGGTTCGTACTCACTTGAGGTAAGGCTCAATAGGGATGGAATTCTTGTGTCCCAAGGTCTTACTGTCTACCTTGTTTGGCATCCTTCAAGCTCAGATGAACCTCTGACGGAGTCCTTGGTTGTTGTTGTCGAAGTCAAAAACCAATCCTTGAATCAACATGTCATGTGGGCCATCCCTTCGGGCATAACCAAATTGTCTCAGAGCCAAGCAAGGGTTGTAGGTGATGCCTCCCCTAATTCCAAGTAGAGGGACATTAGGGAATTCCCCACAACGATCAACAATGATGATATTTTCTCTGGATCGAGAACACCAATGAATATCTGAATGTGTAAGAGTCATCAATCGTTGTGACCACCTCAAACCTTGCTCATTCTTCAAGACTGATTGGGGAAGATAATAAATAAACCATCTTGCCAGGATAGGAGTGCAACACATGAGAAGACCTCTTTTCCTCATTGTACGAGTGTGAAAAGAGTGGAGGATATCCCCAAGAAATGTAGGCACCGGGTTGCGAGACATGAAGATTTTGGTAGCACTCACATCTATGAGTTGGTCAGGGTTAGGGAACAAGACCATCCCATAGATGAGAAGAGCTACAATCTCCTCAAAAGCTTGCAAGTCTAGAGAGTTCCAACAGCTTTGGGCCTTCTCAAACAGAAACTTTGACAAGAAACCTTTGACACCACTTCTAGTTTCCCAATGTGTTGTGACATCAGATGAGTGCAAGTGCAAGGCTTGAGCAATCTCTTCTGGTTTTGGATATCTTTCCGTACCGTTGAAGGGTAGTTGATTGAGAATAGGAATCCTCAGAAGTTGAGAAAATTCCTCCAAAGTAGGCACAAGTTGGTAGTCAGGAAATGTAAAGCAATGATGCAAAGGGTCAAAGAACTGGAAGAGAACTTTCAGCATATCCTTCTCTGTGTTGGTGGTGACCAAGTTGAGTAGACGACCATGTCTCTCGGTGAATGGAGAGTTCTCAGAAATCCTTGAAGCTAGCTCCTTGAGTTGTGGAGGAATTCTTACAAGGTTGATTTGAACAGTTTTCCTGCGAATTGAATCCATAACCTACAAAACAGGAACAAAGGTGAAATTCCAAAATCCTTGAAATGGTTAGTGGATGCATATGATGCTTCATGATGTCCATGATGTTATACACAAGTATATATGTACAATCAAATCACACAAGTTCCTAGTTTAGGCTTGCATGTGGTTTCATAGGTAAGTACCCTCTTGAAGGTTAGTTGGCTCAACCTGTCCTAGAAATAGTAACCGGGTTCTAAGGAGTTCAATATCACTGGATTGTTTCCTTGTTCATTCTTTCAATTTAGCCTCTTTACTGGAGACCGAAATATTCCAAGGAACCAACCCTCAATGAGTGTAGTATCGAGTATCTACCAACTTCGGACTGCACCAAAGCCGGTCATCTCACTACATCCTAAAAGGCCAAGTTGGTCAAGTAAAGGTTCTAAAAGTCCATTAGTGCTTCATGACATCACTCAGCGGCCCCGTATTCTCTTTGATTGACTCAAAGGCTACCGCTACCCACAAATATGTCACACTAATATAGCTATTGCTTGGACCATGTCGGTATACCCCGCACACTTTCCACAATGTATTGCTATTTACCTATGAATGTTTCCCAAATCTGGGTAGAGGATTCAAACCCAAACAATAGAACCAAAGTGTAAAGCAAACAAGTCAAGCAAGATAAGAAAATAAAGGTGATCTAAACCCTAAGGTAACCCCACTTTTAATATTATCCCCAGTAGAGTCGCCAGTTCTATGATGCGGTGGGAGAACTGACTTGATGTTTTGCGTTTGTGTTCGCAAAATGTTGCGGTTAGCAAGAGTCGCCACCGACTTTTCTTTTATCCAAAAGGAAAGGTCAAAAAGCACAGGAAAGACCTTTGAGACATTTTCTTGAGTTCGGGGGGTAGATTATGAAAAGGGAAGGTGCTAGAACCCTTTTCATCCATGGTTTTCCATGGGCTCTTAGTTACTTGTTTAGATCACTTGCTTTGCTTTTGCAATTGTTTGAAATGGTGCTTTGTGTGGTTTTGAAAGTATTTTGAAAAGAGTCCATCGTTTAGGCAATCTTTGTAATGATTCTTGTTCATAAGAATGTATACAAAGATGTTTGTCTTTTGAAAAATGTTTCAAAGTTGTTTGGAAATGTTTTGAAAATGTGTGTGTTTGTTTTTGAAAATAGCAAGGATTGTTTTCAAATTGATCAAGTAACTAGAAGCATTCTACCTACTCAAAAGTCTTTCTTGTACATTTTTATTCCTTTGATATTGTTGATTTACCATTGCTTTGGTAAACAACCCTATCTTTGGATGTTAAACGGGACGAGTGTGGGTCATTGTATGACCATGATAGCAATGGTGCCAAGTATCTTAGCTTGTTTGAGGGACCAAGATCATTTTTTTAGGCAACCTTGTCTAGCGTCATCGAGGGACTATGATATTTTATTTTTGTTTGATTTTGCCAAGATACTTTGCATGCATACCATGGCCATTTTATTAGGCAACAAAGTGGGTGAAACCCTAGAGGTGCTTGTGTGCAATGTGTTGTCATTTTACATGCATTTTTGTCTTGCATTAGGTCTTTGCTATTTGTTTGATTTTTGTCTTATCATACAAACCCTAATTTTACTAAACATGTATATAATGCGATAAATTGCGTAAAGTAAATCTAAGCTATTACAACAATATTATGGGAGGGGGGATAAAAGTTTTGAATGAGGGATATTGCTCAAAATAAAACCTAGAAATTATTACAATCCAATTGAATTATTGTACAATAAATAAATAAAACAATTATTTAAATATGCAATAAAATGTATGGATGCAAAATGTTTTGTATTTATTTTATATATGAGAAAACAAAGTTATTTAAGTCCTAAAAATAAGAAAAAATTAAATTATTATTTTTGAAAGGGGAAACCCTAATTTTTGATTTAAAAGAAAAATATATTCTATATTTATTTTGTTTTGTCTATTTTTATACAAGAAATAATAAATAATATTATTAATAATTATTAAAAATTAAAATATGCATTAAAAAAGATATTTTATGTGTATGAATGATAAAAATAAAATGTATGATATTTTTAAATATATTTACTATTTATTTAAGAAAATAAAGTTCTATTTATTTGAATAATCAATATTTTATGCAAAAAAAATAAGATAAAAAAATAAAATAAAATGCAAGAAAATTAAGAAAATATTTTTGGGATTTTTTAATGTTCAGAAAAAAAATAATAAAGTCAATAAACATAAAAATAAAAATAAAATATGAAAAATATGCAAAATAAACAAAGGGGGTGTGGAAATAAAAACAGGGGGTGTGAAAAGAATAATAGGAGGCCCAAAGGCGCCAAGGCCCAGAACACCATCTTCATCCATGTCCTTGGCTTCGCGCGCGTTTCTGAGTTCAAACCTGTATCTTGCTCTAGCTTGCATAAAATAAAAAACTCATAACACAAAAAATGTAGCTTATGATCTCACGATTCTAGTGATATAAAATTCATGACCTAACTCTAAAAGACCAGGGAGAATTTCAGTGGCCCTAATTCCTGACCTAATTTTTTCAGCATGTTCAACAATCAAATACTCTTAGCTCAGTTAATATATGGAAAGTATGCATATGTACAACTTCAGCAAGTTAAGGACTACATTTTTACTTCATAAATCGTGACCTAAGGATGCCTAAATAAGGAGATAGAGATTTGAAAAATACCTTGTTCAGCTGAGTTTGGATATGGCAATGTGGGGGCTTTGAGTGAGGCCTGATGATCGTGTAAGCTTCCTTGAAGTTCCCTCAAGCTATTCATATGCTTAGCTTGCCTTGAGAATGCTTGAAACTCCTTATAGAAGTCAACCTGCAACCTTGAAAAATGAAAATGGTGAAGTCTGAAACATGGCACACAATTGCAGTGCAAGGGCTTGGATAGTTTGGATGTGGTGTATGGAAGATGTTTGAAGTATTGAAACAAGAAACGCACGAGCAAAATATGATTTGGCTTGAGTTTTGCAGAAGCTGCCCTGTTTGGACAGAAAAATGTGATTTTGGTGTTTGAGAGTGTTTGGGATGTTAGGAAATCGTGTATTGGCTTGTGACAAGTTTTTGAAGTTGTTTAGAATGAAGCCAAGTCTTCTCTTTATCAGATGGACAGGTTCCCTTGACTTTTGCCAATTTGCTTGTTTTTGAAGAAAGTTGAAATGACTTATGCCAAAGGCCTGTACAGGCTTGCTTGCTAGCTAGCTGCATAGAGTTGGTATAAGTTTCTTGTTATCTGTGGAAAATGCCTGCATCCAAGGAACAAGTCCAAGGCTCAAGGCTGATAAAGTTGAAAATGCTTGCTTTATCAAAATGGTATTGTGAACTTTATGCCATTTATGGATTAATCTTTTGTACAATGCTCCAAAGATCAAAATAAAGCCATTATCCATTGAGTTAGAATTAAATTATGGAGTGTAGAAGGGATTAGGACCTGTAATGCAAGGTACAAGCATGTTAGGAACTTATTTGCAACTTGAAGCATTGTAAACATGGCTTGAACAAAAGTGACAAATTGCCATTTTCTCTTCTTCGATTCTTTCTAACCATAAATGATCTTGGAGAGTTCTTGGACATTTTGGAAATCTTGTAACATGCTCTACAATCCATCTTTGAAATGCATTTTGAGATACCTCTTGGAACTAGTTGAAAAATGCCCATGAAGTTAGGTCAAAAAACTGCCTAAATTAGGGCAAATTTTCACTAAGTTATTTAGTTCATGGACCCTTATTCAAAAAATCATATCTTGAGATCCAAGAATCTTTTGGGAAAACTTTGTGAATAAAAGTTGTAGATTTCATGGAGGACTACAACTTTCATGTTGGAAGTTTTGTTTGAATCCAATTGCATCAAGGTGAAAAAATGGTGAAACGTTGGGAAAAAATAAGAAAATTTCCATACATAGAAATTTTCTAAGTTATGAAAATTTTTCAAATTAAAACCCTAATTTGAAAAATTGATTTTCTTGATCAACAAGTTTCATATTTTGACATATCTTGATGAATTATGACCCTTGGCACTTGATTTTGACCAAAAAGTCAAAGTTTGACTTTTTAGTGTACAGTTGATTTTTGATCAGTTGACTGGAAAATTCATCTGTCAATCCTATGCATTTGAGATCTTTTGAACTATGTGATTAGGTAAATATGATTCCATTGAGTCCTTGAGATCATGTTTGAACCCAATTGGTCATTGGTTAGGTTAATAATCAGAAATTGCCCTTTCTCAGTCAAAACCCTAATTTTGACCATTTTGCCCTTTTGATGATTTGATCAAATTTCTTGAGGAGTTGTGATCCAAACTTGATAAAATGGTACATAGGAGCCTAAAATGTTGTTGTGGATCAAAAATTATGAAGTTTGACTGTAAATTGGCCATGGTTGACTTTTTCCCCAATGCAGCTGATTTTTAGGTCAAATGTCCAATTGACTGGGCACAAATGTGATTCAAGGCTTGAAACTTAACATGGGCAATCTTAGGGGTCCAAGATGGTGTATGAATGTCACATGAAGCATTGATGGTCCAAAAATCCTTGTGCAAACTCAAACCCTAATTTCAGGTCATCAGTGCAAGATGAGGTCTTGAGTTGAGCAAACCCTAAACTTGTCTTGAGTCCAAGAAGTCTTGTGAGGAAAATCTTGATAAATGAGAGGGAAAATTTTGGGGTATAACAGGGGAGCATGGTAACTAAGGTATACGCACGAATATTGGATCTTAACGGATTATATTATTCCTTTTCTTTATTTTCTTTTTTTATAGCATCAACACCATCTCTGTTTCTCTCTCACGATGCTAACCCTCTCCCTATTTCAACAACCCTAATGCTCATCACCGGCGGTGCCGCTACCCCTTAGCTTCATCTACAACCTAAACTCTATCCCTTTTACTCAACCTAACCAACCAGAAGACCTGATACAACATCAATCAACAAAAAAAAGATGAGTCTAATTAACCTTTCGCTCTGTGCGAGTTCTCGTTCTAACTTCTTTTCTCTGAGCTTTGTTAATTCATTTTCTCCTTCTTGTTTACAGGATACGGTGATGGTTGAAGATGGTGGTGGAGTGATTGTCAACGGTGGGGAGGATAGCAGTGGTGGTTCACGGTTAGGGTTTCGGAAGTTGAAACCCCAACCGTCCTCTCTCGATCTTTGCGACTACAATGGTGGTTCTTGATTCTTCTCACATCAACCCATTTGTCCCTGTTCTCTGTTTCTGTATTCCCTCTTCCCTTTCTGTATTATCAATTCCTCCTATATTTTCTTCTTTTCTTTATTTTCAGTAATTTAGTTTAGTATTTATAGGTCCCTAGAAATTAGGGTTACAGATTTAGGAATTAGAGATCAATTGGGATTTTAATTTACAGTTGATTGATTTTGTTTGCCATTTTGGATTGTAATTGATTTAATTTGATATTGAGATGTAATTTCGGATTTGGGGTTGAATAGAGATTCCAAATTTGCTGTAATATCTGGTTTAATTTTAATATATATTTTCTGGAGATTTGATTTACTGTAAGATTTGATTAGTTTTTTAATTTAATCTCTACAATGACTGTTATTAGCAAAACAATGCGTTGATTGTGGCTATGATTTGAATAGTGAGCTATTTTTTTCTTCTTTTTTTCTTTGGGCCAGCGCATGACTTCTTTATGTTGGGCCTGCATGTTATTTGGTATGCACCCAACAGTAATAGCATTATTCTTTACAGCAAAAAAATATCTTTTCTTTTCAATTGGGCTTGAGCATTATCCAACAACATTAATATATCTTTTTAATTACAGCAAAACATTTTAACAATGCTAGGCTCAAATGGCCCCTAATTATATTCAAACAAAGCTTTAATTAAGCAAAAAGATTTTATAAAATATATATTTTTAGCAAATAATTTTTTTTACTATAACTCTCTTAATAAAACATTACTATAAGATAAATCAGCTTAATGTCACATTTTTTCTTTAAACAATATATGCCCTTTATTTTATTAAACTTAATAATAATAAACAGTTTTTTTTTCTCTTTTTTAATAACAATACCTTTTTTCTTAAACATATCAAATGGGCCAATTTAATGGGCATACTTATTGATAAACACACCCCTCCTTTTTACTAAAAATAAATAACACTTAAATGTCTCTACTAAATTCAATTATTATTAGTAATTTTAATTTCAATAATAACAACTATTTAGTAGTTATTATTCTGAAATAACTTTACACTTTCGAATCGCATGGGCCATTGGCCAACATGCCACGTGAACGGGTTCACGGGTGCACGAGTCTTTCTGCTTTAGAAAGCCCCATTTTCGCGAATTAAAATACACCCCATAGTCTTGAATAAAGATGGGTCATCAGATACTGTTGTACCATCCTTAATTAAATATTTCTTCTATTTTAATCTCAAAAAATAAAATCATCGAGGTAGGACAAATTTGGGGTACGACAGCTGCCCCTATTCAATTATCTTCCAGTCGAATAGCGTGAGAAAACTTGAGTCTTGCACATTTTGATTGGAAGTTTATTGAATACTTGAAGCATCCCAAAATTTGTCTGACAAACATAAGGTTACACTGATATGGCATACCCTTACAAGTGTCAAGGAAGTAAGCAAAGATGATGATGTGTCACTAATCATGGTTTGATAACGAGGCAGATGGTTTTAAGAGCGCAATTTCGTATGTCTTGGTTTGGTTTTTGATTATTCATCCATTTGGAGGATGAATGCGACAATAATTGATGATGCATGGTTTCTTGAAGACTGAGGCTATGGGTTATGTTCGCGAATCGCTGCATGAAGTCTGAGGAGATAGGCTAGAGTTTTGTTTCCTTTAGAGCATCACAGCATGAAGTCTGAGGCGATGATCGGTGTTACAGAATAAAGAAATGTATTGTTGCATGAATTCTTAGGCAATGAGCTTAAATTTGTGAATCACTGCGTGAAGTCTGAGTTGATTAGCTAAATTTGATTCTCGAGCATCGTTGCATGAAGTCTGAGGCGATGGTATGTGTTATAAAGAAACACATTGCTGCATGAAGACTTAGGCAATGGGTTATGTTTGCAAATCGTTGCGTGAAGTCTGAGGCGATAGGCTGGGTTTTATATCTCGGGCATCGCTGTATGAAGTCTGAGGCGATGGTTTGTGTTACGGAGTAAAGAAATATACATTGTTGTGTGAAGTCTGAGGCAATGGGTTAGGTTTGTAAATCGCTGCGTGAAGTCTGATGCGATAAGCTAAATTTGGTTTCGAACATTACTGCATGAAGTCTGAGGTGATGGTTTGGGGTTTGGAACACATTGCTGCATGAAGTCTGAGGCAATGGGTTAGGTTCACAAATCGTTGCGTGAAGTCTGAGGTGATAAGCTAAATTTGTTTTTTCGAACATCGCTGCATGAAGTCTGGGGCGATGATTTATGTCGCGGAATAAACACATTGCTGCATGAAGTCTGAGGCAACGAGTTAAGTTCGCGAATCGATGCATGAAGTCTGAGGCGATAAGCTAAGTTTTGTTTTCGAGCATCGTTGCATGAAGTCTGAGGCGATGATCTAAGTCACAGAATAAAGAAACACATTGGTGCATGAAGTCTGAGGCAATGGGTTAGGTTCACAAATCGATGCGTGAAGTCTGAGGCGATAAGCTAAATTTGTTGTTTCGAACATCGCTGCATGAAGTCTGAGGCGATGGTCTGGAGTTTGGAACACATTGCTGCATGAAGTCTGAGGCAATGGGTTAGGTTTGCAAATATCTGCGTGAAGTTTGAGGCGATAAGCTAAATTTGTTTTTTCGAACATTGCTGCATGAAGTCTTAGGCGATGGTCTGGGTTTGTAAGGAACTCATCACTGTAGGAAGACTTAGGTGATAGGCCGAACGTGCCACAACATGAAGACTGAGGTGACGAGTTGAATCGTAGGAGAAGTGTTTTGTTGGTTGACCCTTAGATAGTTAAATCGAGGGTGAGACTGTTTGTTTGTAGTATGATACATGCATACGATTTCTGATATTGAGATGTTTAGATGTATGCAAAATGTATGACGTTTGACATTGATATGGAACCCTGAGTATTGTATGCAAGAATGTATAGTGATATGCAAAATGTATGTATGAAATATGTGTAAGATGTGTGTATGCCTTAAAATGTTATGAAGACTATTTCTTGAATTCTCTCCTTTAAACCATTGACTTAGAGTTACCAATGCCCTGGCGTTGTATGTTGTGTCATCATGGCTTTGTTAAATTTGATTTGAATGCGGTGAAAAAGCGTTAGCAAAATTTTGAACATTGATTTTTTATTGTGAGCGCATGTGTAGACGTAGACATAGACGTAGGTAATGGCATATGCGTAGATTTGTATGTTGTAAGCGCAGGCGTAGACGTATGTATTGGCATGTGTGTAGATTTGTATGTTGCAAGATGTAGGAGTAGCCATGTGTGTGGACGTGTGTACAACCCCCGTGAGTGCAAGTGTAGGCGTAGACGTATGTATGGACGTAGGTGCATACGTAGTCTTTTTGCGTTGTGAGCATAGACATAGGTGTAGACATGTGTATAGACTTTTGTATTGTAGACGTAGGAGTAGGCATAGCCATGTGCGTAGACGTAGACGTGGATTTTCTTTTAATAATTTTCTAACCAAAATGTTTTTTCGATGTTTTGTCAAATGCTTTTATTTTATTAATCCCCCGAAATGATTTTAAGACAATATTCACAAGTAATGATCGTAGTATTTTGTAAACAAGTCAGAGAAAAGAAAAACGCAATTTGAAAGATGCAAAGAAAATAAATGTTTTGTTGATATACCTCTGAATAGGCGAGAGTATAAGATGCAATTCCTAGAAAGAGGTAATTACAAGAAATTTTAAAACTGTAAATGGCAATGAAAAATGATAATTGCTATTGTTGTTCCCTAATATCCTTTTAATGATCTTATCTCCTTTGCTTATGAGTTATATGATTCAGATCCATCTCTCCCTTCATGGTTCGTAGTTACAGTTTTTAGATCGCAGTCTTTTTGTTCTTTATTTCTTTGTATGAAATCCCTAACTTTTGCCTGGATTGCCCTTTCGGGTTTTCAATCCACCGGGATAATTTTTTTGTTATATGCCCTTAATTTTTGCCTGGATCTCCCTTTAGGGTTTTTGATCCACCGGGACACTCCTTGTTGCCTAAGTCACCTGTTTGAGGTTCGAGCTTAGTGAGCTTCTTATACATAGTGTGATACGGTGGCCAGAACCGGGATGTGGTTTCCCTTTTTAAGGAATTTGCTGGTTTACGTTTTGCGTTTGTGTATGCAAAATGTCGCGGTAAGCAAGAGTCGCCACTGACTTTTATTTTATCCAACAAGGAAAGGAAAAAAGCACAGAAAAATTCCTTTTTCGAGATATTTCTGAGTACGGGGGGTAGATTATAGAAAGGGAAGGTATTAGCACCCTTTCTATCCATAGTTATCTACAGGCTCTTAGGTACTTGCTCATCATTTTCAAAATTGCTTCTTTGTGTGCTTGTGTGTTTTGAAAAGTTTTTGTTTTGACTTCGATTTAACTCTTGCTTCTGTCTTCAAGAGTGAAATGAAGTGTTTTTGAAAACTTTGTTTGAAAGGAGTGTAAGTGTGAAAAATTTTATTTGGATTGAGCAAGTACTTAAGAACTAATCTACCTACTCGAAAAAAGAATCATTCTATGTTCGTTTCCTTTAGACAACGCTATCCCACTATTAGTGAGTAGGTAGCACCATCGTTGGAGTTTTGAGGGTCAATTCGAAAGGGACGTACGGTCACTAAAGCAATGTTAGGACGGCTTAGTAATAACCCTAATGTCTTAGATCAATTATTCAAGGCAACAATTCCGAGGCAACCATTCCGAGGCAACTTTTCCGAACGGGACTTTGATCTTTGTTTAGACAAAAGGGCGACCACTAAAGCATCCTATACTCAATGACCGTTTACCAAAGGCAACCAAGTGGGAGTGTACCCTAGGAGTGCGCATGTGCGATTGATTCAATTTCAGATTATTCATCTTTGCACATTTAGGGTTATCTAACTATTTTAAAGTTTATCATACATTCTTGTCATGCAGACCCTAATTATTCATACATCTAAGAGTTCAATATTTTGCAGAATTTAAAGTGCAGAAATTAAACTACGGTATTACAAGCTTCGGGTATTTACATAGCCAAAAACAAACCCTTGAATAATAAAGCGATAAATGAAAGTAAAACCTAATTAACTATTACAATTTGTAGGTAGTTACATCAATATGGTAAAAAATAAAAACAATAAAGCGCGCGCGATGGGATTAGAACGATAAGAAAAATTAGGGTTTTGACCCTTTTTAACCTAATTAAAAGAAAAATTGTTTTTTTTTTGTTTTTTTAAATATTTTTTAAGAAAAGAATTAGGTTTTCTAAATGAATTACAAAAATTAATTAGTTAATTAAATTAACTAGTGAAAATAATTACATGGCCTATTTTTGATTTTTTTTATTATTTTTAAGAAAAAGAAAATGTAATTAAGTTTTAGACAAAACTCTAATTTTCTAATTGTTTTTAATTATTTACAAAAAGAATTAAAGTTATATAAATTAACAACCTAATTAAATTATTTAATTTTTTTGTATAAAAAATAAAATCAAAACCTAATTTGTGAAAAGTATTATTTTTATGATTTTTTTGATAAAAGAAAAATAATTAATTTGTTAGTAAAATAAATAAATTAAATTAATGAAGAAAACGCAAAAGAATAAAAGAAAAAGTAGCCTGGTATCAGCGGTTCAGATCACAGGATGATGGTCCAGAAGATGATGGTGCCCAGAAGATGGTGATCCAGAAGATGGTGGTCCAGAGGATGGTGATACTGGATCTGCTCCTGGCTAGTGGATCTAGGAGATTATGGTCATCAGAAGATGAGGTGTGCTGGATCTGGTTAGGACTGATGGATCCAGAGGATGATGTCCAGGGGATGCTTGATCTGGTCCTGGTTGATGAAATCAGAAGATAACCTCTAGCAGATGTAAGCGCTGGATCTGGTGAAAACAAAGGGGAAGGGTGCCAGAGGGTCACGCCTGGGATCAAAACCAGAATCATGAACTTCTGACTTTCTCCTTCTGGACTACTGCATTAGGGTGTTAGTTTAACAATACAACAGAACAATAATATATCAGATCTAAAGGTTTCTGGCCAGATTAACGCGCCAGAATTTAAACCGGCCAATAGGGTCATGACACGCCATCGTCTTCCTCCTGGATCTGTCATTTAAAACTCTAAACTTTTACCTACAGGCATGGCGCTGTAGCTGAAACCCTGCACATCTCAGAAATCACATACAAGCCATGTAAATAAATTTCAAGACCATGGATCAGCTGGGTTTGATCTGCTGATCACAATGGTTTCTTCCATCTGGGCCAATTTCACCTGTACGAGAATACCCTAAAACAAATCAAGAAAACCTAACAATGGCAGATCTTGATACGATCTGTTGTACCCCAAAATTTTCCCTCTCATATCTCTCCAAACACGGCAAGAAAAATCTCCAAGTGGCTCAAGATGGCTCAAGGTTTGGACAGTGAAGTCATCTCCTAAGGCAGTCAACCTCAAATTAGGGTTTTGTGTTGCATCAAGGTCCTTGCATCCAAATGACCTCAAGTTCTCCCCAATGTCCTAATATGCTCTCAAGGTTATCCATGTCAAATTTCAAGCCTTGCAGAGGAAGTTTGCTCAGTCAATTGCTCAAAGGGTCCAAAAAATCGATTGTGCTAGGGCAAAAGTCAACTGTGACCTATATACAGTCAAACTTCAAGATTTTTTGTCAACATTCTCATTTTGAAGGATATTTCATCATTTGATCAAGGGTTGATCATGATTCATCAAGGATTGCTCAAAACTCATCAAGACTCAAAAGTTGCTAAATTAGGGTTTTGTAGGAAAAGTCAACTTAACTTTGACCAAGCATAACTTTCTCATACTTTATGAGCAATGACCCATCCAAAGCTCATTTTGAATAGGATGAAATTTCCTACAATCCATCTTCATACCCCAGGATCAGAAAATGCACTCACAAGAAGTTATAAATTTGGACATTATAGGTCATTTTTGAAAGTCAACAAAAACACCTTTTTTTCCAAAGCTTATAACTTGAGAATGGAATATCAAAATGAGATGAGACCAAAAGGGTTGGTTAGAGGACATCTCATGTTTTCTAGAAAGTCCAAGAAAACTTCCAAAAGTTCAAAATTGAAGAAGTTATGTATTGTTGAAGTTGGACTTTTTTTTGCAAAATTACCAAAAGTCAACTATCCCCAAAACTTCAAATTTTGTCAAATGGGCCCATTCTTTTCCACTTGATTTGATCTTATCACACTACACACGTGTCCTATCTTCAGCCTTGTGTCCAATTATTAATTTTTCTATTTTATTTGATTTTTATTGATTTAATTCATTTTTAATCAATTTAAATCTAAATAAAATCCAAATCTAAATCACTTGGTATCTTTTTGATCATTACAGGTCTTAAATATCATCATGTACACAATCAAATCCGAATCAAGCCATGTTATGAACAAAATATTGGATTTGGGACATTTTTGGAAGCTTTGTAATGGAGGATCATATCAAATCCAAAATCATCAATGCATAAGGATTGAAAGCCCAATATTTGACCTAATACAATGCTTGATACATACACAACACAAGGACACGAAATTTAGAACCTGAAGGCTGCAAAAAATCATAAGAACAAACTTGAGAAAAAGCTTGAAAAAGTGTAAAACTGAAATCCATACTAGAGGCAAATTCAAGGCCAAAACTCAATGTGGTTCTCTTGCTAGACATCCACTGAATCTATTGGAATCAAAAGAAAGCTCTGAAACCTCCTAACTCGCGCTGTAAGTCTTCTTGAACACCGCCCTGTACATGAAATCGTATTCTCATATTCATGCGTTTTTTTGCCAAAATCTTTACATAATCATGCTAATCGGTCCATTTAGAGACTTTCTGCATTAACCAATTGAGTTTTCATGGCCTGTAATGCAATACCCGACTCTAGGGTTTTTGTTTCTTGTTTTTAGGCGTTTGAGTTTCAGGAAAAATTGGAACAAACCATGGACATAAATGAAATCAGGAGGAAGAGACGAAGCGAACCATGGTCTTAGCATCAATTTATATGGCCTACAGTTGATTTTAGGAACGAGCCATGAATTTAGTTGCGAATGAAATCCGCAGGTAAATAACCAGGCTTTTCAATGAGGAAGACGATGACACGTCCCCCTCCCATTGGATGATTCAAATCTCGCGCGTTTTCTTTTTTAATTCCAGCATATTATTTGTTTTTCTCTTATAATATTGTTTATCCATTATAATAACAATTGAATGCAGTGGTCCAGTGGCGAGCCCGTTAGTTCAAAGTCCAATGGGACCTGGGTTCGAATCCCAGGTCCCCCAACGCCTTTGTGTTATTTTGCTTCAGTTTATTCCATGCAGCATACAAGGCGCAGTACACCATGCATCATCACCTGATCATCTGCTAGATGGCCTCCAGGCCAAATCTGATGGCCCAAATGGAGTGTGTACCATGGTGCCCAGTCAACATTGTCACAAGGAATTGCAAAGGTCAAACGCAGGCTAGCATAATTGGGGGCTTGGAAAATGCTGATCACACACCCTGATCTGGGCCCAAACCCCCCATTGGGTTATTTCTTTTCCTTTTTATATTTCTTTTTATTTAATTGTTTTGTTAATTATTATTTTTATTATCACTAACCGATTAAATTATTTTTCTCATAAAATCAAAAACACAAAAATATTTTTATTTATTAAAATTAAATTCATGACTTTTATTTTTGTAAATAAATTAATTTAATTGATTTAGCTTTAATTAGGTATAATTTCAATATTTTTGCAATAATTAAAATTAATGTAGAATATTAGGTTTTAATAATTTTGACCAAATTTATTTTATTTCCTTAAATATAAAAAATCCAAAAATATTTTCATTAATTAATTAATTTAATAATTAACTTAGATTTAATTCCATTAATTCAAAAATAAACCAAAAAATGCTTTCTTTTCAAAAAGGGTCAAAACCCTAAAAAATGCGCCGATTTAATTTCTCGCACACGATCCATTTTACCAATATTGTAATTGCTTCCGGAATGTAATAGCTTTAAATAGGACTTTAATTATTTTATCGCTTTCTTTTATTTTCCGCAATTTAAAATAAAGGGTTGTTTTTGGCGATGTAAATACCTGACGCCTTGTAATAGTTTAGATTTAATTTCCGCAAATTTAAATTCCGCAACTATACACTGTTAGATGTTTAATAATAGGGAATGCATGGCAAGATCAAATGTATGAACTTAAAATCAACATAGATAACCCATGACATGTACAAAGATAAATTGACCGAAATAACACACTCGCACATGCACACTCTTAGGGTACACCTCACTTGGTTGCCTTCGAACGTGGTCATTGAATATAGGAAGTTTTAGAGGTCGCCCTCTTGTCCAAAGATCATAGTTGCCTCGAAACGGTTGCCTCAGAAAAATGATCTAAGATATTAGGGTTACCGCTAAGGCGTCCTAACATTGCTTTAGTGACCACACGTCCCTTAATCGAATTGACCCTTAAACTCCAACGACGATGCCACCTACTCATTCATAGTGGGATGGCATTGTCTAAAGGAAATTTGTACAAATTAATTCCTTTTTCGAGTAGGTAGATGGTTCTTAAGTACTTGCTCCTTCAAAATAAAACAAATATTCGCACTTACACTCTTCAAAACAAAAACTCTTTTCAAACCCACAAACACAAAGAAAAAGCAAATTTTGAAAACACTTTTGAAAACCTAGTAAGAGAACGCCGCTGAACAATTGAGTTTATACAATTTGTGAAAAACAAAGAAAAACAGCTATGTGAATAATCCCACTGGGTTCCAACTCTGCTATTGCCTTTATGTCCTCGAGCATCTCATCACTTCGCTACTTGGTTGAAGGTAGATCAGATTTATTAGTGCCGTCCGAGCTTGATAGTCGATACCGAAGTCTGGTTGCAAGGTGATCAAATGAGACATAGTGTTACACTTTAAACCCTAATTTTTGCCTGGACCGCCCTTTCGGGTTTTCAGTCCACCGGGATACCCTTTTTTGCCCAAGCCGCCTTTTCAGGTTTTCGACTTGCCGGGTGTACAGTTTTTTCGTTTTCATCCCTTATTTTTGCCCGAACCCTTTTGGTTCGCCGGGAAGCCCTTATTTTTGCCTAGGCCAGTCAACCTAGCGGGTCTTTTATTATGCGTAGCATTTTTTCACTATGTCTGCATTGACGGGGTGAGGAAGGTCATCATCGTCCATGGTGGTTAGAATCATGGCTCCTCCTGAGAAAATATTCTTAACCACAAATGGCCCTTCATACGTAGGGATCCATTTGCCCCTAGGATCACCTTGCGGCAATATGATGTGCTTGATCACCAGATCCCCAACTTGATACTCTTATCGTCTGACTTTCTTGTTAAATGCCTTAATCATTCACTTTTGAAAAAAAGAGAAATTAAGTAAGTATTTTCGGGTTAGGAAATTGCCAAAGTTAAATTAAAAAGAAAAAGAAAGATGAAAGGGAAAAATAAAAACAGAAGAAAAATAGAAAGGAGTAAGAGATGCAATCATGAAAATGTTTTAAAGATTAAGAAAAAGAAAAGAAAAATAAAAGCATGTTAAAGCAGAAAAAATAATTAAAGTAAAACATGGGTTGCCTCCCACGAAGCGCCTTTATTTTATGTCGACGGCTCGACAGTTAACACCTATTCAGTTAGGTATTTGGGGTAGGCGGCTCACTTAACTGAAGATAAGCCGAATAGTCGATATTTCCGACGTTAAAGTAGTGCTTTAGGCGCTGGCCATTAACTATGAATGGTTCGATAGAACTGCCTTTAATTTCTATCGCACCACTTGGGAAAACTTTGTTAATTTCGAACGGTCCGGACCATCTGGAACGTAATTTTCCCGGGAAAAGTTTCAGTCTAGAGTTGAATAGGAGTACGATGTCTCCTTCCTTAAAGTCTTTCCGCGAGATACGCTTATCGTGCCATTTTTTTGTTCGTTCTTTATAGATTTTAGCATTTTTCATAAGCGTCTAAACGCAATTCTTCCAGTTCATGGATATCTAACACTTGTTTCTCGCCAGCACTCTTATAATTTAAGTTAAGGGTTTTTATGGCCCAATAAGCTTTATGCTCTAATTCTACTGGAAAATGACAAGATTTTCCATAAACTAACTTGAACGACGTTGTTCCGATAGGGGTTTTAAAAGCTGTCCGATATGCCCAAAGAGCATCGTTTAGCTTGGAGGACCAGTCCTTTCTGGATGAAGTTACGGTTTTCTCAAGGATTTGTTTTATCTCCCTATTTGACACTTCCACTTGTTCGCTCGTTTGAGGATGGTATGGTGTGGCTATGCGATGTTTAACGCCATATTTGGAAAGTAATTTTTCGAAGATTCTAGAGATAAAATGGGAGCCACCATCACTGATCACTAGTCTTGGTACACCGAATCGTGGGAAGATAATATTATTGAATAGTTTTAGTACCACACGTGTATCATTTGTGGGTGCGGCGATGGCTTCAATCCATTTTGATACGTAGTCGACGGCTACCAAAATATATTTATTTCCAAAAGATGCGGGGAAAGGTCCCATGAAATCAATTCCCCATACATCGAAAATTTCTACTTCGAGGATTCCTTTTTGCGGCATTTCGTCGCGTCTAGATATATTTCCTGTGCGTTGACATCTATCGCAGTTCATAATTTCTACGTGGACGTCTTTCCATAAGGTAGGCCAAAAGAATCTAGCTTGAAGTATTTTTGCACAGGTTTTCGACGTACTAGCGTGTCCACCATAAGGGGCGGAATGGCAATGGGAAATGACGTTGCCTATTTCATCGTTGGGAACGCAGCGACGGTAGATACCATCGGCGCCTCTTTTAAAGAGTAATGGTTCATCCCAAAAGTAGTGTTTAAGATCATGGAAAAATTTCTTCCGCTGTTGGTACGTTAAATCGGGTGGTAAAACACCGGTAGCTAAATAGTTGACGAAGTCAGCATACCATGGTAGTGTGGTGTTAGTACAAATGGCTTTTACTACCACAGTTGTTAAAGGTTCATTATGTTAATCTAAACTGTCGGTAGGGTTTATCTCTAGCTTGGCAACAAGGCGTTCATAAGGGAAATCTTCGTTTATGGGAACACTCTCGGTTTGGATTCCATCTAATCTCGATAAATGGTCTGCTACCATGTTTTCAGTTCCTCTCTTGTCTTTTATTTCTAAGTCAAACTCTTGTAGGAGTAAGATCCATCTGAGCAGTCGCGGTTTGGAGTCCTTCTTGCTTAGTAAGTATCGGATCGCAGCATGATCCGTATAAATAATGATTTTAGCGCCTACTAAGTAGGAACGAAATTTATCCAACGCGAATACCACAGCTAATAGTTCCTTCTCCGTAGTGGCGTAATTCATTTCTGCGGGATTGAGCGTTCTGCTTGCGTAGTAGATAGCGTGAAGCTTTATTTCTTTGCATTGTCCTAGGACTGCGCCTACAGCATAATCGCTCGCATCGCACATTATTTCAAATGGTAAATTCCAATCAGGAGGTTGCATAATAGGTGTTGAGATTAAGGCCTCTTTAAGTGTCTCGAATGCGTTCAAGCATTTATCGTTGAAAATAAACTCAGCCTCTTTCATTAATAATTCGGTTAGTGGCTTGGTGATTTTAGAGAAATCTTTTATAAAACGTCGGTAAAAGCCCGCGTGTCCTAGAAAACTTCGTATTTCTCTAACTGTTTTGGGTGGTTGAAGGTTTTTGATAATTTCGATCTTTGCTTTGTCGACTTCAATCCCTCTGTTTGATACAATGTGACCCAGCACAATTCCTTGTCTCACCATGAAGTGACATTTTTCCCAGTTGAGCACTAGGTTGACACTGACACAACATTTCAATTCTAATTCAAGATTTGATAAACATCCGTCGAAACTCTCTCCACAGACAAAGAAATCATCCATGAATACTTCCATGATTCCGTCTCAAAAATCTGCGAAAATCGCCATCATGCATCGTTGGAAAGTTGCAGGTGCATTACATAGTCCAAATGGCATTCTCCGGTATGCAAAGTTACCATAGGAACATGTGAATGTAGTTTTCTCTTGATCGTCAGGATGAATGGGAATTTGAAAGAATCCTGAGTATCCATCAAGGTAGCAAAAATGGGAATGTTTGGCTAAACGCTCGAGCATTTGATCAATGAATGGTAATGGGAAATGGTCTTTGCGCGTAGCTTTGTTTAATTTTCTATAATTGATACACATTCTCCATCCTGTTTGAGTACGTTGTGCTACCGATTCGCCTTTTGTGTTCGTTATAACCGTAACGCCTCCTTTCTTAGGCACCACGTGAACTGGACTGACCCAGTTGCTATCTGATATTGGGTATATGATGCCTGCTTCTAGTCATTTCTGCACTTCCTTCTTAACGACTTCACTTAGGATAGGATTTATTCGTCTTTGATGTTCTCTAGAAGTCTTGCAGTCCTCCTCCAGCATAATGCGGTGCATACAGAGAGAAGGGCTTATTCTTTTTAGATCTGATATATTATAGCCTAATGCGGCTGGATATTTCCTTAACACACTAAGAAGTTTTTCGGTTTCGATCTCTCCTAATTTGGAATTGACTATAACTGGTCGTTCGAGTTCTTTATCTAAGAATTCATACCTAAGATCCTCAGGTAATGTTTTAAGTTCTATACCAGGTTTCTTATTAGTTGGGTCAGGATCGGGCGTTAAGGCTAAACATTCGCTTGGGTTGGCATCTAAGTGTTCTTGTTTCCAGTCTTCGTTCTTGAGGATAGTTGGTGTCTGAATTTTCAGCATCTCAGAATAGGTGTCCTCTTGGCATTCAAGTTCTTTGACACATCCATCAATGATATCTAGGAGACAACATGAGTCATCTATAGCAGGGGCTTTAAAGAATTGGGAAAGAATGAATTCTACTTTTTCTTCTCCTACCTCGAAGGTAAGTTTTCCTTTCTTAACATCTATGATGGCTCCTGCAGTAGCTAAAAATGGTCTTTCTAGTATGATGGGAATGTTTGAATCTTCCTTGATGTCCATTATTATGAAGTCGGTCGGTATGTAAAATTATCCTATTCGGACAGGAATGTTCTCTAGCATACCAACAGGAAATTTGACTGATCTGTCGGCTAGTTGTAGGGATATCTTGGTAGGTCTCATGTCGCCTAATTTGAGCTTCTCGCAAATAGATAAGGGCATTAGACTGACACTGGCTCCTAAATCTCATAGAGCTTTGTCTATGACAGATTTTCCAATTACACATGGTATGGAGAAACTACCAGGATCTTTTAGCTTAGGAGGCATGTTATTTTGAATTATGGCGCTACATTCGGCAGTTAGCATGACGGTTTCATTTTCAACGATTTTTTTCTTATTAGCCAATATTTCTTTTAGGAATTTAGCATATGACGGCATTTGGGTTATAGCTTCTGTAAACGGAATAGTGACGTTTAGTTGTTTCAGAAGTTCTACAAATTTCTTGAATTGTCCCTCGTTCTTGGATTTTGCAAGTCTTTGGGGGTATGGAATTGGTGGTTTATATGGTGGTGGAGGCACATAAGGTTTTTCTGAAGCCTCTCTGTTCTCATCCGCGTCTTCCTCTACATTTTCAGATTGATCTTTCGACTTCTCCATTTCTTTTTCGGGCTTTTGATACATGGTCGGGTTTTGGAGTCTAGGATCTACCGGTCCATCAAGGGCTGTCCCACTTCGTAATGTAATAGCATTTGCATGTCCTTTAGGATTGGGCTGTGGCTGTCCAGGAAATGTACCAGCAGGTGTGGCAGAACTAGCTTGGTGTTGTGCTACTTGGGAGATTTGGGTTTCTAACATTTTGTTGTGAGTTGCTAGGGCATCTACCTTATTTGCTAATAGCTTTAACTGTTCACCGGTGTGAACGTTTTGATTGAGGAATTCTTTGTTATGTTGGGCTTGATTAGCGATAAAATTCTCCATCAGGATTTCAAGGTTAGATTTCTTAGGAATGTTAGGAACATTACCAGCGGGTTTTTGATAACCTGGAGGTACAACAGGTGCTTGCCCAGGTGCATATAAAGCGTTATTGCTCTTGTACGAGAAGTTAGGATGGTTCTTCCAACCAGGATTATAGGTATTGGCATAAGGATTTCCTTGAGCGTAATTTACCTGATCAGCTGATATTCCTGCTAAGATTTGACATTCGGTTCCAACATGACCAGGAACTCCACAAACTTCGCAGCTTGGGGTAACTGCAGCCACGGTAGCTGCAGGAGGCAAGGTCAAGCTTTCTATCTTTTGGGTAAGAGCATCTACCTTAGCATTAACTTTATCTAGGCTACTAACCTCGTACATCCCGCCTTTGGCTTGAGTTTTCTCCATAGATGTTCTTTCTCCTCCCCACTGATAGTGGTTTTGAGCCATGTTTTCAATGAGTTGGTTAGCTTCGTCATAAGGCTTGTCCATCAGTGTACCACCTGCGGCGGCATCTATAGATAGTCTTGTGTTGTACAAGAGTCCATTATAAAATGTGTGGATTATCAGCCATTTTTCTAATCCGTGATATGGGCACATTCGCATCATATCTTTGTAGCGCTCCCATGCATCGAATAGCGATTCAGTATCTTTCTGCCTAAATCCGTTGATTTGGGCTCTTAGTGCAGCAGTCTTGCTTGGGGGAAAGTATCGTGCCAAGAATACAATCTTCAGTCCTTCCCACGTAGTGACGGAATTTGATGGCAAGGATTGCAACCAAGCCCAAGCTCTATCTCTTAGTGAGAAAGGGAAAAGACGTAATCTTATCGCATCTTTACTAACACCGTTCGCTATAACTGTGTCGGAAAATTGAACTAATTTTGTAAGATGTTCATTCGGATCCTCAGAAGGATATCCAGAGAATTGGCGTTGTTGGATAGCTGATATCAATGACGGTTTCAACTCGAAATCGTTTCGGTTTATTGCTGGAGCAGCAATGCTGTTATGGGTTTCTTGTTGTGATGGAGCTGCGTACTCCTTCAGTGGACGGGTCATTTGTTCTTCGGCCATGTCTAATTCTGGATTGGTTTCGGTTTCAGAGGAAGAATTAGAATCTGTTTCAGAATCAATCTTGATTTCGGGTTTAGGTAAAGGAATAGCGTAATTTAAACAGTAATCCCTGACTGCACGTCTTACGGAAAGAATGCGTTCAGGTTCGTCCGTCGATTTGTCAAGTGGTTCGCCTTGTGAGCGAGTCCTTGGCATACAAATCAACAAAGGGGTGTCTGTTGCCTAGTCTAAACGCGCAACAGAAGAATCGTAATTAATTGACTACCAGTCCCCGACAACGACGCCAAAAACTTGATCGGGACTTTATGAATTTGTCGGGATACTAACTTCAAGTATACAGTTCAGTCATTCTAGTTTTAAAAGATTATCGAACCCACAGAGACTGAGGATCAATCGCATACGATCTAGTGCTACAGTTTGTCTAACTAAGCGATGAATATTCGATTTTTGGGGGAAACAATTTAATTAAAAATAATAGTACTAATTATACCGGTATGTGATAATCGGACTTAGGGAATTCGGTGAATCGCTTGGCCTATAAAGTATTTCGGTAAAAGCTAATTGTTTAAAAACCTGAGACATACACTCTCGTGTTTATGAAATAAGTCATGCTACTAAACCTAGTGGATGCACTTTAAATTTAATAACACTTTTTGAAAACAATTTGAATCTAATTAATTTATTAAAACACTCTCGTGTATTTAAAAATCAATGTTTCGTTACCACTATCTGGGTTGAACCCCAACTCTCGCATGCAGGTTCTTGCCTTAATTAATTTCCCACTCTCGTGGCAAAATCGTGTTAATTAACCTCTCACTCTCGTGACAAGGATAGTTAAATTAATCTTGGAAATTGGAAACCAGAAATTGTTTTATAAATATTTTTGGCCAAGGTATCACTGAATTCTTTCAGTTCTTACGGTCACATACCGATATTAATAATTTAGCCAAACATAATTAACTTAACAGCAATACAGTTCAAAATATAATTCATAGCAATAATTGGCATAATATAAAAACTGAATGAATAATAATTTCAATATAAAACCTGGAATCAAAGTTGCTATGGTAATCTTGAAGTATTACAATAATCCAATCTTCGAGCTTGATTTGCAGTAAATAATTCGTGTTAATTCTTGAAAGAAGAATTAACACTTAAAACTAAAAACTAAGACTTTGAATGAAAATTACAGGAACGTGAAAACAATATTCCAAAACAAGCAAATGGAAAGTAATTGCAAAAGAAAATAATATTTGTTCTGAGGAAAATTCTTCGACCCTTGAACTATGCACTGGTACACATATATATAGCATTGGAAAATCAGCAGTTAAGAATTCTTGATGAAGTCTTCAATGGAGAAAATATAGGAGCACTAATAGTGGTGGCAAGAAAATAGGGGACATAAAAAGGGAGAATGAGTCTGCCTTAATGCCCACGTTTCAATCCATGTATAACGTCCACCTTCACGCGCGTGACGATCGTCACAGGTGGGTGACGGTCGTAACACGCTGAAGTAGTGCATTACGCTCGTCAGTGGTGTGTGACGAGCGTTTCTTCATGTTGGGGGGTGTTACGCCCGTCACAAGGATGTGACGACCGTCACTGTTCCAAAAATCCAAACTTTGTATTTTTTTATTCTTTTTCTCTTTGTTTATTGTCTAGCCTTCTTCATGTTGTCCTTTTCCATCAGTTTGAGTCGACAAATGTTATACCTGTAAAAAGACAAATAATCTCGGAATAATCGGGGGTTAGACGACTTAATGAAATATAAAAATCGGTAAAAAGCATGGTAATTATACGATATGTTTTCTCGTTATCAAATTCCCCCATACTTAAACCTTTGCTTGTCCTCAAGAAAATAGTCATTCGAAAGGTCGGACAAGTTTTGTCAAGCGCATAAGCATGACATACCTTAGATTTTTAAAGTAGTTTCGGGAAATCCTCGTCGGTTCGGCCAATACTTGAGTAAAACAATAAAGATACGCTAATGACACAAGCAATAAGCTTAGCCGTAGACTTCCATTTCAAACAAGCTATCCAACAGTTCTGTTATAATTCTGCCCGGAGTTCCTCGTATCTATTTCTCCCGGTTTCGTTCTAGCGCAATCACATTAAGCCCTTTGTCTTAGCACGCACGTAGTGGAGTAACCGGTTAGTGACTTTGATCCTTTTAGCACGGGGTCTGGTACATGAATGTGGAAACCCTACATATGTTATCCAAATTGGAGGTTGTGGGGGATCGGGCCGTAGCACGCCCTACCGAGTTCAGAACCAGATACCTCTGAACCAACCAACACTGGATTCCTTCATTATTTGCTCAGCTCTTATATGTGCCCGTATATTTTGGTACACAAATTTTCTTTTCTTTTAGCAGCGAGATAGGAAGGATATTTTTAGAATCAGGCATCAAACACTTATATTCATCGATTCTCCACGTGGTTTATGTCAAGACGGTGCTGAATGCTAGTATAAACTACTAGGGGTTACTTCTAGAACTTGAAACTCCAGATATCGGTATAATGGTTATTGAAACAGATCGCGTAAGTAGGAAGTCTACGGTGTCAGAACCGTATCGATCTTGTTATGTCGCTTTCGGCTTCCTCAACCGGGGTTTCGTTAAAATAGGTATGTCGGGCTAATGCGAAAATAAAATTTTTTTGGTATGGCAAAATAAAGCGAAGAATTTGAATCGAGACATATCGTAAAAATTTACTAGTTTATAAAAGATTGAAAGGTACCTCTCCCACACAAAATCTGACATTATCCTCAATGTTGCGGTATATAGGCGGGGAAGTACAATTACAAAACAAACGGAAAAGAAATGAAACAGAAAAATAATAAATTACATAGAAATTAAGGAAAGATTACTGGTGACCACGTCCTCTACTCCTGGTGCGAGAGCGTCTGGTAGGAGTGGCTTCAGTGTCGGTGTCTTGGAAGCCAAGGGTGCTCACGTCCATCCTCAAGGCGTTAAGCTCTGACAGGGCCTCATCTAACCTCTCATTCATGTTGCGCTGCCCAGTCAAGATCTGAGCGTTTTGGGCGCACAGAGACTCAAATTTCTCGGCTTGCCTCCTCTCAAGCGCCGCATTCATTTGGTTTTGCATGTGGAGGGCGCGGAGGATGTCTTCAAGATTAATAGGAGGAGGTGCAGATGAGGATCCTGGAATGTCGTGGACTGGAGGAGCACTATCCAACTCTTCTTGTATTTCGTCTACAGCGGCTGCAGGTTGGTCTTCATGGGCAGGTGCACGCTCTGCGGGAATTTCAGGATCGAACAACCAGTTTGCTCGGTTACTTGGATCGATTCGGTCCCTTTTCGGCAAAATGATATTCTGATAGACAGTGTTCCTGATTACAGGGTGGAATCTGCCGTCTTCCCGCTCGTAGATGAGGTGTGCGGCTTTGCAGTGATCCATAGTTAGCAAAGTCGGTGCCATAGAAGGAAAGGTTGCGAGAGCAGCACCGTAGTTCATACCAATGGCAAGTGAATTAACCAGCCCTCCGAAATAGAATGGTTTTCCACCTCTAGCACAAATAGAGTGGATGTGAGCAAGTAGGAATGGGGCGGCATTGATCTTTTGCCCAGTGAACGCGCAATGTAAAAAGAAGAGCTCCTTGGAGTTGAGCTTATGGTTGCTGTCGCGGGCGAAGATTGTGTTGCTAAGGATGCGATGGAAGTAGCGGATGGCCGGATTGTGAATGTGGGTGGCATTCAGGTGGTCGTAGGATCCGGCACGGATATTTGTTAGATTGTGCCACAAGTTGAAAGCCTCCTCACAAAATTATCCGGCACCCGGAGATGAGCACCTTCGTCCGAACAAAAGCCTAGAAGTCTCGCGATGTCGGATTGAGGCAACTCGTGCTCAACGCCAAACATCCATAATTTTGCCAGGCCTGACAGTTGGTTTGTGACACCTGGCGGAGTGAGGTAAACAAATGAACTCAAGAACTCAAGAGTAAGAGTTTTGTAGATCGGTCTTGGTTCGCGGCATAGGTTCCACAAATCCACACTTTGCAATAATCGGCGGACACTGCCAAGCAGTCCCAAACTCCTCAGGAAGTCGATATCAACGTACCATGTGGGTTGGAGACCTCGACGTTGGAATTTCTGAAACTTTGCCCGTTGATTCTCTCCCTGTTCGCCGATTCTGAAATTGAGGGCTGGAGCGTGTGGGTTGTTTGCCATTGTGGAGGTAGGATTTGATTTGGGAATATGAAAATGGGGTACTGTATGGATGGTAATTTGGTGTCGGGAGTTTAGAAGTTAGAAGAAAAATGGAGTGAGTGGGTAGTTTTTCGTGTGATGTGGTAACAATGGAGGAAGTGGGTTTATGAAGGGGATGGTTGAAAACTGGAACGGTTCTCTGTAATAGCCGTTCTGATACACTGTTTGCGTGACGGTCGTAACGAGGGTGTGACGGTCGTCATGAGGCAAAAAGGCGTGTTACGCTCGTCACAAGGGTGTGACGGTCGTAACGCGTTCAGCATCATTAATGAGACGACCGTTACAGGACCGTTGGGGTGTTTATATTTTTATATTTTATTAATTTCTTGGGAATAAGGTTTGAAGTATATATTTTTTCAATTTTTGAAATATTTTAATTAATAAGAGTTTTAAATATAGAGGTGGTCTAATAATTTAAAGTTTGTAATATTTGTTACCAGTACATAACGAAATAGAAATATTGCGTATAAACATAGACCGTAAATAAAACAGTAAACTGGAAATGAAAAGAAATGAAAATTAAAATAAACTTTAATTGAATAAATTCATGACAAATTATTTCAAAGTAACTAGGAATAAAAAATGATAATGCTGAAATAATAACCAAAATCCCTCCCACACTAAAACTAAACAGTGTCCCCACTGTATGTACAAATGCGAGAGAGAAGAAAATGAATAACAATGGCAACTCTAGCCACAGGGAGGCGGAAACATATGCTGATGCATGTAGTCCAACTGATCAGTCACCAAGTCCATGAAGGTTATGAAGTCCACCCGGAGAGATGTCAGCTCGCCCCGCATGTCAGTAATTTCCTCATGTAAGGAGTGCAGGGTAACAGTAGGTGGAGGTGGAGTAATCTCAGGAGCTTGGGTCACGGTCTCAGCGGAAGTAGCCTGCTGTTCCCAAGGATCATGGAACTCATGGTATCCTGGCGGTGTAGCAGGATCTTCATCAGCATTAGTAGTGTTTGGAACCTCATAAATGTCAACCGTAGATGGTGAGGAGGGCGGTGAAGCAGGATGGTGAAGGTCAAACAGCCAGTTATCTCGGTTGTGCACACTGGTGATAGGGTCCGGAAGCTTAAACTGGTGGACGATCTGATGATTAACTAGCAGGTCAAATTGATCTGGTCCAAGGTTTCCGATCATGCTAGTGTTGAAACAGAATGCAATGTCCATCGGCTTTATTCCATAAAGCGGGGCAGATCCGAGCCTAGGCCGACGGAGTCCAATTGCATTAGATAGCATGGTAACTAACCCACCCAACAAGATTGGTGCATTCGGAGTCTGGATGATACGCTCCATATTAGCGAGCATATAAGCTGCACCGTTCACCGGACGGCTCTGGGATGCACAATACATAATAAACAGCTCATCGCGGGATACATATGTGACATTCTGTTGTTTGCCAAAGATGGTGTGGGATATGATCTTGTGGAAATACCTGATAGCCGGGTTATGGATGCATTCAGAGTAAAGATCAGACGGCTCATGATGGTTATTACCAGCGATGCTTCCCCAGAAATAATCAAGATCAGATTCAGGCAAGAGGTTCTCCTGTGTCATACTGATAACATCGGGTCCAAAAGGGAACCCAAGCAGCTGGCTAAACTCCCGGAGGTTATAAGTGTAATCCATGTTAAACATCCTGAATGTGATCAACCCACGGTTGAATCCCATCCCATGATTTAGAATGAAGCTCAGGGTGCTTAGGAACTCAAGGGTCAGCCTCTTGTAGGTAAAGAACCGTCTTCGGATAGGAGCAGTGTCCCAGCCAATCTGATGCAGCAAGTACATGACACTCTCACGAATGCCAAGGGCGGTCATAGCATGATCATCTGCGTAGATAGTAGGGCACATATCCCGTTCACCCAGGTCCGCAAATCTTCTTCTTTGGTGTCTGCTTCTCAATTTGACATTCATGAAGTTTACACAATCCATAGCGCTAAATATGAAAGCAAAAGAATTACCCCCTGAAAATATTTGATAAATGTTTGAAAAAAAGAGAATTTAAGTAAGTATTTTCGGGTTAGGAAATTGCCAAAGTTAAATTAAAAAGAAAAAGAAAGATGAAAGGGAAAAATAAAAACAGAAGAAAAATAGAAAGGAGTAAGAGATGCAATCATGAAAATGTTTTAAAGATTAAGAAAAAGAAAAGAAAAATAAAAGCATGTTAAAGCAGAAAAAATAATTAAAGTAAAACATGGGTTGCCTCCCACGAAGCGCCTTTATTTTATGTCGATGGCTCGACAGTTAACACCTATTCAGTTAGGTATTTGGGGTAGGCAGCTCACTTAACTGAAGATAAGCCGAATAGTCGATATTTCCGATGTTAAAGTAGTGCTTTAGACGTTGGCCATTAACTATGAATGGTTCGATAGAACTGCCTTTAATTTCTATCGCACCACTTGGGAAAACTTTGTTAATTTCGAACGGTCCGGACCATCTGGAACGTAATTTTCCCGGGAAAAGTTTCAGTCTAGAGTTGAATAGGAGTACGATGTCTCCTTCCTTAAAGTCTTTCCGCGAGATACGCTTATCGTGCCATTTTTTTGTTCGTTCTTTATAGATTTTAGCATTCTTCATAAGCGTCTAAACGCAATTCTTCCAGTTCATGGATATCTAACACTCGTTTCTCGCCAGCACTCTTATAATTTAAGTTAAGGGTTTTTATGGCCCAATAAGCTTTATGCTCTAATTCTACTGGCAAATGACAAGATTTTCCATAAACTAACTTGAACGGCGTTGTTCCGATAGGGGTTTTAAAAGCTGTCTGATATGCCCAAAGAGCATCGTTTAGCTTGGAGGACCAGTCCTTTCTGGATAAAGTTACGGTTTTCTCAAGGATTTTTTTTATCTCCCTATTTGACACTTCCACTTGTCCGCTCGTTTGAGGATGGTATGGTGTGGCTATGCGATGTTTAACGCCATATTTGGAAAGTAATTTTTCGAAGATTCTAGAGATAAAATGGGAGCCACCATCACTGATCACTAGTCTTGGTACACCGAATCGTGGGAAGATAATATTCTTGAATAGTTTTAGTACCACACGTGTATCGTTTGTGGGTGCGGCGATGGCTTCAATCCATTTTGATACGTAGTCGACGGCTACCAAAATATATTTATTTCCAAAATATGCGGGGAAAGGTCCCATGAAATCAATTCCCCATACATAGAAAATTTCTACTTCGAGGATTCCTTTTTGCGGCATTTCGTCGCGTCTAGATATATTTCCTGTGCGTTGACATCTATCGCAGTTCATAATTGCTACGTGGACGTCTTTCCATAAGGTAGGCCAAAAGAAGCCAGCTTGAAGTATTTTTGCACAGGTTTTCGACGTACTAGCGTGTCCACCATAAGGGGCGGAATGGCAATGGGAAATGACGTTGTCTATTTCATCGTTGGGAACGCAGCGACGGTAGATACCATCGGCGCCTCTTTTAAATAGTAATGGTTCATCCCAAAAGTAGTGTTTAAGATCATGGAAAAATTTCTTCCGCTGTTGGTACGTTAAATCAGGTGGTAAAACACCGGCAGCTAAATAGTTGACGAAGTCAGCGTACCATGGCAGTGTGGTGTTAGTACAAATGGCTTTTACTACCACAGTTGTTAAAGGTTCATTATGTTGATCTAAACTGTCGGTAGGGTTTATCTCTAGCTTGGCAACAAGGCGTTCATAAGGGAAATCTTCGTTTATGGGAACACTCTCGGTTTGGATTCCATCTAATCTCGATAAATGGTCTGCTACCACGTTTTCAGTTCCTCTCTTGTCTTTTATTTCTAAGTCAAACTCTTGTAGGAGTAAGATCCATCTGAGCAGTTGCGGTTTGGCGTCTTTCTTGCTTAGTAAGTATCGGATCGCAGCATGATCCGTATAAATAATGATTTTAGCGCCTACTAAGTAGGAACGAAATTTATCCAACGCGAATACCACAGCTAAGAGTTCCTTCTCCGTAATGGCGTAATTCATATGTGCGGGATCGAGCGTTCTGCTTGCATAGTAGATAGCGTGAAGCTTTTTTTCTTTGCATTGTCCTAGGACTGCGCCTACAACATAATCGCTCGCATCGCACATTATTTCAAATGGTAAATTCCAATCAGGAGGTTGCATAATAGGTGTTGAGATTAAGGCCTCTTTAAGTGTCTCGAATGCGTTCAAGCATTTATCGTCGAAAATAAACTCAGCCTCTTTCATTAATAATTCGGTTAGTGGCTTGGTGATTTTAGAGAAATCTTTTATAAAACATCGGTAAAAGCCCGCGTGTCCTAGAAAACTTCGTATTTCTCTAACTGTTTTAGGTGGTTGAAGGTTTTTGATAATTTCGATCTTTGCTTTGTCGACTTCAATCCCTCTGTTTGGTACAATGTGACCCAACACAATTCCTTGTCTCACCATGAAGTGACATTTTTCCCAGTTGAGCACTAGGTTGACACTGACACAGCGTTTCAATACTAATTCAAGATTTGATAAACATCCGTCGAAACTCTCTCCACAGACAAAGAAATCGTCCATGAATACTTCCATGATTCCGTCTAAAAAATCTGCGAAAATCGCCATCATGCATCGTTGGAAAGTTGCAGGTGCATTACATAGTCCAAATGGCATTCTCCGGTATGCAAAGTTACCATAGGGACATGTGAACGTAGTTTTCTCTTGATCATCAGGATGAATGGGAATTTGAAAGAATCCTGAGTATCCATCAAGGTAGCAGAAATGGGAATGTTTGGCTAAACGCTCGAGCATTTGATCAATGAATGGTAATGGGAAATGGTCTTTGCGCGTAGCTTTGTTTAATTTTCTATAATCGATACACATTCTCCATCCTGTTTGAGTACGTTGTGCTACCGATTCGCCTTTTGTGTTCGTTATAACCATAACGCCTCCTTTCTTAGGCACCACGTGAACTGGACTGACCCAGTTGCTATCTGATATTGGGTATATGATGCCTGCTTCTAGTAATTTCTGCACTTCCTTCTTAACGAATTCACTTAGGATAGGATTTATTCGTCTTTGATGTTCTCTAGAAGTCTTGCAGTCCTCCTCCAGCTTAATGCGGTGCATACAGAGAGAAAGGCTTATTCCTTTTAGATCATATATATTATAGCCTAATGCGGCTGGATATTTCCTTAACACACTAAGAAGTTTTTCGGTTTCAATCTCTCCTAATTTGGCATTGACTATAACTGGTCGTTCGAGTTCTTTATCTAAGAATTCATACCTAAGATCCTCAGGTAATGTTTTAAGTTCTATACCAGGTTTCTTATTAGTTGGGTCAGGATCGGGCGTTAAGGCTAAACATTCGCTTGGGTTGGCATCTAAGTGTTCTTGTTTCCAGTCTTCGTTCTTGAGGATAGTTGGTGTCTGAATTTTCAGCATCTCAGAATAGGTGTCCTCTTGGCATTCAAGTTCTTTGACACATTCATCAATGATATCTAGGAGACAACATGAGTCATCTATAGCAGGGGCTTTAAAGAATTGGGAAAGAATGAATTCTACTTTTTCTTCTCCTACCTCGAAGGTAAGTTTTCCTTTCTTAACGTCTATGATGGCTCCTGCAGTAGCTAAAAATGGTCTTCCTAGTATGATGGGAATGTTTGAATCTTCCTTGATGTCCATTATTATGAAGTCGGTATGTAAAATTGTCCTATTCGGACAGGAATGTTCTCTAGCATACTAACAGGAAATTTGACTGATCTGTCGGCTAGTTGTAGGGACATCTTGGTAGGTCTCATGTCGCCTAATTTGAGCTTCTCGCAAATAGATAAGGGCATTAGACTGACACTGGCTCCTAAATCGCATAGAGCTTTGTCTATGACAGATTTTCCAATTACACATGGTATGGAGAAACTGCCAGGATCTTTTAGCTTAGGAGGCATGTTATTTTGAATTATGGCGCTACATTCGGCAGTTAGCATGACGGTTTCATTTTCAACGATTTTTTTCTTATTAGCCAATATTTCTTTTAGGAGTTTAGCATATGACGACATTTGGGTTATAGCTTCTGTAAACGGAATAGTGACGTTTAGTTGTTTCAGAAGTTCTACAAATTTCTTGAATTGTCCCTCGTTCTTGGATTTTGCAAGTCTTTGGGGGTATGGAATTGGTGGTTTATATGGTGGTAGAGGCACATAAGGTTTTTCTAAAGCCTCTCTGTTCTCATCCGCGTCTTCCTCTACATTTTCAGATTGATCTTTCGACTTCTCCATTTCTTTTTCGGGCTTTTGATACATGGTCGGGTTTTGGAGTCTAGGATCTACTGGTCCATCAAGGGTTGTCCCACTTCGTAATGTAATAGCATTTGCATGTCCTTTAGGATTGGGTTGTGGCTGTCCAGGAAATGTACCAGCAGGTGTGGCAGAACTAGCTTGGTGTTGTGCTACTTGGGAGATTTGGGTTTCTAACATTTTGTTGTGAGTTGCTAGGGCATCTACCTTATTTGCTAATAGCTTTAACTGTTCACCGGTGTGAACGTTTTGATTGATGAATTCTTTGTTTTGTTGGGCTTGATTAGCGATAAAGTTCTCCATCAGGATTTCAAGGTTAGATTTCTTAGGAATGTTAGTGTGATACGGTGGGAGAACTGACTAGGGTTTTGCGTTTGTTTTCGCAAATGTTTCGGTTGAGCAAGAGTCGCCACCGACTTTTTATTTTATCCTAAGGAAAGGTTTAAAAAGCACAGCAAAAACCTTTGAGATATTTCGTGGGTTCGGGGAGTAGATTATAGAAAGGGAAGGTATTAGCACCCTTTCTATCCATGGTTATCCATGGGCTCTTAGTTACTTGCTTAGATCAACTTGCCTTGGTTTTCAATTGTTTGAAATGGTGCTTTGTGCATGGTTTTGAAAATGTTTTGAAAAAGATGCCTTATCTAGGCAACCCTTGTAACAATTCTTTACTCGAATGTTTTACAAAAGGTGTTTGTCTTTTTGAAAAGATGTTTCAAGGTTTTTGAAAGTTGTTTTGAAAGTGTAGTGATGTGTGGTTTTGAAAAATAGGCAAGTGTTTTTGTTTTGCAAGTTGACAAGTACTTAAGAGCTATCTACCCTAAAGTTCTCAAAGATTTTTGCTATGTTTTAAACCTTTTAACAATTTTGTTCCACCATTGCATTGGGTGGACAATCTTGTGTTAGGATGTGAATGGGACGGGCGCGGGTCATCGTTTAGACCATAATTGCACTGGTGCCAAGTATCTTTGGGCAATTTTTCCTTTAAGGGGCTTGATCATTTTTAGGCAACTTTCGAAAGCGTCATCGAGGGACTATGATCATTTGATTTATTTTGCTTTGCCCAAAGAGACCTAACATGCAATATGGCCCATTATTGAAGGCAACAAGTGGAATACCCTAGGGGTGCAAGTGTGATTAGTGTTGTCCATTTTCATGCTTGTTTATCTTGAAATTAGGTCAAACTATTTTGGTTAATTGATTTGCATACAAACCCTAATTCTAGCATGGTATATTTAGACAGCTTTAAAGTGCGAAAAATAAAGTTCCTAAGTTATTACAACAATATATGGGAAGGGGGATATAAATGTTCAAATGGGGGTATTTTAGCAAGAAATTAAACCTAAACTATTACATCCAAATTGAATTATACAAATTATTTAATATACAACAATTAAATAAGAATATAATAAATATGCAAGATGCAAAAATGATTTTTTATGTGTATGCAAAAAGTGTTTTTTATGTGTCAAGAAAACAAAAATAAAAAAGTGTTAATTTTGGATATTTTTCATGTTTGGGGCAAAACCCTAATTTTACTAAATAAAAGGTATTAATTATTTATTATGTATTATATACAATATTTACTAATTATATACAAAATAATAAATAAAAGAGAAGTATATTTGTCAAAAAAGGTATTTTTAATGTTAAATATTAATAAAATAAAAATGTATATATTTGGTATTTTTATCCTAAATATCCTAATAAATATGTAAATATTTATATTATATGATAAATATATTAAATATGTATAAAAAATAAAATATTTTAATATTTACAAAAAAGTATATTTTCATAAAATATTTTCAAAAGATAAAATAAAATGAAAATCAGAAAAATAAAATGCATTGGTATTAATTTTAGTTTTTTTTTCAATAAAAGATATTAGGTATTATTTATGTACAAACATTATTTTAAACAAATAAATGCCTAATAAATTCAAAAATGGTGTGAAAAATATTTTTTATATTTTTAATATTATGAGAAAAAATAAATAAGTCAGAAATAAAAAGAAAAGTCAAGAAAATGTCTCAAATAAGCACAATGGGCCAAGGGGGTTCAAAAGTAAACATAGGGTGTAAATAAGAAAAGTGAAACAGGCCCAGCCTAAAGACCAGCTTCTTCAACCTCCAGCCATCTCTGTTTGAAAAAACGCGCGCCTCTTTGCTTCCACAACAAGAACCTGATTCTTTGACTTTTAATGAAAACTCACAACACAAAAAATGTAAAGCATCATCTCACAAGTTCATACATATAAAGAACATGATTTAACTCTCAGAAATGAGAGAGAATTTCTTCTCTCCCAATTCCTGACCTAGTTTTTGTTCCAAGTTCAGACCTCAAATTCTCATAGCATACATAACATAAATGAAAACTAATTATATGGGCATGTTCAGGGCCATGAATGTGACATAATTTCTTCACAAATCTAAACCTAACAATGCCTGGATAGAGAGATAAGTGTTCATGAACTTACCTGTTCAGTTGGAATCGTATCTGGTGATGGAGGTGTTTTCAATGCAAGGTGGTGATTGGCACAACTTCCTTGATGTCCAGGGATGATATTCCAAGCTTTAGTTTGCTTGGAAACCAAGAGAATCGTGCTATGGTACTTCAACTGCAAAACAGAAAAATGAAAATGGTGATGTTAGCTAGGGATGTTACAGGTTGTGTTTAGGGCTTGGAACAGTTTCAAGGGATGATGTGGGATGTGTTTGAAGTGGTTTTAGCAAGAATGCACGAATGGATTGAGTTATGGCACTCAATCTGCAGCAGGTGCCCTGTTTTGGGCAGTTCTATGGTGTTTTGAGGTTTGATGAGGTTTGGAAGGTGTTTAGCTCGTGTTTCAGGTCTGGGTGATTGTTTAGAATGTGCTCAAGAAGTTTGTCTAAGCTTGTGGTTGCAGCAATGTGAGTTGGTAGTTGTTATGCAAGCTTTCTTCACACTTAAGCAAGAAAATGTCAAGTGGTTCTCTAGACTTGTACAGGCCCCTCAAATATGCTGCACACTTGAGCCTTGATCAGTGTGATATCTCCATGAATCTTGTTTCCAAAGATATGCATTGTACTCCTTGATTCACAAACTTGACATAAAGCCAAACTTTACAAAAATGGATAAAGTGCTTTTTCTAATTAAGGCTTAATCTAACATGTAATGTCCAAATGCACAAAATAATGCTAACACACAATGGATTGGCATTTAATTATTGATTGCAAATGGTATTAGAGTCCTGTAACTAGCTTATGCATGCTGATTTGAAAAGTTGCACAAGTTATGAACATGTAAATTGGCCAACAACAAAGTGAGTTTTTTCCAATTTACCAAATTCGATTCTCTCTAACCATGAGGTTGTTTGATGAGTTCTTAGACATTTTGGAAAGCTTGGAATGTGTACTACAATCCATATTTGTAATGCAAATTGAAATTCCAAGTGGAAGCATGTGAAAAGTTGCCATGAAGTTAGGCAAAAATCCTGCCTAAAATAGGTCAAAATTTTTCTAAGTTAAGAATGGTTTGGTACCCTTGTTCCAAAAATTGTAACTTGAGCTACAAGCTTCTTTTGAGAAAACTTTGTGAATCAAAGTTGTAGATTTTGCAATGGTCTACAACTTTTATGTTTTGACTTTTCCTTGAATCCAAATGAATCTTGGTGAGAAAGTGGGACAAAGTTAGGAAAAAATTAGGGTTTTTCATAACTTAGAAAAATTCTAAGTTATGAAAAATCTTCATTTCAAACCCTAATTTGCAATTCTTGATTTCTTGATGAACAAGTTTCATGATTTGGCATGTTTTGATGAAAAATGAATCTTGACCCTTGATTTTGACCAAAAAGTCAAAGTTTGACTTTTCAGTATATAGTCAAAAATTGATCAACTGACTGGAAAATTCAACTGTCAATCTTGTGCATTTGGGATTTTTTGGAATTGTTGAGTATGTCAAGACCATTCCATGGGGTCCTTGAGTCCACATGTAAGCTTGGTTTGCCATTGGCTAGGTCAAACAGTCAAAAATTGCTTTTGTGCAGTCAAAACCCTAAAAATGACCATTTTGCCCTTTTGGTGATCTGATCAAATTTCTTGTGGAATTGTGATCCAAACTTGGTCAAATGGTTCATATGAGTTCATAATGTTGAGGTGGATCAAAAATCATGAGGTTTGACTGTCCATTGACCACATTTGACTTTTTCCCCAATACATCTGATTTCTAGGTCAACTGTCTAATTGACTGGGCAAAGATTGGAATCAAGGCTTGAAACTTGATATGGATAAACTTGGGAGTCCAATATGAATCATGAAAGTCATCTTAGGCATTTTAGGTCAAAACAACTTTGTGCACACACAAACCCTAATTTGGGTCAACAGTGCTAGGAGAAGTCTTGAGCAGAGGAAACCCCAACTGGATCTTGAGCTCCAAGGGCCTTGTGATGAGAAAATGTTGAGAAAAAGGGAGGGCAAATTTTGGGGTACAACAGTTGCCCCTGTTCAATCTCCTTGAATCCGAAAAGTTAGATTGGCAAGTTTGCCTTTCGCGACTCGAGGGTAAAAGGAGATTGGACACTAGAGTGCCCCTTAAATTTGCACTCGTCACAACAATGGATGTGGGAATGGGCTTAGAGATGCCATTTGGAGATGGGCTTAAAGATGCCATCTGGAGGAGTGACATAAACTTGTCGGGGATGGGCTTAAGGATGCCATCTGGAAATGGGCTTAAAGATGCCATCTGGAGGAGTGACAGAAACTTGTCGGGGATGGGCTTAAGGATGCCATCTGGAATGAGTATCAGGAAGGTGTCCATGTTTTGGACCATCTCCGAACTGGGAGTCTGAATAAGCAATAGATTGACATCCGTATCTGGAGGCATCCGTAAACTGTTTTCAAAAGTTGAGAAGAGTCTGAACAAGCGATAGATTAACATCCGTTGTTGGGAGGAATCCGTAAACTGTTTTCAGAATTTGATAAGAGTCTGAACAAGCGATAGATTAACATCCGTTGTTGGGAAGAATCCATAAACTATTTTCCGAAGTCTTGAGAAGAATCTGAACAAGCGATAGGTTAAACATCCGTTACTGGAGAACCCGTGAACTGTTTTCAGAAATCTTGAAGTTTGAATAAGCAATAGAGCAGCATCCGTTGTTGGGAAGCGTCCGTAAACTGTTTTCAAAAGTTGCATCTGAACAAGCGATAGATTAACATCCGTTGTTGGGAAGAATCCATAAACTGTTTTCAGAAGTCTTGAGAAGAATCTGAACAAGCGATAGGTTAACATCCGTTACTGGAGAACCCGTGAACTGTTTTCAGAAATCTTGAAGTTTGAATAAGCAATAGAGCAGCATCCGTTGTTGGGAAGCGTCCGTAAATTGTTTTCAAAAGTTGCATCTGAACAAGCGATAGATTAACATTCGTTGTTGGGAAGAATCCATAAACTGTTTTCAGAAGTCTTGAGAAGAATCTGAACAAGCGATAGGTTAACATCCGTTACTTGGAGAACCCGTGAACTATTTTCAGAAGTCTTGAAGGTGGAGGAGGAACCGGTGTAGGGTTTCCTGATGATGAGTTCGTGTAAAACTGCATCTGGATAAATCTGGAATAAGCATCAGAATGTTGCCATGTCTGGGTCACATCTGAACTATTTCTAGAAAAAATCTCGGAAGATAATGATTTTTGTCTGTTGACTGATCTTACCTGAAAAGGTAAAGAGTTAGTTATATGCAATGTCATGATGCATGATGCAATGTATGTTATATGATGTGAATGTAAATGAATGTGCATGTAAGCTGGAGAGCTGTCTTGCGGAGGATAGATGAATCCGAGATGGCTGAAGATAAAAGCATCTTGACTGCTGCCGGGAAGAAAAATTCCTTGGCCGTTGCTGAGGAACAAGGAGCTTGGGTTGTATACCAATCTTTTGGGGAATTCCTGTCTTGAGGAGATCTTCACTGGAGAATCTTCGAATATACAATGAGGAACTGAAAACTGAAAGTCTTCAGATTTGCTTGGGGAATACCAGACCTTCAAACGTCGAGGGGCCTTAGAACCACTTGCGGGGACTTGGAATTTCCTTGGTGACTTGCAGGGTAAGAGAATTTCTGATGATTTCTACTGGGGAATCCAGAACCTGGTAGACTCATGCTGGGGACGTAAGACTGAGAATCTTCAGTCTAGTGAGAAGTATCTCTGTGGGGAGAAGGTTCACTAGTCTGGTTCCGCTGGGGATTGATAGTTTGAAGTTTTAGCTCCGCTGGGGATACTGAAACTTAACTCTGAGGGGAATTGAATTCTAGAGGATTCTCTAGCTGGAGAAATTAGTTTTGAGAAAGCTTTTCCTGATGAGGATCCTGAAGTCTGACTCTGTTTAGGGGGTTAAGTTCTGACTGAAGAATGTGGATTTCAAATCTGCTCCGGATTTCCTTTGAAAGGGTATCAAGATATCTAACCGTACCTTCAACGTACTAGTAATCATCTTTCTTGATTCATAAGGAAATGATTATGTTCAAATGCATATGCCTATTTAACAAAACATTGGACATTTCTCAAATAAAACACAAGTGCAAAAGAAAAGAGAAAAGGAACGACGCAAATTTCTGGAAAAGTATTTGTATTAACTTTCTACGAGTATATTTGTAAAAAGGAGACAATCATCCTAGTAAGAGGATTTCGTCGTAAATATTGAAAGATTTATACAAAAGAAAGATGGCTATGTGAAATAATTCCATGGGATTCCATTCTGCTATAACCTTCACAACTCTGAATATCTGTCCATTCAATGCTTCGTCTGTCGATGGCTGGCTTGATCAGAAGCTTGGAACTGGTTGATGAAGAGATTGTCCTTAAAGTGATCCGACGAGACATAGTCATACGCTTTAATTCCCTAACTTTTGCCTGAATCGCCCTTTCGGGTTTTCGATCCACCGGGAAACCCCTTTTTGCCCAAGCCGCCCTTTCGGGTTTTCAACTTGCCGGGTGTACAGATTTTTTTATTTTTATCCCTAATTTTTGCCTGAACCGCCCTTTCGGGTTTTCGGTTCACCGGGATGCCCATTTTTGCCCAAGCCGCCCTTTCGGGTTTTCGACTTGTCGGGTTATTTTATGCGTAGTATCTTTTGACTATGTCTGCATTCGCAGGGTGCGGCAAATCGTCGCCGTCCATGGTGGTCAGAATAATTGCACCACCAGAAAATATGCTCTTGATCACAAATGGTCCTTCGTATGTAGGAGTCTATTTGCCCCTGGGATCACTTTGCGGCAAGATAATTCGCTTGATTACGAGATCTCCGACTTGATACACTTGACGTCTGACTTTCTTATTGAAGGCCTTGATCATCCGCTTTTGATACGTCTGACCATGGCATATAGCAGCGAGTCGCTTCTCGTCGATCAAATTGAGTTGATCAAGTCGGGTCTGAATCCAATCATCTTTATTCAAACCTGCGTCCTTCATAATCCTTAGAGAAGGAATCTGAACTTCCATAGGCAGGACAACTTCCATGCCATATACCAAAGAAAATGGGGTTGCCCCGGTTGAAGTATGTGCCGTCGTACGGTATCCATGCAGAGCAAACGGTAACATCTCATGCCAGTCTTTATAGGTGACTGTCATTTTCTGAATGATCTTCTTAATGTTTTTGTTCGCAGCTTCAACAGCACCGTTCATCTTCGGCCGATAGGGAGATGAATTATGATGATAAATCTTGAAATGTTCGCACAAAGCCGTGATCATCGTGTTATTCAGATTTGTACCATTGTCCGTGATGATCCTGTCTGGAACACCATACCAGCATATGAGATTTTGCTTGATGAAGCGGGCAACCACATTTTTAGTAACAGAGGCGAAGGAAGCTGCTTCGACCCATTTGGTGAAATAGTCAATGGCGACCAGGATGAAACGATGTCCGTTGGATGCCGTGGGCTTGATCTCTCCAATCATGTCGATGCCCCACATTGCAAATGGCCAAGGAGCAGTCAGAACGTTGAGAGGAACCGGAGGGATATGAACTTTGTCAGCATAGACTTGACATTTGTGGCAAGTACGGTAATGTTGATGGCAGTCAGCTTCCATGGTAGACCAGTAATAGCCTTCCCTTAGGATCTTCTTAGCCATTGTATGCCCGCTCAAGTGAGTGCCAAATGTGCCGCTGTGTATCTCGGTCATGATTAACTCTGCTTCAGCTTTGTCTACGCATCGAAGTAAAACACAATCATGGCTTCGTTTGTAAAGGATGTCGTTGCTCAGGAATAACTTGGCAGCAAATTTCCTTAGGAACTTCTTGTCATTTACGGAAGCTCTTTCGGGATAATCTCTAGTCTGGAGATACCTTTTGATTTCATGGAACCAGGGTTGTTCCACTACTTCTTCGGTATTAATCTCGTGACAATGTGCGGGTTCATCCATTCGCTTGATGGTGATTTGGGGAGCCTCGTTATCCCAGTTGAGTTTAAACATGGAGGACATTGTAGCTAGAGCATCTGCTAGCTGATTCTCTTCTCGCGGGAAATGCTCGAAGGTAATTTGCTCGAAATGAGGCAACAATGTCAAGACATGTTCTTTGTATGGGATAAGATTAGGATGCTTGGTATCCCACTCTCCTTTGATTTGACTGATAACCAAAGCCGAGTCCCCAAATACGATCAACGATTTGATCTCCAAGTCTATAGCAGCCTTGAGACCAAAGATGCAAGCTTCATACTCAACCATGTTGTTTGTGCAGCTGAAGCAAAGTCGGGCCGTGAAAGGTGTGTGACAACCTTCCGGAGAAATGAGTACTGCGCTGATACCGTTTCCAAGTGCATTTGAAGCACCATCAAAGTACAGGGTCCATCGGGATCCCTTTTCGGGTCCGTCATACGGTCCGTTACTTTCAATGTTGTCTAAATTCATGATGTCCTCATCTGGGAAGTCAAATCTGATGGGTTGATAATCTTCGATAGCTTGATGAGCCAGATGATCAGCTAGTACACTCCCCTTTATAGCTTTTTGAGTGGTGTACTTGATGTCATACTCAGTTAGGATCATTTGCCATCTGGCTATTCTTCCAGATAAAGAAGGCTTCTCGAAGATATACTTGATAGGATCCATTTTGGAAATCAACAGGGTAGTATGAGTCAACATATACTGCCTTAGTCGGCGAGCAGCCCATACCAAAGCGCAGCAAGTTTTCTCGAGCAGTGAGTAGCGAGTCTCACAGTCGGTAAACTTTTTGCTAAGGTAATAAATAGCATGCTCTTTTCGACCAGACTCGTCATGCTGGCCCAAAACACACCCCATTGAGTTATCCAAGACGGTCAGATACATGATCAATGGTCTTCCTTCGACGGGCGGCATCAGAATAGGAGGTTCTAGCAAATACTCCTTGATCTTATCAAAAGCAGTTTGGCAATCGTCGTTCCATTCTACTACCTGATCTTTCTTTAATAGTTTGAAAATTGGCTCACAGGTAGAGGTCAGATGAGAGATGAATCTGGCAATATAGTTCAAGCGCCCCAAGAACCCTCTAACCTCCTTTTTAGTACGGGGAGCAGGCATCTCTTGTATTGCTTTTACTTTTGCTGGATCGACTTCAATGCCTTTGTTGCTTACAATAAATCCTAGGAGTTTACCAGACCTAACTCCAAAAGTACACTTACTTGGATTCAGCCTGAGTTTGTATTCTTTCAACCTGGCAAACAGCTTTCCTAGATGTTCAAGGTGTTCCTCCTCTGTTTGTGACCGAGCTATCATATCGTCTATGTAAACTTCAATCTCATGATGTATCATATCATGAAACAAAGCTACCATGGCGCGTTGATAAGTTGCCCCGGCGTTCTTCAGTCCGAACGGCATTACCTTGTAACAGAAAGTACCCCATTGTGTGACAAAAGTTGTTTTCTCCATATCCTCGGGGGCCATTTTGATTTGATTGTAGCCCAAGAATCCATCCATGAAGGAAAACACTTTATGCTGAGCTGTATTGTCGATTAAAATGTCAATGTGTGGTAGCGGAAAATCATCTTTGGGGCTGGCCCTATTCAAATCCCGATAGTCCACACACATCCTGACTTTGCCATCTTTTTTAGGTACCGGCACGATGTTAGCGACCCATTGAGGATAAGATGTAACAGCCAGAAAGCCAGCGTCGAATTGCTTCATCACTTCTGCTTTGATCTTTTCAGACATGTCAGGCCTCATTCGGCGGACTTTTTGTTTGATCGGTGGACAATCCTCTCTTGTGGGGAGGCAGTGAACCACGATGTCTGTGTCTAAACCCGGCATGTCTTCATAAGACCAAGTGAAGATTTCAACGTACTCATTTAACAACTGTATTAGGCGTTCCATGACACTTGGTTCCAGATTGGCCCCCACTTGTACCTCCCTCCGGTCTTCCTCGGTTCCTAAGTTGACAGTTTCCAATGACTCTTCGTGAGGTAAGATGGCCCTTTCCTCTTGCTGTAGAAGTCTGGCTAGTTCCCCTGGTACTTCACAACCTTCATCATCTTCATACTCGGCTTGATTGACCAGATCTTCAGATTTATTGAAGGATATAGCAGAATAGTCACCCATGGAATCCAGAGTGGATGGGTACCTGCACTTGTGAGTGTGGGTGTGTGTAAGGGATAGCCATCCTTAAACAAAAAATGCAAAAGGAAAGAAAATGAACACAGCAGTTTATCAAATGAAAAACGTCCAATGAATCATTAAACATGGCATATGGATATGAAGATAATCAAAACCCTTACAAATGGACCTACATGCCCCAGGTAAGGCATGAGGTAAAAAAGTAGTGTACGGATTGTTAAAAAGTAATTATTACAGACCAAAGGAAATGTTTGACAGATAAATTACTGATTAATGAAAGTAATGGGGACAAAGTCTTTTGCCTCCCAGTTGCATAGTCCCCCTTTGACAGTTGGGTAGATCCACTCTTCAATGTTGTCCTCTTCGTCCTCACCCTCCAAAGCGTTGATCCCGTAAGGAGAAATCTTGATTGGTGCTCTTTCAATCTTTGAACGGCGCATAGCTTTCTGGCCCGCGGCGGTGAATCCTAATCCAAACTTGTCTGTTTTATGTGGAATATCAGGCAACTGCCCTCATGCTGAATTCTTCCCCTCCTTTATTGCGGCCTTCGCGTCTTCCAGAGATGCCATCCTGGCCATCTACTTTGGTACTTCAGCTACCAACTTTGCTACTGTTATTTCATGAAGGACTTCTTCGAAATGCTGGAATGGTGTCTCAATGAACTCGCCCTCTACCTCCACATACCGGAAGGAGTTTAGGTGGCTGATCATATACTCCTCTTCACCATGGACGGTTATGATCTTTCCCTTGACAGGATACTTCAACATTTGATGTAAGGAAGAGGTGATTGCCCTGGCATTATGTATCCAAGGCCTACCCAACAAGCAAGAGTATGACGGACGAATGTCCATCACATAGAAAGTAGATTTAAACACCTCAGTGCCTACCTTGATGGGAATATCAACTTCCCCATGGACCATCCTCTTCGAACCATCGAAAGCTCTGACAACAATATCACTCGGCTTCAACTCTAAACCTTCACAATCTAGTCGATCCAAAGCTTTCTTAGGCAGTACATTCAGCGAAGAACCCGTGTCGACCAAGACATGTGCGAGAGTAGTTCCTCGGCACTCGACTGAAATGTGCAAAGCATCATTGTGGTTTCTAACTTTAGGAGTTAGGTCGGCATCAGAGAAACCTAGTCCATTGTCTGCAGTAAGGCTGGCCACGCAATTTTGGAATTGGTCTGCAGAGGTTTCCTGGGGCACATGGGCTGCCTTTAGGAATTTTATCAAAGCTTTGGCGTGCGCTTCTGAGCAAAGTAGTAGTGCCAACATGGAGATCTTCGAGGGGGTTTGCCCCAGTTGTTCTACCACGTCGTAATCACTCCTTTTGATTATCTTCAAGATCTCTTCCATTTCTTTCTTGGAGGTTTCCGGGATGACCAAGGGTTGAGCCCTCGTCCTGATGAGCTCATCTTGGGTTCCCTTACCTTTATCAGCAGCGGTGGGAGGGACAATACTAGGAACAACAACATCTTCAATCAATGGGGTTCTAGCGGAGAGTTTTATTGGTGCAGGGATAACTTCGGCAGCAGATGAGGGTCCAAAGATTGCTCTTGGAGGGGCAATCTCTGGAGAAAATATTCTCCTGCTCCGGGTGATTTTGCTTGTGCCCGCAATGTTTCCAATGCTGGCTTCTTCCTCATCCGAGCTTCCTTCAGTTATTTCAATTTGTTTAATACCATGGTAGTAGACGTCACCGCCGTAGTTCCATGGTATTGACTTCTCAGAAATGTAGGGGACAGGCCCTGGCATTGTTATCTTCAAAGGAACAGACTTCGTAGCTGGTGTAATCTTAACAGGCTTTCTGACGGCCTTGGAAAGATTGGCGTGAATGGTTATAATTGAGACATCTTCAGTATGGGTTGGAATAGCATAAACTTTTTCAAACAAAATTTGTCGACTGTCCATTAGGCCTTGGATGCCTTTCTTCAGTAACGGACAGTCAAACGGCAGAGAGTAACAGCAGTAGCAATCTTCTTTACATCCCGGGAAAATCCCGGCCTTTAATAGATTCAACTTGATGGTTAACAACGGAGTTATCAGATCATTGACATCAGCAACATACAAATCTTCTTCAATGGCATTGACATTTCGGTCGTGCTTCGGCATTGGAGCAGATATCACATTCGGCTTCTCTGGAGCGTCGAACTCCACCTCTTTCGCCTCTATCAGGTCTTGGATTTTATGCTTGAGTGCCCAACAATCGTTGGTGTCGTGCCCGACACTGTCAGAATGGTAGGCACATTTAGCATTAGGATGATAATACGGAGAGGACGTATTCACATTTTTTGGTGCCTCTTTGATAGTGGCGAGATTCAACTTTAACAGATGGGGAAGCACTTTCGCTGGCGTCATATTAATGCGGGTGAACTGCCGTTGTGGCCGTTCCAACCGTTGTTGATTTGGTCTGGACTGGTTATAGCGAGGCTGCTCACTTGAAGGGTTTTGGATCATTACGGCCCCCACAGTCGGTCGGCGCTCAGTCTTCCCTGCTCTTCTCTGAGAGTATACCACAGTCGTTTCCTTCTTGAAAGGCTTCTTCTCAACACTTGCATCGGCACCCTTCTGAATCTTCCCTGACTTGATGCCAGCTTCTATTCTCTCGCCTGTTAAGATCAAATCGGTAAACCCTGCGGAAGAGTTACCAATCAGATGGTTGAAGAATGGACCAGACAGGGTCCCTAGAAACATGTCAACAAGTTCACGGTCGGTTAAAGGCGGCTGCACCCTGCCAGCCAAATCCCTCCATTTTTGTGCATATTCTTTGAATCCTTCGCCCGTTCCCAGTGACATACCCTGAAGTTGGGTACGCGTGGGAGCAAGGTCAGAATTATACTGATATTGTTTGTAAAAGGCGGTGGCCAAGTCTTCCCAGTTTCGGACACTGGTTCCCTCTAGCTGATAGAACCACTCCAGTTGAGCCCCAGAAAGGCTGTCTTGAAAGAAATGGATCCAAAGGTTCTTATCTGCCGTATAAGGTTGGATCTTCCTTACGTAGGACCTGAGATGCATTTTTGGACAGGACAGCCCGTCATACCTCACAAAAACTGGCACTTTGAACTTTGGGGGAATCACAATTCCGGCAACTAAACCCAAGTCTTCAAAATCCATACCCGGCACTCTCTGAAGCTCCATGGCTGCCAACCTGTCTTCTAAACCTTTGTATTTGTCATCAGTCGGAGGGTATTGTTGATCAGAATAGTCTTCATCCTCTTCAGCCTCCTCTTCTTCCATATCGGACTCGGGAGGTACCGCAGCCGCACCCCCTTTACTGGTTCCCTCCTCAGAAGTAGGAGGAAATTCAAGCACTCTTCTGGCTTCTCCTTCAAATCTTCTCCCTAAAGTAGCCACCCCGAGTCTCTTTTTCTTCTTTTTCACTGGGTCCTTATTCCCCAGTAGGGTCTTTAGATCCTCCTGACCCTTAGCCAAGGTCATCAGGAGTTGCTGAAACTGTGCATTTTGAGCCTGCAAGTCCTTGACTGTTTGCTCGAGATCCATCCTACTGAAATAAACAGCAGACAGATAAGGAAACCTGGCGTGAGACCTGCTTATGCACATGATGAATGGTATGCTTATGTATGCAATGCATTCAAGGATTTAGAATATTCAAAATTGTTGCAAAACAAAGAAGAACGCACGTCATATTAATAAGAAGAAATTTGTCAGTACATAAATGCCCCATGGGCCAAATATTACAAAAACTTCTCAAGGTAAAAAGACGTTGCGCATCCTCTTTGGCGCGATGTAGGTGTTGAGAGTCTCTTCCTCATGGAGTCGGCGGGTAAGCTCTAGAACCTTCTTCTCGCTGGCGTAGAAGCTGGCTTCAAAAGTGTTTCGTTCCTCCTTGAGCTGAATCCAACTCTTCTACATTTCCTCCCACGATGTAGGCATGTCAGGATATAGGATGGTGTAGGGAACCTCTCCTTCCTTGACGGGCTCTTTAATCACAGGGAGTACATGAGGATAAGGCATCATTAGACTCTGGGCTCGGGCTCGTACCCACTTGAGATAAGGCTCGAGAGGGATGGAGTTCTTGTGCCCCAGTGTCTTGCTATCAACCTTGTTGGGCATCCTCCAAGCTCTGATGAATCTTTGGCGAAGTCCTTGCGCATCGTTGTCGAAGTCAAAAACTAGGTCAGGAATCAACATGTCGTGAGGGCCATCCCTCCGTGCATATCCAAATTGCCTCAAAGCTAGGCAAGGGTTGTAGGTAATGCCCCCTCTAATGCCAAGTAATGGAACATTAGGGAACTCTCCACAACGATCGACGATGATGACATTTTCTCTGGACCGAGAACACCAATGTACATCAGAGTGAGTAAGAGTCATCAACCGTTGGGACCACCTTGAGCCTTGGTCATTCTTCAAGACAGATTGTGGAAGGTGCGAAATAAACCACCTTGCGAGGAGAGGAGTACAACACATGAGAACACCCCTCTTTCTCATTGTTCGTGTGTAAAATGAGTGAAGAATGTCCCCAAGCAATGTTGGTATTGGATTTCTAGATAAGAAGATTTTGACGGCATTGACATCTACCAGCTGGTCAGGATTTGGGAACAAGACCAACCCATAGATAAGGAGTGCCACAATTTCTTCAAAGGCTTGTAGGTCCAATGAATTCCAACATTCTTGTGCCTTCTCAAACAAGAATTTTGCTAAGAATCCTTTGACGCCGCTTCTGGTTTCCCAATGCCCCTTGATGTCAGATGGCTGTAGATGTAGTGCTCGAGCAACATCTTCAGGCTTTGGTTCCTTTTCCGTACCGTTGTAGGGTAGTTGATTAAGGATAGGGATTCTCAGGAGTTGAGAAAACTCCTCCAAAGTGGGAACCAACTGATAGTCGGGGAAAGTGAAACAGTGATGAAGAGGGTCAAAGAACTGGAATAACACTTTCATCATATCCTCTTCAATGTTGGTGTTGACTAGGCTGAGCAGTCTACCATGTCTTTCACTAAAGGGTGAGCTTTCCGGAATCCTTGATGTGAGCTCCTTGAGTTGAGGAGGGATTCTCACAAGGTTGACTTGGATGGTTTTTCTTCGAAGAATGTCCATGACCTACAAAACAAGAACAAAGATGAAGATCTAAACCCTTGAAATGGTTAGTGAATGCATATGATGCTTTATGATGTTTATGATGTATGCACAAAACATATGTACAAGCAATTCACACGAAACTCTAGTTTCAGGCTTGCATGAGGTTTCATAGGTAAGTACCCTCTTGAGTGTAGTTGGCTTAAAAACCTGTCCTATAAATAGTAACCGGGTTCTAAGGAGCTCAATATCATTGGATTGTTTTCATCGTTCATGGTTTTGGTTTAACCACTTAACTAGCGACCAAAATATTCCAAGAAAACAAACCTCAATGAGTGTAGTATCGAGCATCTACCAACTTCGGACTGTACCAAAGCCGGTCATCTCACTACCCCTAATAAAAGGCCAAGATGGTCAAGTAAGGTTCTAGGTAATTAGTGCTTAGTGACATCACTCAGTGGCCCCGTACTCTCCTTGATTGAACTCAAGGGTTACCGGTACTCACAAATATGTCGCACTAATATAGCTATTGCTTCGACCGTGTCGGTATACCCCGCATAGTTTCCACAATGTATTGCTATCTATGAATGTTTCCCCAAATCCGGGTGTAGGATTGCAAACCCAAACAAGAGAGCCAAGATATAAAGCAATCAAATCAAACAATTAGTCATACAAGAGGGTGATCTAAGCCCTAAGGTTACTCCACTTTAAAATAGTCCCCAGCAGAGTCGCCAGTTCTGTGATACGGTGGGAGAACTGACTAGGGTTTTGTGTTTGTTTTCGCAAATGTTTCGGTTGAGCAAGAGTCGCCATCGACTTTTTATTTTATCCTAAGGAAAGGTTTAAAAAGCACAGCAAAAACCTTAGAGATATTTCGTGGGTTCGGGGAGTAGATTATAGAAAGGGAAGGTATTAGCACCCTTTCTATCCATGGTTATCCATGGGCTCTTAGTTACTTGCTTAGATCAACTTGCCTTGGTTTTCAATTGTTTGAAATGGTGCTTTGTGCATGGTTTTGAAAATGTTTTGAAAAAGATGCCTTGTCTAGGCAACCCTTGTAACAATTCTTTACTCGAATGTTTTACAAAAGGTGTTTGTCTTTTTGAAAAGATGTTTCAAGGTTTTTGAAAGTTGTTTTGAAAGTGTAGTGATGTGTGGTTTTGAAAAATAGGCAAGTGTTTTTGTTTTGCAAGTTGACAAGTACTTAAGAGCTATCTACCCTAAAGTTCTCAAAGATTTTTGCTATGTTTTAACCCTTTTAACAATTTTGTTCCACCATTGCATTGGGTGGACAATCTTGTGTTAGGATGTGAACGGGACGGGCGCGGGTCATCGTTTAGACCATAATTGCACTGGTGCCAAGTATCTTTGGGCAATTTTTCCTTTAAGGGACTTGATCATTTTTAGGCAACTTTTGAAAGCGTCATCGAGGGACTATGATCATTTGATTTATTTTGCTTTTCCCAAAGAGACCTAACATGCAATATGGCCCATTATTGAAGGCAACAAGTGGAATACCCTAGGGGTGCAAGTGTGATTAGTGTTGTCCATTTTCATGCTTGTTTATCTTGAAATTAGGTCAAACTATTTTGGTTAATTGATTTGCATACAAACCCTAATTCTAGCATGGTATATTTAGACAGCTTTAAAGTGCGAAAAATAAAGTTCCTAAGTTATTACAACAATATATGGGAAGGGGGGTACAAATGTTCAAATGAGGGTATTTTAGCAAGAAATTAAACCTAAACTATTACATCCAAATTGAATTATACAAATTATTTAATATACAACAATTAAATAAGAATATAATAAACATGCAAGATGCAAAAATGATTTTTTATGTGTATGCAAAAAGTGTTTTTTATGTGTCAAGAAAACAAAAATAAAAAAGTGTTAATTTTGGATATTTTTCATGTTTGGGGCAAAACCCTAATTTTACTAAATAAAAGGTATTAATTATTTATTATGTATTATATACAATATTTACTAATTATATACAAAATAATAAATAAAAGAGAAGTATATTTGTCAAAAAAGGTATTTTTAATGTTAAATATTAATAAAATAAAAATGTATATATTTGGTATTTTTATCCTAAATATCCTAATAAATATGTAAATATTTATATTATATGATAAATATATTAAATATGTATAAAAAATAAAATATTTTAATATTTACAAAAAAGTATATTTTCATAAAATATTTTCAAAAGATAAAATAAAATGAAAATCAGAAAAATAAAATGCATTGGTATTAATTTTAGTATTTTTTTCAATAAAAGATATTAGGTATTATTTATGTACAAACATTATTTTAAACAAATAAATGCCTAATAAATTCAAAAATGGTGTGAAAAATATTTTTTATATTTTTAATATTATGAGAAAAAATAAATAAGTCAGAAATAAAAAGAAAAGTCAAGAAAATGTCTCAAATAAGCACAATGGGACAAGGGGGTTCAAAAGTAAACATAGGGTGTAAATAAGAAAAGTGAAACAAGCCCAGCCCAAAGACCAGCTTCTTCAACCTCCAGCCATCTCTGTTTGAAAAAACGCGTGCCTCTTTGCTTCCACAACAAGAACCTGATTCTTTGACTTTTAATGAAAACTCACAACACAAAAAATGTAAAGCATCATCTCACGAGTTCATACATATAAAGAACATGATTTAACTCTCAGAAATGAGAGAGAATTTCTTCTCTCCCAATTCCTGACCTAGTTTTTGTTCTAAGTTCAGACCTCAAATTCTCATAGCATACATAACATAAATGAAAACTAATTATATGGGCATGTTCAGGGCCATGAATGCGACATAATTTCTTCATAAATCTAAACCTAACAATGCCTGGATAGAGAGATAAGTGTTCATGAACTTACCTGTTCAGTTGGAATCGTATCTGGTGATGGAGGTGTTTTCAATGCAAGGTGGTGATTGGCACAGCTTCCTTGATGTCCAGGGATGCTATTCCAAGCTTTAGTTTGCTTGGAAACCAAGAGAATCGTGCTATGGTACTTCAACTGCAAAACAGAAAAATGAAAATGGTGATGTTAGCTAGGGATGTTACAGGTCATGTTTAGGGCTTGGAACAGTTTCAAGGGATGATGTGGGATGTGTTTGAAGTGGTTTTACCAAGAATGCACGAATGGATTGAGTTATGGCACTCAATCTGCAGCAGGTTCCCTGTTTTGGGAAGTTCTATGGTGTTTTGAGGTTTGATGAGGTTTGGAAGGTGTTTGGCTCGTGTTTCAGGTCTGGGTGATTGTTTAGAATGTGCTCAAGAAGTTTGTCTAAGCTTGTGGTTGCAACAATGTGAGTTGGTAGTTGTTATGCAAGCTTTCTTCACACTTAAGCAAGAAAATGTCAAGTGGTTCTCTAGACTTGTACAGGCCCCTCAAGTATGTTGCACACTTGAGCCTTGATCAGTGTGATATCTCCATGAATCTTGTGTCCAAAGATATGCATTGTACTCCTTGATTCACAAACTTGACATAAAGCCAAACTTTACAAAATTGGATAAAGTGCTTTTTCTAATTAAGGCTTAATCTAACATGTAATGTCCAAATGCACAAAATAATGCTAACATATAATGGATTGGCATTTAATTATTGAGTGCAAATGGGATTAGAGGCCTGTAACTAGCTTATGCATGCTGATTTGAAAAGTTGCACAAGTTATGAACATGTAAATTGGCCAAGAACAAAGTGAGTTTTTTCCAATTTGCCAAATTCGATTCTCTCTAACCATGAGGTTGTTTGATGAGTTCTTGGACATTTTGGAAAGCTTGGAATGTGTACTACAATCCATCTTTGTAATACAAATTGAAATTCCAAGTGGAAGCATGTGAAAAGTTGCCATGAAGTTAGGCAAAAATCCTGCCTAAAATAGGTCAAAATTTTTCTAAGTTAAGAATGGTTTGGTACCCTTGTTCCAAAAATTATAACTTGAGCTACAAGCTTCTTTTGAGAAAACTTTGTGAATCAAAGTTGTAGATTTTGCAATGGTCTACAACTTTTATGTTTTGACTTTTCCTTGAATCCAAATGAATCTTGGTGAGAAAGTGGGACAAAGTTAGGAAACAATTAGGGTTTTTCATAACTTAGAAAAATTCTAAGTTATGAAAACTCTTCATTTCAAACCCTAATTTGCAATTCTTGATTTCTTGATGAACAAGTTTCATGATTTGGCATGTTTTGATGAAAAATGAATCTTGACCCTTGATTTTGACCAAAAAGTCAAAGTTTGACTTTTCAGTATATAGTCAAAAATTGATCAACTGACTGGAAAATTCAACTGTCAATCTTGTGCATTTGGGATTTTTTGGACTTGTTGAGTATGTCAAGACCATTCCATGGGGTCCTTGAGTCCACATGTGAGCTTGGTTTGCCATTGGCTAGGTCAAACAGTCAAAAATTGCTTTTGTGCAGTCAAAACCCTAAAAATGACCATTTTGCCCTTTTCGTGATCTGATCAAATTTCTTGTGGAATTGTGATCCAAACTTGGTCAAATGGTTCATATGAGTTCATAATGTTGAGGTGGATCAAAAATCATGAGGTTTGACTGTCCATTGACCATATTTGACTTTTTCCCCAATACAGCTGATTTCTAGGTCAACTGTCTAATTGACTGGGCAAAGATTGGAATCAAGGCTTGAAACTTGATATGGATAAACTTGGGAGTCCAATATGAATCATGAAAGTCATCTTAGGCATTTTAGGTCAAAACAACTTTGTGCACACACAAACCCTAATTTGGGTCAACAGTGCTAGGAGAAGTCTTGAGCAGAGGAAACCCCAACTGGATCTTGAGCTCCAAGGGCCTTGTGATGAGAAAATGTTGAGAAAAAGGGAGGGCAAATGTTGGGGTACAACAGTTAGGAACATTACCAGCGGGTTTTTGATAACCTGGAGGTACAACAGGTGCTTGCCCAGGTGCATATAAAGCGTTAAAGCATTATAAAATGTGTGGATTATCAGCCATTTTTCTAATCCGTGATGTGGGCACATTCGCATCATATCTTTGTAGCGCTCCCATGCATCGAATAGCGATTCAGTATCCTTCTGCCTAAATCCGTTGATTTGGGCTCTTAGTGCAGCAGTCTTGCTTGGGGGAAAGTATCGTGCCAAGAATACAATCTTCAGTCCTTCCCACGTAGTGGCGGAATTTGATGGCAAGGATTGCAACCAAGCCCATGCTCTATCTCTTAGTGAGAAAGGGAAAAGACGTAATCTTATCGCATCTTTACTAACACCGTTCGCTATAACTGTGTCGGAAAATTGAACGAATTTTGTAAGATGTTCATTCGGATCCTCAGAAGGATCTCCAGAGAATTGGCGTTGTTGGATAGCTGATATCAATGACGGTTTCAACTCGAAATCGTTTTGGTTTATTGCTGGAGCAGCAATGCTGTTATGGGGTTCTTGTTGTGATGGAGCTGCGTACTCCTTCAGTGGACGGGTCCTTTGTTCTTCGGCCATGTCTAATTCTGGATTGGTTTCGGTTTCAGAGGAAGAATTAGAATCTGTTTCAGAATCAATCTTGATTTCGGGTTTAGGTAAAGGAATAGCGTGATTTAAACAGTAATCCCTGACTGCACGTCTTACGGAAAGAATGCGTTCAGGTTCGTCCGTCGATTTGTCAAGTGGTTCGCCTTGTGAGCGAGTCCTTGGCATACAAATCAACAAAGGGGTGTCTGTTGCCTAGTCTAAACGCACAACAGAAGAATCATAATTAATTGACTACCAGTCCCCGGCAACGACGCCAAAAACTTGATCGAGACTTTATGAGTCTGTCGGGATACTAACTTCAAGTATACAGTTCAGTCGTTCTAGTTTTAAAAGATTATCGAACCCACAGAGACTGAGGATCAATCGCATACGATCTAGTGCTACAGTTTGTCTAACTAAGCGATGAATATTCGATTTTTGGGGGAAACAGTTTAATTAAAAATAATAGTACTAATTATACCGGTATGTGATAATCGGACTTAGGGAATTCGGTGAATCGCTTGGCCTATAAAGTATTTCGGTAAAAGCTAATTGTTTAAAAACCTGAGACATACACTCTCGTGTTTATGAAATAAGTCATGCTACTAAACCTAGTGGATGCACTTTAAATTTAATAACACTTTTTGAAAACAATTTGAATCTAATTAATTTATTAAAACACTCTCGTGTATTTAAAAATCAATGTTTCGTTACCACTATCTGGGTTGAACCCCAGCTCTCGCATGCAGGTTCTTGCCTTAATTAATTTCCCACTCTCGTGGCAAAATCGTGTTAATTAACCTCTCACTCTCGTGACAAGGATAGTTAAATTAATCTTGGAAATTGGAAACCAGAAATTGTTTTATAAATATTTTTGGCCAAGGTATCACTGAATTCTTTCAGTTCTTACGGTCACATACCGATATTAATAATTTAGCCAGACATAATTAACTTAACAGCAATACAGTTCAAAATATAATTCATAGCAATAATTGGCATAATATAAAAACTGAATGAATAATAATTTCAATATAAAACCTGGAATCAAAGTTGCTATGGTAATCTTGAAGTATTACAATAATCCAATCTTCGAGCTTGATTTGCAGTAAATAATTCTTGTTAATTCTTGAAAGAAGAATTAACACTTAAAACTAAAAACTAAGACTTTGAATGAAAATTACAGGAACGTGAAAACAATATTCCAAAACAAGCAAATGGAAAATAATTTCAAAAGAAAATAATATTTGTTCTGAGGAAAATTCTTCGACCCTTGAACTATGCACTGGTACACATATATATAGCATAGGAAAATCAGCAGTTAAGAATTCTTGATGAAGTCTTCAATGGAGAAAATATAGGAGCACTAATAGTGGTGGCAAGAAAATAGGGGACGCAGAAAAAGGGAGAACGGGTGTTCCCTTAATGCCCACGTTTCAATCCATGTATAACGTCCACCTTCACGCGCGTGACGGTCGTCACAGGTGGGTGACGGTCGTAACGCGCTGAAGTAGTGCATTACGCTCGTCAGTGGTGTGTGACGAGCGTTTCTTCATGTTGGGGGGTGTTACGCCCGTCACAAGGATGTGACGACCGTCACTGTTCCAAAAATCCAAACTTTGTATTTTTTTATTCTTTTTCTCTTTGTTTATTGTCTAGCCTTCTTCATGTTGTCCTTTTCCATCGGTTTGAGTCGACAAATGTTATACCTGTAAAAAGACAAATAATCTCGGAATAATCGGGGGTTAGAAGACTTAATGAAATATAAAAATCGGTAAAAAGCATGCTAATTATACGATATGTTTTCTCGTTATCAAATTCCCCCATACTTAAACCTTTGCTTGTCCTCAAGAAAATAGTCATTCAAAAGGTCGGACAAGTTTTGTCAAGCGCATAAGCATGACATACCTAGGATTTTTAAAGTAGTTTCGGGAAATCCTCGTCGGTTCGGCCAATACTTGAGTAAAACACTAAAGATACGCTAATGAAACAAGCAATAGGCTTAGCCGTAGACTTCCATTTCAAACGAGCTATCCAACAGTTCCGTTATAATTCTGCCCGGAGTTCCTCGTATCTATTTCTCCCAGTTTCGTTCTAGCGCAATCACATTAAGCCTTTTGTCTTAGCACGCACGTAGTGGAGTAACCGGTTAGTGACTTTGATCCTTTTAGCACGGGGTCTGGTACATGAATGTGGCAACCCTACATATGTTATCCAAATTGGAGGTTGTGGGGGATCGGGCCGTAGCACGCCCTACCGAGTTCAGAACCAGATACCTCTGAACCAACCAACACTGGATTCCTTCATTATTTGCTCAGCTCTTATATGTGCCCGTATATTTTGGTACACAAATTTTCTTTTCTTTTAGCAGCGAGATAGGAAGGATATTTTTAGAATCAGGCATCAAACACTTATATACATCGATTCTCCACGTGGTTTATGTCAAGACGGTGCTGACTGCTAGTATAAACTACTAGGGGTTACTACTAGAACTTGAAACTCCAGATATTGGTATAATGGTTATTGAAACAGATCGCGTAAGTAGGAAGTCTACGGTTTCAGAACCGTATCGATCTTGTTATGTCGTTTTCGGCTTCCTCAACCGGGGTTTCGTTAAAATAGATATGTCGGGCTAATGCAAAAATAAATTTTTTTTGGTATGGCAAAATAAAGCGAAGAATTTGAATGGAGACATATCGTAAAAATTTACTAGTTTATAAAAGATTGAAAGGTACCTCTCCCACACAAAATCCGACATTATCCTCAATGTTGCGGTATATAGGCGGGGAAGTACAATTACAAAACAAACGGAAAAGAAATGAAACAGAAAAATAATAAATTACATAGAAATTAAGGAAAGATTACTGGTGACCACGTCCTCTACTCCTGGTGCGAGAGCGTCTGGTAGGAGTGGCTTCAGTGTCGGTGTCTTGGAAGCCAAGGGTGCTCACGTCCATCCTCAAGGCGTTAAGCTCTGACAGGGCCTCATCTAACCTCTCATTCATGTTGCACTGCCCAGTTAAGATCTGGGCGTTTTGGGCGCACAAAGACTCAAATTGCTCGGCTTGCCTCCTCTCAAGCGCCGCATTCATTTGGTTTTGCATGTGGAGGGCGTGGAGGATGTCTTCAAGATTAATAGGAGGAGGTGCAGATGAGGATCCTGGAATGTCGTGGACTGGAGGAGCACTATCCAACTCTTCTTGTATTTCGTCTGCAGCGGCTGCAGGTTGGTCTTCATGGGCAGGTGCACGCTCTGCGGGAATTTCAGGATCGAACAACCAGTTTGCTCGGTTACTTGGATCGATTCGGTCCCTTTTCGGCAAAATGATATTCTGATAGACAGTGTTCCTGATTACAGGGTGGAATCTGCCGTCTTCCCGCTCGTAGATGAGGTGTGCGGCTTTGCAGTGATCCATAGTTAGCAAAGTCGGTGCCATAGAAGGCAAGGTTGCGAGAGCAGCACCGTAGTTCATACCAATGGCAAATGAAGTAACCAGCCCTCCGAAATAGAATGGTTTTCCACCTCTAGCACAAATAGAGTGGATGTGAGCAAGTAGGAATGGGGCGGCATTGATCTTTTGCCCAGTGAACGCGCAATGTAAAAAGAAGAGCTCCTTGGAGTTGAGCTTATGGTTGCTGTCGCGGGCGAAGATTGTGTTGCTAAGGATGCGATGGAAGTAGCGGATGGCCGGATTGTGAATGTGGGTGGCATTCAGGTGGTCGTAGGATCCGGCACGGATATTCGTTAGACTGTGCCACAAGTTGAAAGCCTCCTCACCAAAATTATCCGGCACCCGGAGATGAGCACCTTCGTCCGAACAAAAGCCTAGAAGTCTCGCGATGTCGGATTGAGTCAACTCGTGCTCAACATCAAACATCCGGAATTTTGCCAGGCCTGACAGTTGGTTTGTGACACCTGGCGGAGTGAGGTAAACAAATGAACTCAAGAACTCAAGAGTAAGAGTTTCGTAGATCGGTCTTGGTTCGCGGCATAGGTTCCACAAATCCACACTTTGCAATAATCGGAGGACACTATCAAGCAGTCCCAAACTCCTCAGGCAGTCGATATCAACGTACCGTGTGGGTTGGAGACCTCGACGTTGGAATTTCTGGAACTTTTCCCGTTGATTCTCTCCCTGTTCGCCGATTCTGAAATTGAGGGCTAGAGCGTGTGGGTTGTTTGCCATTGTGGAGGTAGGATTTGATTTGGGAATATGAAAATGGGGTACTGTATGGATGGTAATTTGGTGTCGGGAGTTTAGAAGTTAGAAGAAAAATGGAGTGAGTGGGTAGTTTTTCGTGTGATGTGGTAACAATGGAGGAAGTGGGTTTATGAAGGGGATGGTTGAAAGCTGGAACGGTTCTCTGTAATAGCCGTTCTGATACACTGTTTGCGTGACGGTCGTCACGAGGGTGTGACGGTCGTCATGAGGCAAAAAGGCGTGTTATGCTCGTCACAAGGGTGTGACGGTCGTAACGCGTTCAGCATCATTAATGAGACGACCGTTACACGACCGTTAGGGTGTTTATATTTTTATATTTTATTAATTTCTTGGGAATAAGGTTTGAAGTATATATTTTTTCAATTTTTGAAATATTTTAATTAATAAGAGTTTTAAATATAGAGGCGGTCTAATAATTTAAAGTTTGTAATATTTGTTACCAGTACATAACGAAATAGAAATATTGTGTATAAACATAGACCGTAAATAAAACAGTAAACTGGAAATGAAAAGAAATGAAAATTAAAATAAACTTTAATTGAATAAATTCATGACAAATTGTTTCAAAGTAACTAGGAATAAAAAATGATAATATTGAAATAATAACCAAAATCCCTCCCACACTAAAACTAAACAGTGTCCCCATTGTATGTACAAATGTGAGAGAGAAGAAAATGAATAACAATGGCAACTCTAGCCACGGGGAGGCGGAAACATATGCTGATGCATGTAGTCCAACTGATCAGTCACCAAGTCCATGAAGGTTATGAAGTCCACCCAGAGAGATGTCAGCTCGCCCCGCATGTCAGTAATTTCCTCATGTAAGGAGTGCAGGGTAACAGTAGGTGGAGGTGGAGTAATCTCAGGAGCCTGGGTCGCGGTCTCAGCGGAAGTAGCCTGCTGTTCCCAAGGATCAGGGAACTCATGGTATCCTGGCGGTGTAGCAGGATCTTCATCAGCATTAATAGTGTTTGGAACCTCATAAATGTCAACCGTAGATGGTGAGAAGGGCGGTGAAGCAGGATGGTGAAGGTCAAACAGCCAGTTATCTCGGTTGTGCACACTGGTGATAGGGTCCGGAAGCTTAAACTGGTGGACGATCTGATGATTAATTAGCAGGTCAAATTGATCTGGTCCAAGGTTTCCGATCATGCTAGTGTTGAAACAGAATGCAATGTCCATCGGCTTTATTCCATAAAGCGGGGCAGATCCGAGCATAGGTCGGCGGAGTCCAATTGCATTAGATAGCATGGTAACTAACCCACCCAACAAGATCGGTGCATTCGGAGTCTGGATGATACGCTCCATATTAGCGGGCATATAAGCTGCACCGTTCACCGGATGGCTCTGGGATGCACAATACATAATAAACAGCTCATCGCGGGATACAGATGTGACACTCTGCTGTTTGCCAAAGATGGTGTGGGATATGATCTTGTGGAAATACCTGATAGCCGGGTTATGGATGCATTCAGAGTAAAGATCAGACGGCTCAGGATGGTTATTACCAGCGATGCTTCCCCAGAAATAATCAAGATCAGATTCAGGCAAGAGGTTCTCCTGTGTCATACTGATAACATCGGGTCCAAAAGGGAACCCAAGCAGCTGGCTAAACTCCCGAAGGTTATAAGTGTAATCCATGTTAAACATCCTGAATGTGATCAACCCACGGTTGAATCCCATCCCATGATTTAGAATGAAGCTCAGGGTGCTTAGGAACTCAAGGGTCAGCCTCTTGTAGGTACAGAACCGTCTTCGGATAGGAGCAGTGTCCCAGCCAATCTGATGCAGCAAGTACATGACACTCTCACGAATGCCAAGGGCGGTCATAGCATGATCATATGCGTAGATAGTAGGGCACATATCCCGTTCACCCAGGTCCACAAATCTTCTTCTTTGGTGTCTGCTTCTCAATTTGACATTCATGAAGTTTACACAATCCATAGCGCTAAATATGAAAGCAAAAGAATTACCCCCCTGAAAATATTTGATAAATGTTTGAAAAAAAGAGAAATTAAGTAAGTATTTTCGGGTTAGGAAATTGCCAAAGTTAAATTAAAAAGAAAAAGAAAGATGAAAGGGAAAAATAAAAACAGAAGAAAAATAGAAAGGAGTAAGAGATGCAATCATGAAAATGTTTTAAAGATTAAGAAAAAGAAAAGAAAAATAAAAGCATGTTAAAGCAGAAAAAATAATTAAAGTAAAACATGGGTTGCCTCCCACGAAGCGCCTTTATTTTATGTCGATGGCTCGACAGTTAACACCTATTCAGTTAGGTATTTGGGGTAGGCGGCTCACTTAACTAAAGATAAGCCGAATAGTCGATATTTCCGACGTTAAAGTAGTGCTTTAGGCGTTGGCCATTAACTATGAATGGTTCGATAGAACTGCCTTTAATTTCTATCGCACCACTTGGGAAAACTTTGTTAATTTCGAACGGTCCGGACCATCTGGAACGTAATTTTCCCGGGAAAAGTTTCAGTCTAGAGTTGAATAGGAGTACGATGTCTCCTTCCTTAAAGTCTTTCCGCGAGATACGCTTATCGTACCATTTTTTTGTTCGTTCTTTATAGATTTTAGCATTTTTGATAAGCGTCTAAACGCAATTCTTCCAGTTCATGGATATCTAACACTCGTTTCTCGCCAGCACTCTTATAATTTAAGTTAAGGGTTTTTATGGCCCAATAAGCTTTATGCTCTAATTCTACTGGCAAATGACAAGATTTTCCATAAACTAACTTGAACGGCGTTGTTCCAATAGGGGTTTTAAAGCTGTCCGATATGCCCAAAGAGCATCGTTTAGCTTGGAGGACCAGTCCTTTCTGGATGAAGTTACGGTTTTCTCAAGGATTTGTTTTATCTCCCTATTTGACACTTCCACTTGTCCGCTCGTTTGAGGATGGTATGGTGTGGCTATGCGATGTTTAACGCCATATTTGGAAAGTAATTTTTCGAAGATTCTAGAGATAAAATGGGAGCCACCATCACTGATCACTAGTCTTGGTACACCGAATCGTGGGAAGATAATATTCTTGAATAGTTTTAGTACCACACGTGTATCGTTTGTGGGTGCGGCGATGGCTTCAATCCATTTTGATACGTAGACGACGGCTACCAAAATATATTTATTTCCAAAAGATGCGGGGAAAGGTCCCATGAAATCAATTCCCCATACATCGAAAATTTCTACTTCGAGGATTCCTTTTTGCCGCATTTCGTCGCGTCTAGATATATTTCCTGTGCGTTGACATCTATCGCAGTTCATAATTGCTACGTGGACGTCTTTCCATAAGGTAGGCCAAAAGAAGCCAGCTTGAAGTATTTTTGCACAGGTTTTCGACGTACTAGCGTGTCCACCATAAGGGGCGGAATGGCAATGGGAAATGACGTTGTCTATTTCATCGTTGGGAACGCAGCGACGGTAGATACCATCGGCGCCTCTTTTAAATAGTAATGGTTCATCCCAAAAGTAGTGTTTAAGATCATGGAAAAATTTCTTCCGTTGTTGGTACGTTAAATCGGGTGGTAAAACACCGGCAGCTAAATAGTTGACGAAGTCAGTGTACCATGGCAGTGTGGTGTTAGTACAAATGGCTTTTACTACCACAGTTGTTAAAGGTTCATTATGTTGATCTAAACTGTCGGTAGGGTTTATCTCTAGCTTGGCAACAAGGCGTTCATAAGGGAAATCTTCGTTTATGGGAACACTCTCGGTTTGGATTCCATCTAATCTCGATAAATGGTCTGCTACCACATTTTCAGTTCCTCTCTTGTCTTTTATTTCTAAGTCAAACTCTTGTAGGAGTAAGATCCATCTGAGCAGTCGCGGTTTGGCGTCCTTCTTGCTTAGTAAGTATCCGATCGCAGCATGATCCGTATAAATAATGATTTTAGCGCCTACTAAGTAGGAACGAAATTTATCCAACGCGAATACCACAGCTAAGAGTTCCTTCTCCGTAGTGGCGTAATTCATCTGTGCGGGATCGAGCGTTCTGCTTGCGTAGTAGATAGCGTGAAGCTTTTTTTCTTTGTGTTGTCCTAGGACTGCGCCTACAGCATAATCGCTCGCATCGCACATTATTTCAAATGGTAAATTCCAATCAGGAGGTTGCATAATAGGTGTTGAGATTAAGGCCTCTTTAAGTGTCTCGAATGCGTTCAAGCATTTATCATCGAAAATAAACTCAGCCTCTTTCATTAATAATTCGGTTAGTGGCTTGGTGATTTTAGAGAAATCTTTTATAAAACGTCGGTAAAAGCCCGCGTGTCCTAAAAAACTTCGTATTTCTCTAACTGTTTTGGGTGGTTGAAGGTTTTTGATAATTTCGATCTTTGCTTTGTCGACTTCAATCCCTCTGTTTGATACAATGTGACCCAGCACAATTCCTTGTCTCACCATGAAGTGACATTTTTCCCAGTTGAGCACTAGGTTGACACTGACACAGCGGTTCAATACTAATTCAAGATTTTATAAACATCCGTCGAAACTCTCTCCACAGACAAAGAAATCGTCCATGAATACTTCCATGATTCCGTCTAAAAAATCTGCGAAAATCGCCATCATGCATCGTTGGAAAGTTGCAGGTGCATTACATAGTCCAAATGGCATTCTCCGGTATGCAAAGTTACCATAGGGACATGTGAACGTAGTTTTCTCTTGATCATCAGGATGAATGGGAATTTGAAAGAATCCTGAGTATCCATCAAGGTAGCAGAAATGGGAATGTTTGGCTAAACGCTCGAGCATTTGATCAATGAATGGTAATGGGAAATGGTCTTTGCGCGTAGCTTTGTTTAATTTTCTATAACCGATACACATTCTCCATCCTGTTTGAGTACGTTGTGCTACCGATTCGCCTTTTGTGTTTGTTATAACCGTAACGCCTCCTTTCTTAGGCACCACGTGAACTGGACTGACCCAGTTGCTATCTGATATTGGGTATATGATGCCTGCTTCTAGTAATTTCTGCACTTCCTTCTTAACGACTTCACTTAGGATAGGATTTATTCGTCTTTGATGTTCTCTAGAAGTCTTGCAGTCCTTCTCCAGCATAATGCGGTGCATACAGAGAGAAGGGCTTATTCCTTTTAGATCTGATATATTATAGCCTAATGCGGCTGGATATTTCCTTAACACACTAAGAAGTTTTTCGGTTTCGATCTCTCCTAATTTGGCATTGACTATAACTGGTCGTTCGAGTTCTTTATCTAAGAATTCATACCTAAGATCCTCAGGTAATGTTTTAAGTTCTATACCAGGTTTCTTATTAGTTGGGTCAGGATCGGGCGTTAAGGCTAAACATTCGCTTGGGTTGGCATCTAAGTGTTCTTGTTTCCAGTCTTTGTTCTTGAGGATAGTTGGTGTCTGAATTTTCAGCATCTCAGAATAGGTGTCCTCTTGGCATTCAAGTTCTTTGATACATTCATCAATGATATCTAGGAGACAACATGAGTCATCTATAGCAGGGGCTTTAAAGAATTGGGAAAGAATGAATTCTACTTTTTCTTCTCCTACCTCGAAGGTAAGTTTTCCTTTCTTAACGTCTATGATGGCTCCTACAGTAGCTAAAAATGGTCTTCCTAGTATGATGGGAATGTTTGAATCTTCCTTGATGTCCATTATTATGAAGTCGGTCGGTATGTAAAATTGTCCTATTCGGACAGGAATGTTCTCTAGCATACCAACAGGAAATTTGACTGATCTGTCGGCTAGTTGTAGGGACATCTTGGTAGGTCTCATGTCGCCTAATTTGAGCTTCTCGCAAATAGATAAGGGCATTAGACTGACACTGGCTCCTAAATCACATAGAGCTTTGTCTATGACAGATTTTCCAATTACACATGGTATGGAGAAACTACCAGGATCTTTTAGCTTAGGAGGCATGTTATTTTGAATTATGGCGCTACATTCGGCAGTTAGCATGACGGTTTCATTTTCAACGATTTTTTTCTTATTAGCCAATATTTCTTTTAGGAGTTTAGCATATGACGACATTTGGGTTATAGCTTCTGTAAACGGAATAGTGACGTTTAGTTGTTTCAGAAGTTCTACAAATTTCTTGAATTGTCCCTCGTTCTTGGATTTTGCAAGTCTTTGGGGGTATGGAATTAGTGGTTTATATGGTGGTGGAGGCACATAAGGTTTTTCTGAAGCCTCTCTGTTCTCATTCGCGTCTTCCTCTACATTTCCAGATTGATCTTTCGACTTCTCCATTTCTTTTTCGGGCTTTTGATACATGGTCGGGTTTTGGAGTCTAGGATCTACCGGTACATCAAGGGCTGTCCCACTTCGTAATGTAATAGCATTTGCATGTCCTTTAGGATTGGGCTGTGGCTGTCTAGGAAATGTACCAGCGGGTTTTTGATAACCTGGAGGTACAACAGGTGCTTGCCCAGGTGCATATAAAGCGTTATTGCTCTTGTACGAGAAGTTAGGATGGTTCTTCCAACCAGGATTATAGGTATTGGCATAAGGATTTCCTTGAGCGTAATTTACCTGATCAGCTGATATTCCTGCTAAGATTTGACATTCGGTTACAACATGACCAGGAACTCCACAAACTTCGCAGCTTGGGGTAACTGCAGCCACAGTAGCTGCAGGAGGCAAGGTCAAGCTTTCTATCTTTTGGGTAAGAGCATCTACCTTAGCATTAACTTTATCTAGGCTACTAACCTCGTACATCCCGCCTTTGGCTTGAGTTTTCTCCATAGATGTTCTTTCTCCTCCCCACTGACATTGGTTTTGAGCCATGTTTTCAATGAGTTGGTTAGCTTCGTCATAAGGCTTGTCCATCAGTGTACCACCTGCGGCGGCATCTATAGATAGTCTTGTGTTGTACAAGAGTCCATTATAAAATGTGTGGATTATCAGCCATTTTTCTAATCCGTGATGTGGGCACATTCGCATCATATCTTTGTAGCGCTCCCATGCATCAAATAGCGATTCAGTATCCTTCTGCCTAAATCCGTTGATTTGGGCTCTTAGTGCAGCAGTCTTGCTTGGGGGAAAGTATCGTGCCAAGAATACAATCTTCAGTCCTTCCCACGTAGTGACGGAATTTGATGGCAAGGATTGCAACCAAGCCCAAGCTCTATCTCTTAGTGAGAAAGGGAAAAGACGTAATCTTATCGCATCTTTACTAACACCGTTCGCTATAACTGTGTCGGAAAATTGAACGAATTTTGTAAGATGTTCATTCGGATCCTCAGAAGGATCTCCAGAGAATTGGCGTTGTTGGATAGCTGATATCAATGACGGTTTCAACTCGAAATCGTTTCAGTTTATTGCTGGAGCAGCAATGCTGTTATGGGGTTCTTGTTGTGATGGAGTTGCGTACTCCTTTAGTGGACGGGTCCTTTGTTCTTCGGCCATGTCTAATTCTGGATTGGTTTCGGTTTCAGAGGAAGAATTAGAATTTGTTTCAGAATCAATCTTGATTTCGGGTTTAGGTAAAGGAATAGCGTGATTTAAACAGTAATCCCTGACTGCACGTCTTACGGAAAGAATGCGTTCAGGTTCGTCCGTCGATTTGTCAAGTGGTTTGCCTTGTGAGTGAGTCCTTGGCATACAAATCGACAAAGGGGTGTCTGTTGCCTAGTCTAAACGCGCAACAGAAGAATCGTAATTAATTGACTACCAGTCCCCGGCAATGACGCCAAAAACTTGATTGGGACTTTATGAGTCTGTCGGGATACTAACTGCAAGTATACAGTCCAGTCGTTCTAGTTTTAAAAGATTATCGAACCCACAGAGACTGAGGATCAATCGCATACGATCTAGTGCTACAGTTTGTCTAACTAAGCGATGAATATTCGATTTTTGGGGGAAACAGTTTAATTAAAAATAATAGTACTAATTATACCGGTATGTGATAATCGGACTTAGGGAATTCGGTGAATCGCTTGGCCTATAAAGTATTTCGGTAAAAGCTAATTGTTTAAAAACCTGAGACATACACTCTCGTGTTTATGAAATAAGTCATGCTACTAAACCTAGTGGATGCACTTTAAATTTAATAACACTTTTTGAAAACAATTTGAATCTAATTAATTTATTAAAACACTCTCGTGTATTTAAAAATCAATGTTTCGTTACCACTATCTGGGTTGAACCCCAGCTCTCGCATGCAGGTTCTTGCCTTAATTAATTTCCCACTATCGTGGCAAAATCGTGTTAATTAACCTCTCACTCTCGTGACAAGGATAGTTAAATTAATCTTGGAAATTGGAAACCAGAAATTGTTTTATAAATATTTTTGGCCAAGGTATCACTGAATTCTTTCAGTTCTTACGGTCACATACCGATATTAATAATTTAGCCAGACATAATTAACTTAACAACAATACAGTTCAAAATATAATTCATAGCAATAATTGGCATAATATAAAAACTGAATGAATAATAATTTCAATATAAAACCTGGAATCAAAGTTGCTATGGTAATCTTGAAGTATTACAATAATCCAATCTTCGAGCTTGATTTGCAGTAAATAATTCTTGTTAATTCTTGAAAGAAGAATTAACACTTAAAACTAAAAACTAAGACTTTGAATGAAAATTACAAGAACGTGAAAACAATATTCCAAAACAAGCAAATGGAAAATAATTGCAAAAGAAAATAATATTTTTTCTGAGGAAAATTCTTCGACCCTTGAACTATGCACTGGTACACATATATATAGCATAGGAAAATCAGCAATTAAGAATTCTTGATGAAGTCTTCAATGGAGAAAATATAGGAGCACTAATAGTGGTGGCAAGAAAATAGGGGACGCAGAAAAAGGGAGAACGAGTCTGCCCTTAATGCCCACGTTTCAATCCATGTATAACGTCCACCTTCACGCGCGTGACGGTCGTCACAGGTGGGTGACGGTCGTAACGCGCTGAAGTAGTGCATTACGCTCGTCAGTGGTGTGTGACGAGCGTTTCTTCATGTTGGGGGGTGTTACGCCCGTCACAAGGATGTGACGACCGTCACTGTTCCAAAAATCCAAACTTTATATTTTTTTATTCTTTTTCTCTTTGCTTATTGTCTAGCCTTCTTCATGTTGTCCTTTTCCATCGGTTTGAGTCGACAAATGTTATACCTGTAAAAAGACAAATAATCTCGGAATAATCGGGGGTTAGACGACTTAATGAAATATAAAAATCGGTAAAAAGCATGCTAATTATACGATATGTTTTCTCGTTATCAATGTTGTATTTTAAATTGCTTGCAGAGCTCGGTAATCATTGTATAGTTGAGATTTTTACCATTATCCGTAATGATCCTCTCTGGTACACCGTATCGATAGATCAGATTGTGCCGAATAAACCGTGCCATGACGTTCTTGGTCACAGTAGCAAAGGAAGATGCTTCAACCCATTTTGTAAAGTAATCAATCGCTACCAGGATGAAATAATGTCCGTTGAACGCAGTAGGTCTAATCTCACCGATCATATCGATGCCCCACATTGCGAAAGGCCAAGGAGCCGTTAAGACGTTCAGAGGTACTGGAGGTATATGTACCTTATCCGCATAGACTTGGCACTTATGACAGGTCCGAGAATGCTGATAACAGTCGGCCTCCATGGTGGACCAATAATATCCTGCCCGAAGGATCTTCTTTGCCATGGTGTGCCCACTGGAATGAGTTCCAAAAGTACCTTCATGTAAGTCTACCATAATCCTTTCTGCCTCGTTCTTATCCACACATCGTAGTAAGGTTGAATCATGGTTACGCTTGTAAAGAATACCATTACTGATGAAGAACTTTGCAGCGAACCTCCTCAGAAACTTCTTATCATTAACAGATGCACCCTCAGGGTATTCTTGAGCCTCAAGATACCTCTTCACCTCATGGAACCAGGGTTTATCTGCTACCTCCTCAGTCTCAATGTCATAACAATGTGCAGGTTCGTCCAACCTCTCAATGGTAATCTGGGGAGCCTCATTGTCCCATCTAACTTTGAACATATAAGACATCGTAGCTAGCGCGTCCGCCAACTGATTCTCCTCTCTTGGGAAGTGTTCAAAGGTTATCTCCTCAAAGTGCGGAAGCAACGTCAACACATACTCTTTGTAAGGAATAAGATTTGGATGTTTTGTATCCCACTCGCCTTTGATCTGGCTGATCACGAGAGCGGAATCTCCGAATACACTTAAGAACTTAATCCTTAGGTTAATAGCTGCTCGAAGACCCATAATGCACGCTTCATACTCCGCCATGTTGTTGGTGCAGTTAAAACATAATCGGGCGGTGAACGGAGTATGACAGCCTTCAGGAGATATGATCACGGTGCAAATGCCATTACCCAAACCGTTTGAAGCTCCATCAAAATACATAGACCATCGGGATCCTTCCTCAGGTCCTTCATCCGGTCCAGGTGTCTCACAGTCAGTCACCAACATGATGTTCTCATCCGGGAATTCGAAGTTCATAGACTGGTAATCGTCCATGGCCTGATGCGCCAAATGATCCACCAATACACTTCCTTTGATTGCTTTTTGGGTTGTGTATTGGATATCATATTTGGTCAAGATCATTTTCCATCTTGCTATTCTTCCGGATAAGGCAGGCTTCTCGAAGATATACTTGATAGGATCCATCTTTGATATCAACAGAGTAGTGTGAGTCAGCATATACTCTCTCAGCCAGCGAGCAGCCCATGCCAAAGCGCAACAAGTTTTCTCAAGCAGTGAGTATCGGGTCTCACAGTCGGTAAAATTTTGTCTAAGGTAGTAAATAGCATGCTCTTTTCGGTCAGACTCGTCATGCTGCCCCAACACACACCCCATCGAATTATCGAGTACCGTCAAGTATAAGATTAAAGGTCTCCCTTCAATTAGAGGCATCAGAATATGAGGCTCTTGGAGATATTCCTTGATCCTTTCGAAAGCGGCCTGACATTCATCGTTCCATCTTACCACTTGATTTTTCTTCAGTAGCTTGAATATTGGTTCACAAGTAGCAGTCAGGTGTGAGATGAATCAGGCAATGTAATTCAGACGTCCCAAAAAGCCTCTGACTTCTTTTTCCATTTTGGGAGTTGGCATTTCCTGTATAGCCTTCACCTTTGCAGGATCAACTTGAATACCTATATCACTAACGACGAAACCCAACAGCTTACCAGACCTCACTTCAAAGGTGCACTTGTTCGGGTTTAACCTCAGCTTGTACAACTTCAACCTGTCAAACAAATTCTGAAGATGGTCGAGGTGTTCCTCTTCAGTCTGGGATCTTGAAATCATGTCGTCAACGTATACCTCAATCTCATGGTGAATCATGTCGTGGAACAAAGCGACCATGGTGCGCTGATACGTTACCCCAGCATTCTTTAATCCAAACGGCATGACCTTGTAGAAAAAGGTACCCCATTGCGTAACGAACGTTGTCTTCTCCATATCCTCGGGAGCCATCTTAATCTGATTGTAACCAGAGAAACCATCCATAAAGGAGAAGACCTTATGCTGTGCGGTATTGTCAACCAGAACGTCGATATGAGGCAGCGGGAAATCATCCTTGAGGCTTGCCCTATTTAGATCCCTATAGTCAACATACATTTGAACTTTACCATCATTCTTCGGTACTGGAACCACGTTGGCAACCCACTGTGGGTAAGAAGTAACTGCTAGAAAACCGGCATCAAACTGTTTCATAACCTCAGCTTTGATTTTCTCAGACATCTCCGGGCGCATTCGGTGAACTTTCTGTTTCACTGGAGGACAATCTTCCTTAGTTGGCAAGCGGTGAACCACAATATCGGTATCCAACCCAGGCATATCTTCATAAGACCAGGCAAAGATCTCAACATAATCACGCAGCATCTGAATCAACCGTTGCTTAACACTAGGCTCTAGATTTGCACCGATCTTGACCTCTTTCTTGTCTACCTCTGTACCCAGATTTACCGTTTCCACTGGCTCTTCATGCGGCTGTATGGCCCTCTCTTCCTGAAGTAACAATCTAGCAAGTTCCCCAGGCACTTCACAATCATCCTCACCTTCATCCTCGGCTTGGTTGATCGGACTTTCGAAGTCAAAAATGGCAGTAGCAGAGTCGTTATCAGTGGGATCTAGAGTGGATGTAGACCTGTATATGTGAGTGTGTGTAAGACAAATAGTTGTTTCACAAGATAGAAAAGAAAACCAAGGAGCGCAAAATTTTTAATGCAAGAGGACGTCCAATGCTTTTATTTATAATATATGGAAATGACATATAATAAGCCCTCAAACAAAGCCATGGTGTCTCGGGCAAGGCATCGGGCCATAAAAAGTTTCAAATTGTCTATTACAAAATTCAAAACAAAAGTCTTATTACTATGTAATAAAAGAAATGGGCACGAAGTCCTTTGCCACCCAATTGCTTAATCCACCGTCGGTAGTCGGGTAAATCCAGCTGTCAAACTCAGAATCTTCATCATCAACTCCAATAGCATTCACTTCCGGATTACTGATACGCAAGGGAGGTCTTCCAATACGCGCACGCTAAACGGCCCTTTGAGCTTCTGCAGTAAAACCCAAACCAAACTTGTCATTCTTGTATGCAAAGTCATGGAGTTGGCCCCAATTCGCACACCCACCTTTTTCAATAACAGCCCGAGCATCCTTGAGGGAAGCCATCTTCATTGGAAGATCTTCAGCAACAGTTTCAGTTGATGCTAGAGTCTGGGGGACTTCTTCAAAGTTCTGGCACGGGGTTTCAATGAACTCCCCGTCCATCTCCACATACAAAAAAGAGTTAAGGTGGCTCACCATGTACTCCTCTTCTCCTCGTACTGTAACGATTTTCCCCTTCACAGGGTATTTTAGCATCTGATGGAGCATAGAAGTTACTGCCCCAGCTTTATGGATCCACGGGCAACCCAGCAAACAAGAATAAGATGGTCGAATGTCCATCACATAGAATGTAGACGCGAAAGTCTGGGAACCAACCTTAACTGGAACATCCACCTCTCCATGTACCATCCTTTTGGACCCGTCAAAGGCCCTAACCACAATATTACTCGGCTTCAGCACCAACCCTTCACAGTCCAACCGATCTAATGCTTTCTTGGGTAAAACATTCAACGAGGACCCAGTATCTACCAGCACGTGAGCTAGAGTAGTGCCCCTCCACTCAATTGAAACATGCAGAGTGTCGTTATGATTCTTTCCTTTGGCAGTCAAATCTACGTCGGAGAATCCTAACCCGTTGTCAGCTGTCAAACTAGCCACACAGTCTTTGAACTGATCAGCAGATGTTTCCTACGGCACATGCGCAGTTTTCAGAAAAGCAATCAAAGCCTTAGCATGGGCTTTTGAGCACAACAATAAAGATAACATAGAGATCTTCGAAGGGGTTTGCCCCAGATGTTCGACTACATTGTAGTCGCTTTTCTTGATGATATTCAAAATCTCCTCTATCTCCTGTCTAGAGGTCTCAACAGTAATCTTTTTTGGTGCCTCCGTCCGGGAAGGCTCACCGGTGATCCCTTTACCCCGAGTGTCAGATGACTCGGCGACAGGGGTAATGATTGGAACATGAACAGGGACAGTAGCAGATTGTAAGTGTTTGTTTGTTGGCATTATTTTTTGGTAAAACCAGATTTGCGAATGTCATGACTGATGTCATAACATTCTGGGATAAAGGTAAATTCTGCAAAAGGAATGTTCTACAGGAACTACTCAGTATGAGTATCATGATGATTAAGCTATGATCATATGTACTGAATTCTACCAAAATTAGTGAGCAAGATACATGATGTCATAATCAATGTTAAGACATCATGTACTGATCAAGTTGTTGTGCATATTTATTATTCCTGAGAATTTTCAGGAATCTGGTGTGCTACTCTGAGTTGAAGCATATTGTCCATATCAGATGCTCACGTGGACATTAGGTTAACCTTGCTTAACCCTAATCTGTTATGATGAAAGCCCAAGACCAAGTCTTTAGGTTAACTTTGGTTAACCCTAGCTATTTTTATGGAAGCCCTAAATGAAGAATAGTCTGCTTATATATTTCTCACGAGGCCTAATGGTGAGGGGCGCTTTTGACAGAAGATCAATAAGGCATTGTATAGGTGTGATAGTGTTAGTAACTACTGTGAGCCAAGCAATTATCATTTAGATAAGTGACTTGGAGTAGGATTTGGTTGTAATGGTTGTTTATCACTCAAAGCTTTGAAGCACAAGTGTTGTGTCTCTTGATTAAAGCTTTGAAGCAAAATCAAGCGTGTGTATTGAAGAATGTCTTCATAATCTTATTAATCAGTAGATTAGTATCACTGTTGTGATTGAGGGGGAGTGAGTAGGAACTCAGGTTTAAGTAGAACTTATATTGAAGTTGCATTGGGTAGTTCTTAAGTGAAGGAGATAAACTGGTTGGTTTATTCCTAAATTAATTCCTCTTATAGTGAATTTCCTCCCTGGCTTGGTAGCCCCCAGAGTAGGTGTTGTTATACACTGAACTGGGTTAACAATTGATTGTGTTCTTTACTGTCTTTTAAATTACTGTTTGGTGTGTGTATAATTTGTCAGATACGGTGTCATAACATTCACTGTGACATTAAGTATCTGTTGCCAGAATTTCAATTGGCATCAGAGCGAGCACCCTGCATGTCTTTCTGGGTGAGATCTAGGGATATTATTTTCTGGCGCTATGGACAAGGAAGGAGGATTTGGGAACAGACCACCTATTCTGGATGGATAAATTATTACTACTGGAAACCTCGTATGATTTCCTTCTTGAAGTCACTGGACAAAAAGGCTTGGAGAGCTGCTGACAAAGGATGGAACCATCCCACCATAACTGGGAAAGATGGGACGACTAGTCTGAAACCTGAGGAAGAATGGAGCAAAGAAGAAGATGAGTTAGCCCTGGGTAACTCTAAAGCATTAAATGCCTTGTTCAATGGAATTGATAGAAACATATTCAGACTAGTACATCAATGTGAACTGGCCAAGGATGTTTGGGATACCCTCAAAACCACCCATGAGGGTACATCCAAAGTAAAAATGTCAAGACTTCAGATGCTCACTACCAAATTTGAGAATCTGAGGATGATGGAAGATGAGACCATTCATGAGTTTCACATGAACATCTTGGAAATTGCCAACACCTCAGGAGCATTGGGAGAAAAGATGTCAGAAGAAAAGCTGGTGAGAAAGATTCTCAGATCCTTGCCTAAAAGGTTTGCAATGAAAGTGGCTGCTATAGAGGAAGCTCAGGATATCTGCAACTTGAAGGTTGATGAACTCATTGGGTCACTTCAGACATTTGAGATGGGGATCAGTGAAAATGTTGACAAGAAAAACAAGAGCATAGCCCTTGTATCCAATACTGAAGATGAAAGCAAGGAGAGTGATGAAGAGAATATTTCAGAAGCTATAGCTATGCTTGGAAGGCAGTTCAACAAACTCATCAAGAGAATGGACCCCAAGTCAAGGTCAAATTTCAAGAACATTTCCTCTGACATTAGAAGATCCTATGACTCCAACAGAAGAACTAAGTCTGAAGAAAAGGGAAATCAAAGCAGAGGAATCCAATGCCATGGATGTGAAGGATATGGGCACATTCGAGCTGAATGTCCTACCTTTCTTAAGAAACAAAAGAAAGGAATGTATGTTACTTGGTCTGATGGTGACTCAGAAAGTAACTCTGAAGAAGAATCTGCTAAACTAGTTACTGCACTATCTGGTATTTGTAACTCTGATGATGATTCTAGTGATGAGGAAGTGACATTTGAAGAACTTGCTGACTCCTACAAGAAGCTATGTATCAGAAGTGCTGAAGTCTGTCAGCAAAATGAGAAACAGAAAAAGCTCATAGTAAAGTTAGAGGCTGAGAAGAAGGCAGACACTGCTACTATAAGCCATCTCGAAGGTGAAGTTCTAATGTTGAACTCCAAACTTGATCAGATGACTAAGTCTGTCAAGATGTTAACAAATGGAACTGACAAGTTGGAAGAAATCCTTCAGGCTGGACAAAGTGCAGGAAACATGTCTGGTCTAGGATTTATGGCTGCAAAGAAATCTGCTGTTGACAAGAAGAAGACCAGGCCTGATAAACAAATGTCAAAGCAGATGTCACAACATAGGACTCAACATCAAGAACAGAGAAATATGAAGAAAAAGTATCAAAGATGGAGATGTCATTATTGTGGAAGGATTGGTCACATAAAGCCATTCTGCTTCAGATTATATGGATATCCTAATCATACCTCATATGTCAAACCTAAGACTAACAAGGCACCATATACTCAACAGTGGAAGAAAAAGACTGCAGCCCTGATAGCTCACACCTCCCTTAGAGTTTCTGCCAAGGAAGACTGGTACTTTGACAGTGGATGCTCTAAACACATGACTGGAATCAAGAATCTACTGAATGATGTCAAACCTCATACTACTAGTTATGTCACTTTTGGAGATGGTGCTAGAGGAGAAATCAAAGGAGTTGGAAACTTGGATTGCCCTAGAGTTCCAAACCTAAATGAAGTATTGCTGGTAAATGGTTTGACTGTTAATCTCATAAGCATCAGTCAATTATGTGATCTAGGATTCAAGGTCAACTTTACCAAGTCTGAATGTCTTGTAACTAATGAAAAACAAGAAGTTGTAATGAGAGGAGTCAGATCAAAAGACAACTGTTACTTATGGGAGTCTGAGAACACTAACTACTCTTCTGTATGCTCTATAGCCAAAGAAGAAAGGGAAGGGAAACTGTGGCACCAAAAACTTGGTCATTTACATCTAAGAGGGGTGAAAAAGATCATATCCATGGAGGCTATCAGAGGAATGCCAAGGCTTCAGATTGATGAAGGGAGAGTCTGTGGTGAATGTCAGGTTGGAAAGCAAACTAAAATGTCACATCCAAAGACAAGACATCTGACTACCTCTAAGGTGCTAGAACTTCTACATATGGATATGATGGGTCCCATGCAGGTGGAAAGTCTTGGTGGAAAGAGATATGCCTATGTTGTTGTGGATGATTTTTCCAGATTCACCTGGATAAACTTCATTAGGGAAAAGTCTGATGTATTTAAGGAATCGTGCAAAAGAATTCAAAGAGAAAAAGAAGGATGCATTGTCAGAATCAGAAGTGATCATGGTAAGGAATTTGAAAATAATAAGTTTGACGAGTTCTGTTCCTCAGAAGGAATCAATCATGAGTTCTCTTCACCTATAACTCCTCAATAAAATGGAGTTGTGGAAAGGAAAAACAGGACTATACAGGAATCTGCCAGAGCAATGATACATGCCAAAAAGCTTCCTATTCATTTTTGGGCTGAAGCTATGAATACAGCCTGTTATGTCCATAATAGGGTCACCTTGAGAAAGGGAACATCATCCACCATTTATGAACTATGGAAAGGAAGAAAGCCTACAGTAAAGTACTTCCATGTCTTTGGGAGCAAATGCTATATTCTGACAGATTGTGAACAAAGGAGAAAGATGGACCCTAAAAGTGATGAAGGAATATTCCTAGGATACTCTACCAACAGCAGAGCATATAGGGTATTCAATTCCAGGACCAAAGTTATGATGGAGTCTATAAATGTCATAGTTGATGATCACCATGAGGAAACAAATGTTCCATATGATGTTGAGACATTCTTTGAGACTTCAACACAAGTGTCTAAAAATGATGATATGCCTAATCCTACTCCATCAGAGTCTGAATCAAAGGAAGCTAACAAAGATCCTTCCATCAGAATTCAGAAAGATCATCCTAAGGAACTCATAATATGAGATCCTAACAGTGGAGTCACTACAAGATCTAGAGAAATCATCACAAACTCTTGCTTTGTGTCTAAGATTGAACCAAAAAATGTTAAAGAGGCTTTGACTGATGAATACTGGATTGGAGCAATGCAAGATGAATTGAACCAGTTCAAGCAACATGAAGTATGGAAGTTAGTTCTTAGACCAGAAGGAACAAACATCATTGGCACAAAGTGGATCTACAAGAACAAGTCAGATGCTGAAGGAGTTGTCACCAGGAATAAGGCAAGGCTTGTTGCTCAAGGATACACTCAAGTTGAAGGGGTTGATTTTGATGAGACTTTTGCTCCTGTAGCTAGGCTGGAATCAATCAGACTTCTATAGGGAGTTGCTTGTCTCCTTAAGTTCAAGCTGTTTCAGATGGATGTGAAGAGTGCCTTCCTAAATGAGTACTTAAATGAGGAAGTATATGTGGAACAGCCGAAAGGATTTTTGGATCCAAACTATCCTGATCATGTCTACAAATTGAAGAAAGCTTTATATGGTCTGAAACAAGCTCCTAGAGCTTGGTATGATAGATTGACAAAGTTCCTCACTGACAAAGGATACAGGAAAGGAGGTTTGGATAAAACTTTTTTTGTCAAGAATGAAGGAGGAAAGATAATGGTAGCTCAAATTTATGTTGATGACATAGTGTTTGGAGAAATGTCAGATAAAATGGTTAAACATTTTGCTAACCAGATGCAAGCTGAATTTGAAATGAGCCTCATGGGAGATTGACCTACTTTCTTGGACTACAAGTCACACAGATGGAAGACTCAATTTTTCTGTCTCAAAGCAAATATGCAAAGAATATTGTCAAGAAGTTTGGGATGGAGAATGCCAGTCATAAAAGGACTCCTGCACCTACTCATTTAAAGTTGTCCAAAGACACAAGTGGGGCAAATGTGGATCAAAGCTTGTACAGAAGCATGATACGAAGTCTGCTATACTTAACAGCCAGCAGACCTGACATTGCCTTTGCAGTTGGAGTATGTGCAAGATACCAGGCTGAACCCAAAGTAAGTCACATCAACCAGGTGAAAAGAATTTTGAAGTATGTGAGTGGAACTTACAATTATGACATGCTGTACTCTCATGGATATGAACCAATTCTGTCTGGTTATTATGATGCTGATTGGGCTGGTAGTGCTGATGATAGAAAGAGCACCTCTGGAGGATGCCTCTTTTTGGGAAATAATCTTGTCTCTTGGTTCAACAAGAAACAAAACAGTGTGTCTATATTTACTGCTAAAGCTGAATACATAGCAGCTGGTAGCAGCTGTTCTCAAATGATCTGGATGAAATAGATGCTGACTGAGTATAATGTCACACAAGATGTCATGACAGTGTACTGTGACAATTTGAGTACTATTAATATATCCAAGAATCCTATACAGCACAACAGGACTAAGCATATTGACATTAGACATCACTTCATCAGAGATCTTGTGGAGGAAAAGGTGATTAAGCTGGAACATGTTGCCACTGAACTACAACTAGCTGACATTTTTACCAAGGAACTTGATGCTAGTCAGCTTGAGAATTTAAGGGGCAAGCTGGGTATTTGCCAATATGAAGAGATGTAGCAATTATTTTTTCTTAATACAAGGGTTGAAAGAGATATGTTAATCAAGTCTATTCTGATTGGACTAATCATTTGTTTCCCTCTTTCTTTCCAAAAGTTTAAGAAGAGGAATAGACATATTTATATCTCCCTCCTCTCATTTTGCTGCATCACTCTCCATTCCCTCAAAATAAGATTTCACACTCGCTGTCACTTGTCTTCTCAATCTCTCAAGATGTCTCAACAATCTGCGTCATCATCTCCATCAAAGGAAACTGCATCTTCCTCACCCTCTGACACCGAACCTAGGGCAATCGTGAACTCCATGGATGCTGAAGTTCTTGAGATAACTCCACTTCGTGAAATGGCAGCTGATCCTACTAAGGTCAAGAAGCTATGAACCAGACATGCAAGAAGATCACAAGCTTCTCCCTCTGGTAAATCTTCTCAACCATCATCTTCTGTTCCTCCAGAGATAGCTAATAGGGAAGGTTTTGCTTATGTGCATCAAGCTATTGCCAGACTAGTCACTAGGATTCTTAATGAGAATCACTCTGTTCCTGGTATATCTGTACCATTGAACCAAGAAACTGCTAGCCCTAATTTAGAAAGGGATCCCAATGTCACTCAGAATGTTGAGACACCTGATGACAACATTGAGAAATCTCCAGAAAAACCTGATGATCACCAGACCCCTACTGACAAGGCTGTTGAACCTCCTGTCATTGATGTTGATGAAGAATTCTCTGACAATGATTTAATTGCCAATATCAACCCTAGCATATCTAGAAGGATGATGAGTAGAAAAGAGAAGCAGAATGCTGCCCAAAGCCCCTCCAAAGAGAAGGCTACTGAAGTTGTTCATGAGAAAGCTAGGCCTGAGAACAAGGCTGAGAAGGATCAAAAAGCTAGAACTTCGAAAGGGAAGGGTAAGGTAAAAGCTAGGGTATCTGTTGGTAGTCTCTCAAAACCCTTGAGACAACCTATAGCCAAGAAAAGAAAGGCTCCTGAACCCTCTGAATCTGATGAGGAATCAGACTTTAATTTTGATGTTGAGAGAAATGTTCCAGACATTCCTCTCAGGAAGAAATCCTCTTCTAACAAACTGCCTAAGGTTCCTGAAGTTGCCATTGACAACATCTCCTTTCACCATCCAGAAAATGCAAGCAGGTGGAAGTATGTGTTTCTGAAAAGGATTGCCTTGGAGAGGGAGCTGAACAGAAGTGCTATTGAGTGTAAGGAAGTCATGGATCTAATCAAAGCTGCTGGCCTGATGAAAACAGTGGTCAAGTTTTCCAACTGCTATGAGATTCTTGTCAAATAATTCATAGTAAATTTGTCTGGTGGTTGTGTTGATGGAAAGTCAGTTGATTTTAAGAGTGTTTATGTGAGAGGAAGGAAGGTAAATTTCTCTCCTACTGTGATAAACAAATACCTAGGAAGGCCTGATGATGCTCAACCTGAGCTTGAAGTTACTGACAACCAGGTTTGTCAAACCATCACTGCCAAGCAAGTCAAGCACTGGCCCTTGAAAGGGATGCTAACTCCAAGCAAGCTGAGTATGAAGTTTGCCATACTGCACAAAATTGGTGCAGCTAACTGGGTTCCCACCAACCACAAATCCACCATTTCCACAGGTTTGGGAAGATTTATCTATGCTGTTGGAACCAGAACAAACTTTGATTATGGAAACTACATCTTTGATCAAACATTGAAACATGCTGAGAGTTGTGCTATTAAAGGTCCTATTGCTTTTCCCTCTCTCCTGTGTGGTATAATCATTGATCAGTATCCTGATATCCTGGTTGAAAAAGACTCTGTGTCCAAAAGAACCCCTGCACTTGGTTTTCACTATAAGTTGTTTCAGGGAACACATGTCCCTGACATTGTTATGACATCTGCTGTGACATCAAATGTCAAAGCTCATTCCAAGAAAGCTGATGTTATCGTTGTTCTAAAAGAAACCTGCAGAGAGCTTGATGCAAGAAAAAGGACTCTTGAAGAGCTGATTGCTAGTCTGGAACAGGAGGAGAATGAAGAACAAATGAGGGAAGAGGATGCTAATGAAGAACAACATGATGGTTCTGCAAGAAACTCACCAGAAAATGCTGCTGAAAATAGTGCTTCCTCAGGGGATGACAGTACCTGAAGATCTGTGTTTGCTGAGTTAAAAAGATTGATACTGGAACCTGTTGCTGCTATTTGATACCTTCTCTCTGTTTTTGTGTATTTTGAATTTCCTTTTGGATGACTATATAACTTCAAGTACTAGTACCTTTGGCCTCTTTATGGCTAAAAAGGGGGAGAAGAAATTGTGGTAATTTTGGTAATTAGATATTGGTAGCTGTTATTAAAAAATTCTGCTGCATTCTAATCTCTGATTGTTTAGGGGTTTTAGCCAAAAAAATTCCAAAGGGGGAGTTTGTAAGTGTTTGTTTGTTGGCATTATTTTTTGGTAAAACTAGATTTGCGAATGTCATGACTGATGTCATAACATTCTGGGATAAAGGTAAATTCTGCAGAAGGAATGTTCTACAGGAACTACTCAGTATGAGTATCATGATGATTAAGCTATGATCATATGTACTGAATTCTGCCAAAATCAGTGAGAAAGATACATGATGTCATAACCAATGTTAAGATATCCTGTACTGATCAAGTTGTTGTGCAGATTTATTATTCCTGAGAATTTTCAGGAATTTGGTGTGCTACTCTGAGTTGAAGCATATTGTCTAGATCAGATGCTCACGTGGACATTAGGTTAACCTTGCTTAACCCTAATCTATTATGATGAAAGCCCAAGACCAAGTCTTTAGGTTAACTTTGGTTAACCCTAACTATTTTTATGGAAGCCCTAAATGAAGAATAGTCTGCTTATATATTTCTCACGAGGCATAATGGTGAGGGGCGCTTTTGACAGAAGATCAATAAGGCATTGTATAGGTGTGATAGTGTTAGTAACTACTGTGAGCCAAGCAATTATCATTTAGATAAGTGACTTGGAGTAGGATTTGGTTGTAAGGGTTGTTTATCACTCAAAGCTTTGAAGCACGAGTGTTGTGTCTCTTGATTAAAGCTTTGAAGCAAAATCAAGCGTGTGTATTGAACAATGTCTTCATAATCTTATTAATCAATAGATTAGTATCACTGCTGTGATTGAGGGGGAGTGAGTAGGAACTCAGGTTTAAGTAGAACTTAGATTGAAGTTGCATTGGATAGGTCTTAAGTGAAGGAGATAAACTGGTTGGTTTATTCCTAAATTAATTCCTCTTATAGTGAATTTCCTCCCTGGCTTGGTAGCTACCAGAGTAGGTGTTGTTATACACTGAACTGGGTTAACAATTGATTGTGTTCTTTATTATCTTTTAAATTACTGTTTGGTGTGTGTACAATTTGTCAAATACGGTGTCATAACATTCACTGTGACATTAAGTATCTGTTGCCAGAATTTCACAGATGTACTGGCAGGTGTAATAGCAACAGGCTTCTGAACAGTTGGTGGTGAGATCTCATGGGAGAAAAGTCTTCTGCTTCGGGTGACTTTGCTAGACCCGAAAATATTGATGACATCAGTATCAGCCTCCTCAACCTTCAAGTCTTGTTTAATCCCATGATAATACACATCGGCCCCATAGTGCCACGGGACAGCCTTATCTGACGTGTAAGGGATAGGTCCAAGAATAGTAATGATCAATGGAGCAACTCTCGGAACAGATGTAATTCTAACAGGCTTTCTCGAGGAAGCCTTGGAAGAATTGGCGGAAATGGTGATTATGGAAACATCTTCAACTGGAATCAATGGAACCAAATTTTTCTTGAACAAGATCTCTTTGTTGTCAATCAGGTGCTGAATACCTGATTTCAACAAATGACAACCTGTAGGTAGGATGGAACATAGGTGGCAACCTTCGCCACAACCCGGAAATAAACCGGCCAACAATAAGTTCTCCTTAATGGTCGACAACGAAGTAGAAATATCTTCCACAAAGGTTACAAATGAATCATCGTCCACAGCATTTACTCCATGCTTGGGCATAGGAGCAGTCATGACATTAGGCTTTTTCGGCGCTTCAAACTCGATCTCCTTAGCATCAATCAGATCCTTCACTTTATTCTTCAAAGCCCAGCAGTTATTGGTATCATGCCCTGGGCTATCGGAGTGATAAGCACAGCGGGCATTAGGATTATATAGCGGTGATGTAGTACTAGGATTCTTTGGAGCTTCCCTTAGAGTCACCAAGTTGGTTTTCAACAGTTGCGGCAGAATTTGAGATAAAGTTATACTGAGTCGAGTATACTGCCTTTGCGGTCTCTCTACTCTTTGTTGAGTGTTGCGTTGTGGGGCAACAGTTGGTCTTGATATTACTACCGCATTAACCGCTTGGCGGCGTTCAGGACGGTTTCGGCTCCTCGAGCTGTAAACTGCACTAGATTCCTTCTTGAAAGGCTTCTTTTCTGTACTTGATGAAGCACCTTTTTGTATCTTGCCACTTTTAATACCAGCTTCAATTCTCTCCCCAGTCATAATCAATTCAGTGAATTCAGATGATGAACTACCAATTAAATGATTGAAGTATGGACCAGACAACGTCCCAAGAAACATATCCACCAACTCCCTATCAGCCAGAGGGGGTTGTACTCTTCCAGCAAGATCTCTCCATTTCTGAGCATAGTCCTTAAAACCTTCGCTCGCACCCATAGACATACCCTGAAGTTAGGTACGCGTGGGAGCAAGGTCGGCATTATACTGGTATTGCTTGTAAAAAGCAGCAGCAAGGTCCTCCCTGTTGCGGAAATTAGCTCCTTCCAGTTGATAGAACCATTCAAGTTGATTCCCTGACAGACTATCTTGAAAGAAATGAACCCAAAGGTTCCTATCGGTAGTATATGGTTGAATCTTTCGTACATACGAGCGGAGGTGTAACTTCGGACAGGAGACCCCATCGTACTTAGCAAAGACATGCGCTTTAAACTTGTGTGGGATCACCACCCCAGATGCCAAACCCAAATCTTCGAAGTCCAACCCAGGTATCTTCTGGATCTCCATTGCACTTAACCGGTCTTCGAGTTGCTTATACCAATCCTCGGTAGGAGGATACTGGTCTTCATCAAAGTCAGTGTCATTGTCAGAAACCACAGGGCTAGGACCCTTCCTTTCTTCTTGATTCTCTCCTCCTCTAGATGAGTGAGATAAATCAGCTTCTTGTCTCAACCGGTTCCTAAATCTGTGACCCATATTCAAGAGGACCATCTTCTTCTTCTTCTTCTTTTCCTTCAGGATAAGAGTCTTCAAATCTTGTTGAATCTTGGCCAAGTTCATGAACATTTCCTGGAATTGAGCATTCTGAGCTTGAAGAGCCTTGATGGCTTGATCAGTAGGTGTTTCAGAAGACATGATGTTCTGAAATAAACAGCGAAGAAGATGATAAACCTGTAAGGGTACCTGTAATGAGGTGCATGGGAATGAAATGCGTATGAAATGATTTCGAAGACTTTGGGAGATTCAAATTTGTAAACCAAAATAAAACACACTTTATTAGATTAAAACTTGAAATAATGTTTAACAAATGCCTTTACGACATTACAAAAGAAATACTGAAAAGCAAATCTAAACTAGAAAAACAACAAAGAAATCAAAAACCCCATGGTCTCCTTCCATTCGTGCTGACATAATCGTTGATTGTCCTCTCGTTCTCAAGCTGCCTTGTAAGCTTCAGAATCTTTCTCTCCTGCTCATGATATTTCTCTCTGTAAGCATCCCTTTCTTCTCTTAATTGGATCCAAGATCTCTTCAATGCCCCAATATCGGTAGGCATGTATGGATGGAGGACAGTATAAGGAACCCCTTCTTCATTAGTATGCTTTATGATCACCGGTAAAACAGCTTCGTATGGCATTCCCAGCTTTTGAGCACGGGCTCGAACCCACTGGAGGTAAGGTTGCATCGGGAGAGAAGTCTTCATTCCTAGCTCATGTGGGTCAGACCTGTTCACCCTATCCCAAGCTCGTATGAACCTGCGGCGATGTCCCTTAACATCCCCCTTGAAGTCAAAGACAATTTCAGTAAGCAGCAACTCATGAGGACCGTCCCTTTGAGCTCGTCCAAACTGTCATAAGGCCAAACAAGGATTATAGGTTATGCCTCCTCAAATTCCAAGCAATGGAACATTGATGTATTCCCCACACCGATCAATGATAGCTACCATTTCCATATCTTTAGTACTCCAAAGGATGTCCTTATGAGCAAGAGACATGATTTTGTAAGCCCAACCCATACCTTTCTTATTCTTCAATGCGGATTTGGGGAGGTGAGAAATAAACCACATCGCCAGCAGCGGTGCACAACACATGAGAGTTCCCCTTTTCCGAGCAGTACGGGCAAAAAGAGCATGTAGAATATCACCTAAGAGAGTAGGCACTGGGTTACGGGACATGAAAATCTCGACTGCGTTCACATTTATGAAGGCATCTGGATTCGGGAACAGGACCAAGCCGTATATGAGGAGAGCCAGGATGTCTTCAAAAGCTTGAAAGTATAAGTTGTCCCAGAACTGTTGAGCTTGATCGATCAAGAACTTAGCCAAGAAACCTTTAATCCTACTCTGAATCTCCCAGTTAGAAACTACATCAGCCTTTGTTAGATGTAGGGCTGAAGCAATATCCTTTGGCCTAGGAGCTATCTCCAAACCTGTAAAGAGTGTCTGCTCTAGAATAGATATGCCAAGTAAATCAGAAAACTCCTCCAAAGTAGGGACTAACTGATAGTCCGGGAAGGTGAAACAGTGATGCAACGGGTCAAAGAACTGGAACAGGACACTCATCATTTGCTCATCCAACGTTGAAATGACCAAGATAAGGAGGTGACCATGTCTTCTAACAAAGGAAGAAGTATCAGGAACCTTTGAAACCAAATCTCTAAGCTGAGCAGGGATTTGCAAGAAGCTGATTCGAATAGTATTTCTACGCATAGAGGCCATGATCTGCAAAACAGAACAAAGATGAATCCCCTCGGTCTTTGAAATGGTTAGGCTAATGAAATATGCATGCAATGTCATGATGCATGATGTCATGATAAAAACACACCACAGGTATCACAGATAGCAAACATGGTAAAGGCAAACAAGTCACACAGTAGCCCTTAAGTTTCAGGCTGGCATAGAGTTTAGGTATTACCCTCTTTCAGTTTAGTTGGTTCAACCTGTCCTAGTAATAGTAACCGGGTTCTAGAGGTTCTCAATATCATTGACCATCCTCAATCGGTCATAATTCCAGTTTAGCAGCCTTTTCTTGCGGTCGGAATCATCGCGAGAGTATGGTCTCAATGAGTGTAGCATACTGATACTTTTCTATGGCCAAGTTGGTCAATTATAGGTTCTAAGGTCAGTTGATGCTTAATGACCCATTAGCAGCCCCATACTCTCCTTGTTCCTCCACAAGGGATATCGGTACCAACTAATGTGTCACACCAACGTAGTTACTGCTTCAACCGTATCGGTCTATGTTGTACAGTTCCCTCACAGTCTATTGCTACTTACCTAAACGGTATCCCCAGATCCAGGTTAGGATCTATAGTAACTCCGATACAAAGCCCATAAAGATAAAAGCAAACAAATCATACAATAGAAAACAATATGATGAACTAATCCTAAGGTATACCCCACTTATAAGCTCCCCAGCAGAGTCGCCAGTTTTGTGATACGGTGGCCAGAATCGGGACGTGGTTTCCCTTTTTAAGGAATTTGCTGGTTTGCATTTTGCGTTTGTGTACACAAAATGTCGCGGTAAGCAAGAGTCGCCACCGACTTTTATTTTATCCAACAAGGAAAGGAAAAAAGCATAGAAAAATTCCTTTTTCGAGATATTTCTGAGTACGGGGGGTAGATTATAGAAAGGGAAGGTATTAGCACCCTTTCTATCTGTAGTTATCTATTGGCTCTTAGGTATTGCTCATCATTTTCAAAATTGCTTCTTTGTGTGCTTGTGTGTTTTGAAAAGTTTTTGTTTTGACTTCGATTTAACTCTTGCTTCTGTCTTCAAGAGTGTAATGAAGTGTTTTTGAAAACTTTGTTTGAAAGGAGTGTAAGTGTGAAAACTTTTATTTGGATTGAGCAAGTACTTAAGAACTAATCTACCTACTCGAAAAAAGAATCATTCTATGTTCGTTTCCTTTAGACAACGTTATCCCGCTATTAGTGAGTAGGTAGCACCATCGTTGGAGTTTTGAGGATCAATTCGAAAGGGACGTACGGTCACTAAAGCAATGTTAGGACGACTTAGTAATAACCCTAATGTCTTAGATCAATTATTTGAGGCAACAATTCCGAGGCAACTTTTCCGAACGGGACTTTGATCTTTGTTTAGACAAAAGGGCGACCACTAAAGCATCCTATACTCAATGACCGTTTACCGAAGGCAACCAAGTGGGAGTGTACCCTAGGAGTGCGCATGTGCGATTGATTCAATTTCAGATTATTTATCTTTGCACATTTATGGTTATCTAACTATTTTAAAGTTTATCATACATTCTTGTCATGCAGGCCCTAATTATTCATACATCTAACAGTTCAATATTTTGCGGAATTTAAAGTGCGGAAATTAAACTACGCTATTACAAGGCTTTAGGTATTTACATAGCCAAAAACAAACCCTTGAATAATAAAGCGATAAATGAAAGTAAAACCTAATTAACTATTATAATTTGTAGGCAGTTACATCAATATGGTAAAAAATAAAACAATAAAGCGCGCACGATGGGATTAGAACGATAAGAAAAATTAGGGTTTGACCCTTTTTAACCTAATTAAAAGAAAATTTGTTATTTTTGTTTTTTTAAATATTTTTTAAGAAAAGAATTAGGTTTTCTAAATGAATTACAAAAATTAATTAGTTAATTAAATTAACTAGTGAAAATAATTACATGGCTTATTTTTGATTTTTTTTAAAATTATTTTTAAGAAAAAGAAAATGTAATTAAGTTTTAGACAAAACCCTAATTTTCTAATTGTTTTTAATTATTTACAAAAAATAATTAAAGTTATCTAAATTAACAACCTAATTAAATTATTTAATTTTTTTGTATAAAAAATAAAATCTAAACCTAATTTGTGAAAAGTATTATTTTTATGATTTTTTTTATAAAAGAAAAATAATTAATTTGTTAGTAAAATAAATAAATTAAATTAATGAAGAAAATGCAAAAGAATAAAAGAAAAAGTAGCCTGGTATCAGCTGTTCGGATCAGAGGATGATGGTCCAGAAGATGATGGTGCCCAGAAGATGGTGATCCAAAAGATGGTGGTCCAGAGGATGGTGATATTGGATCTGCTCCTGGCTAGTGGATCCAGCATATTATGGTCATCAGAAGATGAGGTGTGCTGGATCTGGTTGGGACTGATGGATCCAGAGGATGATGTCCAGGGGATGCTTGATCTGGTCCTGGTTGATGAAATCAGAAGATAACCTCTAGCAGATGTAAACGCTGGATCTGGTGAAAACAAAGGGGAAGGGTGCCAGAGGGTCACGCCTGGGATCAAAACCAGAATCATAAACTTCTGACTTCCTCCTTCTGGACTACTGCATTAGGGTGTTAGTTTAACAATACAACAGAACAATAATATATCAGATCTAAAGGTTTCTGGCCAGATTAACGCGCCGAAATTTAAACCGGCCAATAGGGTCATGACACGCCATCGTCTTCCTCCTGGATCTATCATTTAAAACTCTAAACTTTTACCTACAAGTATGGCGCTGTAGCTGAAACCCTGCACATCTCAGAAATCACATACAAGCCATGTAAATAAATTTCAAGACCATGGATCAGCTGGGTTTGATCTGCTGATCACAATGGTTTCTTCCATCTGGGCCAATTTCACCTGTACGAGAAAACCCTAAAATGAACCAAGAAAACCTAACAATGGCAAATCTTGATACGGTCCATAAAAATGCAATTGAATATTACAGATAGTTTGCAAATGTCTTAAGGATCAAGAATATATGATTGTTTCATGCTATCAATGCCAAATTTATGCAATTCAATTTCAAAAATTCATCAAAGTCGTGACTGACTTACAGTGGGTTTCAAGGCCTGAAATTGCTTGTTCTTGATTGGTTCTGCTTGCTGGTGATCCCAGGAAGCGATCAGGATAGTCAAAGGATCTTGAAATTGCTTCTAACTAAGAATTTGATTCACCACTTTTCTTGTTTTTTTCCAAGTTTAGTTCTGATTGCTACGCCTTTTTTCTCTCTCTTTTTTAGGTCTGCCTCGCCTCTATATGTATCAAGGAAGGGATTAGGGTTGATAACTGCTCTCAATCTTCCTCCATCAATGATTTGGATCTTTGATTTGATTCACTTTGAAAACTTTCCAAAATTGGCCTATTTCAATCTTTTGTTCACACCATGCCTTGATACGAATTTGAATGTTTTCTAGCTGTATAATAAAACTCAAACAAGCATAAAATCTTTTGTTTTCAATATTTTGGATTTTATATGATTTGTTTAGATTTAAATTGAATTAATTCAAATAAAAATCAAAATAAATAATAAAAACATGATAAGGACAAGTGGAAAAGGATAGAGCTCGTGGGCTATGTTGCCAACTCAAAACAAGTGAAAAAGATTGGGCCCATTTGGCAAAATTTGAAGTTTTAGGCATAGTTGACTTTTGGCAATTTTGCAAAAAAGGTAAACTTCACCAATGCATAACTTCCTCAATTTTGACTCTTTGGAGGTGCTCTTGGACTTTTTAGAAAGATTGAGATGTCCTATAATCAACCCTTTTGGTCTTATCTCAATTTGATATTCCATGCTCATGTATGAAGCTTTGACAAAAAGGTGTTTTTGTTGACTTTTCAAAATGACCTATAATGTCCAAATTCATAACTTCTTGTGAGTGCATATTTTGGACTTGGGAGCTGAAGATGGATTGTAGGGAATTGCATCCTCTTCAAAATGAGCTTTGGATGAGTCATTTCTCATAAAGTATGAGAAAGTTATGCTTGGTCAAAGTTGAGTTGACTCTTCCTGCAAAACCCTAATTTAGCAACTTTTGAGTCTTGATGAATTATGAGCAATCCTTGATGAATCATGATCAACCCTTGATCAAATGATGAAATATTCTTCAAAATGAGAATGTTGACCAAAAATCTTGAAGTTTGACTGTATGTGGGCCACAGTTGACTTTTGCCCTAGCATAGTCGATTTCCAGGCCTTTGAGCAATTGACTGAGCAAACTTCCTCTACAAGGCTTGAAACTTGACATGGATGATCTTGAGAACATATTAGGACATTGGTGAGAATTTGGGATCCCTTGGACTCAAGTATCTTGATGCCACGTGAAACCCTAATTTGAGGTAGACTGCCTTAGGAGAAAGTTTGTCTGGCCAACCCTTGGACTACCTTGAGCAACTTGAGTATCATTCTTGAAATGTTTTGAGAAATATGGGAGGGCAAATTTTGGGGTACAACACATAGTATTTTTTATTGCGTCTGAATTTTCCGGATGCGGTAGTTCTTTCCCATCCATTGTTGTGGGGATAAGACCACCACCAGAGAATGTTGTTTTGACTATGTATGGACCTTCGTAGTTGGGTGTCCATTTACCATGTGAATTGAGGCGAGGTAGCAGAATCTTCTTGATTACTAGACCATGTCGTGGTTCATCTTGTGCAGTACACCGTTACTCTGAAAGGATTCTAAGGCTAATTTCAGTAGAGTTCGTTTGTCGATGCTAGAGGCATTTTCTGGATGTCCTAAAACCAAGGCTTGTCATTCGATACTTCTTTGATAGCAAGACTAAGTGTGGGCTCTTGATTGTGTATGTTTGTGATGTGCGGTTCGTGGTTTGACCAAGTTACTTTGAACATAGACGATATAGTTGTCGAAGCATCCGCCATTTGATTTTCTTTTCGTGGGGTGTGACTGAAAGTGATCTTTGTGAATTCTGCAGTCAGTTTTAAAACATGATCCCGATATGGAATCATTTTTTTGGATGTTTAGTATCATATTCGTTGTTGAATTGGTATGTGGCTTGTGATCCCTCTTTGGAGAAGCCAAAACTGCCCCTATATCGTGCCCCAGTGTATTTGAAGCCCCGTCGAACGTGAATGTGCCCCCAGCTCGAGTTTTTTCATCAGGTCCTGGTATTCTGTAGTTGCTTATTTTTACAGCATTGTTTGTATTTGACCTTGGTCTGTTTATGTAGGAACACACAAATATGTGCAATAGTTTAATCAGCCCCTTTGTGGCTCCGCTCCAACATTGCCCCTTAGCTTGATTCCTTCCGGATCTTCCCATGTGCTCAAATTAATGGTCTTAATAGCCTCTTGATATAGTTGTGTATTGATAGCCTTTCATTTTATTTCCCTCGTTATTTTCTCAGAGAGTTCAAGATCTTTATCATCTTCCTCTTTCGCTTGGTTGATAAGAGCATCAAAATTATATCGGATTGCAGCAGTAGCATTAGTGGTGGTTTTGGGCATGAATTTGCACACTTATCATGTTTTGGTGCAAATTTAGCATATGAGATTTGAAAATGCATATGCAGAGAGAGTATTGCCATTTTTAAATTTAAGATATAAATGTAAGAGAAAGAAATAGATCTTAATTGAAAACAAAATATAACTTTATTAATTGCCAATATTGTCTGAATCAAAATGGGGGAACCCTTACAAGCAACCCCTATGCCTAGGGCTTCACATGGGTTCTTTCAAAAACAAGAAAAATTAATTAGGAAATAAAAAGATCTCAAGAATCTCCACGGCCGTCCATCTTTTGAGTTCTCTCCTAGGGCGCATTCTCGGATGAATTCAGTTTCCCCTTTGGTGTTGGATTTGTTGGATATCTTCGCCACATGTCTGCCATGCTCTACTCTCTTGTTGACAAAGGTCTCTTGGATTGGAGGAAAATGTGCTTCGCCCTTCAGAGCAACTTTATATTCTTCTTCAGGGTATTGTCCGAACTAGACTATCCCCTGGTCCCCTAGCCTTTGTAGAGCTCTTTTGAAAACTTCATTGTGTTCTAGCGGGAGTCCACATCCCAACAGATATTCTTTCAGCGAGTTTATTGGGGGGTTTTCTCATCTGCTTGCCCCAGAGTCAGTGACTACTTCAATTGCATTTACTGTCGACCCATCGTGCAAAGGCATATGGTTTGATTTGATGTTAGGCTTATCGAAAGTGATGTCTTGAGATTCTAACAAATCTTGGACCTTATGCTTGAATGGCCAGTATTTCTCTTTGGTATGTCTAGGAGAATTAGCATGATACTCACATCTGGAGTTGGCATTGTATCTTCGTGGGAGTGGCCCGACTGGAGGAGCTAGAGGCTTGATTTCCACCAAGGATGCCTTAACCAGTTGTTGCAATAACTGGCTAGATGGCATAGGGATCAATTTTTCTGGGTGGCCTTCTGCCTTGCTGCTGCCCTTGTGGGATCACTAATGGTTGTTGTACCCCGAGTTGTGACGCTACAGCATTAATTTCTCCCTCTTTTCCTTTAAGGAAGTTTGAAGCAGGCCTTCTTGAATTGTAGGGGGTACTTGATGGTCCCCCGAGTATTTTCCCGCTTTTTATTCCAGTCTCGATTCTTTCTCCGATAGTCACCAGATCTGAGAATCCCGAAGAGATACTTTCAACCATCTTCTCATAATACAGCCCTTGCAAAGTCCCCATGATCATGTCTACTAATTCCTTCTCTAATAGTGGTGGTTACACACAGGATGCCATCTCCCTCCATCTCTGAGCATACTCTTTGAAGGACTCTTCTTTCTTCTGGGACAGATTCTGGAGTTTCATGCGGGTAGGCTCTATGTCTAGGTTATATTTGTAATGCTTTAGGAAAGCATTAGCAATATCTGCCCAAGTTTGAATATGTGTTCGCTCCAATTGTATATACCAGTCTAAAGATGCCTCACTCAGGCTATCTTGAAAACAGTGAATCATCAACTTCTGATTGTGGGCATGGGCATGCATCTTCCTGCAATACATGCGCAAATGATTTCTTGGATAAGTAAGCCCTTGTATTTTTCAAAGTTAGGTACCTTGAACTTTGGCGAAATTACCACATCAGGAACTAGGCCCATTTCGAGAGCGTCTACTTCAAAGGCATCAAAACCCTCTACAGCTTTCAATCATTCCTCCAAAGCTTTATACTAATTCATGACCAGCGGATCATCAATAGCATGATTACCCGTCGTCTTTAAGGGTGCTTGGTTGGCATCCTCTGGGTCGTGGTCTCTGTATTGCAGGTCCAAGTAGTCGTCTGCATTATTGGTTGGAACTTGTAGGGTATGAAATGCCCCTACTTTTGGTGGCGGTGGGACAAACCCTTCAGTTTCAACTTCTCCGGTCTCTTGTTGGGCCATGACGGACTTTTGGAGTCCTGCTTCTGGCTCTTTCCTTAGTTGGTGACCGCTTGATGCACCAATAGTTTGGGCTAATTCTTTGAAAGCTACCCTGGGAATCTGGTCTTGCCTGTCAATGATGTTCTTCAAGGCTAAGAGAACTTGACTCAGATCTCCTTTCATTGAAGTTACATCACCCTTTACTTGGTCGAGATCCTCTTTAAATTCAGCCTGAGTTTCCTTAATTTGCTCCATTGATTTTTGTTGATAGGCCCTTGTTTGATATGGAGGCCAAGGAGGTGGAGATCTTCTTCTACCAATGGTTTAACTGGAGATATTTTTTTTGAAAAAAATGAGTTTCGATATGATATGCAGGTGTTCGTGAATGCATGCGTGCAAATGGATGTTTATGAACATAAAATGGTTTCTTGTTTTAAATGTCTTATTCATTTGGGTATATATTTATCTTTTGCTTCTTTTTATTCGGTGACTAGATTAAAAATAGATATGCAAACGAGGTGTGGAAACAAAATGCCTTTATCGAAGGTAACATAATTCAGATATTGAAAAATATTACAATCTTAAACCAAAACTTTATTCGTGTGAAATCAAGCAAAGGGAAATAAGTCTTCTAGGTGCACTTGCGGATATCTGCTCTTGAAACCATCCACCTTTGATTGACAAAGCTTGAGAAAGTCTTCAGCACATTATTTCCATTTTGTGGCTTTGATTTCAGACATGTTTGGTGCACTGACGCGGACAAGTTGTTTCCTTCGGTATCCATTTTTAAAGATAGCCATTGAGATCTTGAGTTTATTATTATCTTTTATACCCCCTGTGAATAAGACAAATAGAAAGAAACGAGTGACGAATATATGAAATGTATGATGAATATATGAAATGTATGAATGCATAGGTGTAGGGTTGAGTGACAGGATTTTTGTAATAAGTACCCCTATAAGGTAGGGATGTATGGTTCAGTGATGGGGTTTTTGTGATAAGTACCCTTAGAAGGTAGGCTCCTTAATTTTGACCTACATTTAGTCTACCCTCCTAAAAGGTGATTTCCTTAAAGGTATCATGAATAACACCAGAGGGAAAAGGCACAAGGGCCTCCCTTAGGTGGAGCCTCTTTACGGACCGAAACTTTTGTCTCAAAGTCGTGAAAGGTCTCGTCATGAGATTTTAGGTTAAGGTTGTTACAAAGAGTCATGGGTGTCCTTCCAAAGTCCTACTCGTCAAGAGGATATCTCTCGATAAGTATTCCTTTTTTGGAATTTCACCGACTCTAGGCGAAATCGTCACATAAACTCGCAGGGATGATGTACCCCTTAAGCTAATAGACAAACCTTCTTTCTAAGGGTTATCGAAAATATTTTTGAAATAAACACCCGCCACATAGTAAATATATGATGATAAGAAAAATTGACAATAAATAAATAAATGCGATAAAGTAGATAAATGCAATAAATAAATAAAGAAAATAAAAATAAAAACCCAAAAACACCTAAAACATAAGGTTAAGGAGAGTCCCCAGCAGAGACGCCAGCTGTAGCAACTGGTTTTTAAATCTAGGGTCGCCGCTATCAGTTTTTATCCTAGGGAAGGGCATCTAATAGGAAACCCTAATTCGCAGACAGAGATTCTAGGTTTCGGACTTTATTAGACTAAAGGAAGGTGTTAGGCACCTTTCATCTACCTTGTTCACAATGATACTAGGTTTTAGGCTTAGGTTCAGGTAAAATAGGGTTTTAAATTTTAATTAGGGGAAAGGGTTTAAATATTTTTATAGGGGAAAAGTGTTTTAATTTTCAATAGGGGAACTCACCACGATTTTTGATCGTATGCCTACGTATCCTCTTATGAGGAATCAGAGTCTCAATTCGTAATTCGTAGGGGTTGATGTTTTTTAAGGGTTTGCAAACATATTTTGAATCACGTCGCACTTTGGTCGGGAGTGGTGATTGTGGAGATTTTGACTAAATGCGCGGTAAGTCAAAATCCGTTTGAAACCCTTTTGCAAAAACAGTTGGTTAGCTTAGTTTATTGCAAAAAAATAGTTTGATGATTTGTTAGTGTTTTTTAATCGTATTAATTGTGAAAATATCTTGATTAATGTATGATTAAAACAAGATTTAATGCAAATAATATATAAAATAATATATGCAATTTTGATATAGGATAATTTATTTGTTAGTATATAAATAATAATGTATACATATAATAATTAAAATTAGTAATAATAATTATAAACAATAATATAATAAATAACACGAATAATAAATATTAAAAAAGAAATAAATAATTATAATAATATAAGAATAATATTAATAATAATAATATGAAAATTAATAATAATAATAATAGTCATTAACTAATAGAAAAATAAATAAAAAATTAGAATTATAAAAAATATAGAAAATAATGGTTAAATAGGGGGTGTATTTTTAGTTATTAAGCAAAACTAGGGGGTGCAGAAAACAGTTTGGGTTAGGCCCAAACATGAGTCCAGACATGGGGGTGCATTATTATTTGGAATTTAGCAATTAAGGGCGAAGGGGGTGTATGAAGCAAATGGGCTTGGGCCCAGACGTTTGTGAGAGAGGCCGGTGCGATCAAGTGCATGAGGGAGCACGATTCTTACCATGAAACTTGGTCTAGCGGTCGTTTGATTGTTATCAAATGGATGATGATAGGGGAGCATGGTAACTAAGGTGTACGCGCGGATATTGGATCTTAACAGATTATATTATTCCTTTTCTTTAATTTCTTGTTTTACAGCATCAACACCATCTTTGTTTCTCTCTCGCGATGCTAACCCTCTCCCTCTTTCAACAACCCTAATGCTCATCTCCGGCGGTGCCTCTACCCCCTAGCTCCATCCCCAACCTAAACTCAATCCCTTTTACTTAACCTACCCAACTAGAAGACCTAATACAAAATCAATCAACAAAAACAAAAAAGCTGAGTCTAATTAACCTTTCGCTCTGTGCGAGTTCTCGTTCTAACTTCTTTTCTATGAGCTTCGTGAATCCGTATTCTCCTTCTTTTTTACATGATACGGTGATGGTTGAAGATGGTGGTAGAGCGATTGTCAACGGCGGGTAGGATAGCGGTGGTGGTCACGGTTAGGGTTTCAGAAGTTGAAACCCCAACCGTCCTATCTCAATCTTCGCGGCTTCAACGATGGTTCTTGATTCTTCTCACATCAACTCCTCCGTCCCTGTTCTCTGTTTCTATATTCCCTCTTCCCTTTATGTATTATCAATTCCTCCTCTATTTTCTTCTTTTCTTTATTTTCAGTAATTTAGTTTAGTATTTATAGGTCCTTAGAAATTAGGGTTACACATTTAGGAATTAGAGATCAATTAGGGATTTTGATTTACAGTTGATTGATTATGTTTGTAATTTTGGATTGTAATTGATTTAATTTGATATTGAGATGTAATTTTGGATTTGGGGTTGAATAGAGATTTTGGATTTGTTGTAATTTCTGGTTTAATTTTAGTATAGATTTTCTGGAGATTTGATTTACTGTAAGATTTGATTAGTTTTTTAATTTAATCTCTACAGTGACTGTTATTAGCAAAATAATGCGTTGATTGTGGCTATGATTTGAACAGTGAGCTGTTTTTTTTTCTTTTTTTTTCTTTGGGCCAACGCATGACTTCTTTATGTTGGGCCTGCGTGTTATTTGGTCTGCACCCAGCAATAATAGCATTATTCTTTACAGCAAAAAAAACATATTTTCTTTTCAATTGGGCTTGACCATTATCCAACAACATTAATATATCTTTTTAATTACAACCAAACATTTTAACAATGCTAGGCCCAAATGACCCCTAATTATTTTCAGACAAAGCTTTAATTAAGCAAAAAGATTTTATAAAATAGATTTTTTTAGCAAATAATTTTTTTTTACTATAACTCTCTTAATAAAACATTACTATATGATAAATCAGCTTAATGTCACGTTTTTTCTTTAAACAATATATGCCCTTTATTTTATTAAACTTAATAATAATAAACAATTTTTTCTCTTTTTTAATAACAATACCTTTTTTTTAAACACATCAAATGGGCCAATTTAATGGGCTTAGTTATTGATAAACACACCCCTCCTTTTTACTAAAAATAAATAACACTTAAATGTCTCTACTAAATTCAATTATTATTAGTAATTTTAATTTCAATAATAACAACTATTTAGTAGTTATTATTTTGAAATAACTTTACACTTTCGAATCGCATGGGCCATTGGCCAACATGCCACGCGAATGGATTCACAGATGCACGAGTCTTTCTGCTTTAGAAAGCCCCATTTTCGCGAATTAAAATACACCCCTAGTCTTGGATAAAGATGGGTCATCAGATACTATTATACCATCCTTAATTAAATATTTCTTCTATTTTAATCTCGAAAAATAAAATCATCTAGGTAGGACAAATTTGGGGTACGACACATGATATATGAATACTCTATGTAATGTTGATGCTAACACAACTGGGTTGGATTCTTTTGTGAGGCAAGATTGGACTTTGATTAATCAACATAAGAAACAACGCCAAGCCTGAAATCAGAGGATGCTTTGAATAAACTCTCATTATATCTGTGAACTGTAATAAAGAAAAGTATCCTTGGATGAAGGTCTGCAGAGCTGCTTGGGGGTTACTGAAGAATATGACTCCAAACCCACCTGATTAGTGTAAAATGACAGGTCATCGCTGTATAGCTGGCATGCTTACCCTAACATGACTCTTTAAGAAGAAATTCTGATGAACTTGTAAGAGAAGCAGTCACTGGTAAACAAATCCGGGAATAAGCTCCAACAGGACTCAGAAGATACTTGCCCCTGATTAAAATATAGACCAAGTTTCTTGATAGTTTAAAAATTCTTTGATGAGAAAAACATGTTTGCAAATAAAATTGTTTATTAAAACTTCGGTAGTTTTAATTAAAATCACTATTTGAGCGACATCATTGATGAAAGAGCAAAGAGTTCACTTGCTAAAACACATTGGTTTAAAGTAAAATATACATAAAAGGCATAATGCCAAGAGCAAAAGATTAGTGGAAACTTGGGAGTCAATTTACGCAACCTTGTTGTTGTATGCTTTCAGAAGTAACTTAGCCTCGATTTGGTCTTTCGAGGGTTATAACGTGGTCTGGTTCACAGTTTATGAAACAAAGGATAAAGGCTCAAAGTTTATTTGTACCCACCCTATTCTTTGTGATGTTCTTCAGTCCTACGTTCAGTTACTTCAATCTATGCATTCTAGTTTCAAGAGATTTTGGAATTTCAGCTCCGGTATGATGGCTCAGAAGCTAAGAGATTCTTGAGATGACAATAACTTCTATCTTAGTGACTTCTCTTGATTTTTGATTATCCCTAACTTTTGCCTGAACTGCTTTATTTTGAATTTGCGGTCAGTGGGATGCCCCAATTTTGCCTAAGTAGTCTCCTTAACAGGTTTTGACTTAGCGAGTTTTTCTTGGATTTTTCATTTCATTCTATTTTTTGAAAGATAGTGACTGTCTGGCTTAATGATTACAGTGAACCATCATTGGGTTTTGATTTAGACATCTTCGACACTTCTTTGATGTGTGCGAAGGAAAGCTTGATTGAAACCTGTGATACGGTGGGAGAACTGACTTGAGGTTTTGCGTTTGTATTCGCACTTGTTCGGTTTAGCAAGAGTCGCCACCGACTTATTATTTTATCCTAAAGGAAAGGTTAAAAAGCACAGGAAAAACCTTTTGAGATGTTTCGTGGGTTCGGGGGGTAGATTATGAAAAGGGAAGGTATTAGCACCCTTTTCATCCATGGTTATCCATGGGCTCTTAGTTACTTGTTTAGATCACTTGCCTTGATTTTCAATTGTTTGAAAGAGTGGTGTGTGTGTGTGTGTTTTGAAAATGTTTTGAAAAAGACGCCTTGTCTAGGCAACCCTTGTAACAATTCTTTACTCGAATGTTTTACAAAAGGTGTGTATCTTTTCGAAAAGATGTTTCAAATGTTTTTGAAAGTTTGTTTTGAAAGTGTTTGTGGAGTGGGTTTTGAAAAGTAGGCAAGCGTGTTTTGCAAGTTTGATCAAGTAACTAAGAGTTGTCTACCCCTAAATTTACTCAAAGGTTTTTCTCATGTTTTAACCCTTTTAACAATTTTGTTCCACCATTGTATTTGGTGGACAATCTTGCGTTAGGATGTTAACGGGACAGGCGCGGGTCATCGTATGGACCATGAATGCAATGGTGCCAAGTGTCTTTGGCACTTTGCTTGAAGGGACTATGATCATTTCGTTTAGGCAACTTTCGAAAGAGACATCGAGGGACTATGATCATTTTGAATCGTTTTGTTTTGCCAAAGAACTTAACGTGCAAGCATGGTCCATTTTGGAAGGCAACAAGCGGGATTACCCTAGGGGTGCAAGTGTGATTGTGTATTGATTTCATGCATTTGTTTTGTATTAGGTTATCTAGCGTTTGATTTTATTTACATACAAACCCTAGGTCTAACCATGGTATATTTGAAAGCGATAAATTACGGGAATTTAAAGTCTACGCTATTACAAATAAGTATCCGGGAATGGGGGTACAAATATTTACAAATGGGGGATGAGACTTAATAGGAGGGTAGTGTCCAAATAAATTTACAACCAAATCGAATCAATCGCAAATGTAATATGTAATGTAGCAATGTATAAGAAAAATAAAATGTGTATTGTAAATGTGTATGTGATTTATTTACAAGTGCGAAAGATGTTTAACTTAATGAAAAAATTAAGTATTTTATTCTTTTTGGATTTTTGTATTTTTGTTAATATGTACAAAAGTTTTAGTTAAAAAAGAAATATTCAACCTAAAAATCTATTTTTATGTATTTCTATGAATATTTTATACAAGAGTTTTAATTAAAAGAGAAAAATGTTTTAAGTTCGATTATCCTATTGTCTAGGTATTAATGTACAAAATTAAAAAAGGGAATTTTTAGACAAAAATCTATTATCTTTATTAAATTTAATATTCATGTATTTTTTCAAATATAATAAAATAAAAGAATGTTTTGTATAAAAATAAGGTATCGTTTTATTTAACAAAATAAAATATATTAGTTAAGAAAAAGAAAAATAAAAGGATAAATAAAAAAAGGAATTAGTTTATGTACAAACTAAAAAAAAAAGGGAATGGGCTTCTATTAGTGAGAGGCAGGCCCAATCAAAATAGGCAGATTAAAGGGAAAAGGGGGTGTAAGGCACTGGCTTTGAAACTGGGCTTAGGCAGCCAAATGGGGCAAGGCCCAAGACACTTCACAAGATTTGTTTTAGGGTTTCAGGGTTTTGTATCATTTGGGATTAGGGCTTGTGAGTTACAGCGCGGCGCCGTTCATCTTTCTTCACTCTTCGTCTTCGTCTTCTCATGCCAAGCTTCTGAACAACATCTTTCTCGTCTAAAGCCAACCAACGCCACCATCCGTCCTCCTCCTCGCGTTTACTCAAGCAACAATAAAAGAGGTAACTTTTATCTCAACGCATTAGGGTTCTTAGATTTTTAATCTTGCACGCTCTTATCTGTTCTGATTCTTGGATTTTTGTTATGTTTTGTATGAGGTATTTAAAGAAAGGGAAAGGAAGTTTTATACCTTTGCTGGCTCGTTGCTTGGAGAGGAGGAGAGATGGAGAAGGAGGCGCTTAGGGTGGCCGAAGGCGAGGGAATGGCGAGGCTGAGCTAGCTTGGAAATCCTGGTATTCGTATTTGCTCTTTGTTAGGTTTGATGATGATTGCTTGAAAACCTTTGCTTTGACACTTCTTTTCCTCTTCCACTGTTTGAATGCTGCTGTATGCTTGTATGCTTGATATGCTTGATGATGATTATCTGAGAGCTTAGGACTCGTTGTTTTGCTTCTTTTCCTCTTCTTCTGTTAACCCTTTGCTTCTGTATGCCCTGAGATTATTTGATGATGATTTTTAGTATGGTTGCCATGTGATGATTATATTCTGAGGGTTTGGTCGTTTGAATGCTTCAAGGTTTAAAGGCAGGTTGTATGGCTATATCAGTATTGGTACAGGCTTCCAAGTTTAGGCTTGATATGCCTTGAGGTTCATATATCTGAAACAGGTTTGGCTTTGGTATGCTTGTGGACTCCTGGTTTGAACCAGGTTATGGCCTTGGTTGGTGTTTGACAGTTTGCTTCAGAAGTTTGCTTGAAGCAGGCTAAGGCTTAAGGCTTCTGGTTTTTGCCTGATGTTTGTAGTGAGCTTGGCTTCATCAGGCTTTAGGCTGGTTCTGTTGAAGCAGGTTAAAGGCTTTGTTTGGCTTTTCACAGGCTTTGGGAAGGATGCAAGCTTGAGGGCTTTGTGTTATGACAGGTTGGAAGGCTTATGCTTTTTTTTTCTGGTTTTGGCCGTTTGACAGGGCTTAGAGGCTTGGGCTTACAGGTTTCTGGTTTTCTGAGTTGAAACCAGTTTTTGCTATATGTTTTATGTAGATTTAGGCTTTGGGGTATCTTTACACGATTTGGGAGGTTTGTGTTTATGCAGGCTTTGTTTGAGATTGTAACAGGTTTGGTGTTGCTCTTGTTTGAAGGCAGTTCCGAGATGTTTTTTCTCTAACACAGTTTTTGTGTTGCTTTGGTATTTTCTGCCCCCTTCTATATGCTGGTATATGTTTATCTTATATCTTTTTTCTTTCCAAGCCTCAAGCCTGTTGTAAGCTTGTACTTCTTTCACTCTCTCTCTCTCTTCTCTCTTCAGATTTAAGCATTTAATATTGCTTATTTGTACTATTCTGAAAAAGTGACTGGTTGAAAATGATGAATTTGGATGTTGCTTGCACTTGTGGTTTAGCTCTGCATACTTTGTACTTCTTTCAAGATTTTCTACATATCTCTTTGATAGCCCTTTTGACAGCCTTGATATCCTTTTGGCAGCTCTTGTACCTTTGACAGTTTTTTTGACAGCTTTGGATAGTTTGAATTTGTAACTTTCAGTTTGCCTTTTTGATTTGGTTAGGCAGTTCAGTTTGGACTTTATACTTGTAAATGTTGTTTGTTTTGAAACTGTGCAGTTGGTTGACAATTTGAATTTGTGCAAAATTATAACTTTGTGCATTTCATGTTTCATTGCAAGCATATTTCCATCCTTCTTTGTGAACCAAGAGAAATCTTGTGATTTGCAGAGAGGGGAACAACTGATTCCGGCCAGTCACTTTTAATGATGACTTTTGAATTAACCGTCTGCTTTTAATTTCATTTCATCTGCTTTTGACTTTTCTTCTTTTCTTGTTTTTGCAGATAAAAGTCAATTTAGCCAAAGGAGCATCAGTAGAAGATGAAGATTTCAAGATATTTAGGACATAGTTTTATTTCAATTTAAATTATTTGTAATAATATTAATGTAAATAACTGTAAATAAATTTACAGTATTTAAATAATATCTGTAACAAACAGTTCAAAATGAATAAACATCCTTTTTTGATCAGTTAATCTTTTTTCTTCTTCAACTATTTATTTAATTATTTATAATTCTTAAATTATAATAACTGGAATTTATCCCAACTATTCTAATTTAGAACAAATAAATAATCAATAAACAACTGGCGTTCTGAATAATCAAAGCATTGCACAGCTAAACAACAAACGTCCACATGTCCTTTTTTTTTCACTGATTAAATCCAAACACTGCAAATTCTCAATCCAAATGCCTCAGTCCAAATCTCAGAGTAAACTGAAAAGAACTGTAGAGTTAATTCTTCCTGAGAATGTGAGCACAAACCCTAGTTCTTGATTAAATGTCAGAGAAGCGCCTGTCTGATCAAACCTGAGCCAACTCAACCAAACCTTAGCAATCTGCTTGAACTACTTTAAAATCAATGAAAACCCTAAATTTTGTCTGACTGACGAGAAAAGTCTATTTGACCGATTCTTGAGTCAGTCTGAAAAATCAGGAAGAGCCCGAAGCTGTGATTTCTTGTGGAAAAATAGGAGGGCAAATTTTGGGGTACAACAAAACCTTTATTGAAAGGTGTTGATAAGTGCAGATTGTAGCTATTTTTGTATATAAGTTTTGTTGCACTTATCAACTTTTTATTTGTTAATATTGTTGAATAATCCAGACTTTTGGGTAAATACGTTTAGTTTGTGTATAATGGGTTTTCTTGTACAAAGTGTATCATTTGATAGTTTTATATTCATTTTGTAGGTATTTGAGCATTGTTGGAGCAATGAGGAATAAAGCTCCAAGATGCAGTTTTTGATTAATAAATGAATAAGGCTAAGATTGGAGGCCATTTGAAGTTGTAGAGAAAGCAACAGAAGTTTCCTTCCTGTCATGAATCGCCGGACGAAAGGGAGCATCGTCGGGTGAAATTTTGAAGACCAATTTTGATGAATTCCCTGCCTTGCTTCGCTGCGGCATCGCTGGGCGAGGAGAAGATGCATCTCCGGGCGACGTTAGTCTATCACCGGGCGAAAGAGGATATTTGTCTCAGTTGAGGACGTGGCTTTTCCTAGGCCTTGTATATAAGAGTTATCGTTGGGCGACGCTTTTATTTCATCGGGCGATGATTGCGGATCATATTTTCTTTATATCGTTCATTTTGTTTCATTTGTTTAATGTTGGTTTTGGGAGAGATTTTTGTTCTCTCAACTTCATCCACCTCATTTTTGTAGTGGATTAGCTTAGATAACAAAATTAGGGCTTTGCTTATGGATGATTGGAGGTGGATTTCTCATTGATCGGCGCTGACAAACCAGAAGATTTGTGGTTTATCTCTTCTCCTCTCTATGTATTTCTCTTTTGTTGGGTTTTGTACATGTATTTTACTCTGAACTTATGTATATTTGTCGCCCATGGCGTTATATAAAACTTGCTTTACAAATCTTTGTGGATTGTTGTCTTAGGTTTTTGCTCAGTGCTAGGGATTTGAGTTGTTATAGACATATACTGCTTAGATTCTTATCTAGGATGATTATCTGTTAGTTTCTGAACTCTAGAGATAGATTTAGAGTTGACATCTACTTGGGTATCAGAGCTTAATGCCTCTGTGTAGTTGTGATGTGCTGAGAGATCATCATTGTGATTACATAGTTGTCTTCTGTGTTGTTGAGGAGGTAGAAAGATCATTTCCTTGGTGATACAGTCGGTCTCTCAATTTGGGTTATAAATGACTTAGGTTGTGAGTGATACGTAATGACATTGACGAGTATTGTTAGGTTGAATGTAATTGGTCGGTAGATTTAAGTTTGTGATGAGTAGATTATATGCAGGCTTGATAAGTTCTTCCTTAGTTTTTACTTTTGTTTATATTTATTTTCTGTTAATAATATTTTCTTTTCAACCCATTTATCCCCAAACTCACTAACGAAGATTTGTCGAACGAAAATTCAATAACCAATCTCTGTGGACACGATAAATTTCTGGATAAATATTTCCAAAACTTTTGTTGCTTGCCGCTACACCGCTTCCAACAAAATGGCGCCGTTGCCGGGGATTGGTTCTATTGTCTTCGCATTGCGATAATTCTTTTGTTTTTGAGTTTTGTAGATATCATATATATTGTCTATTTTTACTTGTGTATATTGATACTTGTATATGTTTACTATACTTATAAATTTGTTATATCATTGTTTGTTTCCTTTCACGTTTGCTTGTGTGTTGGTTAGGAATAACCAGGTGGAAGCAACTTGGAGGAACATTCTTAAATAACAGGCGTCGAGCTTACAACGTAAAACAAGCATGTTTTATCGTTTTCCATTTTATTAGTTTAGGTAGTGTGTTGATTGTTGTATAAACAAGTTGAAATAGGACTTGTTCTAAATTCTTATATCTTCATTTTTCAACTTGTTTATTTCACTTTCATTTGTTTGGTTTTGTTGCTGTTATTTGGACTCAAATTTTGGTTCGATAGCTTGAGGATATTTAGGTGATTTTTCAAGTTTGATTGTTTTGACTTGCGAATGCGTGGTAATGATTTTGTTAAAGTTTTGTACACGTTCGAGGTATGTGTTTATCACTTTCTATACTTTAGCATATTCATGATACTTAAACTTTTTACAATTTTTATGCCATTAATTCTTTTGTATACTTGTTCATTTATGAATCACTTTAGTTCCCACCCTTTTTGTGAGGTATTTTTCCATTTTTCACATATGTTGGAGGCCACAATTCTTGTTTTAACTGGATTTTATTATGCTTAGTCTTTTGTTTTGTGTTAATTGTATGAATGCAAGAAAAGGATCAAGGCATTTTTGTTTCATTTTGAGCACAACTACCTAGCCAAATAGTCAATTCACCTTGTGAGTGTGTGATCATTAGTAACCCCTTTGAGATTTTTGTCGATGTTCATGTTGTTTTTTCTAAATGCTTGTCTATGAGTGTTTAGTTTCCCTTTTTGCATGAATGTTTATTCGTTATTTTCTTGAACCCTCAACCATTGTTTTGATTTGAATTTTTACCTTAACTTATAAAGTAGGGAGTATTCACTTTAATGTATGGTTGAATTCAAGTTAGGGAGAAAAATGATTGTGCGTTTATTGGTTGATTGCTATGAGGTTGAAAAGAAGAAAAAAAAGTGAGAAAAAAAATGGAAAAAAAGTGAGAAAATAAATGGAAAAAAAAGTAAAAGGAAAAGAAAGGAAAAAAATAGAAAAACTTTGAAAATAAAAAGAGTATGGAATAATGTTGTGTTGAATAAGTGATGTGTGGTGGTTTGAAATTTGAGATGAAGAAGAAGTTTGATTGAAATTCTATTGTTTGAAACTTTGTGGAAGTAATTACTCCCTTAGGTTTAGGTAAGTTTTTGTTTCGATTAGCTTTAGGACTTATCACTTGTTTGTTAACCAAGCCACATTACAACCTTGAAAAGCCCATGAGATTCTTGCTTTTATATTTTCAATGTAAATTTTTGGATGAATGCATAATTTAGTCTATTGTTTTCAAGATTGTTGGATGAGTGAAAATACCCCATTTTTGTGTATTTTTCATCTACCGGTGATTATGTTTGCTAGGTGTGATTCATTTGTGACCAAGTATTGTTTTAGAATGTTTGGCATATTCTTTGTATTTAGCATTTGATTCATGTTTATGTTATCGTCGTAGTTTAGTGGTAAGTATGTTTCTTCGTGTGTATCGTTTTCATTTGAACCACTACATTCTTTTTCCGTTTTCAAAACCTGTTGATTCGTGATTCTTTGATTTATCATTCTTTTGTGTATAATATTGTTGAATAATCCCGACTTTTGTGTAAATACGTTTAATTTGTGTATAATGCGTTTTCTTGTAGAAAGTGTATCGTTTGATAGTTTTGTATTTATTTTGTAGGTATTTGAGCCTTGTTGGAGCAATGAGGAATAAAGCTCCAAGATGCATTTTTTGATTAATAAATGAATAAGGCCAAGATTGGAGGCCATTTGAAGTTGCAGAGAAAGCAACAAAAGTTACCTTCCTGTTATGAATCGTTGGGCGAAAGGGAGCATCGTTGGGCGAAATTTTAAAGACTAATTTTGATGAATTCCCTTCCTTACTTCGCCGCTGCATCGCTGGGCGAGGAGAAGATGCATCACCGAACGAAGTTAGTCTGCCGCCGGGCGAAAGAGGATATTTGTCTCAGTTGAGGACGTGGCTTTTCCCGGGCCTTGTATATAAGAGTTGTCGTCGGGTGACGCTTTTATTTCGCTGGGCGATGGTTGCGAATCATATTTTCTTTATATCTTTCATTTTTTTTCATTTGTTTGGTGTTGGTTTTGGGAGAGATTTTTGTTCTATCAACTCCGTCCACCTTATTTTTATAATGGATTAGCTTAGATAACAACACTAGGGCTTTGCTTATGGATGATTGGAGATGGATTTCTCATTGACCGACACTGACAAACCGAAAGATTTGTGGTTTATCTCTTCTCATCTCTATGTATTTATCTTTTGTTGGGTTTTGTACATGTATTTTACTCTGAATTTATGTATATTTGTTGCCCATGGTGTTATATAAAACTTGCTTTTACAAATCTTTATGGATTGCTATCTTAGGTTTTTTCTCAGTGCTAGAGATTTGATTTATTATAGACATATACTGCTTAGATTTTTATCTAGGATGATTATCTGTTAGTTTTTGAACTCTAGAGATATATTTCGAACTGACATCTACTTGGGTATCATAGCTTAATGCCTCTTCATAGTTGTGTTGTACTGAGAGATTGTTAGTGCGATTATATAGTTGTCTTTTATGTTGTTGAGGAGGTAGAGAGATCATTTCCTTGGTGATACAGTCGGTCTCTCAATTTGGGTTAGAAATGACTTAGGTTTTTAGTGATACGTAGTGACATTGACGAGTATTGTTAGGTTGAATGTAACTGGTCGGTAGATTTAAGTTTATGATGAGTAGATTATATGCAGACTTGATAAGTTCTTCCTTAGTTTTTACTTTTGTTTATATTTATTTTCTCTTAATAACATTTTCTTTTCAACCCATTTATCCCCAAACTTATTAACGAGAGATTTGTCAAACGACAATTCAATAACCAATCTCTGTGGATACGATAAATTTCGGGATAAATATTTCCAAAACTCTTGTTGCTTGCCGATACACTGCTTCCAACAGGTGTCTTGCATGATATCTCTTGCATTTGAATGCACATCCAAATTAGCTGAGAACTACCTATCCCCAGGTTAAGATTGCAGATTTTTTGTATAGAAAAAACTCCAACTTCTAGGCTCAAAGGGGTGAATGAGGGATTAACTTTTTATATCTCCAGTATTTGGGAATTAAAATAATGCCGTACATCATCAGTGAAGATTCAATTGAAAGCATACCAACAACAATTATGTACTTAATTTTCATCATTCTTCCTCCAATATTTGCATAAACAAAAGTTTAATAAGGAAAGTAAGCAAGGTATATATAAAGAAGTAATTGAAACCATAATTTGATTCAAAGATGCTCATTTCATTAAAATTAACATGGGAATAAACAAATTAAAGCAAACAACAAATACAGCCAAAAGGAAAATGCAAACAGAAAGAAACAAGGCCAAGTAACTAATCAGCAACAAGGATGAGTTGTCCTGTCTAGAACACTGGCTGAGGAGAAATTGGCTTGAACCAACTGAAACTTCATTTGTCATGTCTTGGCAATAGATTCTTTTTTACATTAGGACCAACATCTTGGCAGGAAAAATCTTTACCTTAATCAATTCTTGAATTCTAGTCTACCATTCTTCTTCTGACATTAGCTCTAGTTCTGTATTTGTGTTGAGGAAACAACTTAACTGTTGATAGATAACTCAGAATAACGAGACAACGAGAATAAGATACTGAACAACCTGAAAGTATACATGATTTATGCAAAGGATGCAAATGATATACAAATATTGATTTTTCTTTGAGTTTCAAGGAACTCAAGATTGTAAACACAAAAGCATGAGGAAAGTAAATTCTAAATTGGATCAAAACATTGATCAAGTTATCATCAAAATCAACCATCCATTTTGGTGGATTAGGGTTTTCACCCCCATCAACACCCAAGATCCATTGAGTTTGATGAAACTTATGATGTTTATAAAGAAAGGCCCCTAAAATCCTTGAAAACCAAGTGAAAGGGAGTTTCATGGATGCATGAATGTATGGTTATACAACAATCACAAACAAGATCACAAGCAAGGTCCAAAGGTTCGACGTCACGAGCATGGAGTCAAAGGGTGAGAACCAACCCACAAGGTATGTACTAAGGGTTTATTTGTACATGTAGAACAAGGTTCTAAAGATACTCAGAGTCCACATTCTTCCTTTGGATATTACCAACTTCCCTATTGTGATACGGTGGCAGAACCGACTGTTAATACTGGTTTGAGTTTTTTATTCGCAAATGTCGCGGTAAGCAAGAGTCGCCACCGACTTTTATTTCATCCAACAAAGAAAGGAAAAAGAACAGAAAAAAACCTTTTTTCGAGAGTTTCTGAGTACGGGGGATAGATTATAGAAAGGGAAGGTGTTAGCACCCTTTTTATCCGTGGTTTTCCACGGGCTCTTAAGTACTTGATCATTTTCTAAAGTTGCTTGTGTGTGTTTGTTTTGAAAAGTTTTGTTTTACTTTGTTTTAACCCTTGTTTTTGTCCTCAAGAGTGTTAAGAAGTTGTTTTTTGAAAAAAACTTGGTTTGAAAAGTGTTTGGTGTGAAAAAGTTTGTTTGTTTGAGGAAGTACCTAAGAACTAATCTACTTACTCGAAAAAGGTCTATTCTTTTTCTTTTTAGACAATGCTATCCCATTATTGAGAAATAGGTAGCATCGTCGTTGGAGTTTTTTAGGGACATTCGAAGGGACAAATACGATCATAAAAGCAATGTTAGGAAATGTTAGTAATCATCCTAAAGCCTTAAAGATCTTTTTCTGAGGCAACATCTGAATGAGTCATTTTAGATCTTTCAGGGCTAGAGGACAACCACTAATAAACCCTATACTTCATGACCGTTTACCAAAGGCAACCGGAGTGGAGTAAACCCTAAGAGTGAGCATGTGCATGTGTTTGATTTCAGTTATTTAATCTTTGCATAATTAAGGTGATCTATTGTTTTAATTTTCAGTTAGTCTTTCCATACAATCCTATTAACATACATCTAAGCAGTTTATAGTTTGCGAAAATTAAAATGCGGGAAAGTTTAAAGGTCCTAGCTATTACAGGGCTTTTGCAGATACATAATTATCTTGACTGGAAATAAAAATGCGGAAGTTTAAAACCCTAATTAAATCTATTACAACCCGAAGCAGATACAATAATAGAAAAAGAATTAAAATGCGCACTGGGAATTAAATGCGAGAATGAATTAAGAAACCTAAAAATCTAATTGAAAAACTATTTAGGTTATTATTTTGAGAAAAAATTAGTTAAGTTATGTACAAACTAAAACCCTAATTTCGAATTAATTTAAATTATAAAAAAAGGAATTAAATTTTCCCTAATTTTAATTAAACTAATTAATTAAGGAAATAAAAATATTTTATATAAAAAATGATTTTTGATGTTTTTGTGATTTTTGATTTAATGATAAAAAACTGATTTTTGTGTTATTTTTGTAAAAATAAAATAATTAGTAAATAATTAAAATAAGAACTAAAATAAAATAAAGAAAGAAAAGAGATGGGCCTGTTAGAAAGCAATTAGGGGGTGTATGTTGAATTTGTCTTTAGGCCCAAAGAGCTGAGCCCAATCCCTGCACTGGATCTTGTGTAGCCACTCTTGGAGGGTGCACCATGGACTTCCCTTTGATTGAGTGTTTGATCTGAATAGAGATGAATCATGTGGCTGGATGATGGAAGCGCATGGTAGACTCCTGGCAAGGCAATGTATAGAATCTGTATATAAATGTTAAGAAAATAGTAAAATGCTGGGACCTGGGATCGAACTCAGGTCATCCCACTCATTCCACGCTTGCCCTGACCATCTGTGCTACGCTGCTTAGTTGTAAATATAACAACAACAATATATATTATAGAAAATAACGTGAATGACTTAAATAAACGCATGAAATTCAAATAAGCCAACGGTGTTCAGCCACGTTATCGTCTTCTTTACAGATCTATTGTCTTAGGTATAACACGTTTACCTATGGACAACCTCCATAGCTACAGACCTACAAACTTTAAAAATCCATAGCAAGCATGATAAATCAATTCTAGCTACGCCAATCAACTTGTTTTGACCTCACGAGTATATGGCATCCTTCTCTAGCCTTAATTTTACATGTACAATAAAACCCTAAAATGGAGGACAAAACCCTAATAATGGCAACTCATCGTTTATGCGTCAAAACTAATAATTAAGTATACAAAAAGTTTCCAGACAGTCATGTGAACACAAATATGTAATCAAAACATGTTAACAATGCAAGAATGAATAGATACGAACTTGGAAAAAGTGACAAACCATGAGAGTAATATGTGACGATTCCTGGAGCTTTGAAGCGTGCAAATGGTCCTGTTAGCTTCAGGAGATATCCAGGAAGGGATTTGTGGCTTTGAATCGTCCTTTAGATTAGAAATCGGATCCACACTTTTTGTCAAAATTTTCAGTTTGGTTTTTCTGCTTGCACGACTTTAATCCCCATTTTTATGCACTGGTTGTGTCCTATATATGTATTAGAACTGATTAGGTCAACAACAACGCATTGTATCTTTGAACATTATGAAGATTGGATTTGATTTTGTTCTTGTATGATATGTTTCCAAAATAAGCATAATCATGCCAATTTTCCTTCAATTTGCTTTGCACGATTTGATCTTATTTGTCAGCCTAATTGGATTTGATTCCTACAAGAAATCAGATCAAAAATCAATCTTTTTTCATTTTTTGCTATTTATTTGATTTAATTTGAATTTTAAATAATAAAAAATCAAAATAAAATAAATAATGAAGCAAATAAAGTGTAGATGCTGATTTGGGTCGTGGACCATGTCACAAGAAAGATGCAATCATGAAAAACTAGGCCCATTTGACAAAAAATGCATTTTTGAGCACATTTGACTTTTAGCAATTTTGCAAAAATGGTCAACTTTGACAAGACATATCTCCTCCAATTTTAACCTTAGAGAGGTGTTCCTGGACTTTTTAGAAAGCTTAGGGTGTCCCCTAAACAACAATTTTTGTCTCATCTCAATTGGGTCTTCCATGTTCATGTAAGAAGCTTTGACCCAAAAGGTGTTTTTGTTGACTTTTCAAAAGGACCTATAATGTAGAAATTCATATCTTTTGATGAGTGCATATTTTAAACTTGGGGGATGAAGATGAATTGTAGGGTATTGCATCCTGTTCAAAATGAGCCTTGGATGGAAAATATCTGATAAAGTATGAAGAAGTTATGCTTGGTCAAAGTTTGGTTGACTTTTCTTGAGAAACCCTAATTTAGTAACTTTTGGGTTTTGATGAATTTGGGGCATTCCTTGGGGAATCATGATCAAACCTTGATAAAATGATGAATATCACCTCAAAATGTTGATGTTGACCAAAAATCTTGAAGTTTGACTGTATGTGGGCCACAGTTGACTTTTGACCTAGTATAGTTGATTTTCAGACATCTAGGCAATTGACTGAGCAAACTTCTTGTGCAAGGCTTGAAACTTGACATGGATGATCTTGAGAACATATTAGGGCCATGGAAGGAATTTGGGACCTTTGGAGTTCCCACACCCCGATGAAAATGGAAACCCTAGTTTGAGGTATATTGCCTTAGGAGAAAGTTTGTCTGGTCAACTCTTGGGCATCCTTGAGCAAGTTACGGACCTCAATGGGCATGTGTTGAGTAAAAATGAGAGGGAAAATTTTGGGGTACAACACCTATTATTCAGAAATTAGCAATATTCTCAAGAAAAAGTCGACTGACTGCAGCATTGTGTGACAACTACTTCCGGATTACTCTGTTAAAGTCACCGCACTACACCTAAAAAGCCAAGATGGGTTAAGAGTTTTACAGCTCTCAGCTTCTCGTGCTTCCAGGTCGAAAGCAACAACGTCTTCCCGATTACTCGGTAAACAAATATTATAATCAAAGAGGCCTCAACTGAGTGAGGAATCTCATGCCTCCTTTTTCGGGATTACTCCCTCAAAGTTAACATGACTATACCTCTCATCCTAATCTTAAGTTTGCCCAAGTCCGGGTATAGGACTTCCAAGAGATCATCAAAACATCCAACAACAAGAAAATAGCAAACAAATAATATTAACATAAACACAGATATAACAAGTTAGGCTTAACCCACTTAGAGATTTTGTCCCCAGCAAAATTACCAATTCTGTAGCGGTGAAAATCGGAGATCAAGCTATTAATTAACTTGACTAGCAAATAAGCAAGAGCCACCACCGCGCTTTATTATTTCCAAGGGAAAAGGGAAATGTGCGAAATAAAACCCATAACATGCAAGATAAAAGCAACACTAAAAGTAAAGCTAAAATTATGCATTTTTGAAAAGACCGGGGGTTCGGGGATTGGTTATGCAAAGGGAAGGTGTTAGCACCCAATGCATCAACAGTACTCCGAAGGAACCTCTTATTATATATGTGTTTTTGATTAAGAAGTTTGTTTGCAAAAAGGATCGGGGAGATGAGAAGTTTTGAAAATGCAACGATTTAATGTCGAGGTTTTGGCTTAAAAAGATGTAAATTTGAAAATAAGGTTTTAAAGGTTTTAACTAATGAGAAACAAATATGAGGGATAAAATATAAAGACTCACAATGACATAAAGTCAATGAGACAGTCCTTTCCCTTGGATTTAAATACAAAGATAATAATCAGATGAAGGTCGGACAAGAACCATGCATCAGATAAAAATGGATAGTAACCATAATCCAAGGATTAAAGAACCAATTTTAGGTTTTTTTCTTTATTAAGTGACTTATAACAAGCAAAAGAAAATAAGAAGCTCAAGTGAGAAAAGAGAAGATAAATGCTCAAGTGAGCAAAGAAAAAATGCATAAAGTAAAGAAAATAAAATAATATGGATGATAAATGACATAAAAGTAAAGAGATGAAAATATAAAGTACAGAAATATAAATGATATTAAAGTAAAGTTAATACAATATAAAATTAATAATCTGATTTGGGATAAGTGTAACTTCATATGGAGCATAAAATGCATATACCCATATATGTTAGAGAAATGACACTTTGAAGTTCATCCTCTTATACATGTAATACAATTAACAAACATGGGAAATCAAGACAAAGTCAAGGAAGATACATTATGACAAACTTATCATCAATCCCAAGTACCTTGAATGATCAAATGACTATTTAGAGGTAGATTAGAAATGATGAAGTTCATCAAATATCTGATAAGCTTAGATGAACTAAAAAAGCTCAAATGCTTTCCAAATTGATTCAAATAAAAATAAAAATAAAAATAAAATAGATAAAGAAGAATAAAATAAAGTCTATAATAAAAATAGTATAAATGTCATAACTTTCTCAAAATTTTTTCATGAAATTAGACAGAGGAATAATGAAAATTTATCTACTCAATCTTACGAACAAGAATCCATGCTCAAAATAAATAAATAAACAATAAAAAATTATATAAAAAAATGAAAAATTAAACAACAATAAGTCACTGTTGCTTTTGGAGTTCAAGAACACTTTTCAACTCTTGATTTTGAATAAATGGAGTTTCTTTATAAAATGGTGATAACTATGGTACTAAATAAAAAATAAATAAATAAAGAGTAAAAATGTAATAGAATTAAATAAAAAATAAGTATAATAGCCTACCTATTTAATAAAGGAAGAAATGACTTGAAAGAAAATGAAGAGAAAAAAAGAAGAGAGTTTTGACTTAGTTAGTGAATGATTTGTGGTATTGTTACTCTTAAATGAAAGAGAGGTCTTATTTATAGGGTGAACGAGGTGAGAGTGTTGATGTGCCAATCCATGTGACTTTATGAGAATGGTTCTTGGTCATTGATAAATTGAAGTTGACAATCTATGTGAAGTGTGAAAATGATTCTTGACAATTGATAAGTACAAGTTGACAATCCATGTGAAATGTTTGTACTACATTATAGTGGTCCAAACTTTTTTTTTATTAACACAAAAAAACAAAAGGACAAAGTAATAATAATAATAATAATAATAATAATAATAATAATAATAATAATAATAATAATAATAATAATAATAATAATAATAATAATAATAAACTAAAAGTGTTAGTATGAATAATAAATACAAAATAGAAAATAAAAGAGACATTAAATTAATTATTTATGATTTTTTTTTGAATTAAAATAAATGAAAATATAAATGCAAATTAAAAGATAAAAAATAAAATACATACATATAAGAAAGTAAAATGACTTATATAAATTTTTCTAGATTTTTTTTGAAATAAATGATACCAATATATAAATTTAAATTAATAAAAGAACATATTTTTGATAATTTTTTAGTAAAGAAGTAAAAATAGTAAATAAAAAAATAACATGATGCTAAGTACTTTTTTTGTGATTTTTTAAATGGAAAAGAAATCATGAATAAAACACAATAAAAATCAAATATCCACTAAATTCATAAACGACTTCTAACGTTTCTATTTTTTCGTGGCTTTTCAAAACATAATTAACTCTTGACTTGTAAAGAGAAATTGTAGATGGTGTCAAGGAGAATCATATACAAAAAGAACTGCTCAAAAATATTGAAATTTGAAGAAGTTATAAATTTTTTGAAATCTAACTCAAGAATTAACAAAAAATAGGTCAAACCACTCGTGAACACTTGTTATGCAATGATGCAAATGGAGGGTGAGATCTTAGGTCAAAAATTGGAGTATGAAAAAGCAGAGTACATAGTTTCTTCTCGTTGTTCATGTCAAGCAACGTGGATGGTGAACTTGGTCGAAGAGATTACACGGAAGAATCATGGAGCAATTACCATGAAGATCGACAGCATCTCAGCTATCAATCTGGAAAAAATACCGATAGTACATGGCAAAAGCAAGCACATCGAAATGAGGTTCCACTATCTTCAAGAGTAGGTAGCAGATGAGAAAATGATCTTGGAACACTACAAAATTGAGAATAAGATTGCAAATATCATAATGAAGGAAGTGCAAGTTGATGAATGTAGATAACTTAGATATAATGAATTATGTGGTGTGTATAAAATGTAATTCCTTTTCTTGAAGCAGCATGTTGCTTGAAATAAGGTGTGTTGAAATAAGTCTAATGTGTGTGTGTGTCGAAGTTGCAGTCAAGTTGTTAGGTGTTGAAGTGTGTTGCTTCACACAGTAGTTCGACTTAGATCTAAAATATATATTTTGGGCTTTTATGTTTTAGGCTTTGCCTTAGGGAGAAAGCTAACCTAAAACTATAAATAGAGGGAGTAACCCTTATTTTTGTATTTATTGAGTATTCACAAAATTTGCAGTTGCAAGTGAATAAAGATTTTCTACAGTTTGTGGGCAGAGAGTTACTCTTCAGAAAATAATCTTCTTCTTCCCCTTATTTTCATAAACCCTAATTTTCTTTCTTCCTCAAATTTCTTTATTTTCTTTGTCATTGTATAGTGATAACAGTCTCGTTCAATAAGATTGATTGAAATTCTTCATAGGTTTTAGTGGATTTCCAACAAAAATAAGGTATGTTGTGCGATGTAATTATAAACAATAAATGGGGGTATTTCAGGTGGTTTTGGTCGAAAGCGAAAGAGATAATTTTTAATAACAATTATGATGAAGACAGTCAAGTCTTATAATCAGAATCCCTTACTTCTACTTGATTGATGAAACATGCGTTAACAAACATGCAATAACTACAAGGTTACATGACATATTAGCTCTACGATTGCACTCAATCCCTTGGCATGTATCTCACTAGCCTAAGTGTTAATTCCTCGATCTCTCAGGTCAATTTTACTGTTAAATTGGGAAACATAGTGCGGTAATCCATAAGTTATAATCCTTAATCATATTATCTATAGTTAATTAGTGAGTTAAACAATTAAAGTATGTCAAATAAATAGCCCTAGGGTCAGTAGTCACTACTTATCAAGATTAATTCGAATGTCGTAACAAACAAAAGTCAATGAGCACAATCAGTAACTGAATAATAACAAGTCAGAAAAATTATATTAACATCATCTGATCATATGTACAATCAAGTAAAAATAGGTTCATCATCAAATAGTACATAACCTAAGAGGAATCTAGCTACTCATATTGAAATAATTCAATACTATAAGTGTAGATTCGAATAACATGAAAAATCACAGAAGAAGAAGATCTCCAATGACTTTAATGGCCTCCAAAAGCTCCAAAAGCGTTTCAATACTTTCTCTCTCCATAATCAAACTCTTTTTTTCTCCTCTTTTTCCTTTTAAAGCTTGCAAAAACGTCAGGAAAAAGCTTCAACGTGGACGCGTTGAGTAATGATGAGCTAAACGCAAGCGCAATCTAGGGCAGCGCAGACGCGTTTTTTCTAGTAGCTAGCAGCACATATTTTTTCCTTTTTTCTCCAATTTTTACAATAAGAGCTTTTCTTCACCCAAAAACATTTTTCCATATTTTTTCCACTCTTTTACTTCTAACTTGCTTATTTTAAGTAAGATTTGTTTTGATTTTTCTGACAAAATGACATGCAATGACGTCATGTAATCACAACACTCAAACTTGAATTGTTACTTGTCCTCAAATAACATGTCTGCACATTGAAACTTTGTCAGAAATAAATTATAAACCTTACCAAATAATTGTCATTTGTTTTTGTTGATCGAGCTATCCGTTCTCTCATTTGCTTTAATCAATTCAAATCAATTCTTTCAGCATCATTACTCAACTTATCTCCCTACTCACTATTACACACTCAATTGCAAAGGTGCTCACTCAATCAATATACATGGTAAAAAATTATCATCATTTTTTATTTATTTGTTTGATTTAATTATATATTTATCATCATTTTTTATTTATTTGTTTGATTTAATTATATATTTTTTATATTAAAATTTAATTTTCTTTATTAAGAAAAACTTCCATATTAGACGATGACCCTTTCTACATCCACACATAAAATGCGCCCTCCCTTCTACTTGAGTACAAAATCAAAATGAATCGCACAACAAAATTGATGCTTCCAGTGTCAGTAGTAAAAACAAGTAAAGAGCGCCACTGAGAACTCCCTCCAAACCACGCGTCCTACACCGACATTCCTGTACATTCATAAATCAAGCTTCAAGCCCCATTAATAAAAACAAATAAATACAACTAGTTAAACAATAACTAATCACTCTTAAATTAATTAACTTCCACTTCCACCTTAATTTCCCTTTTCGCACGAAACCCAGATCGATCCTTCATTATCAATTTATCACAACCACCAAACACAATCAAAACCGTTAACCAAACCTTCAAATTTCAATCCTCTTTTTCCAATGGCATCATCAACATCACCCATCACAATCTCCATCATCACTCTCTTCCTCCTCTTGAATCCAACCACATCTCAAAAAACCGAAAACCTCAAATCAACAACACAACGACAAACCAACTGCGAAAAACGTTGGATCCACATCAGAAAACTACCCTCAATCTTCAACCTAGATCTCCTCTCAAATTGTTCCGAATACACATTCCTAGACGATTTATGTCCTTTCTTAGCAAACCACGGTCTGGGTCAAAAAACCCATAACCGTTCACACAGTTGGTACCGAACCGACTCGGCCATGCTTGAACTCATCTTCCATCGCCGTATGTTGGAGTATCCATGTTTAACGGAAGATCCGAAAACCGCTAACGCCGTTTATCTTCCTTACTACGCTGGCTTCGACGCTCTCCGTTATCTTTACGGTCCTGAATATAACTCCAGCGAAGAACACGGTGTTCAGCTTTTTCATTATCTTCAAAACGATGACCCCTCTATATGGAACCGTTTTTCGGGTCATGATCATTTTCTGGTTATGTCCCGACCCGCTTGGGATTTTTCTCAGCCGTTGGATTCGGATCCTCATCTTTGGGGTACTTCGTTTCTGGAATTGCCGCAGTTTTTCAATGTAACGGCTTTGACTCTCGAGGCGCGTGCCTGGCCGTGGCAAGAACACGCTGTTCCTTTTCCGACGTCGTTTCATCCGCCGAATCTCGCGTTGTTGGATTCGTGGATACAGCGAGTTCGTCGGTCGAAGAGAGTTTCTCTTGCTCTTTTTGCTGGTGGCGGAGGCTATTCTTCGACGCCGAATATCAGGCGGAGTATAAGGATTGAATGCGATAACAGTAGCGGTAGTAGTAAGAATGGGAATTCGTTTGGTTATGAGAATCTTTGTGATACGATTGATTGTTCCAATGGTGTTTGTGAGCATGATCCAATTAGGTTTATGAAACCAATGTTAGGGGCAAATTTCTGTTTGCAACCGCCCGGGGATACTCCGACTCGGAGATCAACTTTTGATGCAATACTTGCGGGGTGTATACCTGTGTTTTTCGAGGATTTGTCTGCGAAATTGCAGTATTCGTGGCATTTACCGGAGAATGAATTCGAGGGTTTTTCTGTTACTATACCTAAGGAGGATGTTGTGTTCAAGGGATTGAGGATTCTTGATGTGTTGCAGAGAATACCTAGAGCTAGGGTTAGGAGAATGAGGGAGAAAGTGTTGGAGTTGATTCCTAGGGTTGTGTATAGGAAGCATAATAGTTCTCCTGGTTTGAGAGCTAAGAAGGATGCTTTTGATTTAACCATTGATGGTACATTGGATAAGATTCGAACGAGGCTTCACCATCTTGATTTGCTTGTGTAATTAGTTTTTTTCTTCCTTTTATTGCTTTAGGTTCAGAATTTTAGCAATAGCCAATAGCTTTGGTACTTTCCTTTTTTAAGTTCTGTTTTTGGCAATAATCAATAGATCATGCCATCAATTGACATGAATGGTAAGTAAGTTTACATGCCCATGTAGCAATTTTTTCTTGATCATACCATCAAAGTGGAAGGCAGAGCAATTATATAAGGAATCCGTTGGCCATATTTGGATGATCTGATCAAATTTCAATTTCAGTTGTTTTAGATTTTAAAAAAAATCAAAGTCGGCATTGAAATCTAGTAGTCGGATCTTAATATGACCGACCAAAATGTGGCTGAGTGCATGAAGTTTTATAGGACAAACTAGCATAACTGCAGTTCTGGTCTACAAATTAAATTTATGGTCACTTGAACTTTTATTTGTTGATTGTCAGTTCATATTCTAGGTTCTTTTTGCTTTTTTTTTTTTGGAGTAATCTCAGGTTTGCTTTACCACTCCAACATCACAGGTTTCTTCTTCTTACAGAGAGGCCAGAGAGCAACAAAGCATCTTATATACAGTGATCAACAGTTGATTATGTGTGTGGAGTTTAGAAAATGTTAAAAATATCGCACAGGTGCTTCAGAGCGTTATACTGATAATGTGTTGTAATCCTTGTCTAGATGTACTATATGGAATGAGTATTTCTGCACTTTTGTTGGGTAGGTTATCTTAATGATATTATGTTCCACAAATCATTCATACTTATTTATTTTGTGGTAATTCTCTGGGATTGTTATTAATTCCAGTTTATCATGGTTCTTTAAATTCTGAATTGAAAATTCATCCTATGAGAAAGGTGAAACGAAGATAAGGCATGTTTTTGGCATTTCTTGTCATTTTTGTTGTAGTTAGGGGTGGTAAACGGGCATGTCCGCCACGTTTAGGTCCGTCCAGCAAAAACTTATAAAAAAATGGGGTGGGGCAAGGCGGATATAGTTGAGGATGAAGGTCTAAAACTTAGTTCTGCTCCGCAAAAAAGTGAGTGCGGACGGAGAAAGTCCGCGGACACATCTTTTAGGTTTAAAAATGTAAAATTTTATTCTAATAATCATGCCTGTAAAAGTCCGCAAAGAAAACAGGGCGGGACGGGGCGGTCACATTAGAGGGTGAGAATCTAAATTCTTAGCCTGCTCCGCACTAAAGTGTGGGTAAAAGAGGCATGTTCAACGGGCCGGGTCCGTTTTACCACTCCTAGTTGTAGTATAGGTTAGTAGTTGGACCGGTGGACACATTCAATTTGGGAGTTTGGACTAAGCCAATTTCTAAGGGGAAATTCACTTTCCATCGTATGGGGTGTGCCCCACACTTTTGGGAATTCGAAAATGTCTTTCATGCATCCGAAGATGTTTCTCCTGACGCAACTAAATTCAAATTTGTCTTCTTCTTTCTTATATCAACTCCATTTTAAATAAAATACGGTCTAGAGATGCATCTCCATATATTAGTTGGGTGTTTCAAGAGATGCATCTCTGAAATATTCCTGAAGTCATTTAAAGGTACAAGACAAAAAGATATTTCAAAAATGTATCTCTGAAAACCTCCTGAATGCTTTCAAGACAGCAACAGTGGCTAAATATTGATTTTTTTTAGAGCAACTCATACTTTAGGTGACTTTAGGTCATAAGTTAAAAAACTGATACACTAATTGATTGAAACATGCATTATAAGAGTCGCACATTAATTAAAGTAAAATTAAAATGTGTAATAAATACATAACTTGTTTCGAAAGAAAAAAACTAAACATGAACTATTTGGTCTATCTAATTTTTCGGCTTCTCCTATGTTTGAATTGCAAGACATTTCGTGTCTTGGCAATCATGCCTTCTACGAAGGCTAATTAGAGACTGCTTTCTTCAAAGAGTCACGCCTCTATGTCTGATCTCCCCATCTCTATAATATGCTGACAGACCGCTGACACAACCTCAGTATTTCCATCCCTAGCCTCAAATACGTTATGATTAACTGATCTAGATGGTCTTCTAGAAGCGTCAGGTGTCACGATAGGGTGTGACACCCTATAGAACCATGTTATATAGTCGTTTGCATAAGCTCAATGTACAAGAGCTGACACTCTGCAATATTCTTCTGGTACCAAATGACTCTCGATATTCTCAAGTATTACATCAAAATCTATGCGACAAACAATGAGAGGAGCAGACTCAATGAGGGGGGGGGGGGGTGTCTAGGAATAGTCTGCAAATAGTCAAACTGGCGCATCACTCATTTGTGAAGAAAATGATACATTAGTGCTGATATATGTGCCAAACATCAAGAGTATAAGGAGATAATATTCAGCGGCCGCGTCTCGCGGTGACCTCTGTATGTGATGCAGTCGGAAACAAGATAGGAATAACATGTGATAAACCTAGAACAAAACACAAGTTTGCAAGCAACAAACTTGTTAAATAAAGTCGGAATCCACCTGAAAGAATAAAACTTTGAAATTTATTTTAAGGAAAGATAATTCTAATGGTCAATGCCAAAATTATTTAAATACATAAAATAAAGAAACTTTAAAGAAATAAAATAGAAATAGAAATAAAATACATAAAAAGGAACTCGAATGGACTTTTAATAAAAAAATAGAAATAAAATAAAAAATTGCGAAAAAAATGAAAATGTTGTTTTTGGGCCTGAAACAAATTCGGATGACTTAAAAAGTCTTTATACATCAGTCTCTTCTGCCTCTGAAGAACTCGACCCCGAATTATCTTCTTGATAAAGAGTCTCGTCTTCTTGATATTCATGAATTTCAACAACATTGAAAATATTGGATATATTCATGAAATCCAGAACAGCTACTACATAAGCATTATCGTTGATCTTTTGGATCATACTTGCATGGAGATAACTTGCTGTAAGTACCGATTAGAATCCTCTTCTTACGTAGAAAAACCATCACATTGTATATCATATCAAAAGATTTAACTTTGCAGCGCTTATCTTGCGTAGGAGGAAAATCATTTGGTAGCTCATCTGCGGTCGATTCCTTGGAATTTTCTAGGATCCCTAACACTTCTTCTAGAATTATTATTTCCACCTTTACAACACTCATCAACCATTTACTGACCACTTAACAGAAAAATTCAGTTTCTTTAACATCCTCATCAAGCTCCTTTTCACTTTGTATCATCACCTAGAAACTAGACTTCTTTCCTCTTGGATTTTTATAGAAGTGCAAAACAAGAGTCAAGAAAATATTGTGTGCGCCTCATGTAAACATCATAACATTGTCCCGTCCTTGATACGTGATATTGTAATACGGTGAGAGAACTGAATTGGGTGTTTTGCGTTTTATAGCAAATGTTGCGGATAACAAGAGTCACCACTGACTTTTATTTTATCCAATAAAGGAAAGAGTGAAAGAACTGGAAAGACCTTTTGAGAATTTTCTTAAGTTCAGGGGATAGGTTATGAAAAGGGAAGGTGTTAGCACCCTTTTCATCCGTAGTTATCTACGGGCTCTTAGTTGCTTGATCACTTTGAAAATGCTTTGTTTGAAATGTGTTTGTGATTGGTGTAAGTTTGAAAATATTTTTAAAACACCTTTGTTTCGGAAAACTTTGTAATGATTCTCGTCTCCATAAGAATGCATACAAAGTGTTGGTTTTGAAAATAGTTCAAAGAGATGTTTGTTTTTGAAGATGTTTTGAAAGTGAGTGTGAAAATGGTTTTTTAGTTTGGTGAGAAAGAAACTACGAGCTATGTGAAGGCAAAGTCCCTCTATAAGTATTGTAATGATGTCAAAACAATTATAAACCTCTCTCTATCTTGGTTGGCTCTATGAACAATCTTGCAATGGAATTATTGGAATAAAGATCTCCAGAAATAAGTAGTCTTGGGAGAATACAATATGTGCGTCGATTCAAAGATAGGTGCGGTCGACTCATTATGTTCAATCAAGCCCTGGATGTGTCAGGTCGACCCTTTCGGTCGACTCAAACTGGAATTCAAAACATTCAAAGTTTGCATCGACGCAAGCCATGAAGTGATCGACACACTGCACTTCAAAATGGATTTCTCTCTGACTGTTAGATGTATCGCGTTGACCCTTCCGGTCGACTCAACCTGAGAATCAAAATATTTGATGTTTGCGTCGATGCAAGTCCTGAAGCGATCAATGCATTACACTTCAAAATAGTTTTTCCTCTAGGTGCGGGTTGTGTCGTGCCGACCCTTGCTTTTGGTTGCGTCGACCGCTCACTTGCCTCAACTGATTTTCTGCTATGTTTGTGGATGCTGGCTATTAGGTAACATATATATATATATATATATATATATATATATATATATATATATATATATATATATATATATATATATATATATATATATATATATATATATATATATATATATATATATATATATATATATATATATATATATATATATTCATTATGCATCATTATTGGTAGTTAACAAGAACTAGTGAAAGATACACACAGTACTCATCATCTTCACCCTCTCTTCTCAAAAATCAACATCTACACATAATCATGGTTGTTGATTCAAGAAAATTGTTGTGGTGATAACGTTCAAATCAAGAATTCAATTCAGATTTGGGTTTGAACAATTGTGGGTTGTTCTTGAATAAAATCATTGGGATTTTCTCCTCCAAGATTCCTATTGGTGTGGGGGTTTTTTCACAAGTCTTTTCTACATTGAATTCAACCGAGTGAAAGGATTAAGAAACAGTGGGTTTGCTTAATCAAGTAGCAATAATCGGAGGATTGTGAAGATAGATTTGGGGTCAAATTACTTGCGATTGAAACCAGCCGAGTGAAAGGATTAAGAGATGGTGGGTTTGCTTAATCAAGTAGCGGTAACAGGAGGTTTATTCGAAGAATGTGGCACTTGGTTTTGCTCAAACCAAGAAAAGGGAAGGAGATTGTTACATCAACAACATTGGTTTGTTTGTATTGTGAACTATCTCTTCTCTTGTATCATTTGCAACTTAATATCAAATATCTTAATTCTAGATTCTAGAATTGGGGGAAGACGTACCCTACACGAGGAAGACAAGGGGAACTACCTTAACAAATCGTGTGTTCTTCTGCTTTTTCTTTATTTCTATACTTGCTTACTAAACTGTGCGAAAATTAATTTGTCAAATCTACACTTATTGAAATTATAGTGTGTTGAGTTCATTTCAAAACATTGGTAACAATCTTTTTGATTGATACCTAAGAAAACTTACCACTACAATTTTATAAAACCAAACCTAAGGTGCTTTGCTCACAAGGTGTTTGACAAATTGACTAATCCATAAAATTGTTGATTGTGTTTATCCTTATCTCATTTAACTCATTGGTAGTAATTAGTAATCATTGAGAGTTTATAAGTAATTGATTAATTGAGTAAAACGCCTTAATTCTTATTTTGTCATTATATCCCATACGGTTTAGCATAACCAATCTTTTCAATATAGGATCTTTTAGACGATTGGAGATTCTAGGAAGCTTTCGCATATTTTTCTAAAAACAATTTTAAAAAGCGCAAATTATTTTAAACGATCTATTCAACCCCCCCCCCTTCTAGATCGATCACATCATCTAACGAGTGGTGTCAGAGCACCAGTTCATCTGGTGCTTCACATATTACTTTGTAGAAAATGGATAATGATCCAAAAGGGGATTATACGAGAGATCCTGTTTTCACCGGTGAAAACTATAGCTATTGGAAAAATTGTATGCGTGTGCATATTAACTCTGTTAATAGAAAGATATGGAAAGTTATGAGTATGGTCCTATGCAAATAACCATGACCAATAAGGATAACATTACCATACCAAAATTGGAAGCACTATGGGATGAGGAAGATGAGAAAAAGTATAGCTATGATTGGAAAGGTAAAAATATGCTTATTGCTTCTTTAGGTGTTTATGAATATTTTAGAGTATCACATTGTGCAACTGCTAAAGCAATGTGGGATGCTCTACAAATTGCCCATGAAGGGACAAATGATGTTAAACTTGCTAGAATCAATACATTAACTCAAGAGTTTGATCTCTTTCACATGAAGCATGGTGAAATCATTGCTGATATGCAAAAGTGGTTTTCTCATATAATCAATCGCTTACACACTCTTGGTCATGTTACTCCTAATGCTGTTGCTACTACCAAAATTTTAAGATGTCTTAATAGGGAATGGCAGCCCAAAGTTACAACAATCAAGGAAGCAAACAATCTAGCTACACTCGACATAACAACACTGTGTGGAAAGCTTCAAGAGAATGAGTAAGAGCTCATCAATCTCAATAAGCATGAGAAAAAGGAAAAGAAGGAAAAACCAAAAGACATTGAAAAGAAGTTTGTCGCATTAAAGGCTTCAAGCTCAAGGTCCTCCACCAATAACTCTTGTGTGAGTGATTCTAGTGATGAATATGAAAGCTCAAGTGAAGACATGGGGCTGTTTGTGAGAAAATATCACAGATATCTCAGAAAGAATGAAGTCCAACACTTGGACAAAAATCTCATCAATTATAGAAACCAATCAAAACCTTCAAGACAAGATGAAGGTAAGAAATCTAAATCAAGAGGATCATGTTTCAATTGCGGAAAACCCGGTCACTACAAACCGGAATGCCCGTTGCTCAAGAAAGAAAAAGGAAAAGACAAATTTCAAAAGAGACCTAACAAAGCTAGAAGAGCATACATTGCTTGGGATAGTGATAGTGAAGCCTCAAGCAAAAGTGACTCTAGTGACGAAGAAGAAACGGTCAACCTTTGCCTCATGACTCATCAAAAGAAGATAAGTAATGTAAGTCACTCTAAATATAATCACATTGATAAAATGTCTCACATAGAATTGCCAAGATTTTTTTATACTCTACAAAATGAGGCTAAGGAAGCTTTTAAACGATTAGCCTCAAATAAGAAAAAAATTTCGTACCTTGAGCATAAAGTGTCAAAATCTCAAAAATAATTGGAAGCTCTCAAGGCATTCATGGTAGAGAAAATCAAAACTAATAGCAAAGATGATAAACTTTCTTGGCATGATTGGACTGGATGTGAAACTTGCTACATTTGGAAAATAGAAGTAAAAACTCTTAAAGCCAAACTTGATAAGGCTTTACAACCCAAAATTACTTTTAGCATTGATAGATCTAATTTCAGAAGTAGTATGATAAATCCATATAAAAAATACACTTATGAAATAAAAGATCCACCAAGCAAAAGAAACTTTCCAAAAACTCTAACATGTTTATATTGTTGCAAAAGGGGACACACCATTAGCAAATGTCAATTTAGAAGATTTTTGGTTCCTCGAGGCATTTTCAAATGGTTGCCAAAATGCAACTCAAGTATCATTCACACACAAGGACCCAATAAAAATTGGGTACCTACTTCCCTTGTTTAAACTTGTAGGTGGAATGTCTTGAGACTACAGAGAAAAGATGGTTTCTCAATAGTGGGTGCTCAAGACATATGACGGGTGACATCTCCCTATTTTTTGACTTTGTGGCGAAAAAGAAAGGATTTGTTACCTATGCAGACAATAACAAGGGAGCAATACTCGGTAAAGGTAGTGTAGGTAATCCCTCTTCTACTACTATCTCTGATGTCCTATTAGTTGATGGTCTTAAACACAATCTTATTAGCATTAATCAATTATGCGACAAATGATACAGTTGTACCCCAAAATTTTCCCTCCCATTTCATCAACATTTCTCATCACAAGACTCTTGGAACTCAAGATCAAGCTAGGGTTTGCTCTGCTCAAGACACCTCCTTGCACTGTTGACCTAAATTAGGGTTTGAGTTTGCACAGGGATGTTTTGACCCACAATGCCCAAATTGACTTTCATACTTCATGTTGGACTCATAAGTTTGTCCATATCAAGTTTCAAGCCTTGATTCAAATTTTTGCCCAGTCAATTGGACAATTGACCTAGAAATCAACTGTATTGGGGAAAAAAAATCAACTGTGGCCAATTGACAATCAAATCTCATAAATTTTGACCCACATCAACATTATGAACTCATATGAACCATTTGATCAAGTTTGGATCATAATTCCACAAGAAATTTGATCAGATCACCAAAAGGGTAAAATGGTCATTTTTAGGGTTTTGACTACACAAGGGCAATTTTTGACTGTCTGACCTAACCAATGGAAAATCAAGCTCAACCATGGACACAAGGACTCAATGACATTGTCTTTACCCATTCAACAAGATCTCAAATGCATAGGATTGACAGATGAATTTTTCAGTCAACTGATCAAAATTTGACTGTACACTGAAAAGTCAAACTTTGACTTTTTGGTCAAAATCAAGTGCCAAGAGTCATTTTTCACCAAGACATGTCAAATTATGAAACTTGTTCATCAAGAAACCCAAAAATGCAAATTAGGGTTTAAAATGGAAAAATTTCATTAGAAATTTTCTAAGTTATGAAATTTTCTTATTTTTTCCTAACTTTGTCCCATTTTTTCATCAAGATGCAAAGGGATTCAAAAAAACTTGAAACATGAAAGTTGTAGTCCATCACAAAGTATACAACTTTTATTCACAAAGTTTTCTCAAAAGAGGCTTGTATCTCAAGTTATGATTTTTGGAACAAGGGTACCTAAAACTTTTAACTTAGAGAAATTTTGCCCTAATTTAGGTAGGATTTTGACCCATCTTATTGGCCATTTTTCACATAGTTCCACTTGGAGTTTCATTTTTCATTTCAAATATGGATTATAGTACATGTTCCAAGCTTTCCAAATTGTCCAAGAACTCCTCAAACACCCTTGTGGTTAAAAAGAATCGAATGCTTGAAGTTGGCAAAAACTCACTTTGATCCATGGCCAATACATGTTCATACCAATTTGCAAATCTGATCTAGCTAGCTTGGTTCACAATTACAGGCCTCAAAACCAGTTTGTACTCCATAATTTAATGCATATCCATTGAGCTAAGGTATTGTCTTGGTCATTAGGGCATTGTACACTAGATTAAGACTTAAATGGAAAAAGTAACAATGCCATTTTTGCTTAAACTTCACTTTATGTCAAAACAAGATCCTTGAGGCATGGGGCCATATCTCTGAGGCAAGATCAAATCTACCAATTACAGTAACCAAGGGCAAAATATGCAGCATGATATAGGACTTGTACATGCCTGTATTGAACAGAGAGACACTCTTGCTTCAAGGAGAAGAAAAGTTGCAAACCACAAGCCATCTCTCACATCTGTTAAAACCAACTTACACAAACATTGCAAACAAGTTTGATACCTCCTAACAAGCCAGAAACACGACCCCTTTGCCTCTCAAAACTCCTAGTGCACAAACTCCCCATTTTCTTGCAAAACAGGGCCAGTTTTGCATTTTGCAAGCCATCATCAAATTCCATCGTGCGTTTTTTCCAAAGATACTTCAAACATCTTCCAACCAACTCACTTGAACTATTCCAGGCCTCCATTGCTGGCTGTAACACCATTAACACACATTGCCATTTTTATTTCAAAGCTTTGCAGGTTGATTTCTGTAGCACGTTTCAGGCTACTTCAAAACAAACCAAGCATTGGGAAAGCTTCATTGGACATCAGGCAAGCTCAAAAGAAGCTTAAGTACCCTTGGAAGTTGCTGCATTGTCCAGCTCGAAGTCAACTGAAACAGGTATTTCATGAACTTCTATCTCTCTATTTAGGAATAGTTAGGCTTAGGTTTGTGAATGAAAGATGTTGTATTCATAGCCCTGAAGCCATACACATGCTTAGTTTTCATTTATATTAATCGTGCTAGGAGAATTTCATCCATGAACTTTCTGAAAAAACTAGGTTAGAAATTAGGGCCAGAGAAATTCTCTCTGGTCTTTGAGAGTTAGCTTAAGTTTTTTATATGGTTAGATTCGTTGTTTGATGCTCTACAAGTTTCATGTTATGAGTTTTGTCAAAAAATCAAAGAATCAGTAGATAGCAGTTGATGTACAGAACGGGCGTTTTTGTGAACCAAGGAAGAAGATGAAGTCTGATTGGGCTGGGCCTGGTCATTTTTGCTTATAACACCCCATTTTTCAGTTTACACCCCCCTGGCCTATTTATTTGTATATTTGTCATTTTGATATTTTTATTTTTATTCTGACTTTATTATTTTTTGCCCAAATATAAAAAAATGCCAAAAATTATTTTTTATATTTTTTCATATTTATTTGATATTTATTTCTATTTTACTAGTATAAATATGTAAATAATTTATTTTCTTTTATTAAAACTTAAAGAATAATGTAAAAAATATGTTCATTTTTATTTATTATTTTATTTATATTTAAAAACATTTTCTTGAATATACCCATTTTTTGTAAATAATTAATTTTTATTTTTATATATTTAATATGTTTAATATATATATATATATATATATATATATATATATATATATATATATATATATATATATATATATATATATATATATATATATATATATATATATATATATATATATATATATATATATATATATATATATATATATATATATATATATATATATATATATATATATATATATATATATATATATATATATATATATATATATATATATATATATATATATATATATATATATATATATATATATATGTTCATTTTTATTAATATTTTACACTAAAAATATCATTTTTACAATATACTTTTATTTTTTTGTACAAATCAATACATTATTGCATATAAATAATAAATAATACTATTTATTTAAAAATTAGGGTTTTTGCCCTAAATAATAAAATAATTAAAATTGACCCTTTTTATTATTATTTACATTTCACATTAAAAAATTACTTTTTACATACATAAAAACTTTTTGCATAATACATTTTATTTAGCATTTATTTGTTGTATTTTATTTAATTATTACACATTTAAATATTGTCTTATACATTCGATTTGGTTGTAATAATTTAGAATTTAATTTCTTGTCAAATACCCCCAATTCAAATATGTACCCCCTCCCTATATCATGTTGTAATAGTGTAGACTTTAAATTCTCGCACCTTTAAATGCTTTCAATTATGCCATGGTTAGACCTAGGGTTTGTATGCAAAAATCAAATTAACAAGTAGCTTGACCTAATTCAAAGATAACCATGCATGAAAAAAAACAAACACAATGCACACTTGCACCCCTAGGGTTTCAATCCACTTGTTGCCTTAAAAAATGGGCCATGGTTGCATGTCAAGTACTTTGGCAAAACAAAAACAAACAAAAAGATCATAGTCCCTCGATGACGCTATCTGAGTTGCCTAAACAAAATGATCAAGTCCCTTAAAGGAAATTTCCAAAAATACTTGACACAATTGCTATCATGGTCTATACGATGACCCGCGCCTGTCCCGTTTAACATCCTAACACAAGGTTGTTCACCAAATACAATTGTGAAACAACACTGTTAAAAGGGTTAAAAACATAAGAAAAATCTTTGAGTAAAATAGGGTAGATAACTCTTAGTTACTTGATCAAAGCTTGCAAAAATATCCTTGCTATCTTCAAAACACACTCCACAACACAATTTCAAAACCCTACTTTCAAACATTGAAAACTTTTCAAAAGACAAAAAACACCTTTGTATACATTCAAACAAGAATCATTACAAAGGTTGCCACGACGATGGCCTCTTTTCAAAACATCTTTCAAAATAACACACAAAGCACCATTTCAAAAAATTGAAAAGCAAAGCAAGTGATCTAAGCAAGTAACTAAGAGCCCATGGATAACCATGGATAGAAAGGGTGCTAATACCTTCCCTTTCTATAATCTACTCCCCGAACCCAAGAAAACATCTCAAAGGTATTTCCTGTGCTTTTTGACCTTTCCTTAGGATAAAATAAAAAGTCGGTGGCGACTCTTTCTAAACCGAAACATTTGCGAACACAAACGCAAAACCTCAGGTCAGTTCTCCCACCGTATCACAGAACTGGCGACTCTGCTGGGGAAAACTTTAAAAGTGGAGTAACCTTAGGGCTTAGATCACCCTTTGCATGATTATTGTTTGCTTTGATTGCTTTACCTTTTGGTTATCTTGTTTGGGCTTGAAATCTTCCACCCGGATTTGGGAAACATTCATAGGTAAATAGCAATACGTTGTGAAAACTGTGCGGGGTACACCGACACGGTTGAAGCAATAGCTATATTAGTGCGACATATTTGTGAGTACCGGTAGCCTTTGAGTCAATCAAAGAGAATACGGGGCCGCTGAGTGATGTCATGAAGCACTAATGAACTCTTAGAACCTTACTTGACCATCTTGGCCTTTTATTAGGGGTAGTGAGATGACCGGCTTTGGTGCAGTCCAAAGTTTGTAGATACTCGATACTACACTCATTGAGGGTTGTTTTCTTAGAATATTTTGGTTGCTAGTTAAGTGGCTAAACCAAAACAATGAACATAGAAAACAACCCCGTGATATTGAGCTCCTTAGAACCCGGTTACTATTTATAGGATAGGTTTTGAGCCAACTAAACTCAATAGGGTACTTACCTATGAAACCTCATGCAAGCCTGAAACTAGGGTTTTGTGTGACTTACTTGTACATGTGCTTGTGCATACATCATGCACATCATCAAGCATCATATGCATCCACTAACCATTTCAAGGGTTTGGATCTTCATCTTTGTTCTTGTTTTGTAGGTCATGGAATCTCTTCGCAAGAAAACAATTCAAGTCAACCTTGTGAGAATCCCTCCTCAACTCAAAGAGCTTACTTCTAGGATCCCAGAGAATTCTATCTTCAGTGAAAGACATGGTAGAATCCTCAACTTGGTCAACACCAACATTGAAGAAGACATGGTGAAAGTTCTCTTCCAGTTCTTTGACCCCCTACACCACTGTTTCACATTCCCTGATTACCAATTGGTGCCCACTTTGGAGGAATTCTCTCAACTCCTGAGAATTCCTATTCTTCATCAACTACCCTACAACGGTACGGAAAAAGAACCAAAGCTTGAAGATGTTGCTCAAGCATTACACTTGCAACCATCTGACATCAAGTGGCATTGGGAAACCAGAAGTGGTGTCAAGGGCTTCTTGGCAAAGTTTCTGTTCGAGAAGGCACAAGACTGCTGGAATTCTCTTGATTTACAAGTCTTTGAAGAGATTGTGGCACTCCTCATCTATGATTTGGTCCTGTTCCCAAACCCTGACCAACTTATAGATGTGAATGCTGTCAAGATTTTCATATCCAGGAATCCTATACCTACATTGCTTGGGGACATCCTACACTCATTTTACACACTAACAATGAGGAAAAAAGATGTTCTCATGTTCTGTACTCCTCTCCTAGCAAGGTGGTTTATTTCTCATCTTCCACAATCAGTTATGAAGAATGAGCAGGGTTTAAGATGGTCACAATGATTGATGACCCTCACACATTCTGATGTACATTGGTGTTCTCGGTCCAGAGAAAATGTCATCATCATTGATCATTGTGGGGAATTCCCTAATGTCCCACTACTTGGCATTAGGGGAGGCATTACCTACAACCCCTATTTAGCTCTAAGACAGTTTGGATATGCTCGGAGGGATGGCCCTCATGACATGTTGATTCCTGACCTAGTTTTTGACTTCGACAACGATGCGCAAGGACTTCTACAAAGGTTCATCAGAGCTTGGAGGATGCCCAAAAAGGTGGATAGCAAGACACTGGGGCACAAAAATTCCATCCCCCTTGAGCCTTATCTCAAGTGGGTACGAACCCGCTCCCAGAATCTTATGATGCCATACCCTCACATTCTTCCCGTGATCAAAGAGCCTGTTATGGAAGGAGAGGTTCCATACACCATCCTACATCCTGACATGCCAACCTCATGGGAAGAAATGCAAAAGAGTTGGATCCAACTCAAGGAAGAACGAGATACTTTTGAAGCCAGCTTCTATGCCAGTGAGAAGAAGGTTTTGGAGCTTACCCGCCGACTTCACGAGGAGGAAACTCTTAACACTTACATCGAGCCAAAGAGGATGCGCAATGTCTTTTTACATTAAGAATATTGTAATATTTTGCCCATGGGGCGCTTATGTACTAACAAATTTCTTCTTAATATGACGTGCGTTCTTTTTGTTTGCAACAAATTTGAATTTCTGAACCCTTGAATGCATTACATGAATAACATACCATTCATCATATGCATAAACAGGTCTTCACGCCAGGTTTCCTTATCTTTCTGCTATTTATTTCAGCGAGATGGATTTGGAGCAGACGGTAAAGGATCTGCAGGCACAAAATTCACAGTTCCAGCAACTCCTCATGACCTTGGCAAAGGGTCAAGAGGACCTCAAAGTTTTGTTGGAGAAGAATAAAGAGAAAAAGAAAAAGAGACCTGGAGTAGCCACTTTGGGAAGGAGATTTGAGCATCAGGCTAGGAGAGTTCTCGAATTCCCCTCAACGTCTGACGAAGGGGCCGGTAAAGGGAAAGGGACTGATGTACCTTCTGAATCCGAGGTTGAAGAGGAGGAAGAGGAAGAAGACGAAGACTACTCTGAACAATAGTATCCACCAGCGGATGATAAATATAAGAACCTTGAAGATAGACTGGCAGCTATGGAGTTGCAGAGGGTGCCCGGATTGGATTTTGAAGAACTAGGGCTGGTAGCTGGGATTGTTATCCCTCCTAAGTTCAAGGTGCCAACATTTGCCAAGTATGACGGTCTGTCATACCCAAAGATGCACCTGAGGTCGTATGTCAGAAAAATCCAACCCCACTCATCCGATAAATACCTCTGGGTACACTTTTTCCAAGACAGCTTATCTGGCACACAGTTAGACTGGTTTTATCAACTCGAGAGATCAGAGGTTCACAATTGGGAGACTTGGCAGCTGCTTTTTATCGTCAGTATCAATACAATGCTGATTTGGCGCCCACTCGTACTCAGTTACAAAGTATGGGGATGGTTTCCAATGAAGAGTTTAAAGAGTACACCCAGAAGTGGCGTGATATGGTTGGAAGGGTGCATCCACCGCTATCAGATAGGGAGTTAGTTGACATGTTTCTAGGGACCTTGTCTGGCCCTTTCTTCAACCATCTAATTGGGAGTTCTTCCGCGGGATTTACTGAACTGATTTTGACCGGCGAAAGGGTTGAGGCCGGTATTAAGAGTGGAAAGATTCAAAAGGATGCTTCCGCATCCACGGTTGTTAAGAAACCCTTCCCAGCCAAGAAGGAAGCATCTGCTGTGTATTCTCAGAAGGGACAGGGAAGAACTAAGCGCCGACCGACTGTAGGGGTTGTGATGATTCAAAACTCGTCAAATGATCAACCTCGTAACAATCAGTCGAGACCTAATCAACAACGGGTGGAAAGGCCACAACGGTAGTTCACCCGCATCAACATGACGCCCGCTCAGTTACTTCCTCATTTGTTGAAGCTGAATCTGACCAGTTTGAAGGAAACGCCAAAGAACCCTAACACCTCCTCTCCATACTACCACTCTAATGCCAAGTGTGCTTACCATTCCGACAGTGCTGGGCACGATACCAATAATTGCTGGGCGCTTAAGAACAAAATCCAGGATCTAATTCATGCTAAGGAAGTAGAATTTGATGCTCCTGAGAAGCCCAACGTTATATCTGCTCCGATGCCCAAGCACGTCCACAATATTCATGCTGTTATAGAGGACATTCATGTTACTGATGTTGTTGACCTGTCGACGCTGTTACGTGTGATTAAAGAAAATTTGTTGAGAGCTGGGATCTTTCCTGGTTGTGGTAAAGACTGCTATTTTTGTTTGAACATACGAGGTGATTGCCCAATGTTGAAGTCAGGTGTCCAACGCCTGATGGATACCCAAGAGATACTTTTCCAGAAAACCCCTGTTGATACCTTCAATCCTGTTACTTCTGATACTTTTGCTACTTCAACCAACGATATTGCAATCATAACCATTTCCGAGAATCCTCCCAAGGCTTGCAAAAGGCCTGTCAGGATTACACCAAACTCTGAATGTGTACCTTTAAAGATCACCATGCCGGGACCTGTCCCGTACCAATCAAGCAAAACGATACCATGGAACTATGGGGGAGAAATATTCTACCATGGTGTCAAACAAATTGAGACAGTCCAAGAGATTTCTGAAGAAGAAAATCCTGATATAGGGAACATTGCGGGTACAAGCAAGATAACCCGTAGTGGCCGGATCTTTTCTCCGGAGATTGCTCCCCCTCGAGCAGATTTTGGACCCTTGAAAGCTTCTGTACCCGTTGGACTATCTGTGCAAGGCCCAATGATTGAAGAATTGGTTACTCCTAAAGTAAGACCATCTGCTGATACTACCGACAAAGGTAAGGGGATACTAGAAGTGTCTGTCAGGATGAAGGCTCATGCTGTGGTTATCCCCGAAACCACTCAGAAAGAAATGGATGAAATCTTGAAAATAATCAGAAAAAGTGACTACGACATTGTGGAACAGTTAGGGCAGACCCCTTCTAAAATTTCAATGTTAGCTCTCCTGCTCTGTTTTGAGGCCCATGCTAAGGCCCTAATCAAATTCTTGAAGGTGGCACATGTACCCCAAGAGACTTCGGCTGACCAGTTTCAGGAATGTGTGGCCAGTCTTACTGCTGATAATGGCCTTGGCTTTTTCGATGTTGACTTGACTCCCAAAGGAAGGAAACACAACGACGCGTTACATGTCTCAGTTGAATGCCGGGGAACCACTCTCGCCCATGTCTTAGTTGATACTGGTTCTTCCTTGAATATGCTGCCGAAGAAAGCCTTGGACCGTTTGGACTGCGAAGGATTGACTCTCAAACCTAGTAACATCGTTGTTAGGGCTTTTGATGGTTCCAAGAGAATGGTTCATGGAGAGGTTGATATTCCTATCAAAGTAGGCACAGAAGTTTTCAACTCCACCTTCTACGTGATGGACATCCGTCCGTCATATTCGTGTTTGTTAGGAAGACCATGGATCCATTATGCCGGGGCAGTTACCTCCTCTTTGCACCAAATGCTGAAATATCCTGTTAAGGGTAAGATTATAACAGTGCACGACGAGGAAGAGTACATGATAAGTCATCTCAATTCCTTCCGCTATGTGGAGTTGGATGACGAGTTCATCGAAACGTCTTTCCAACATTTCGAGGAAGTGCCTCCTGAGGTAGCATTTGCGAAGACAATGGTCGAGATGCCTATCGTTCCCAAGAATGTATCTAGGATGACATCTCTCAAGGACGCAGAGGCTGTAATTAAAGAAGGGAAGAGTACAGTATAGGGACAATTTCCTGACTTTCCCCATAAGACAGACATGTTTGGGTTAGGGTTCACTGCTGCAGGACAAAAGGATATGCGTCGCTCAAAGGCTGGGGGACCACCCGTCAAGATCTCTCACTATGGAATCAATGCTGTAGAAGATGAAGATGAAGAGAGCCACTTTGAAGATTGGATCTTTCCGACCATCGAAGGGGGTTTGAGCAACTGGGAAGCAAAGGATTTTATTCCCATCACCTTTATCAACCAGTAATTCTATCTTTGAACAATTTCCCATTTTTATGGTTTGTAATAACTAGAACAATTCACACACTATTTTCACCTCATGCCTTGCCCGGGGCATGTAGGTCCATTTGTAAGGGCTTGATTTTCTTCATAATCATATGCCATGTTTTAATGAATCATTGGACGTTTTTCATCTATAAACTGCTGTCTTCATTTTTCTTTCCTTTTGCATTTTTGTTTTAAGGATGGCTATCCCTTACACACACCCACACTCACAAATGCAGGTACCCATCCACTCCAGATTCCATGGGTGACTATTCTGCTTTAGCCTTCGATAACTCTGAAGATTTGGTCAATCATGCTGAGTACGAAGTTGACGAAGACTGTGAAGTGCCGGGAGAGTTAGCCAGACTTCTACAACAAGAAGAGAGGGATATTCTACCTCATGAAGAGTTTCTAGAAACCATCAACTTGGGGACAGAGGAAGATAGGAAAGAAATAAAAGTGGGTGCCAACCTGGAACCAAGTGTCAAGGAGCGCTTAGTACAGTTGTTGAACGAATATGTTGAAATCTTCGCCTGGTCTTATGAAGACATGCCAGGGCTAGAAACATATATCGTGGTTCACCGTCTCCCTACAAGAGAAGACTGTCCACCGATCAAGCAAAAGGTCCGCCGAATGAGACCCGACATGTCTGTGAAGATCAAAGCCGAGGTAATGAAGCAATTCAACGCTGGCTTTCTGGCTGTTACTTCCTATCCATAATGGGTCGCTAACATTGTGCCCGTGCCTAAAAAGGACGACAAAGTCAGAATATGTATGGACTATCGGGATCTAAACAGGGCTAGCCCTAAAGACGATTTTCCACTGCCACATATCGACATCTTGGTTGACAACACAGCTCAACACAAAGTGTTTTCCTTCATGGATGGATTCTCGGGATACAACCAGATCAAAATGGCCCCCGAGGACATGGAGAAAACAACTTTTATCACACAATGGGGTACCTTCTGCTACAAAGTGATGCCATTCAGATTGAAGAATGCAGAGGCAACCTATCAACGCGCCATGGTAGCTTTGTTTCATGATATGATACATCATGAGATCGAAGTTTACGTAGACGACATGATAGCTCGATCATAGACAGAAGAAGAACACCTTGGTCATCTGCAAAAGCTGTTTGCCAGGTTGAAGGAGTATAAGCTCAGACTGAATCCAAGCAAGTGCACTTTTGGAGTTAGGTCTGGTAAACTTTTGGGATTTATTGTCAGCAACAAAGGCATTGAGGTTGATCCATCTAAGGTGAAGGCCATACAAGAAATGCCTGCCCCCCGTACTGAAAAGGAGGTTAGAGGATTCTTGGGACGCTTAAACTATATTGCGATCTACCTGTGAGCCAATTTTCAAACTGTTGAAGAAAGATCAGGTAGTTGAATGGAATAATGATTGTCAAGTTGCTTTTGATAAAATCAAGGAGTATTTGCTAGAACCTCATATTTTGATGCCACCCGTCGAAGGAAGGCCGTTAATCATGTATCTGACTGTTTTGGATAACTCAATGGGGTGCGTACTGGGCCAACATGACGAGTCTAGCCGAAAAGAGCATGCCATTTATTACCTTAGCAAAAAGTTTACCGACTGTGAGACTCGCTACTCACTGCTTGAGAAAACTTGCTGCGCTTTGGTATGGGCTGCTCGCCGGCTGAGACAATATATGTTGACTCATACCACTTTGCTGATTTCCAAGATGGATCCGATCAAGTATATCTTCGAGAAGCCTGCTTTATCTGGAAGAATCGCTAGATGGAAAATGATCCTGACTGAGTATGATATCCAGTATACTACCCAAAAAGATATAAAGGGGAGTGTACTAGCTGACCATCTAGCTCACCAAGCCGTCAAAGATTGTGAATCTATGAGATTCGACTTCCCTGACGAGGACATCATGACATTGGACAACATTGAAGGTATCAGACTGTATGACGGACCTGAACAAGGATCCCAATGGACCCTGTACTTTGATGGTGCTTCAAATGCACTTGGCAACGGTATCGGTGCGGTACTCATTTCTCTGGAAGGTTTCCATACACCCTTCACTGCCCGACTTTGTTTCAGCTGTACCAACAACATGGCCGAATATGAAGCTTGCATCTTTGGTCTCAAGGCTGCTATAGACTTGGGAAACAAATCTTTGGTCGTATTTGGGGACTCGGCTTTGGTTATCAGTCAAGTCAAAGGAGAGTGGGACACCAAACATCCTAATCTTATTCCATACAAAGAACACGTCTTGACATTATTGCCTCATTTCGAGCAGATTACCTTCGAGCATTTCCCACGAGAAGAAAATCAGTTAGCCGATGCTCTGGCTACAATGTCTTCCATGTTTAAACTCAATTGGGATAACGAGGCTCCCCAAATTACCATCGAGCGAATGGACGAACCTGCACACTGTCATGAGATTAATACCAAAGAAGTAGTGGAACAACCCTGGTTTCGTGAAATCAAAAGGTATCTCCAGACTAGAGAATACCCTGAAGGAGCTTCCGTCAATGACAAAAAGTTCTTAAGGAGATTTGCTGCCAAGTTCTTCCTAAGCAATGACATCCTTTATAAGCGCAACCATGATTGTGTTCTACTTCGTTCTGTAGACAAATCTGAAGCGGAGTTGATCATGACTGAGATACACAGTGGCACATTCGGCACCCACTTAAGCGGACATACGATGGCTAAGAAGATTCTAAGGGCAAGCTACTACTGGTCTACCATGGAAGCTGATTGTCATCAACATTCCCATACCTGCCACAAATGCCAAGTCTACACCGACAAGGTACATATTCCTCCTGTTCCTCTCAATGTTCTGACAGCCCCTTGGCCATTCGCAATGTGGGGCATTGGCATGATTGGAGAGATCAAGCCTACGACATCCAATGGACATCGCTTCATCTTGGTCGCTATTGATTATTTCACCAAGTGGGTTGAAGCAACTTCCTTTGCCTCAGTTACAAAGAATGTGGTTGCCTGCTTTTTCAAGTAGAACCTCATATGTCGGTACGGTGTCCCGACAGGATCATCACAGACAACGGTACGAATTTGAATAACACTATGATCACCGCTCTATGCGAACAGTTCAAGATTTATCATCACAATTCATCTCCCTATCGGCCGAAGATGAACGGTGCTGTTGAAGTCGCGAACAAAAATATCAAGAAGATCATTCAAAAGATGACAGTCACCTACAAGGACTGGCATGAGATGTTACCGTTTGCTCTGCATGGATACCATACCACGGCACATACTTCAACAGGGGCAACCCCATTTTCTTTAGTATATGGCATGGAAGTTGTGCTACCCATGGAAGTTCAGATTCCTTCCTTAAGGATTATGAAGGACGCTGGTTTGAGCGAAGACGATTGGATTCAGACCCGACTTGATCAACTTAATTTGATCGACGAGAAGCGACTTACTGCTGTTTGTCATGGTCAGACGTATCAAAAACGCATGATCAAGGCTTTCAACAAGAAAGTCGGACGTCAGGTATATCAAATCGGAGATCTTGTAATCAAGCAGATCATCTTGCCGCAAAGTGATCCCAGGGGCAAGTGGACTCCTACTTACGAAGGACCATTTGTGATTAAGAGCATCTTTTCTGGTGGGGCAATGATTCTGACCACCATGGACGACGACGATTTGCCGCACCCTGCAAACACAGACATAGTCAAAAGATACTACGCATAAAACGACCTGACAAGTTGAAAACCCGAAAGGGTGACTTGGGAAAAAATGGGCATCCCGGTGAATCAAAAACCCGAAAGGGCAGTTCAGGCAAAAATTAGGGATAAAACAAAAAAATCTGTACACCCGGCAAGTTGAAAACCCGAAAGGGCGACTTGGGCAAAAAAGGGCTTCCCGGTGGATCGAAAACCCGAAAGGGCGGTCCAGGCAAAAGTTAGGGAATTAAAGCGTATGACTATGTCTCGTCGGATCACTTTTAAGAATAATCTCTTCACCAACAAGCTCCAAGCTTCTGATTAATCCAGTCATCGGAGGACGAAGCAGCAAATGGACAAGATATTCATAGTTGTGAAGGCTATAGCAGAATAGGAATCCCATGGAATTGTTACACATAGCCATCTTTCTTTTGTATAAAATTTTTCAATTTTTACGACAACATTCTCTTACTAGGATGTTTGTCTCCTTTGTACAAAAATACTCACAAAAGTTAATACAAAGATCATTCAAAGTGCAGAAATTTGCTTGCCTTTCTTTTCTTTTTACACTTATGTTTTATTTGAAAACGTCCAATGTTTTGTTAAATAGGCATATGCATTTGAATATAATCACTGCTTACAAATAAAACGAAATTGAAAAAGGATAATTACTGATAGGTTGAAGGAGTAGGAAGAAATCTTTATGCCATTCCAAAAGAAATCCCCTACGATACATCATTCAGATCCTCAACAAGGCTAAATTTGGAGTATATTTCCCCAGCGAAGTTAAGCTTCAAGATCCACAGCGGAGCCAGTACAGTCTAAAACTTGATTCCCCAACTGAGTTAAGTTTCAAAATTCCCATCAGAGTTAAGCTTCGAGATCCCCAGTGGAGCCCGAAAACCCTAAAAAATCCTATCCCCAGCGGAGCCAGAATAGTGAACATTTCCCCCACAGAGTTACCTTCCAAAAGATTGAAGATTCCCGGTCTCATTTCTCCAAGCAGAAGCCTCCAAGGTTTCAATTCCCCAGTAGAGATCATCAGAGTTTTCCTCATTCCCCAGGAAAGTCATGAAGGATTCTCACATCCCTGCAGGAGTTGTCAAAGGCCTTGTTAATCCCCACAAATTGCCGAGGATTTTCAATCTCCAGCAGTGGTCCCAGTATTTCCCCTTCTCAGCAATCAGAGATCTTTAATCCCCAAGCAGTCAGCAGTCAACAAGGATTTCTCATCTTCAGTAATCAAAGATTTTTTGGAATCCCCAGCATTGGTCAAGGATTTACTTTCCCCGACAGCAATCAAAGATTTCATTATCTCCCGTTATCAAGGATTTATTTTCCTCAGCAAGACAACTACTCAACTTATATGCACATCCATTGCATTCATATATCATGAACATTGATGAAACACATTTCATTGCATCATACATATCATGCAACATAACTTTGTGTTTTAGCTAACATTTTACCCTTTTCAGGATAAGATTGAAAGGTTATCGTTAACAATCTTTCTGATACAGTATAGATACACCCCAGATACGGCGGTCATTCTATTACTCATTCAGAACTTCAAGTCAAAATACAGTACAGATACACCCCAGACACGGTGGTCATTCTATTACTCATTCAGACTTCAGCAATCCGACACAGACTATATACGCTCCAGACACGGCGGCCATTCTATCTCTCATTCAGGTTCAACTATCAACTACAAGTTCAGATACGCTCCAAACACGGATTCCATTCTGGCCCTTACACAAAAAGTTTGATTCTCCCCAGTGCAGTCGCCGCGGAAGTCATTCTGTCACTTATTCAGATCCCAGTTACAGTCTCAGATACACTCCAGACACGGAAGTCATTCTGCTACTCATACAGATCTCAACTTCAGATACAATACAGATACACTCCAGACACGGCAGTCATTCTGATACTCATTCAAAGTTCAAATACAGTTACAACTCAGATACGCTCCAGACGCGGACGCCATTCTTTTGCTCATACAGACTCAGTCTCTAGATACAGTTCAAATGCATTCCAGACACGGATGCCGTTTTGATGCTCATTCTTCTGACCTAAAACATTACAATTCAACAAACATTCTTGGATGACATCTTTAAGCCCATCTCCAGCAAGATTCTACCATCTCTAAATGGCATCTGTAAGCCCATTTCCTCAGCTATATTTTGACGAGTGCAAATTTACGGGCACTCTAGTGTCCAATCCTCTTTTACCTTCGAGTCGCGAAAGGAAAACTTGTCAATCTAACTCTTCGGGTTCAAGAAGATTGAACAGGGGCAACTGTTGTACCCCAAAATTTGCCCTCCAATTTCATTAACATTTCTCATCACAAGACTCTTGGAACTCAAGATCAAGCTAGGGTTTGCTCTGCTCAAGACACCTCCTTACACTGTTGACCTAAATTAGGGTTTGAGTTTGCACAGGGATGTTTTGACCCACAATGCTCAAAGTGACTTTCATACTTCATGTTGGACTCATAAGTTTGTCCATATCAAGTTTCAAGCCTTGATTTAAATTTTTGCCCAGTCAATTGGACAGTTGACCTAGAAATCAGCTGTATTGAGGGAAAAAAATCAACTGTGGCCAATTGACAGTCAAATCTCATGAATTTTGACCCACATCAACATTATGAACTCATATGAACCATTTGATCAAGTTTGGATCACAATTCCACAAGAAATTTGATCAGATCACCAAAAGGGCAAAATGGTCATTTTTTTAGGGTTTTGACTGCACAAGGGCAATTTTTGACTGTCTGACCTAACCAATGGAAAATAAATCTCAACCATGGACACAAGGACTCAATGACATTGTATTGACCCATTCAACAAGATCTCAAATGCATAGGATTGACAAATGAATTTTTCAGTAAACTGATTAAAATTTGACTATACACTGAAAAGTCAAACTTTGACTTTTTGGTCAAAATCAAGTGCCAAGAGTCATTTTTCACCAAGACATGTCAAATTATGAAACTTGTTCATCAAGAAACCCAAAAATGCAAATTAGGGTTTAAAATAGAAAAATTTCATAACTTAGAAATTTTCTTATTTTTTCCTAACTTTGTCCCATTTTTTCACCAAGATGCAAAGGGATTAAAACAAAACTTGCAACATGAAAGTTGTATTCCATCACAAAGTTTACAACTTTGATTCACAAAGTTTTCTCAAAAGAGGCTTGTATCTCAAGTTATGATTTTTGGAACATGGGTACCTAAAACTTTTAACTTAGAGAAATTTTGCCCTAATTTAGGCAGGATTTTGACCCATCTTCTTGGCCATTTTTCACATATTTCCACTTGGATTTTAAAGTTGAATTTCAAATATGGATTATAGTACATGTTCCAAGCTTTCCAAATTATCCAAGAACTCCTCAAACACCCTTGTGGTTAGAGAGAATCAAATGCTTGAAGTTGGCAAAAACTCACTTTGATCCATGGCCAATACATGTTCATACCAATTTGCAAATCTGATCTAGCTAGCTTGGTTCACAATTACAGGCCTCAAAACCAGTTTGTACTCCATAATTTAATGCATATCCATTGAGCTAAGGTATTGTCTTGGTCCTTAGGGCATTGTACACTAGATTAAGACTTAAATGGAAAAAGTAACAATGCCATTTTTGCTTAAACTTCACTTTATGTCAAAACAAGATCATTAAGGCATGGGGCCATATCTATGAGGCAAGATCAAATCTACCAATTCCAGTAACCAAGGGAAAAATAAGCAGCATGATATAGGACTTGTACAGGCCTGCATTGAATAGAGAGACACTCTTGCTTCAAGGAGAAGAAAAGTTGCAAACCACAAGCCATCTCTCACATCTGTTAAAACCAACTTACACAAACATTGCAAACAAGTTTGATACCTCCTAACAAGCCAGAAACACGACCCCTTTGCCTCTCAAAACTCCTAGTGCACAAATTCCCCATTTTCTTGCTAAACTGGGCCAATTCTGCATTTTGCAAGCCATCATCAAATTCCATCGTGCGTTTTGTCCAAAGATACTTCAAACATCTTCCAACCAACTCACTTGAACTATTCCAGGCCTCCATTGTTGGCTGTAACACCATTAACACACATTGCCATTTTTGTTTCAAAGCTTTGCAGGTTGAGTTTTGTAGCACGTTTCAGGCTACTTCAAAACAAGCCAAGCATTGGGAAAGCTTCATTGGACATCAGGCAAGCTCAAAAGAAGCTCAAGTACCCTTGGAAGTTGCTGCATTGTCCAGCTCGAAGTCAACTGAAACAGGTATTTCATGAACTTCTATCTCTCTATTTATGAATAGTTAGACTTAGGTTTGTGAATGAAAGATGTTGTATTCATAGCCCTGAAGCCATACATATGCTTAGTTTTCATTTATATTAATCGTGCTAGGAGAATTTCATCTATGAACTTTCTGAAAAAACTAGGTTAGAAATTAGGGCCAGAGAAATTCTCTCTGGTCTTTGAGAGTTAGCTTAAGTTTTTTATATGGTTAGATTCGTTGTTTGATGCTCTACAAGTTTCATGTTATGAGTTTTGTCAAAAAATCAAAGAATCAGGAGATAGCAGTTGATATACAGAACGCGCGTTTTTGTGAACCAAGGAAGAAGATGAAGTCTGATTGGGCTGGGCCTGGTCATTTTTGCTTCTAACACCCCATTTTTCAGTTTACACCCCTTGGCCCATTTATTTGTATATTTGTCATTTTGATATTTTTATTTTTATTCTGACTTTATTATTTTTTGCCCAAATATAAAAAAATGCCAAAAATTATTTTTTTATATTTTTTCAAATTTATTTGATATTTATTTCTATTTTACTAGTATAAATATGTAAATAATTTATTTTATTTTATTAAAAATTAAAGAATAATGTAAAAAATATGTTCATTTTCATTTATTATTTTTTTTATATTTAAAAACATTTTCTTGAATATACCCATTTTTTGCAAATAATTAATTTTTATTTTTATATATTTAATATGTTTAATATATATATATATATATATATATATATATATACTTTATTTTATTAAATAATTACGACAAAAATACAAAAATATTACATGTTCATTTTTATTAATATTTTACACTAAAAATATCATTTTTACAATATACTTTTATTTTTTGTACAAATCAATACATTATTGCATATAAATAATAAATAATACTATTTATTTAAAAATTAGGGTTTTTACCCTAAATAATAAAATAATTAAAATTGATCCTTTTTATTATTATTTACATTTCACATTAAAAAATTACTTTTTACATACATAAAAACTTTTTGCATAATACATTTTATTTAGCATTTATTTGTTGTATTTTATTTAATTATTGCACATTTAAATATTGTCTTATACATTCGATTTGGTTGTAATAATTTAGAATTTAATTTCTTGTCAAATACCCCCAATTCAAATATGTACCCCCTCCCTATATCATGTTGTAATAGTGTAGGCTTTAAATTCTCGCACCTTTAAATGCTTTCAATTATGCCATGGTTAGACCTAGGGTTTGTATGCAAAAATCAAATTAACAAGTAGCTTGACCTAATTCAAAGATAACCATGCATGAAAAAAAACAAACACAATGCACACTTGCACCCCTAGGGTTTCAATCCATTTGTTGCCTTCAAAAATGGGCCATGGTTGCATGTAAAGTACTTTGGCAAAACAAAAACAAACAAAAAGATCATAGTCCCTCGATGACGCTATCTGAGTTGCCTAAACAAAATGATCAAGTCCCTTAAAGGAAATTTCCAAAAATACTTGACACAATTGCTATCATGGTCTATACGATGACCCGCGTCTGTCCCGTTTAACATCCTAACACAAGGTTATTCACCAAATACAATGGTGAAACAACATTGTTAAAAGGGTTAAAAACATAAGAAAAATCTTTGAGTAAAATAGGGTAGATAACTCTTAGTTACTGGATCAAAGCTTGCAAAAATATCCTTGCTATCTTCAAAATACACTCCACAACACAATTTCAAAACCCTACTTTCAAACATTGAAAACTTTTCAAAAGACAAAAAACACCTTTGTATACATTCAAACAAGAATCATTACAAAGGTTGCCACGACGATGGCCTCTTTTCAAAACATCTTTCAAAATCACACACAAAGCACCATTTCAAACAATTGAAAAGCAAAGCAAGTGATCTAAGCAAGTAACTAAGAGCCCATGGATAACCATGGATAGAAAGGGTGCTGATACATTCCCTTTCTATAATCTACTCCCCGAATCCAAGAAAACATCTCAAAGGTCTTTCCTGTGCTTTTTGACCTTTCCTTAAGATAAAATAAAAAGTCGGTGGCGACTCTTGCTAAACCGAAACATTTGCGAACACAAACGCAAGACCTCAAGTCAGTTCTCCCACCGTATCACAGATACAATGTATTGTTTTCAAAAGTCTGTTGCATAATTGAACACAATGATAAGAAAGATGATGTGTTCAAAGGCTTGAGGGTAAACAATGTGTATATGCTTGACTTGAATAATGTATCTCTAATCGAAACTAAATGTCTAGTCACTTTAAATGAGGATTCATGGATGTGGCATAGACGTCTAACTCATTTGAATTTTGATTGGTTAAATAAAGTTGTCTCAAAAGATTTAGTAGTCGGTTTATCAAAACTAAAATTTTCCAATGATCACTTATGTGATGCTTGCCAAATGGGGAAGCAAACTAGAATCTCGTTTAAATCTAAAAACATTGTTTCTACAATGAGACCTCTCGAACTTCTTCACATGGATCTTTTTGGTCCATCTAGAATTAAAAGTCTAGGTGGTAACTACTATGGATTCGTTATTGTAGATGACTACTCAAGATTTTGTTGGACAATTTTCTTGGCAAATAAAAGTGACACCTTTTCGGCTTTTGAAAAATTTGCCAAGTTTTCTCAAAATAAATTGAACACTAGCATAGTTACTATTCAAAGCGATCACGATGGTGAATTTGAGAATGATCTCTTTGATAAATTTTGTGAGAAATATGGTATTGATCATAATTTTTCCGCTCCACGTACTCGTCAATAAAATGGAGTGGTGGAACATAAAAACCGTATTTTAGAAGAACTCGGAAGAACTATGATCAATGAACACCATCTTCCAAAATACTTCTGGGCTGATGCCATCAACATGACATGTTATGTTTTGAATAGGGTTATAATACGTCATATTCTAAACAAAATCCCTATGAACTTTTGAAAGGAAGAAAACCAAATATTTCTCATCTTCACGTCTTCGGATGTAAATGCTTTATGTTAAATAATGGTAAAGAAAATTTAGGTAAATTTGATTCAAAAGATGACGAAGGTATCTTTCTCGAATACTCTCAATCAAGCAAAGCCTATAGAGTATTTAATAAAAGATTACATATAGTTGAAGAGTCCGTACATGTTTCCTTTGATGAATTTGATCCAAAATTAGTCGAAAAGGGTAGTGTTTATGATGATGCAGGTGTATCTTCGAAAAGCATACTACAAGTTCCCAAAGAAAAGACTCGGAATCTACTAAAATTGAAGAAGATTTGGATCAAGTATCCGAAGAAAGAGAGGAAGATCATCCTGTTAGAACAAGATTAGTTATGATCTATCTCAGAGTTTTGATGATAACAATAAATTATATTTTAGATAATTTATACTCTGATGAACATATTTGAATGTTTCAGATAATGTTCTGACAGAAGCATCCTGAAGTGCTAAGATAAAAATTATGAAGAAGTTCTTTGATGAAAGAACCTTTTTGTTTTAAGCATAACTGCTGACTTTGGTAAGACAATTTATTTAAATGTATCTTCTAACATTTAGCAGGGTTCCTTGCTCAGAAGATTACTTGAAAGCAAGCGCTGATCAAGTTCTTAGCAAGCAAAGCACTGCGTAGAAGATGAGTAAAGCATGTTCTGAATTCAAAACGTTGAAGCAAGTTCTGAAAGAATGCAAAAGCCAACTTGTCTTGTCAAGCTTTAGGAAACATGTTCTTACAAGTGCCGTTAGCTCATTTAATGCAAAGACGGCTGTAAGCACTCAAGTGTCTAAGCTAGTTTCTTGGAAAATGGAATAGTGCAAAGAAACACGCAAGCATTTAATGCTCTCCACTTTTTGAAGGCAACAACAGTCTTTTTGTTCTTACTATATATAGAAGGACATTTATTGCAAGCCAACTAACCAATCAATTTCAAAGAAGCAAGAAACTACGTGAAAAATTCTGGGCTCACAAACTCTTTGTTCATACACTTTGTGCAATTTATTCTAAGTGAAAAATCACAGTTGTGATATAACTTGATTAGAAGAAAATTTTATTTCACTATCTGTAAGATTAAACTCTTGTAATTGTTCCTTGAGAGACCAAGTTTGGTCAGATTTCTCAAGTAAACTAGGACTAGATTTAAGTCTTAGTGGTGTTAGTCACTTGTAAGATTACTTGTGCATTGTTAGTCACAACAGTTGTTGTGTGTTTGTAATCAGTTGATTATAGTGGATTAAGTCCTTGTTGAGAAAGGCGAAATCACCTTGACGGGTGGACTGGAGTAGTTTGAGTTCAAACGAACCAGGATAAAAATAACCTTGTCCTTCCATTATTATTGATTTTTGTTTTGAAAAGAAAAAGAGTCACTTATTCAACCCCCGCTTCTAAGTGTTTTCTTACCCCTTCAATTGGTATCAAAGCTTGACTCTGAGCTCAACACTTAACCGTGTCAGGAAAAGATCCAGAAGAAAACACAATGGCCGCTGAACAAAACAACAATAGTTACAACAAACCTCCTGTTTTTGATGGAGAATATTTTGAGTACTGGAAAGACAGACTAGAAAGTTTCTTTCTAGGTCATGATAGTGATCTATGGGATATAGTCTTGGATGGTTACACACATTCTACTGACTCAGAAGGAAACAAAGTTGACAGAAAAAATATGGATAAACTACAAAAATCTGATTTTAAAAATCATCATAGAGCTAGAATTTTTTTTCTAAATGCTATCTCTAAAGTAGAATATGAGAAAATCACTAATAGAGATACATCACATGATATGTTTAAGTCTCTTAAAATGACTCATGAAGGAAACGCTCAAGTAAAAGAGTCTAAAGCTCTGGCTTTAGTTCAGAAGTATGAAGCCTTCAAAGTTGAAGAAAATGAGTCTATAAAAGCAATGTTCTCTAGGTTTCAAAATCTGATTGCTGGTCTGAGAGTTTTGAACAAGGGATATACTAAAGTAGATCATGTTAAAAAGATCATCAGAAGCTTACCCAGAAGATGGGCACCAATGGTCACTGCTTTCAAAATTTCAAAAGATCTGAACAACGTGTCTCTGGAGGAACTCATCAGCGCTCTCAGAAGTCATGAGATAGAACTTGATGAGCACGAGCCTCTGAAGAAAGGTAAGTCTCTTGCCCTTAAATCAATTAAGAAATTTGATATTAACACTTTTCAGGATGAAGAGGAAAACTCTGAAGAATCAGCGTCAGAAGAAGACGATCTATCGTTGCTCTTCAGAAGGATCAATCATCTGTGGAAGCACAGACAAAAGAAGTTCAGGAACTTCAAGAAGTCAGAAGATAAATCTGAATCTTCTGGACATAAGAAGTCAAACAGAAGATAGATCGTCTGTTATGAATGCAAAGAACCTGGTCACTATAAAAGTGATTGTCCAAAGCTTCAAAAAGAAAAACCAAAGAAAAGGTTTGGTAAGAAGAAAGGGATGATGGCAACTTGGGATGACTCAGATTCTTCTGAAGATGAATCTGGTCCTGAAGATGAAAATGCTAACCTAGCTCTGATGGCTACCACAACAGATGAATCAGACTGTGAGTCAGAATCAAGAGAGGTATTTTCTGAATTTTCTAGAGACGAACTTGCTGATAGTTTATCAGAACTTCTGGAAAACTATAGTAAGCTCAAAATAAAATACAAGAAACTCAAGAAGAGTCTTGCATCTGATATTGAGAAACATGAAGCAGAAAAATCTGAACTCTTAGAAAATAATTTTAAACTTAAAAAAGAAATTCAAAATATTCAAAAAATTTCTAGTTCAGAATCTGTGTCTAGTTCAAAAGATATTCTGAAAGAATATGACTATAGCTTTCAAAATTTCCTAGCTAAAGGCATAGATAGAAGCAAAATGGATTCAATGGTCTATGGAATTAGTGGGAAAAATAGAAGAGGAATTGGATATGAACCTCCCAAAGGGAAGGAGACATACATACCAAAACCTGTTGCTAAAATGAATTTCACTTACAAACCTTTGAATAAACAATTCAAGTTTGGACACTCACATGATATAAAATATACATCACATTCTGGAAACTCTTATGCTAACCCAAAAGGACCCAAAAAGATATGGGTACCTAAGGATAAAATAATATTTGTTGTAGATGTCCTTAACAACTCAATTGAGACACCTGTCATGGTACCTGGACTCTGGGTGCTCACGACACATGACGGGAAAAAGGTCTATGTTCCAAAGCCTGGACTTTAAAGCTGGAGGAGACGTGAAGTTTGGAGGTAATCAGAAAGGGAAGATTATTGATTATGGAACCATTGGAAACGATAACCTTCCTTCTATCTCTAATGTTTTATTAGTATAAGGATTAGCCCATAATTTGTTGTCCATAAGTCAATTAAGTGACAATGGTTATGACATTATCTTCAATCAAAGTTCCTGTAGAGCTGTGAGTCAAAAAGATGGATCAATCCTCTTTTCTGCAAAGAGAAAGAACAACATATAAAAAATTGATTTATCAGATCTTAAATCTCAGAATGTTAAATGCCTTTTGTCTGCTAGCGATGAGCAATGGGAATGGCACAGAATATTGGGACATATCAGTCTTAGAAAAATATCTCAACTAAATAAATTAAATTTAGTCAGAGGACTTCCCAATCTGAAGAACAACTCAGAAGCTCTGTGCGAAGCATGTTAAAAAGGAAAATTTTCAAAACATTCCTTTAAATCCAAAAATGTGGTCTCTTCCTCTAAGCCATTAGAATTACTTCATATTGATCTGTTTGGGCCAGTTAAAACTGCATCCATCAGAGGCAAGAAGTATGGATTGGTTATTGTTGATGACTTCAGCAGATGGACATGGGTAAAGTTTTTTAAACACAAGGATGAGTCACATTCTGTGTTCATTGACTTCTGTACCCAAGTGCAAAACGAAAAATATTTTAAAATCATAAAAGTCAGAAGTGATCATGGTGGTGAATTTGAAAATCATTATTTTGAAAAATATTTTTAAAAAAATGGTATTGTTCACAATTTTTCTTATCCTAGAACTCCCCAACAAAATGGAGTTGTAGAAAGAAAGAATAGAACATTACAAGAAATGGCCAGAATCATGATCAATGAAACTAATATGGCTAAGCACTTTTGAGCAGAAGCTGTGAACACAACGTGTTACATTCAGAATAGAATCTCTATAAGACCTATTCTTGAAAAGACTCCCTATGAATTGTGGAAAAACAGAAAACCCAACATTTCTTATTTCCATCCTTTTGGATGTACTTGTTTTATTCTGAACACTAAAGAAACTCTGAACAAGTTTAATTCTAAAGCACATAAGTGTTTTCTGCTTGGATATTCTGAACGCTCAAAAGGCTATAGTGTATACAACACAGAAACTCTGATTGTTGAAGAATCAATCAAAGTCAGGTTTGATGATAAGCTTGGCCAGCAACAACCAAAGCAAATTGACTTTTCTGTAGGTACAGAAGATCATACCTCAAACTCTGAAACTTCAGAAGCCAAGGAAGACTCAGAAGCAAAGGAAGACTCATCAGATCATCCTCTGGACAACCTCAAAATCTCTGATCAACCCACTCAGAAAAGGTTTCCTAGAATCTCTTCAGCTCACAAAGAAGACGTAATCATTGGAAGAAAAGAAGACCCCATCAGAACAAGATCCTCTCTCAGAATTAACGAAGAATCATTATTTGGGTTGGTTTCTATGATTGAGCCAACTTCTATTGATGAAGCTCTGGAAGATAATGATTGGATCTTAGCAATGCAAGAAGAACTCAATCAATTCTCTAGAAATGATGTATGGGATCTAGTTCTAAGACCCAAAGGATTCAACATTATATGAACCAAATGGGTTTTCAGAAACAAACTGAACGATCAAGGAGAGGTGATCAGAAACAAAGCACGACTGGTTGCACAAGGTTATAGTCAAAAATAAGGAATTGATTATAATGAAACCTTTGCCCCAGTCGCCAGGTTAACGTCTATCAGATTATTAATTTCTTTTGCTGTGCAAAATAACATTTCATTATACCAAATGGATGTTAAAAGTGCCTTTTTAAATGGATATATTGAAGAATAAGTTTATGTCCATCAACCTCTTGGGTTTAATGATTCAAAACATTTAGAACATGTTTTTAAATTAAAAAAGTCTTTGTACGGTTTAAAACAAGCTCCCAGAGCTTGGTATGATCGTCTGAGTAATTTTCTTTTAGAAAAAGATTTTACCAGATGGAGAGTGAACACAACTCTTTTCAGAAAGACATTTAAAAATGATATTTTAATTTGTCAAAATTATGTTGATGATATGATTTTTGGAACCTATAATATCTCCCTTGGAAAAGAATTTGCTGAAACCATGCAGGCAGAATTTGAAATGAGCATGATGGGAAAATTGAAGTTCTTTTTGGGAATTCAAATCAACCAGACTCCAGAAGGTACTTACATACATCAGACGAAGTATGTTAAAGAACTTCTGAAGAAATTTCAAATGTCAGAAAGCAAAGATGCCAAGACACCTATGCATCCAACCTGCATTCTGGGAAAAGATGAGGTAAGTATGAAGGTAGATCATAAGCTATATAGAGGTATGATTGGATCCCTTCTCTATCTGACTGCATCTAGACCTGATATACTATTTAGCGTGTGTTTGTGTGCTAGATTCCAATCAGATCCTAGAGAATCTCACTTAACAGCTGTTGTACCCCAAAATTTGCCCTCCCATATTCTTCAAAGATTTGTCAAGATCAATCTTCAAATGGATCAAGGGGTTGCCCAGTCTAAACATCCTCCTAAGCCAGTCAAATTAGGGTTTTGGTTCCTTCAGTGAATTTGAGGTTTTCAAGGGCTCAATCAAGTCATATATGCCTATATACATTGTCAAGCATATACATATCAAGTTGCAAGACTCACAGCATCAAGTTGCACAGTCAAAAGCTTCATTTGCTTCACAGTCAACTGTAGGGGCAAAATGGTCATTTGGTAGTCAAAAGTCAAAAATTTTGGTCAACATCTTATTTTGAAGCCACAATCATCATTTGATCAATTCTTGATCATGATTCCACAAGAATGGCTCAAAAATCATTAAGATGCAAAAAGTTTCTATTTTGGGACAATTGAAAAGTCAACTGTAACTTGACCAAGGCATAACTTTTTCATGGTTCATCAGAAAAATCCCATCCAATGCTCATTTTGAAGGGGATGACATTTCCTATAACTCAACTTCACATTCCAAGTCCAAGAAATGCTCTCACAAAAAGTTATTAATTTCTACATTATAGGTCACTTTCAAAAGTCAACAAAAAGGCACTTTAAGTCAAAGACCATAACTTGAGATTGGTAAATCAATATGACATGGGACCAAAGGAATTGGTTAGAGGACTTCAAGACCTTTCCAAAATGTCCAAGAACATGTTCATAGGATCAAAATTGAGCAAGATATGCATTGGAGAAGTTGGGAAATTTTTGGGAATTCGCAAAAGTCAACTTTGCCCAAAACACTTCATTTTTGCTAATGGGCCTCAAATTCTTTCTTGAAACATTGTCCAAAGCCTATGCACGACCCATTGAGCCTAAATTGATTTATTTTCTTATTTTTAATTAATTAATTGAATTTTTATTAATATTAATTCATTTAATTGATTTTAAATGTAGGAAAATTCAAAAGATATTGTTTTCAAATCTTTTGTGGAGCAAATATGACCAACACATGCTGAAGATTTCGTTTGCCAATCAAGGGGACCAAAATATCCAATTTTAGAAAGTTTTCTCAATCAAAAGATGCAAAAATATTTGATTGGAAATCAAAGATGCAAAACTTTATTCTATGGATCTTTGACCTAGTTTGTACCCTAATTCCTTTCCAATACAAATACTGAAGCAAACCCTAAAGCCTTGAACGTGAAAAAGCTGCTGTAAGAACCATAACCAAATTCCAAAAGTTCAAGAAAATTTGAAAACTGAATTCAACCTTCCAGGCCAATTCAAAGCCCTTTCTTGATTCTAATACCTTGCTGGGACATTCAGGAACACGTTGCAATCACAAACAAGCCTTAACACTCAAAGAATCACTCGCTTCATTCACACGGTTTGCTTAATTTTTCTAGAATCGAAACTCAAGTTTTATGCATCATTAACATGATATAATTGTTGCTTTGCATTGCTATGACCTTTCTGAAGCTGATGGTATAGGTGAATTGAGTTATAGAGCCTTAAATCAAAAGACACCATTGGAGAAATCTAGGGTTTCGGAGCTTTGATTTTAGGGCTTTGCTGCACAAGTAAAATCAGGACCAATGATACCCATGGTTGAACTCAGAAGGACAAGACGAACTTAAACCAACCCTCGCGCCCTATTTATATAGCCTAGGGAGCTAGTCGCTATTTTTGGTCATTTCACTTTGTGGGGGTTAAAAACCCCCGCTATATGTTGTGTTTTGTTGCAGGAAAACGAAGAAGACGGTGAGTTGGCAATACGCTAGTGGGTCATTCAAATATGGCGCGCAATTTTGTTTTCTCTCTCCAGCATATGATTGTTTGTTATATTATTTTTAATTGTTAATATTATGTCAAATGCAACATAATGGCCTAGTGGTCAGTGAGGTGGACGTTCATCATTGGGACCTAGGTTCGATTCCCAGGTCCCCCCAAAACTCAATAATATTTTTTCTAATGCGTTCCTATGCAGGCTTCCAAATAGTGAACACCATATACCTCATGTCCCAGCCTGCCATGTGGCTTCAAGCAATGATCCAAAGGCCAGGGATGGATGAACACCATGCTCCCAGTCAACAAGCGTTCTTGAGGATCCAGAAAAGTCAACAGGCTTGGCTTATTGGGCCTAAAATTTCCAGGCTTAACCTCCAGAATTTGGCCTTCACCCCCCTGGTTTTCTTTATCCCTTTTCTTCTTTTTTAATTTCTATTCAATTTTTTTTAGTAATTATTATTATTATTAGTATTTAATTAATATAAATAATTATTTTTCATAACAAATTCTGAAAAATGTAAATATTATTTATTATTATTTTCACTACTAATTATATTTTGTAAATAAATTCTAATTAATCAACTTAGTTTAAATTAGGTTTAATTTTAACTTTTTTTACAATAAATAAAAACAATGTAGAATTAGGTTTTCACTAACTTTTAATTTCTTTTTTTATTTTATTTTCATTAAAAAAACTTAAAAAACTTAAAAAACATAAAAAAACATTTTTTTTAATTAATTAATTAGTTTAGGGTTAATATTTAAATTAAAAAGAAGGGCACAACTCATATTTCTCTCAAGAAGGGTCAAAGCCCTAAGGACGTCCTGATTTTATTTCTTTTCGCGCATTATTCTTATTTTGATATTTATGTATCTGTTTCCGGAATGTAATAGTTAATTAGGATTTTATTGCTTTCTTTAATTTTCCGCACTTTATTTCAAAACGGTTTTTTGTTTTTGGCGATGTATAGACCCGCGCCTTGTAATAGCGTAGATTCGTATTTCCGCACTCTTAACTGTTAATTATGACTGGAAGACTGTATGCCAAATAAAATCAACTCGTAGCTCACAAATGCATGTTCAAAGATAAATATAAACTGAAAAACAACACACATGCACCTGCCACTCCTAGGGTACGCCTCACTGGTTGCCTCGAACGTGGTCGTCAAGTATAAGGTGTTTTAGAGGTTGCCCTCCTGTCTAAGATCCTGTTGCCTCGAAACGGTTGCCTCGGATAAAAAAGGATCTAGGACATTAGGGTTACTTCTAAGGTGTCTTACTATTGCTTCGGTGACCACACTGTCCCTATAATCGAATTGACCCGAACACCTCTAACAACGGTGCTACCTACTTCTCAATAGTGGGATAGCACTGTTTAAAGGACTCTTACACAGCCTAATTCCTTAGGGTAGGTAGATCTCACGGGTACTTGCTCTCTCAAAACAAACAAAAACAACTTTTCGCACTCACACTTTCAAAAGGTTTTCAAACAAATTTTTCATACACTCTTGAGGACAGATACAAGTGTTACTTAGAAATTTTTCAAACGAAACTTTTTCAAAACCCACACACACTTGAAAAGAAAACAATTTTTGAAAACATAAGAGCAAGTACCTAAGAGCCCGTGGATAACCACGAATAGAAAGGGTGCTAACACCTTCCCTTTCTATAAATCTACCTCCCGAACCGAGAGACATCTTGAATAAGGAATTTTGCTGTGCTTTTGTCCTTTCCATGTTGGAGAACATAAAAGACGATGGCGACTCTTGCTTACCGCGACATTTCGCGAACCATCTTTAAACAGTCAGTTCTATTTCCACCGATCACAGAACTGGCGACTCTGCTGGGGAAACTCTTTTAAAGTGATGTGTACCTTAGGATTAGATCATACTTATGTTTTCAATTGGATGTTTTGTTTGCTTTATATTTGTGGGCATTGCATCGGAGTTTCATAGATCCTAACCCGGATCTGGGGAATACCCTTTAGGTAGCATAAGCTGTGAGGGACCTGTCCGGCATAGACCGACACGGGTGAAGCAGTGGCTACGTTGGTGTGACACCTTGGTCTGTACCGATATCCCTTGTGTTGCAACGAGGAGAATATGGGTCTTCTGAGGAGTCATTAAGCACCAACCGACCTTAGAACCTTAAATTGACCCAACTTAGCTATAGAACAGTAGCAATATGCTACACCCATTGAGGCAAAACTCTCGCGATGGTTCTGGCTACAAGAAAAGATTGCGACGCTGGAGTTATGACCGATTGAGGGTAGTCAGTGATATTGGGATCCTCTAGAACCCGGTTACTTTTGATAGGACAGGTCTTAACCAACGAAACTGAAAGAGGGTAGTACCTGAACTTCATGCTGGCCTAAACTCTAAGGGCTGTCTTGTGTGACTTGTGTGCCCTATCATGTTTGCCTTTGTGAATATTTATGGTGTGCTTTCCCATAACATCATGCCATCATACCATTGCATGCATCCTGCATAAGGACTGACCCATTTCAAAGACAAGAGGATTTCATCTTTGCTCTGTTTTGTAGGACATTATGATGCCCATGCGAAGGAACACTATCCGGCTCAACTTTGTTCACCCACCTGATTTGCTTAAAGAATTGGTTAACAGAATTCCAAATACTACTTCCTTCATCCAGAGGCATGGTTCTCTTCTCGGTTTAGTCACTTCAAAGTGGGAACAACAACTGATGAGTGTCCTGACCCAGTTTTATGATCCCCTGTACCATTGCTTCACTTTTCAAGACTTCCAGCTGGTCCCTACCCTGGAAGAATTCTCTGATTTTCTTGGTATCCCTGTTTTGGATCAGATTCCCTTCACTGGTTGGGAAAAGACTCTTAGGCTTGAAGAGATTGCTGCAGCCCTTCCTTTGACCAAAAAAGAGGTAATGGATAATTGGGTGACTAGAAGCGGAGTTAAGGGCTTTTTGGCTAAATTTCTGATTGGTAAAGCTACCAGTTTCTGGAATGACTTAGACTTCAGGGCGTACAAAGACATTCTGGCTCTCTTAATCTATGGTCTAGTACTGTTTTCGAATCCTGATAACTTCATCAATGTCAATGCCATAAGGATCTTCATGTCTCGGAATCTGGTACCCACTCTCTTGGGTGATATCCTGCAACAACTTTATGCTCGTACTGCCCGAAGACGGGGAACTTTGTGGTGTTGTACTCCTTTGTTAGTGAGGTGGTTTATTTCGCACCTCCCTAAATTCGTGCTGAAGAACAAAGAAGGAAGAGGCTGGGATCATAGGTTAATGTCTCTCACTGATAATGACATCATTTGGACTCTCAGAGGTTTGGATGAGGTAGCTGTTATTGATCGTTGCGGAGAATATCCTAATGTTCCATTGATCGGTACCCAGGGAGGAATCTCTTACAATCCATGTCTAGCTCTCCGTCAGTTTGGAAGAGCCCGAAGAGAGGGGCCTCATGAGATGTTGGTACCTCACATCAGTTTTGAGTTTCAGGTAGACAGTGACGATCTGCGTCGTAGATTCATCAAGGCTTGGGACAGAATTCATAAAGTTGACCCACATGAGTTGGGACCGAAGACTTCTCTACCTATGGAATCCTACTACAGATGGGTCCGCGTCCGTGCTCAGAAGTTAGGTATGCCATACGAAGCCGTCAGACCTATCATTCTTGAATTTCCTGACAAAGATGGGGTTCCTCCAACTATTCTCCCTCCTCAGATTCCCACTGATGTTGATACACTAAAAAGGTCTTGGGCACAACTACAGGAAGAACAGGATTCTTATCGGGAAAAGTTCAATGAACAAGAACAGAAAATCCGGAAGCTGACTAAGCAATTGGAGAACGAACGAACCCTGAATGACTATATTCGCTCTGAGAAGAGGAGGCCATGGGAGCACTGATGAGCCTTGGATGTTTCTTTTACAGCTTTTATTTCCTTTTCAGTATTTTCATTTATGTAACGCCTAAGGGAAATTTCTTGAACAATTCAAAGTTTAATCTAATAAAGTGTGTTTCCTTTTTGTCTACAAAGTTGAACCCCGATTATCTTTGAAAACATAAATCATACGCATTCCATGCATCATATGCATCACATGTACTCTTTTCTACAGGTTGCTTAATCTTCTTCGCTGTTTATTTCAGCAATCATCATGAATCCTGAACTTACCAACGAACAAGCTATCAAGGCCCTCCAGGCCCAGAACGCCCAGTTTCAGGAGCTGGTCATGAACTTAGCCCAGGATCAAGAGGAATTGAAGACTCTTCTTTTGAAGAAGAAGAAGAAGAGAACTATACTGTTCAACACTGGATGGAGGTTTGGGAATACACTGCAAAATGAGGATGATCAGGCTGCTTCCTCTGTAGGGAAAGACAGTCCCCAAGAGGGAAGGGTTCCTAGTCCTGTGGTCTCTGACAACGAGACAGATTTCAATGATGAACAATACCCTCATGCTGAAGACAGGTATAAGCAACTAGAGGACCGTCTGAGTGCTATGGAGATCCAGCATGTGCCTGGGTTGGATTTTGGAGATCTAGGTCTATCTTCCGGGGTGGTGATCCCACACAAGTTCAAGGCACATTCTTTTGCGAAATATGACGGAGCTTCCTGCCCTAAGCTGCACCTCAGATCTTATGTAAGGAAGATTCAACCTTACACTGCAGACAAGAATATTTGGATCCATTTCTTCTAGGATAGCCTTTCAGGGGCTCAACTCGAGTGGTTCTATCAGTTGGATGGAGCCAGCATTCGAAACTGGGAGGACTTGGCAACTGCTTTTTATAAGCAGTATCAGTACAATGCCGACCTCGCTCCTACACGTACCCAACTCCAGGGTATGTCGCTAGGGATGGGAGAAGGTTTTAAGGAGTACGCGCAAAAATGGAGAGACCTGGCTGGCAGGGTGCAGCCCTCGTTGACTGACCGTGAACTCGTGGACATGTTCTTGGGGACCCTGTCTGGTCCATTCTTTAACCACCTGATTGGTAATTCTTCTGCTGGGTTCACATATCTGATATTGACTGGTGAAAGGATAGAAGCTGGTATCAAGTCGGGGAAGATACAGAAAGGTGCATCATCAAGTTCTGAAAAGAAGCCTTTCAAGAAGGAAGCCAGTGCTGTTTATGGGTCAAGAAGACAAAACCAACCGGAACGCCGCCAAGCTGTCAACGCGGTGGTTATTTCTAAGCCTGCTGCTTCTCCTTAGCAATACAACCAGCCAAGAGGTGAGAGGCCCAAAAGGCAGTACACTCGGCTCAGTATGACCCTCTCTCAGATATTACCGCAACTGCTATCAACCAATCTGGTAACTGTCATGGAAGCTCCGAAGGTAGTGAACACCACATCTCCGAAGTACAATCCCAACGCCCGCTGTGCTTATCACTCTGACAGCCCGGGGCATTCTACTGATGATTGTTGGGCTCTGAGGAATAAGGTTCAGGACCTTATTGATGCTAAAGAAATACAGTTCGAGGCGCCCGAAAGGCCCAATGTTGTAACTGCTCCCATGCCCCAGCATGGAGTGAATGCTGTGGAAGAAGACCGGTATGTAGCCTCTATGGATGAGATTGTTACCCCGTTGCTGACTGTCAAAAGGAACCTGTTACTAGCCGGTTTATTTCCGGGATGTAGTAAAGGTTGCCTTCTATGTTCTGTTTCACCTGCTGGCTGTCCTTTGTTGAAGTCAGGTATCCAAAGCCTGATGGATAACAAAGAGATCTTGTTCGAGAAGGTTGTTGATCCTGTTACCCCTGCTGAAGAAGTGTCCATTGTTACTATTTTCAACAATTACCCTAAGGATCCCTCAAAGAAGCCTGCCAAAATCATGTCTACTCAGAAGGTTGCACCTATCATCATCACTGTTCCGGGGCCTATCCCTTATAAATCTGACAAAGCTGTCCCTTGGCACTATGGGGCAGATGTTTATGTTCTTGGAGTAAAGCAAGAGTTTGATACTAGTACCGGCGTCAGTAACATCACCGGGCCTGCCAAAGTCACTCGTAGTGGTAGGCTGTTCTCACCAGATATTGCGCCACCCGCTATTCAGAGACCTCTTGTCATCACACCTGCCAGTGTGCCCGTTTCCCCTCCTGATCAAGTTTCTACCCCTACTGCCGAGTCATCTGACGCTCGGGGCAAAGGGATTGCTACTGATGTGCCTGCCCAGATGGAAGCACCGAAGACCGTCAATGTTGAAGCTTCCAAGCAAGAGATGGAAGAGATCCTTAAGATTATCAAGAAGAGTGATTTCAACGTAGTTGAGCAGCTGGGGAACACCCCCTCTAAGATTTCCATGCTATCACTATTGTTGTGTTCAGAGGCCCATGCCAAGGCTCTGATCTCCTTCCCGAAGACTGCCCACGTACCACAAGAAACGTCGGCTGATCAATTTACTGATTGTGTGGCCAACTTGACTGCTGATAATGGGTTGGGTTTCTCTAACGCCGATCTGACTGCCAAGGGAAAGAACCATAACGACGCCCTGCATGTCTCTATTGAATGCAGGGGCACTACTCTTGCCCATGTGTTGGTAGACACCGGTTCTTCGTTGAACGTATTGCCCAAGAAGGCCCTAGACAGGTTGGATTGTGAGGGTTTAGAGCTCAAGCCTAGTAACATTGTGGTCTGGGCCTTTGATGGGTCAAAGAGGATGGTACATGGTGAAGTTGACATTCCAATCAGGGTTGGTTCTCAAGTTTTTGATTCAACGTTCTATGTGATGGACATTCGACCATCCTACTCTTGTTTGCTGGGTCGTCCATGGATCCACAAGGCTGGAGCTGTGACCTCCACATTACATCAGAAGCTTAAGTACCCGGTCAGAGGGAAGATTGTTACAGTGCAGGGGGAGGAAGAATACATGGTCAGCCACCTTAACTCGTTCCGGTACGTAGAGATGGATGGGGAGTTCATTGAGACCCCCTTTCAACACTTTGAAGAGGTGCCTCAGACATTAGCGTCAGCGGAGACTGTGACTGAAGATAATTCTCCTTTGAAGATGGCTTCCTTGAAGGATGCTCGGGCTGTGGTTGAGAAGGGTGAGTGTGCAAACTGGGGCAGACTTCCTGATTTCACTCCGAAGACTGACAGATTTGGTTTGGGTTTCACTGCAGAGGCTCAGAGGGCTGTGCGTAAGGCAAGGATTGGAAGACCTTCTGTATTTATCACCAACCCGAGAGTAAATGCTATTGAAGACGAGGCAGAGGAATCTGAATTTGACAGCTGGATCTACCCAACGACCGACGGTGGACCAAGCAACTGGACTGCTAAAGACTACATACCTATTACTTTTGTCACTCAGTAATGAACTCCTTTGTTTTAAATTTGTAACGAACAATAATTTGAAACTTTATGGCCCGGTGTCTTACCCGGGGCACCGTGGCTTCATTTGTGAGGGCTTATTACTTGTCATTTTCATATATCATGAATAAAAGCATTGGACGTTTTTCGCATTTCAAATCTTGCGCTCCCTTTCTTTCTTTATATATTGCAAAACAGCTATATTTACACACACTAACCTATACAGGTTCCAATCCACTCTGGATCTCACTGGTAACGACTCTACTACTGCCAGTTATGACTTCGAAAATCCGATCAACTTAGCCAAAGACGAAGGTGAAGATGATTGCGAAGTGCCTGGTGAGCTTGCAAGACTGTTACTCCAGGAAGAGAGGGCCATTCAGCCACATGAAGAGCCAGTGGAAACGGTAAATCTGAGTACTGAACAGACAGAAAGGAAGTCAAGATTGGTGCTAATCTGGAGCTCAGTGTGAAACAACGGTTGATTCAGATGTTGCATGATTATGTGGAAATCTTTGCCTGGTATTACGAGGACATGCCTGGGTTGGATACTGACATTGTGGTTCATCACCTGCCGACCAAGGAAGACTGCCCTCTGGTAAAACAGAAGGTCCGCCGTATGCGTCCAGAGATGTCCGAGAAAATCAAAGCTGAGGTTATGAAACAATTTGATGCCGATTTTCTAGCAGTGACTTCTTACCCTCAGTGGGTTTCCAACGTGGTTCCGGTGCCGAAGAAGGATGGTAAGGTCCGAATGTGTGTTGATTACAGGGATTTGAATAGGGCGAGCCCCAAGGATGATTTCCCTCTGCCTCATATCGACGTTCTGGTTGACAATACTGCTCAGCACAAAGTCTTCTCCTTCATGGACGGCTTCTCCGGATATAATCAGATCAAGATGGCTCCTTAAGATATGGAAAAGACCACTTTTGTTACTCAGTGGGGCACCTTTTGCTATAAGGTCATGCCTTTTGGGTTGAAAAATGCTGGGGCAACCTACCAACGTGCCATGGTTGCTTTGTTTCATGACATGATCCACCATGAGATTGAAGTATATGTTGATGATATGATTGCAAGGTCCCAAACTGAGGAGGAACACCTTGACCATCTATAGAAGCTGTTTGACCGTCTGAAGTTGTACAAGCTGAGGTTGAACCCGAACAAGTGCACCTTTGGGGTGAGATCCGGAAAACTACTAGGTTTCGTCGTGAGCGACAAAGGTATTCAAGTGGACCCTGTCAAAGTGAAAGCCATACAAGAGATGCCAGTTCCCAAGACAGAGAAAGAAGTCAGAGGCTTTCTAGGACGACTAAATTACATTGCCCGATTCATCTCACATCTAACTGCTACCTGTGAAACAATATTCAAGCTACTGAAGAAAGATCAAGTAGTACGTTGGAATGATGAATGTCAGGCCGCTTTCGACAAAATCAAAGAGTATCTCCAAGAACCACCCATTCTTATGCCACCGGTTGAAGGGAGACCTCTAATCTTATACTTGACAGTACTTGACAGCTCAATGGGGTGTGTGTTGGGGCAGCATGACGAGTCTGGCCGAAAAGAGCATGCCATTTATTACCTTAGTAAAAAGTTTACCGACTGTGAGACCCGATACTCACTGCTCGAGAAAACTTGCTGCGCTTTGGTATGGGCTGCTCGCCGGCTGAGACAGTATATGTTGACGCACACTACTCTGTTGATTTCAAAAACGGATCCAATAAAGTACATCTTCGAAAAGCCCGCCTTGTCCGGAAGAATAGCAAGATGGCAGATGATCTTGACAGAATACGACATCCAGTACACGACTCAAAAAGCAATCAAGGGAAGTGTATTGGCAGACCATTTGGCACATCAGGCAGTGGATGACTACCAATCTATGAACTTTGAATTTCCAGACGAGGATATCATGGTAGTGACTGATTGTGAAGTACCTGGACCGGATGAAGGACATGAGGAAGGATCCCGATGGTCTATGCACTTTGACGGAGCCTCAAACGCTTTGGGTAACGGTATTGGCGCTGTGATCATATCCCCTAAAGGCACTCATACTCCACTCACCGCCCGACTATGTTTCAACTGCACCAATAACATGGCAGAGTATGAAGCATGTATCATGGGTCTTCAAGCTGCAATTGACCTAAGGATCAAGTTTCTGAGTGTCTTCGGAGATTCCGCTCTCGTGATCAGTCAGATCAAAGGCGAGTGGGATACGAAACACCCAAATCTTATTCCTTACAAGGAGTATGTATTGACGTTGATTCCCCATTTCGAAGAGATAACCTTTGAACACTTCCCAAGAGAGGAGAATCAGTTAGCGGACGCGCTGGCTACAATGTCTTCTATGTTCAAAGTCAAATGGGACAACGAGGCTCCCCGGATCATTATCTGGAAATTGGATGAACCCGCACATTGCTGTGGTCTTGAGGCTGAAGAGGTAACTGAAAAAACTTGGTATCATGAAGTGAAGAGGTACCTCGAAGCTCAAGAATACCCCGAGGGTGCATCTATTAATGACAAGAAGTTTCTGAGAAGGTTCGCGGCAAAGTTCTTCCTCAGCAATGGCATTCTGTACAAGCGAAACCATGATTCAACTTTACTGCGTTGTGTGGATAAGACTGAAGCAGAAAAGATCATGGCAGAGCTGCATGAAGGCACCTTCGGAACACATTCCAGTGGACATACCATGGCAAAGAAAATCCTTCGGGCAGGATATTTCTGGTCCACAATGGAAGCCGACTGTTACCAACATTCTCGGACATGTCACAAATGCCAGATCTATGCTGATAAGGTGCACATTCCTCCAGTTCCTTTGAACGTCTTGACGGCACCTTGGCCTTTTGCAATGTGGGGGATTGATATGATCGGGGAGATCAAACCTACGACATCCAACGGGCATCGCTTCATCGTGGTAGCGATTGATTACTTCACAAAGTGGGTTGAAGCAACTTCCTATGCTACCGTAACCAAGAACGTCGTGGCACGGTTCATTCGACACAATCTGATCTGTCGATATGGTGTACCGGAGAGGATCATTACGGATAATGGTACCAATCTTAACAATAAGATGATCACTGAGCTCTGCGAGCAATTCAAGATACAACACCATAACTCTTCTCCTTACCGGCCGAAGATGAATGGGGCTGTCGAAGCGGAAAATAAGAATATCAAGAAGATTGTGCAGAAGATGACAGTGACCTACAAAGATTGGCACAAGATGTTACCATTTGCTCTTCATGGGTACCGTACCTCAGCAAGGACGTCAACAGGGGGCAACACCCTTTTCCTTGGTCTATGGCATGGAGGCAGTCTTGCCTATTGAAGTCCAGATACCCTCTCTCCGGATAATGAAGGATGCAGGTTTGAGCGAAGATGACTGGATCCAGACTCGACTTGATCAATTAAACCTGATTGATGAAAAAAGACTCACTGCTATTTGTCATGGTCAAATGTACCAAAAACGGATGATCAAGGCATTTAACAAGAAAGTCAGACGACAAGAGTATCAAGTCGGAGACCTGGTAATCAAGCGTATCATTCTTCCTCAAGGTGATCCCAGGGGCAAATGGACCCCTACGTATGAAGGGTCATTTGTGGTTAAACATATCTTCTCAGGAGGAGCTATGATTCTAACCACCATGGATGGTGACGACCTTCCTCACCCCGCCAATGCAGACATAGTAAAAAGATACTACGCATGAACAAAAGACCCGCTAGGTTGACACACCTAGGAAAAAGTAAGGGCTTCCCGGCAAACCAAAAGGGTTCGGGCAAAAATAAGGGATGAAATGAAAAAAATCTGTACACCCGGCAAGTCGAAAACCTGAAAAGGCGGCTTGGGCAAAAATGGGTATCCCGGTGGACTGAAAACCCGAAAGGGCGGTCCAGGCAAAAGTTAGGGATTAAAGCGTAATACTATGTCTCATTGGATCACCTTGCATCAAGAATTCGGTATCAACTATCAGGTTCAGACGACATCGATCAGTCAGCTTCATCTTCAACTGAGCAGCAAAGTGATGAGACGCTTGAAGACATAAAGGCGATAGCAGAGTTGGAACCCAGTGGGATTATTGTTTTCACATAGCTGTTTTGCTTTCCTTTGTACAAATTGTATAAAACTCTATTTTGTTCGGCGGCGTTCTCTTACTAGGACGTCAGCCTCTTGTACACAAACGCCTATTTTCAGGCAAATTTCAAAATCAATACAAATTCACTTTTCCAGACAAATTGCTAATTGTTTTTCCTTTATCTGTTTTGTCTTGCGAAGAACGTCCAATGTTCATTTTTGATATATGCATTTGACATTAATTGCTAACTCATAAATACTTGCATGCGAAACAAAGGATTAACTACAGGTGACATCAGAAACAGGGGCAATAATGAGTCGTCTAAGCGATCTAGTTGCTCTGTCCATCAAGGTACCAAGGTAGGTTCGGATGAAGAACGTAACCAAGATACCTTCACTCCCCGTAGAGTAAGACCAGAATCATCAATATTCTCCTCAAGCAGAGTTGGTCTTCCATCAGCCCGGAGAAGGCACAGTATTCTCCAGCAAGTCAGCAACACTCCCCCCAAGCAGAGTTAGCCTACTGTCAGCCTTAAGGAAGTTAGGTATCCCCAGAAGATCTCAATGTTCCCCAGCGGAGTATACAGATGTTCCTAAGCAAGCATCCCCGGCAGTCTTGATCTAAGATTTTTCCCCGGTGGAATACTAGACACCCCAGTGGAACCATTCCCCAGTACAGTTCAAAATTTTCCCCAGGAGGGTTGAATCAATCTCCCCAGTAGATTCTGGAAGCTTATCCCCGGTAGAATCTGGAAGCTGGTCCCCTGCAGAGTACGAACGCGTCTCCCCGGCTTTATTCAAAGGTTATTCCCCACCAGAGCTTATAACTGGGTTATCCTCAGCTAATTACCACGGAAAGATCGTCTTCGGCGAAGTTCTTCTTATCCCCCAGCGGAGTTCATCAAATTCCCCAACAAACATATCAACGGTATCCCCAGCGGAGTTATCTTCAAATTCTCAGCGAAATACCTCTTCCCACAGAGTAATCCCCTGCAGAGCAATCTCTCCAACAAGTTTATTCCTCAACAGAGTCATCTTCTCCTACCGGTTTATTCTTGCAACCATCATCCCTAGCGGAAACAAAGAACTCTACTATTCAAACATCAACCCAGGATTCAATTTCCCGGCATTCGTCAAGGATTTATTTTCCTAGACGAAAAATACATTCATAAACATTTCACATTTCATACATCCTGACGCATGCATATACGTATCATAAACACACTATCTCATTTTGAACATCATGACATCATGCATTTCATACATCATGACGTTGCATACAACTGATGTTTTGCCTTTTCAGGAAAAAAGTCAATCCAAAGATGATTACTATCAACTGTCGAGATTCCAGATTCGATTCCTGTATCTAGCCAGGGCATATCTGTGAGTAACTGATTGTAGATTCAATACCTGTATCCAGCCATGGCATGTCTGCATGAAGAGTTTAGAGATTCGATACCTGTATCCAGCCAGGGCATATCTGTAGACGACCATTTCCAGATTCGATTCCTGTATCCAGCCAGGGCATATCTATGAGTATTTGATTGTAGATTCGATACCTGTATCCAGCCAGGGCATATCTGCATGAAGAGTTTAGAGATTCGATACCTGTATCCAGCCAGGGCATGTCTGTAGACGACCAATTCCGAATTCGATTCCTGTATCCAGCCAGGGCATATCTGTGAATAGATTCGATTCCTGTATCCAGCCAGGGCATATCTGCATGAAGAGTTTATAGATTCGATTCCTGTATCCAGCCAGGGCATATCTGTAGATGACCAATTCCAGATTCGACTCCTGTATCTAGCCAGGGCATATCTGTGAGTATTTGTTTGTAGATTCGATACCTGTATCCAGCCAGGGCACGTCTGTAAGCAACCTTTTAAAGTTCCGGATTCGATTCCTGTATCCATCCAGGGCACGTCTGTGAGCGATTTGTTTGTAGATTCGATACCTGTATCCAGCCAGGGCACGTCTGTAAGCAACCTTTTGAAGTTCCGGATTCGATTCCTATATCTAGCCAGGGCATATCTGTGAGTGATTGATTGTGGATTCGATACCTGTATCTAGCCAGGGCATATCTGCATGAAGAGTTTGAAGATCAACCCCTGTAACAGGCCAGGTAATTATCTTTCTTTCTCAGGTACGCAAGTTCTCGCTAAGGAATCTCTTACGCGATCGACACTTTCAAATGGCATCTATAAGCCCATTCCCGACAAGGTTTTGTTACATCTCCAGATGGCATCTATAAGCCCATCCTCCTAACCACCATCTCTCCAAATGGAATCTGTAAGCCCATTCCCGCCATCACATTGCTGATATTCTACTATGTGAGTGCAAATTTCTGGGCACTCTAGTGTCCAATCATCTTCCACCTTCGGATCACGAAAGGCACGCAAAGCCAATCTACATCCTCAGGTCTAAGAAGATTGAACAGGGGCAACTGTTGTACCCCAAAATTTTCCCTCCCATATTCTTCAAAGATTTGTCAAGATCAATCTTCAAATGGATCAAGGGGTTGCCCAGTCTAAACATCCTCTTAAGCCAGTCAAATTAGGGTTTTGGTTCCTTCCGTGAATTTGAGGTTTTCAAGGGCTCAATCAAGTCATATATGCCTATATACATTGTCAAGCATATACATATCAAGTTGCAAGACTCACAGCATCAAGTTGCACAGTCAAAAGCTTCATTTGCTTCACAGTCAACTGCAGGGGCAAAATGGTCATTTGGTAGTCAAAAGTCAAAATTTTTGGTCAACATCTTATTTTGAAGCCACAATCATCATTTGATCAATTCTTGATCATGATTCCACAAGAATGGCTCAAAAATCATTAAGATGCAAAAAGTTTCTATTTTGGGACAGTTGAAAAGTCAACTGTAACTTGACCAAGGCATAACTTTTTCATGGTTCATCAGAAAAATCCCATCCAATGCTCATTTTGAAGGGGATGACATTTCCTACAACTCATATTCACATTCCAAGTCCAAGAAATGCTCTCACAAAAAGTTATCAATTTCTACATTATAGGTCACTTTCAAAAGTCAACAAAAAGGCACTTTAAGTCAAAGACCATAACTTGAGATTGGTAAATCAAAATGACATGGGACAAAAGGCTTTGGTTAGAGGACTTCAAGACCTTTCCAAAATGTCCAAGAACATGTTCATAGGATCAAAATTGAGCAAGATATGCATTGGAGAAGTTGAGAAATTTTTGGGAATTTGCAAAAGTCAACTTTGCCCAAAACACTTCATTTTTGCTAATGGGCCTCAAATTATTTCTTGAAACATTGTCCAAAGCCTATGCACGACCCATTGAGCCTAAATTGATTTATTTTCTTATTTTTAATTAATTAATTGAATTTTTATTAATATTAATTCATTTAATTGATTTTAAATGTAGGAAAATTCAAAAGATATTGTTTTCAAATCTTTTGTGGAGCAAATATGACCAACACATGCTGAAGATTTCGTTTGCCAATCAAGGGGACCAAAATATCCAATTTTAGCAAGTTTTATCAATCAAAAGATGCAAAAATATTTGATTGGAAATCAAAGATGCAAAACTTTATTCCATGGATCTTTGACCTAGTTTGTACCCTAATTCCCTTCCAATACAAATACTGAAGCAAACCCTAAAGCCTTGAACGTGAAAAAGCTGCTGTAAGAACCATAACCAAATTCCAAAAGTTCAAGAAAATTTGAAAACTGAATTCAACCTTCTAGGCCAATTCAAAGCCCTTTCTTGATTCTAATACCTTGCTGGGACATTCCGGAACGCGTTGCAATCACAAACAAGCCTTAACACTCAAAGAATCGCTCGCTTCAGTCACATGGTTTGCTTAATTTTTCTAGAATCGAAACTTAAGTTTTATGCATCATTAACATGATATAATTGTTGCTTTGCATTGCTATGACCTTTCTGAAGTTGATGGTATAGGTGAATTGAGTTATAGAGCCTTAAATCAAAAGACACCATTGGAGAAATCTAGGGTTTCAGAGCTTTGATTTTAGGGCTTTGCTGCACAAGTAAAATCAGGACCAATGATACCCATGGTTGAACTCAGAAGGACAAGACGAACTTAAACCAACCCTCGCGCCCTATTTATATAGCCTAGGGAGCTAGTCGCTATTTTTGGTCGTTTCACTTTGTGGGGGTTAAAAACCCCCGCTATCTGTTGTGTTTTGTTGCAGGAAAACGAAGAAGACGGTGAGTTGGCAATACGCTAGTGGGTCATTCAAATATGACGCGCAATTTTGTTTTCTCTCTCCAGCATATGATTGTTTGTTATATTATTTTTAATTATTAATATTATATCAAATGCAGCATAATGGCCTAGTGGTCAGTGAGGTGGACGTTCATCATTGGGACCTGGGTTCGATTCCCAGGTCCCCCCAAAACTCAATAATATTTTTTCTAATGCGTTCCTATGCAGGCTTCCAAATAGTGAACACCATATACCTCATGTCCCAGCCTGCCATGTGGCTTCAAGCAATGATCCAAAGGCCAGGGGTGGATGAACACCATGCTCCCAGTCAATAAGCGTTCTTGAGGATCCAGAAAAGTCAACAGGCTTGGCTTATTGGGCCTAAAATTTTCAGGCTTAACCTCCAGAATTTGGCCTTCACCCCCCTGGTTTTCTTTATCCCTTTTCTTCTTTTTTAATTTCTATTCAATTTTTTTTAGTAATTATTATTATTATTAGTATTTAATTAATATAAATAATTATTTTTCATAACAAATTCTGAAAAATGTAAATATTATTTATTATTATTTTCACTACTAATTATATTTTGTAAATAAATTCTAATTAATCAACTTAGTTTAAATTAGGTTTAATTTTAACTTTTTTTACAATAAATAAAAACAATGTAGAATTAGGTTTTCACTAACTTTTAATTTCTTTTTATATTTTATTTTCATTAAAAAAACTTTAAAAAACTTAAAAAACTTAAAAAACATTTTTTTTAATTAATTAATTAATTAGTTTAGGGTTAATATTTAAATTAAAAAGAAGGGCACAACTCATATTTCTCTCAAGAAGGGTCAAAGCCCTAAGGACGTCCTGATTTTATTTCTTTTCGCGCATTATTCTTATTTTGATATTTATGTATCTGTTTCCGGAATGTAATAGTTAATTAGGATTTTATTGCTTTCTTTAATTTTCCGCACTTTATTTCAAAACGGGTTTTTGTTTTTGGCGATGTATAGACCCGCGCCTTGTAATAGCGTAGATTCATATTTCCGCACTTTATTTTCCGCACTCTTAACTGTTAATTATGACTGCAAGACTGTATGCCAAATAAAATCAACTCGTAGCTCACAAATGCATGTTCAAAGATAAATATAAACTGAAAAACAACACACATGCACCTACCACTCCTAGGGTATGCCTCACTGGTTGCCTCGAACATGGTCGTCAAGTATAGGGTGTTTTAGAGGTCGCCCTCCTGTCTAAGATCCTGTTTCCTCGAAACGGTTGCCTCGGATAAAAAAGGATCTAGGACATTAGGGTTACTTCTAAGGTGTCCTACTATTGCTTCGGTGACCACACTGTCCCTATAATCGAATTGACCCGAACACCTCCAACGACGGTGCTACCTACTTCTCAATAGTGGGATAACACTGTTTAAAGGATTCTTACACTGCCTAATTCCTTAGGGTAGGTAGATCTCATGGGTACTTGCTCTCTCAAAACAAACAAAAACAACTTTTCGCACTCACACTTTCAAAAGGTTTTCAAACAAATTTTTCATACACTTTTGAGGACAGATACAAGAGTTACTTAGAAATTTTTCAAACGAAACTTTTTCAAAACCCACACACACTTGAAAAGCAAACAATTTTTGAAAACATAAGAGCAAGTACCTAAGAGCCCGTGGATAACCACGGATAGAAAGGGTGCTAACACCTTCCCTTTCTATAAATCTACCTCCCGAACCGAGAGACATCTCGAATAAGGAATTTTGTTGTGCTTTTGTCCTTTCCATGTTGGAGAACATAAAAGACGGTGGCGACTCTTGCTTACCGCGACATTTCGCGAACCAGCTTTAAACAGTCAGTTCTATTTCCACCGATCACAACAGCTGTTAAGATAGTTCTTAGGTATCTGAAAGGTACTACTAATCTGGGTTTGTGTTACAGAAGATCACAAGATTACAGACTAGTAGGTTATTGTGATGCTGACTTTGCTGGAGATAGAATTTAAAGAAAGAGCACCTCTGGAAGCTGCCAGTTTCTAGGTGACAATCTTATCTCGTGGTACAGCAAGAAGCAAGCAACAATTGCACTTTCAACCATAGAAGCTGAGTATATATCTGCTGCTGGATGTAGCTCTCAGATGATTTGGATGAAAAGTCAGCTAGAAGATTTTAATCTTTATGAAAGTAAGATTCCTATCTTCTATGATAATACTTCTGCTATTTGTCTTTCTAAGAATCCAATTTTACATTCTAAAGCCAAACATATTGAAATTAAATATCATTTTATAAGGGACTATATTCAGAAGGGAATTTTAAATTTAATTTTTGTAAAAACAGACCATCAATGGGCTGACATTTTTACCAAACCCCTTTCAGAAGATAGATTTAATTTCGTTTTGAAAAATATTTGTATGGAATTATGTCCTGAATAAAATAATATTTATCTTCTGTGTTTGACTTCAGAATATTCTAAAATGAATGCTCTGATTAACAACTCTTCAGAAGTTAGAAGAGAAGTTACATCAGAAGCTATATGAAAAGTTCTGAAATGTTCTAATGTTTCATTTCTAAGTATAGTTCAGAAATTCATTAGAACAAACAGATGTTACATGTATCCTTCAGGAAATGAACACATGGTGTGTTTCTGAAAGGTCACGCGTGCAAAAGCTACTGACACCGTTCTAGGTAACTATTATGATTAGCTAATCTCACGTTTTCCCTTAATTTTGGAAAAATCATTAAATGCTTGTAATGATGAGATTCATTTTAAATTCTTTAAATTTTTTTACAGTTTTATTTCTAAACCTATTTTTCTGATATTATTTTTCATATAAATACTTTTGGAAAAACCCTTTTTCATTTTTTACCGTCTTCTTCAAAACTCAAGCATTTCTGTACTTTTTCTCTAAAACCCTTTTTCATCTCTCAACTCTAAGAGCTCCAATGGCTTCTTCTTCTACCCACTATGAGAAATACATAGTGCCTGAGAGAACTACTCTCATTCCTGTAGACAGCTTGGAAGTTTTAAGTGAGTTAATGGTAGATTTTGAGAATCTAAGAGAAAATGGTTTTGACTTGTTTCCCGCTGTTAAGTTTCAAGGTTGGGAAAACTTTTTTGACCGTCTCATTGGTCCAGTTTTTCCACATCTGGTGAAGGAATTCTGGATACATGCTATTGCAACCCCTAAGGTTATTCTCTCTTTCATAATGGGCAAGGAAATATCCATTACTGAAAATCAAATCAGAAAGTTGCTAGGGTTTAAAGGACTTGGAGTTATAGGTATGCCAAGTGGAAGAATGGAAATGACAAGGGTCTACTCAGAGATTTTCACAAATGGTCAAGGATCTTCAAAAGTCAGGGACTTAAAAGATAAATACAAGATTTGTGCAAGAATTATCCATGGATGTATTCACCATAGGAAGGACACCAGCTCTCCAGATTACATTAACGCTGATCAACAATACTTGTTGTTCTGCCTTGGAACAAATGTAAAAATTGATTTGCCTTATTTGCTGTTTGAACATCTCTGGAACCATGTAAAAGAGACTAGGGAAGCTGAAAGGATGAAAAACCCAAAATCCAAAAGGAATTGGATTCCTATGGGTAGATTAATATCAGACATTCTGACTGAGAATGGTATGATTGCTCACCTAGATGAAGCCAATCTTCTGGGGGAGCTAGAACCTACTTGTGGTAAGACTATGATTGGGAAGAATTTACTGAAAAGGAAAATAATTGACAAGATACTGGTGGAACCAACTCTGTATGTGTCAGCTGCTATAAATAGAAGAGGGATACCTATTGCTGATTTCCCTCTGTTCAACTCAGGAGATCACCCACGTATCATCCTGCACTACATTGATATCTACAAAGAGACCGGAACACCTATTGATCCAGCTTGGCTTCAAGGAAGAAATCAAGCTGCTCTAGATGTTGTTCTCCAGGAATCTTTTAAGAGGAAAGCAGTTGAAGGACCTTCTGCCACACCTCAGAAAAAGAAAAAGAAGACAGGTAAACCTGCTGAAACTATCACTGTTTATGATTTTGTCAATGTAACTACATCTACTGAACCCTCCCAAACCTTAGGAGATATAGATGTTGATATTGACCTGACCTTACCATCAGACTCTCTTGCTGACAACCCTCAGAGAAATCAAGTTTTATCATACTTGAGTGACTTTGACTCTGATGAACACTCTGAAACCCAGTCAGAACCCTCTCAATCAGAACCCTCTCACTCAGAACCCTCTGAACCATCTGTTTCTCAACCCATTACTACTGAACATTTTTCAAGACCTCCTCCAAGACCTTTATCACCCAGACCATCTGGATGGTATGATGCTGGTTCTTGGAGAATACCAGGGATAAATGAACCTTTGTCCACTATAAAGCCTCCATTCACCTTACCGTATGAAAACATTTTTGCCATGAATCGACCACAACCTCAGAACCCCATTCCTATTGTTGAAAATACAATAATAATTTCACCTGACATCACACCACCAACTTCACCACAACATCCAACACCAAACTCACCTATACTCTCACCTTTTCATATTCCAGAACACCAATCTTTTGAACCACCAGAAACTTTTGAATCATCCGAACCTCATGAACAATCAACACCACCTAAATTTATTGAACAACCTTATCATTCAGCCACTCCTGAACCAACCAAAAATCCTGAAAATGCTAACTTTTTAAGAACTGTAGTGGATTATGAATCTCTACAATTTTTGAAAAACAAAACTTTCAAGAAGGCTGTCCCAAAACCCGTTCAGCTAGATGTGAATACATTGTTTTAGAATTTTTTAACAGATGTTCAAGTATGGTTGAATCTGCTGAAAGAAGATTGCTCCAGAAGCGTGAACCCAGCTGCAACGGATCTTCTATGGGAAACCTTCAGAAGAACTTTTGATGCTGAGTCACTGAAGCTACAGGACTTCTGTCACTTTCAGGTGCTGGACAACTTTTCCAAACTTCTGCATGCGTTTAAGTCAGAAGCTGCTGACATTTGGAATAAGAAGTCTTCTCTAATGATTGCTGATACACTAGCTGATACAATGTATATATCAGAAGATGAATCTGAAGATGTCTCTGAAGATTCAAACCCTTTGGCTATTGTTCTATTGAATCAACCTTCTGTTAAGGCAGCACCTGAGCCAGTGCCAACTCTTGTAATGGATCTGGGCACTCTGCTTTCAACCTTTGTGGATTCTGACTAAACGGTTGTTGCTCCAAAGTCTGTTTTTGCTGAAGCTTCGTCATCCTCTGCTCCTACTTCACTTATCATAGATAATCTGAATGAGCTCAAGAGGGAGAATGAAGTCATTCACGAGCGCTTGGATAAGCAAGACCAGACAAATCAAGAAATAAGGAACTGGATGATGAAACAAGAAGAATCTGCCTCTGAGATCAAGAATCTTCTGATGGCTCTTGTTACTAAGAAATCCTAGTGTCTTTCTGTTTTTTGTCTTTTGTTTGTTGTTTTGTACTTCTGGATATCTTTATCTATTTTATAAAAACCTTTTAAGCTCTTCATCTATATTTTTTACACTTTTTGATTATGCCAAAAAGGGGGAGAAAATGAGTATTTTGAACTAATCTCTAATTAACATTTATGGGACTAAGTCTCAGACATTCTAACAAAATACAAGATTTCTTTCTGTGCAAAAGAATTTTTTTTTCAGGTATCACTTTAACTCTGGAAGAGTAATTCAGCTGAACATTATCTTCATGAAGAAGTTATGAAGAAATCCAAGAAGATATTTTCAATGCTCTTATAAATAATCTCAGGAAGTTATATATATATATATATATATATATATATATATATATATATATATATATATATTCATTTCAGGGGGAGATTCTTATCTCTTATCATATTTTATTTCTATATCTGAATAATTTTTGTCATCATCAAAAAGGGGGAGATTGTTAGAACAAGATTAGTTCAGACCTATCTCAGAGTTTTGATGATAACAATAAATTATATTTTAGATGATTTATACTCTGATGAACGTATTTGAATGTTTCAGATAATGTTCTGACAGAAGCATCCTGAAGTGCTAAGCTAAAAATTATGGAGAAGTTCTTTGATGAAAGAACCTTTTTATTTTAAGCGTAACTGCTGACTCTGGTAAGACAATTTATTTAAATGTATCTTCTAACATTTAGCAGGATTCCTTGCTGAGAAGGTTACTTGAAAGCAAGCGCTGATCAAGTTCTTAGCAAGCAAAGCACTGCTTAGAAGATGAGTAAAGCATGTTCTGAATTAAAGACATTGAAGCAAGTTCTGAAAGAATGCAAAAGCCAACTTGTCTTGTCAAGCTTCAGGAAACATGTTCTTACAAGTTCCGTTAGCTCATTTAATGCAAAGACGACTGTAAGCACTCAAGTGTCTAAGCTAGTTTCTTAGAAAATGGAATAGTGCAAAGAAACACGCAAGCATTTAATGCTCTCCACTTTTTGAAGGCAGCAACGGTCTTTTTGTTCTTACTATATATAGAAGGACATTTATTGAAAGCCAACTAACCAATCAATTTCAAAGAAGCAAGAAACTACGTGAAAAATTCTGGGCTCATAAACTCTTTGTTCATACACTTTGTGCAATTTATTCTAAGTGAAAAATCACAGTTGTGATATAGCTTGATTAGAAGCAAATTTTATTTCACTATCTGTAAGATTAAACTCTTGTAATTGTTCCATGAGAGACCAAGTTTGGTCATATTTATCAAGTAGACTAGGACTAGATTTAAGTCTTAGTGGTGTTAGTCACTTGTAAGATTACTTGTGCATTGTTAGTCACAATAGTTGTTGTGTGTTTGTAATCAGTTGATTATAGTGGATTAAGTCCTTGTTGAGAAAGGCGAAATCACCTTGACGGGTGGATTGGAGTAGTTTGAGTTCAAACGAACCAGGATAAAAATAACCTTGTCCTTCCATTATTATTGAGCTTTGTTTTGAAAAGAAAAAGAGTCACTTATTCAACCCCCCCTTCTAAGTGTTTTCTTACCCCTTCACATCCAAGTAATAAAAATGATCTTCCTTTGGAATGGAAAACCTCTAAGGATCATCCCATCAACAATATCCTAGGAGATATATCAAAGGGAGTAACAACTCGCTCTAAGTTAAGTAACTTTTGTTATCATTTTGCTTTCGTCTCTCAAATTGAACCCAAAAACTCTAAAGTTGCCTTACTCGATGAACATTGGTTTTTAGCCATGCAAGAGGAACTAAATCAATTTAAAATAAATGAGGTTTGGGACCTTGTCCCCCCTCCGCGAAATCACCGAGTTATTGGAACTAAATGGGTTTTTAGGAACAAATTAGATGAAAACAGAATTATAACTCGCAACAAAGCTCGACTTGTTACCCAAGGGTATAATAGAGAGGAAGGCATAGATTATGAGGAAACTTACGCTCCAGCGGCCCGACTCGAGGCTATACGCCTTTTGCTTGCATATGCATGCTCACAAAACTTCAAATTATTCCAAATTGATGTAAAAAGTGCATTCTTAAATGGATATATTAATGAAGAGGTTTATGTGTCTCAACCTCCCAGTTTTGAGAATTTTGAGAATCCTAACTATGTTTACAAACTTAAGCGTGTGCTATATAGTCTTAAACAAGCCCTTAGCAAATTCTTATTAGATCAAGGATTCTCAATAGGAAAGGTTGACACAACCCTTTTTATTAAGCATGAAGGAAAGCATTTTATTTTAGTTCAAGTTTATGTAGATGCCATTATTTTTGGTTCTTCTAACACATCTTTGGTTAAGAAATTCTCTAAGATGATGTAGGGAGAATTTGAGATGAGCATGATGGGAGAGTTAAACTACTTTATTGGACTTCAAATCAAGCAATTAACTGATGGAACTTTCGTGAGTCAAACCAAATATTGTCTTGACCTACTCAAGCGATTTGACATGGCAAACTCTAAAGCTATCAATACTCATATGCCTACCGCTATAAACTTGGACCGTGATGATAATGGTAAGCCCGTTGATATAAAAAGGTATAGAGGTATGATTAGTTCCCTTCTTTATCTTACGACCTCTCGTCCAGATATTATGTTTAGTGTTTGCATGTGTGCTCGGTTTCAATCATGTCCTAAGGAGTCACATTTAAAATCCGTCAAGCGCATTCTTAGGTACCTTAGTGGTACAACTAAGTATGGACTTTGGTAATCCAAGGGTAGTGATTGTTCTTTGGTTGGCTATTCCGATTATGACTTTTTAGATTACAAATCGAATAGGAAAAGCACTAGTGGTACTTGTCATTTCTTTTCAAATTCTTTGGTAAGTTGGTATAGCAAAAAGCAAGTTTCAATTGCATTGTCAACCGCCAAAGCGGAATACGTTGCAGCCGGTAATTGTTGTGCCCAAATCTTGTGGCTCAAACAATAATTACTTGACTTTAATGTCCAACTTGATCACATTCCTATTTTCTGTGACAACACAAGTGCCATCAACCTAACCAAAAATCCAATTTTGCACTCCCGCACTAAACATATTGAGATAAGGCATCATTTTCTAAGGGATCATTTTGAAAAGGGTGATGTTATTTTCGAGCATGTTGATAGCAAAAATCAACTTGCTGACATTTTTACTAAACCACTCGCTACAGATCCCTTTCATCACATCCGTAGGGAACTTGGTGTTTTCAATATTTCGGATAGGTTGTAACTTAAGTAAGTTTCATACCTTTTAGTTTATTGAACATATTCTCTTAATGCTTGATGCTCTTATGAATAGCCTTGGTTAAAGCTCTTATCAACTCTCATGAAGGTAGTATCATTCTCATCTATTCTCTACTCTTAACCATGTGTGAATGGTAAACTTTTTCTTCTTTATCGTTATTATTAAAGTACATAGGGATTCTAAGAGTTACATAAATTGCATGAAATCAATTGAAAAAGATGCATAAAAACAAAATTCTTTACTTTTGAGTCGACTCATAGCTTACATGTGTCGAAGCATACTTTATAGTTCACTCAGCATCAATTAAAACAATTCTTGCATCGATGCAACGCTCTATGAGCGGTCGATGCATCGCGAATAAATTATACCTTCTATTTCTTTATCATTTTGCTATTTTGTTTTGTTTATTCACTTTCTTATCACAAAAACCTAAAACCTCTCAACACCCATCTCTCTCAAAACCAACCATACCTCACATAACCATCTTTTTCAAGAAATTTCCCTAATGGATTCAAGGGTAACTAAGAAGAGAACCTTCAGAGGAAGCTCCTCCAATGTTCCATCGGATAATCTGGTAATTGCTCTTTCACTTCTTTCTGATGACATTGCTGGTACTTTTGCTGACACTTTTGGTAAGAGAAACATAGTTAGACAATCAACTTTATATATGAAAACCTTGGGTCATATGCATCTTCCTGAAATTATTGAATTGTTAAGATTTTAGAACTTCCACTTATTTCTTGAATGTGATACAGCGTATAATGAGGATTTAGTCAAAATGTTCTATGCTGGCTTGCAAGGAAAGTTTGAGGGTTTTGAATTTAAATATAGAATGAAAAACAAATATTATATGGTTAGCTCGCATGTTTGGAAAGACCTATTTGGTATGTGGCCAGTTGACTCTGATACTATTAAAATCTCTGATATTGTTCTTGCTCCCAATTATGAATTCAAGTCGGTCTTAAACTCCATGCTGAAGAAACCCTACAGTGACAAAATAGTTAACAGTGATTTATTTCCAAGATCCGTAACAACTGGGGCCCTAGCCCCATTTGACCGAATTCTCTTCTGGATCATTTGCCATATCATTCGACTCAAGAAGAGTGGTCTTTCTAGTGTGGATAAACTTGAGGTTCAACTGCTGTATCTTTTAAAACATAAAATAAAGGTTCATTGGCCACACTATTTTTCTAGCCGCATGTTTGATCTGCATAACTCTGGAAGAGGCACCACACTATGCTATCCTTCTTTCATTCAAAGAGTTCTCAATCGAGAAAAGATTAAAATTGCAGGAATTCCTTATGTTGGTATGACATCTGATCTTGAATTCACAAAGAAATCACTTGCCTTGATGGGCTTCCAATGGGATCACAAGGAACAAAAATACCGTTATGTTGTGAGAAGTATATCCATTTCGTTCCAAAATAGTGATGGTGAAGAGGATGATAAGGAAGAAGAAGAAGAGTCTGAGTAAGAAGAAAATGAAGCAAATATGGACGAGGATGTCCCAGCTGCTCAAGAAAACAATGCCAATGTGATATCTCTTTTGAAGAGAATGCAACTCCAACAAAAGGAAGATGCACTCCTTCAAAATGAGAGGATTTCAAACATCTACAACCTTGTCAAAGTCCAAAATGAAATGTTCTCAAACTATTCAAACATTCAAGATCATAGATACTCCACATTGGAAGGCATGCTTCAATCACAAACTGAGAACCTTGCCTCTCTTCATTCCACTTTCCTTCAGCATTTTCTAAACCTTCCACCTGATGCTCTTGAAAACAATAATACCGACAACCTAGAAAACTGATTCATGTTTATGTAATTCTGCTTAAGTTCTTATGTTACCTTTCTTTTGATAACCCCATACAATTATTCTTATAAACTGGTTTGTAATATTCTACATACATTTGTCTAATTGTTGCATTTTATGATCTGCACTAATTTCATTTTATGTGAATGATTATTGGTGTTTTTATTTGCAAATGGAAAATGATGTTGCATTTAATATATTTTGTTACTTTTGACCTTGTGCTTTATCTCTTTTTGATGTTGTCAAAGGGGGAGAAGTGAACATAGAAGACTATACATAGCTTGCAAACGGAACATACAAACTCAGGGGGAGCATATTTGAGCATTGTTTTGACATCATCAAAAAGGGGGAGTATGTGAAGGCAAAGTCCCTCTATAAGTATTTTAATGATGTCAAAACAATTATAAATATCTCTCTATCTTGGTTGGCTCTATGAACAATCTTGCAATGGAATTATTGGAATAAAGATCTCTAGAAATAAGTAGTCTTGGGAAAATATAATTTATGTGTCGACTCAAAGATAGGTGCGGTCAACTCATTATATTCAATTAAGCCCTGTATGTGTCAGGTCGACCCTTCCAGTCGACTCAAAGTTGAATTCAAAACATTCAAAGTTTGCATCGATGCAAGCCCTGAAGCGGTCGACACACTGCACTTTAAAATGAATTTCTCTCTGACTGTTGGATGTATCGCGTTGACCCTTCTGGTCGACTCAACCTGAGAATCATAATATTTGATGTTTGTGCCGATGCAAGTCCTGAAGCGGTCGACACATTAAACTTTAAAACAGTTTTTCCTATGGGTACGGGTTGTGTCGCGTTGACCCCTGCTTCTGGTTGCATCGAGCACTCGCTTGCCTCAACTGATTTTCTTCTATGTGTATGGATCCTGGCTATTAGGTAACATATATATATATATATATATATATATATATATATATATATATATATATATATATATATATATATATATATATATATGTATTCATTATGCATCATTATTGGCAGTTAACAAGAACTAGTGAAAGATACACATAGTACTCATCATCTTCATCCTCTCTTCTCAAAAATCAACATATACACATAATCATGGTTGTTGATTCAAGAAAATTACTGTGGTGATAACGTTCAAATCAAGAATTAAATTCAGATTTGGGTTGAGCAATTGTGGGTTGTTCTTGAATAAAATCATTGGGATTTTCTCCTCCAAGATTCCTATTGGTGCGGGGATTTTTGCACAAGTCTTTGCTTCATTGAATTCAACCGAGTGAATGGATTAAGAAATAGTGGATTTGCTTAATCAAGTAGCGGTAACCGGAGGATTATGAAGATATATTTGGGGTCAAATTGCTTGAAATCTAAACCAGCCGAGTGAAAGGATTAAGAGACGGTGGGTTTGTTTAATCAAGTGGCGGTAACCGGAGGTTTGTTCGAAGAATTTGGCACTTGGTTTTTCTCAAACCAAGGAAAGGGAAGAAGATTGTTACATCAACAACATTGGTTTGTTTGTATTGTGAACTATCTCTTCTCTTGTATCATTTGTAACTTAATATCAAATATATCAATTCTATATTCTAGAATTGGGGGGAGACGTACCCTACGCGAGGACGACAAGGGGAACTGCCTTAACAAATTGTGTGTTCTTCTGATTTTTCTTTATTTCTATACTTGCTTACTAAACTGTGCAAATATTAATTTGTCAAATCCGCACTTACTGAAATTGTAGTGTGTTGAGTTTATTTCAAAATATTGGTAACAATCCTTTTGATTGATACCTAAGAAAACTTACCACTACAATTTTGTAAAACCAAACCTAAGGTGCTTTGCTCACAAGGTGTTTGACAAATTGACTAATCCACAAAATTATTAATTGATTCTTATTTTGTCATTATATCCCATACGGTTTAGCATATCCTATCTTTTCAATAGAGGATCGTTTAAACGATTGGAGATTCCAGGAAGCTTTCATATATTTTTCTAAAAATAATTTTAAAAAGCGCAAATTATTTTAAACGATCTATTCAACCCCCTTCTAGATAGATCACATCGTCTAACACGAGCGTCCTACCTACTCAAAAGGTATTTATTCTTTTCCTCCTCCTTTAGATGTTGCTATCTTACCATTGATTGGCAAGAAGCCCCATCATTGGATGTGAAGGGACAAGCGCGGGTAAATCGTATAGTCATAGAAGGAAACTTATGAGACGCTTTAGCAATTTTCGTAAGGGACTAGATCATTTATCGAAGGTAACATCGAGGGACATCGAGGGACTATGATCTTTTTTATCGAGGGTCTTTGCTAAAACGCCCATATTCGAGGGACATGACTATTTTCCGAGGCAAAAAGCGAGATTACCTTAAAGGTACGCGTGTGTGAAGTGCGTTTAATTGCATGCATTTTTGTCTTTGAGATTAGGGTTTTCTAGCGGTTGATTTTATCTTGCCATACACACCCCAATTACTAATAATTTATATGAAAAAACGATAAATTTGCAGAAATTAAAATCCTACGCTATTAATCATTAGGGGGATGGGGGTACAATTTACAAATGGGGATGAAGTAGAAGCTTTAATCATTACAACCATATCAAATAAATGGACAACAATGAAGAAAATCTGTGAAAAATGTAAAGACAGTGTAAAAATAAAGAAAAATTGCATTTTGAACTATTATGTGTCGACACATGCTGCTACACATCGACACATAACTCTTCTTGCTCCTGTAAAACAAAATCAACTCAGTATGAGTTGATGCATAAAGGGATATGTCGACTCATGCACCTATTTGTGTTGACACATACATGTTTTGTATCGACTCATGCACCTTTCATCCCTCTGTTTTGGGGCCTGAATAACAGTATGAGTCGATGCATAAGGCCATGCGTCGACTCATACCCTGTTTTGTCACTAGAATGAGTCGACTCATATGGGTATGTGTCGACTCATGCTGTAGTTTTTCGCCTCTATCATCATTCTATTGTGTATACTTGTCAGTTCACAGTATATGATTGATAAAAAATGAATAGAAAGCAAATGGTTAGCTCATATGGGGAATTATTACTACATTTTATCTTCAAGAATAAATCATTAGTGATGTATGAAAAATGCAAAGTCAAGAAGACTTACCTTGAGACTGCACTTAGTGTTTTGAGTCTGAATACTTTTCAAGAAGCTGTGAGGGCCTTAATGAACCTCCAGGAAGTTGTTCCAAGCTGTTTGAACCACACCAACCCAATCAAGTTGTACAATACTATTTTTGTGTTTGTAAGGGGAAGATAATGGCACCACAGAAACTATTTTTATGTTTGAACAATCTCTATATGATGTGAAGTGTTTGGCTGGTTGATTTATGGGAGAGTTTGTAAGATGGAATAATGGGTTGAGGTTCTATTTTTGTGACTAAGAATAAATATGAGTATGAGCAAGGGTATTTTGTGAAATAAGTAAATTTTATAAAGAATGTTGTTTTTTCTGTTCTCTCTTTTTCTCTCTAAAAGCCAACCCTTTGTGTGTTGTGAAAATAGTCTATTTGTAGATGAGTTTTGCTGGAATTTTGGGAGGGAAACAAATAACAATTTGAACTATTTGGGTATAATTTTCCATTGATTTTTGTTGCAGCTCTTATGTGCTAATTCTGTGCAAATATGGGGCTGAGATAATGCAGGCTTGGACTGGGTTAGGAGCAGCATAACAGGGTTGTTTTGCAGCAGTTTTGGAGTGTTGTGGCAGTGTTTAGAGATGGCATAGCAGGGCTGTTTTGTTCAGGACAAAAGAGTGTCTTCTAAACATGATTTTGAGCTTGTAGTAAGCACGCTTGGACTTTACAGCATATTGTAGCATGGTACAAAATCTGGTTTGTGGACCAATTTATGCAAATTGTAACAAAGACAAAGCATAGTGGCAAGGTTTTGAGTCAAAAGGAAAAAAAATTAAAACAAGATAAAGCTTTAGGATTTGTAAATTTGCAAAAATGCAACCTTGTAATAACTTGAATTATTTGTAACATATTGAATTATTTGTAACATCTTGAATTATAGTGAAAAGATGTCATGAAGCAATGAAATTAACGAGTATACAAATTCTTAGATACATTTCTAAGCCTTGCAAAGTTGGATTTTTGACTCTCTTGATTTTTGATTATCAAATTTCATATTTTGAATGCCTTGATGAAATATGATCTTTGAAACCCAAATTTGGTCAAAAAGTCAAAGTTTGACTTTTTAGTGTACAGTTGACTTTTTTCCATTAGCCGACCAAATTTCGTGTATCAATTTACTGATCTCGGGAGATGAATTGAAATATACGATTAAGTCAAAATGATGTATTTGGATCCTTGAAATCCATTTTCTAAACCAATAAGTCATGTATTAGGTCAAAAGTCAAAGATTGGTCATTCTCAGTCAAAAACTTAATTTGGGGTCCCGGCGCTTCGGAGATGATTTTGTCTGATCAATTCCTTGAGAGTTCTTGAAAAAGAGAGGGTAAATTTTGGGGTACAATAACTGCCCCTGTTCAATCTTCTTAAACTTGAAAAGTTAGATTGGAGGGTCCGCTATTTGTGACTTGAAGGTGGAAGATGATTGAATACTAGAGTGCCCAGAAATTTGCACTCGATGATATGTTGGTTGATTGTGTTGGGAATGGGTTTAAAGATTCCATTTGTAGAGGTGATAAAGAATTCGTTGGAGATGGGCTTACAGATGCCATCCAGAGTGACTGTTGATAGAAATTGGAAGAAATATCAGAATAAATCTTTGGTCGATTTAATCTGAATTATGCTAGAATGGACCCGTGTTAAGCCGTGTCCGGAAATGTATTGGAAGGAACCCGTGTTGGATTGCTTCCAGATGAGCCCGTGTGAAGCTTCATCTGGAGATATATGAGAAGGAATCCGTGTAAGATTGCTTTGGGATGAGTCTGTGTGAAACTGTATCTGGAAATGTACGAGAATGAGCCTGTGTAGGATTGCTTTGGGATGTGTCCGTGTGAAACTGTATCTGGAAATGAGAAGGAACTAGTGTAAGATTGCTTTATGATGAGCCCATGTGAAGATGCATCGGAAATTAGAAGGAACACGTGTAAGATTTCTTCATGATGAGTCTGTGTAAAGCCGCATTTGGAAGTATATGAGAAGGAATCTGTGTAAGATTGTTTCAGGATGTGAAGGAATCCGTGTAAGATTGCTTCAGGATGAGCCCATGTAAAGCTACATTTCAGGATATTATGGGAAGGAATCTGTGTAAGATTGCTTCAGGATAAGCCTGTGTAAAGCTGCATTTCAGGATGAGAAGGAACCCATGTAAGATTGCTTCAGAATGAGCCAGTGTAAAGCTACATCTAGAAATATATGAGAAGGAATCCGTGTAATATTGCTTCATGATGAGCTCGTGTGAAGCTGCATCTGGAAATTATGAGAAGGAATTCGTGTAAGATTGCTTCAGGATGATCCCGTGTAAAGTTGCATCTGGAAATTAGAAGGAACCCGTGTAAGATTGCTTCTTGATGAGCCCGTGTGAAGCTGCATCTAGAAATAGAAGGAACCCGTGTAAGATTGCTTCATGATGAGCCCGTGTGAAGCAGCATCTGGAAATTAGAAGGAACTCGTGTAAGATTTCTTCATGATGAGCCCGTGTGAAGCCGCATCTAGAAGTATATGAGAAGGAATCCGTGTAAGATTGCTTCAAGATGAGAAGGGATCTGTGTAAGATTGCTTCAGGATGAGCCAGTGTAAAGCTATATTTCAGGATATTATGGGAAGGAATCTGTGTAAGATTGCTTCAGGATAAGCCTGTGTAAAGCTGCATTTTAGGATGAGAAGGAATCCGTGTAAGATTGCTTCAGGATGAGCCCGTGTAAAGCTACATCTGGAAATATATGAGAAGGAATTTATGTAAGATTGCTTCAGGATGAGCCCGTGTGAAGCTGTATCTGGAAATTATGAGAAGGAATCCGTGTAAGATTGCTTCAGGATGAGCCAGTGTAAAACTGTATCTGGAAATTAGAAGGATCCCATGTAAGATTTCTTTTTGATGAGCTCATTGAAGAAGTGAAAAACACAAGAAGGGGGGTTGAATTGTAAAACTTGAAATCAAATGCAGACAACACGTTGTTTTTATCCTGGTTCGTTTGATCTCAAACTACTACAGTCCACCCGTCAAGGTGATTTCGCCTCTCTCCAACGAGGTCTTAATCCACTATATTCAACTGAATATTACAACTGCTTTAACAACTGCTAAAGCCTTCTTGAGTCTAAACCACAAACCGGTTTCTCAAGGAAATTCTTTCTTACAGATAAATGAATACTGTGTGTTGAATGTTTTCTACAAAAACTTTATATCACAACTGTGATAATACAAAAATTAAGCTTATGTGAAACTAGGATGCTATAACTATAGAGTAAGCAATTTGAGAGATATAGCAAGCTGTATGAGTGAGGATGAAGATGATTTGCCTTTTTGCGTGTAAAGAGTTGTAGAGCATTAGCCAATTCATTTCTCACTGACTTGTTTATATAGCCTTGGAAAAGATACGTTGTAGTCAATTATTCCATTTCAATGCCCATTACGTTCTTTCCATATTGAGAAGATCTTTGTCTTGGAATACAGCCGTTGGTAATAAAGTGTCTTGAATGCACAATACCGTTGTCAATTAAGCGTGTTGTTGGCTTTGGCTTATTCTGACTCTACTAGGTGCTGATGATATTGTTTTGGTCTTGATCAGAGTTTAGAGTATGTTACGCGCAGATCTGTTCATCAAGCTTCAGCGTAAGCACATGCTTTGATCTTCTGATGCTGGCATACGATATTTCATCTTCTGATGCTGGAATATGATAATTCATCTTCTGATGCTGATGTTGACATTCTTATGCTGATATCCATCAGAGTTTCTGCAAATGCACAATATAATTTTTAGGTAGCATATATGTCTCATATGAATTATACAATTTATTTAATCTAGCATTTTGTTATCATCAAAACTTTAACTTAGGGTAGTAGATTCAAACTTTGTTCTAACAATCTCCCCCTTTTTGATGATGACAAAAACCAGATATTTTCAATTGAAATTTAAAGAAAATTATCAGAGATAACTGAATAATAAATTTGTATCAGCGATAAACAGAAAGGTATCAAATATAAGAAGATAGGGAATAGAAAGGTATCAGAGTTAAGGAGATAAAAACTTGTCAGAGTTATGATCAGAAAAACTCCCCCTGAGTTTATTACTTCCCTTTAATTCCATGAGTTCTTTAGCATCAGATATTTATTGAACTTTCTTTGAGCATCAGATCTTTCCTTTACTAGAGCAGAGCTTCAGTGTATCAGATATAATTAAATTCTTGTACCTGTAAGCTTATGCAGAACACAGAAAGATTCAAGTATGTCAGAGTGTTAGAATGTTTGAGACTTTTGTCTCAGTAATCCGTTATTGAAAAATATCATTCTTTCTCCCCCTTTTTGTCAGCAATCAAAAAGTGCAAATAATTGAAGTTAAAAAAATGATCAGTGTAGAAAAACGATTGTATTCAGTTCAGAGCTCAGAAAATATTATAGATAATATGTAAAGAAAACAATGAAAACATCAAGAAACAGAATCTAAGGTTGGGGAGGAAGGCGTGTGAACAGAGCTTCTAGCATGTTCTTAATCTGATAAGTGGTTTCCTTCTGCTGATGCACCATGCTGACTACATAGTCAATATTACTATCCTGAACATCCATCCTTTCCTTCATTCGTTGATCATTCTCATCCATTCTCTTCTGCAGTTGAAGATCATTTTGCTTCAGCTCTTCAAGAGTGGTCCTGTCCAATGCAGCTTTAGAGATGTCAGAATCAGGATGCTTCTGAGAGCTTTCTGCAATAACTTCTTCTTGACTTAAATCTTCAGCTGGAATCGTCTGTTCTTCTGCTGGTTGAACTGTTGAAGCTGGACGCTTTTCAGACCAAGGCTCACTGTCCAGATGAAACACTTCCTCCTTCAGCAGCTGACTCAAAACTGGACCTTCAATTTCTTTCAGCAGATTGCTGAAGTTCTGTTGAGCCTGTTCATAGTTTAGGTCTTGCAGCTTAAAGGTTTCAGCGCATACCCATCCTCTGAATTGTGTCCAGAGTTGGTCTGAAACAGCAGGATCAATCACTCCCGGACTAGCCTGTTTTAGAGAAGAAATCCACTTCTACATGTCTGTTTCAAAATTCAAGATGCTAGAACCAACATCTGATTGTTTGGGTTTGGGAATGGCAGTTTTATTGATAATGGCAGCAAAGCGTTCAAGGACTGTTAGATCAATGAAGGTCTTGCTGTGGTCATCTGGATTTTGCTTGGGTGAGGGAGTAGGAGAATCAGTAATGATTATTGGAGTGGATGGGGTATTAGGTGGAGTAATTTCTGGTGAGGATGGTAGTTGAGGTATGTTTACAGTAGTACCACCAGGAAATTGTATGGCTAAGGGTTGTGGTTCAGAGGATTCAGATGATTGAGGTTCAGGGGTTTGAGCCTCAGAGTGTTGAAACTCAGGTTGTTGAGATGATTCGTGTGGAGGTGAAGGTGGATTAAGTTCTGGTTGTGGAGATGGAGATTGTGGAATTTCTGGTTGTGGTGAATGTGGATCTTCTGGTATTGGTGAGAGTGTAGTTTCTGGTTGAGGTGAGTGGGGAGTTTCTGGCTGAGGATTTGGATTTTCTGTATGGGGAGCGGAAGAGTGTTGATCTATTTCTGAAAGAACTTTTTCAAGTTCTGGTTCTGTTATGGTTGTAGGTTTTGGATTGAGAGGTTTGGCGCGAGATCTTCTGAGGGTTAATGACTCAGAAGGGTCAAACTCAGGTTCAGTATCATCAATGATTGGAATGGGAATTGGGATTTTAGTTGAAGCTGGGGTTGGAATAAATGTTGGAACAGCAGATGAACTTAAAACATTAATAGAAGACATATTACCTCTCTTCTTTGGGGTCTGCTGTGACGATCCTTCTGATACAACCTTTCTCTTCTTAGTCTTCTTCAGAGTAACCTCTGGTGCCTTCTGCTGAAGATATTGAATGTTGAGATTGGGTGCTGTTCCATCAGCTTTGCACGCATCCAAGTATCTCAGAACTATTTGAGGCTTGGAGTCAACCTCTGAGAACATGGGGAAGTCGTCCAGGGGAATTCTTCTGCTGGAGATTTCAGCAAAAGGAGTAACGCTGGGCTCCTTCTTAATGTTCTCTATCAGCTTCATCTTCTTGAGATTCTTAGCATTCAACTGCTTTCCAACAGAAGGTTCTAGAGAGCTTATTTCCTGTGCCTCTGTCAAGTGTTCAATCAGCCTATTCTCCGTTAGAATATCTGATATCAATCTGCCGAAGGGTATCCAATCCCTTTTAGTCCTTTCTTCTTCTCTAGTCTCCTTGACGCTGGTCCTCAGATGGTTGAACAGAAGATGAGCAAGATTAATCTTTACCTTCTGATTAATAAAATAGATCAGAAACTGCTGATCTTTCAAATCTCTTATTTTGCTGGAGGGAACCCCACGTGTGAAAATCTGCCTTGCTATAACAGCAGCATCTGAGCATCTTTCTGCCATGTCTATAGAGCGAACACCACCACCATTGTATCCAATCAGCCTTGCAATGTGATCTTCAGTAATCACTATCTTCTTTCCCATGATAAACGAAGTAACCTAATGAGTTGAGGAAGACGCATGTATCCAGAATTCTTTAACCAAAATGGGGAATGTTGGACCCACCAACCTATCAAAGTACCTTTCCCACTCTTGTGCCTTAATTTCTTCAGACAAATCAAAGCCATTTTCCTTCAAGCTGTTGAAGTCTACTATCAATTCTGACAGAACTTCCAAGTTCTTGACTGGAGTAAGGAGCGTTCTGAGAGGAATCTGATACTGTTCAGAAGAAACATCTTGCTTGGAACCTGCAGAAGGAGTGCTAGAGGATGCCATGTTCACACACAAGGGTTTATGAGAAAAAGCTTGAAAAAGGGTTTCTTTGAGGAAAAAAAGATGAACACACAGTAAGAAGTGAAAAAACGCAGAAATGTTTTGAAGATTGTAAGTGACGGTAAAAAGTGAATAAATGATGTTTAAGGTGTTTAAATAGGTTTCAAAAATGTTTTGAAAACATAAACATAGACGTTTCAAAAATTAAATCATGATTACTCGCATTTAATGTTGGCTGATTTTGGGGGATTTAGAAAGATATTTGGAACGGTTACCCATGACATGTGTCTCAATGCATCCAATCAGCGTTTTGCCTTCTCAGAAGCGTGCACGCGTGTTCTACCTCAGGAATTAGCTGATGACTGGATGACACTTGTTGGATTTAGTGAACAGCACATCTATCCTTGAAATGAGATGCTCAGATCTTTATGGATAGAATCTGATACAATCTGCATGTCTAAATTTCTGAAAGAAGATTGATCAGAAGTTCATAGCAAAATAAAGCAAATTCTGAAGGTTAATATATAAAAGTAAAATCATTTTCACTCTAGGCAGAGCTTCATGCTGAGATGTTTCAGAATGAAGTTGAACCTATCTTCAGAAAGTGGTTTTGTGAAGATATCAACCCATTGATGGTCTGTATCAATAAATTTTAAGTTTAAAATGCCTTTCTGAATGTAGTCCCTAATGAAATGATGTTTTATTTCTATATGCTTAGCCCTAGAATGAAAAATTGGATTTTTACTTAAGCAAATGGCAGAAGTGTTATCAGAGTATAGGAATGTTACTCTCAAATATCTGGAAGTCTTCAAGCTGACTTTTCATCCAGAGCATTTGTGTGCTGCATCCTGCTGCTGCTATGTACTCAGCTTCTGCTGTTGATAGTGCAATTGTGGATTGCCTTTTGCTGGACCAAGAGATCAGATTTTCTCCCAAAAACTGGCAGCTTCCAGAAGTACTTTTACGCTCTACTCTGTCTCCAGCAAAGTCAGCATCACAGTAACCTACTAAGCTGTAATCACTAGATTTTCTATAAAATAAACCCAGATTAGTAGTACCTTTCAGATACTTGAAAATTCGCTTAACAGCTGTTAAGTGAGATTCTCTAGGATCTGATTGGAATCTTGCACAAATGCATACACTGAATAAAATATCAGGCCTTGAAGCTGTCAGATAAAGAAGAGAACCAATCATACCTCTGTAGACCTTCTGTTCTACCTTTTTGCTTACCTCTTCTCTTTCCAGAATGCACGTGGGATGCATTGGAATCTTTGATGACTTACATTCTGAGAGATCAAATTTCTTCAGAAGTTCTCTGACATATTTGCTCTAATGAATGTAAGTTCCCTCTGGAGTTTGATTGATCTGAATTCCTAGAAAGAATTTCAGTTCCCCCATGAGGCTCATCTCAAATTCTGCCTGCATACACTTAGAAAATTTTCTTCCAAGAGAAGGATTAGTAGATCTAAATATAATATTGTCTACATAAATCTGACACACTAAGATGTCATTCTTAACTGTCTTACAGAATAAGGTTGTGTCCACTTTCCCTCTGGTGAATTCTTTTTCTAACAGAAAGTTACTTAGTCTTTCATACCAAGCTCTGGGAGCTTGTTTCAGACCATACAATGACTTCTTTAGTTTGAAAACATACTCTGGATTTTTTGTACTTTCAAAACCAGGGGGTTGGTGCACATAAACCTCTTCTTCTATATAGCCATTTAAGAATGCACTCTTGACATCCATCTGATATAGAGTGATGCCTTTATTAACAGCAAAAGAAATTAAAAGTCTGATAGATTCTAACCTGGCGACTGGAGCAAAGGTTTCTGTATAGTCTATCCCCTCTTGCTGACTATAACCTTGTGCTACCAGTCGTGCCTTGTTTCTGATGACTTCACCTTGTTCGTTCAGTTTGTTTCTAAACACCCATTTTGTTCCAATGACGTTGAATCCTTTTGGTCTGGGAACTAGATCCCACACGTCATTTCTGGTGAATTGATTCAGCTCTTCTTGCATTGCTAGAATCCAGTCGTTGTCTAGAAGTGCTTCATCAATTGAAGAAGGTTCAATCAAAGAAACAAGTCCCATGAGGGATTCTTCAGAGTTTCTGAAGCTGGCTCTTGTTCTGATTGGATCTTCCTTTCTTCCTAAGATTGTTTCTTCTGGGTGATCCATGCTGCTTCTGGATAGTCTTTTCTGAGGTTGATCAACAGATGTTGTTGGATTGCTCGCAGTGCCTCTTTCTGATGTTGAAGGAGTGTCTTTGTTGAGAGCTTCTGATGACTTGTCTTCAGAACCTGTGAATTCAAATTCCATACCTGCAAATACTTCATTCTTCTTTGACTTTTCAGAGTCAAGCTTATCATCAAAACGAACACTGATTGATTCTTCCACAATCTGGGTTTCTATATTGTATACTCTGTACCCTCTTGAGCGTTCAGAGTATCCTAACATAATACACTTCTGTGCTTTAGAGTCAAACTTGTTCAAATAATTTTTTGTATTTAACATAAAACAAGTACATCCAAATGGATGAAAATATGAAATGTTGGGCTTTCTGTTCTTCCACAATTCATATGGAGTCTTTTCCAGAATAGGTCTTATGGAGATTCTATTCTGAATGTAGCACACTGTGTTTATTGCCTCTGCCCAGAAGATCTTAGCAACGTTTGTCTCGTTGATCATGGTTCTGGCTATTTCTTGCAATGTTCTGTTCTTTTGTTCTACAACTCCATTTTGCTGGGGAGTTCTAGGACAAGAGAAATCATGCAGAATGCCTCTGTCATTAAAGAATGACTCAAAATCTTTGTTTTCAAACTCTCCACCATGATCACTTCTGACTTTAACGATTCTAAGATCCTTTTCATTCTGAACTTGGTTACAGAAGGTGACAAACACAAAGTGTGACTCGTCCTTGTGTCTTAAGAACTTTACCCATATCCATCTGCTATAGTCATCTACAATTAGTAACCCGTACTTCTTGCCACTGACTGAAGCAGTTTTAACTGGTCCAAATAAGTCAATGTGCAGAAGTTCTAATGGTTTAGAGGTGGAAACAACGTTTTTAGATTTTAAAGCAGGTTTTGCAAACTTGCCTTTCTGACATGCTTCACACAGAGCATCTGAATTGAACTTCAGATTAGGAAGTCCTCTGACCAGATTGAGTTTGTTAATCTGAGATATTCTTCTCATACTAACATGCCCCAATCTTCTGTGCCAGATCCATTGCTCGTTGTTAACAGACAGAAGACACTTTACATTCTGACGTTTCAGTTCAGAAAGTTTGATTTTATAAATGTTGTTTTTCCTCTTTCCATTAAATAGGATAGTCCCATCTTTCTGACTAACAGCTTTACATGATTTTTGATTAAAGATTATATCATAACTGTTATCACTTAATTGACTTATGGATAACAGATTATGCATTAATCCATCTACTAATAGAACATTATTTATAGAGGGAAGATTTCCATTACCTACTGTTCCAGAGCCAATGATCTTTCCCCTCTGATTGCCTCCAAAGCCTACGTGGCCTCCAGGCTTAAGTTCCAGGCTTTGGAACATATGCCTTCTTCCCGTCATGTGTCGTGAGCAGCCAGAGTCCAGGTACAATGACTAGTGTTTCTGATTTGCTGCTAAAGATATCTGCAACATGTATTATTTTATCCTTAGGTACCCATATTTTCTTGGGTCCTGATTTGTTAAATTTACCAAAACTCTGGTTGAATTTTGGTTTCACAGAATAATTACTGCTAGTATATTTAATGTCATGTGTGTGACCATACACAAAGTGTGAATTCAGAGGAGTGAGTTTAATAACTAGATCTATTGAATTATTTGGTGTAGGTACCTTACCTTGGTATCCTATTCCCTTTCTTCAGTTTCTGCTAACTCCATAGATCATTGAACCCATTTTTCTTCTATCTATTCTTTTAGCAAGGAACTTCTGAAAGCTGTGATCATACTCCTTGATGATCTCATCAGCGCTGCTGGGAGTTTCAAAAATTGTTTCCTTCTGAGAGTTTTGTAAAAGATTTTCTAATTTTGAAATTTTATTTTTCAACTCAGAATTTTCCAATTTAAGACTCTCAGTTTTATCAGAGTCAGAATCAAGATTCCTTTTCGATTTCTGAATTTAACACTGATCTGCTGATATCTTTCCAGAATTTCGTTAGGGCTTTCAGCAAGTTCAGCCTTAGTAAAATTAATTGCAAAGTCAGGGAATACCTCTTCGGTGTCTGATTCAGAGTCTGATTCAGAAGCTTCACTGTCTCCTAATATGTTAGCCATGAGAGCTATGTTTTCTCTCTCATCATCTGATTTCGAGTCAGCTTCAGACGAGTCAGAGTCATCCCATGTAGCCATGAGACTCTTCTTCTTTTACCTTCCAAACTTCTTTTTGGGCTTTTCCCTCTGAAGCTTTGAACAGTCACTCTTGTAGTGTCCTTGCTCGTTGCACTCATAGCAGATGATGTCCTTGGTGTTTGGCTTTCTGCTTCCTGAGGAGCCTTCAGATCTTCTGAATCCAGAGGAGGAGTCTGATCTTCTGTATCTGGAGGAGGACTCATTCTGATCTGATCTTCTGGTATTCCTAAACTTTCTTTGCCTCTGCTTCCATAGTTGGTTCACTCTTCTGGAGAGGAGGGAAAGTTCGTCTTCTTCTGATGAGGACCCATCAGAGGTTTCTTCAACAGTCTGCAAAAATTTGGAGTCAGATTTTCTGTTAGACTTTAAAGCTAAAGGCTTACCTTGCTTCTGAGGTTCATCAGCTTCTAGCTCTATCTCGTGACTTCTGAGGGAGCTGATAAGTTCCTCCAGAGAGATTTTGTTGAGATCTTTAGCTAGCTTCAGCGCTGTAACCATTAGCCTCCAATGTTTTGGCAAGCTTCTGATGATCTTCTTGACATGATCAGCAGTAGAATACCCTTTGTCCAGAACTTTGAGACCAGCCACCAGAATTTGAAATCTTGAGAACATAGTTTCAATAGATTCACTTTCTTCCATTTTGAATGCCTCATATTTCTGAATGAGCGCAAGAGCTTTAGTTTCTTTGACCTGAATGTTGCCTTCATGCGTCATTCTGAGAAAGTCAAACATACTCTTTGCAGTGTCTCTGTTAGATATCTTTTCATATTCAGCGTAAGAGATGGTGTTGAGAAGAATAGTTCTGGCCTTGTGGTGATTTTTGAAGTCACGCTTTTGTTGATCAGATATTGCCTTCCTGTCAATCTTCTGACCACTTGCATTCACTGGGTGCGTGTATCCATCTGTCACCATGTCCCACAGATCAGCATCATGAGCCAGAAAGAAGCTTTCTATTCTGTCTTTCCAGTAATCAAAATTCTCTTCATCAAAGACTGGAGGTTTGCCGCTGAATCTGTCTCTCTCTTCATTGTTGTCATTGCTGGTGTGTTGATATGTTCCTGCCATTATGTTTTTCTGACGTTGGATCTTGTACTGACACAGTTAAGTGTTTTAGCTCAGAACCAGGCGCTCTGATGCCAATTGAAGAAGTGAAAAACACAAGAAGGGGGGTTGAATTGTAAAACTTGAAATCAAATGTAGACAACACGTTGTTTTTATCCTGGTTCGTTTGATCTCAAACTACTCCAGTCCACCCGTCAAGGTGATTTCGCCTCTCTCCAACGAGGTCTTAATCCACTATATTCAACTGAATATTACAACTGCTTTAACAACTGCTAAAGCCTTCTTGAGTCTAAACCACAAACCGGTTTCTCAAGGAAATTCTTTCTTACAGATAAATGAATACTGTGTGTTGAATTTTTTCTACAAAAACTTTATATCACAACTGTGATAATACACAAATTAAGCTTATGTGAAACTAGGATGCTATAACTATAGAGTAAGCAATTTGAGAGATATAACAAGCTGTATGAGTGAGGATGAAGATGATTTGCCTTTTTGCGTGTAAAGAGTTGTAGAGCATTAGCCAATTCATTTCTCACTGACTTGTTTATATAGCCTTGGAAAAGATACGTTGTAGTCAATTATTCCATTTCAATGCACATTACGTTCTTTCCATATTGAGAAGATCTTTGTCTTGGAATACAGCCGTTGGTAATAAAGTGTCTTGAATGCACAATACTGTTGTCAATTAAGCGTGTTGTTGGCTTTGGCTTATTCTGACGCTACTAGGTGCTGATGATATTGTTTTGGTCTTGATCAGAGTTTAGAGTATGTTACGCGTAGATCTGTTCATCAAGCTTCAGCGTAAGCACATACTTTGATCTTCTGATGCTGGGATATGATATTTCATCTGCTGATGCTGGCATATGATAATTCATCTTCTGATGCTGATGTTGACATTCTTATGCTGATATCCATCAGAGTTTCTGCAAATGCACAATATAATTTTTAGGTAGCATATATGTCTCAAATGAATTATACAATTTATTTAATCTAGCATTTTGTTATCATCAAAACTTTAACTTAGGGTAGTAGATTCAAACTTTGTTCTAACACTCATGTGAAGCTGCATCTGGAAATTAGAAGGAACCCGTATAAGATTGCTTCATGATGAGCCCGTGTGAAGCTGCATCTGGAAATGTATGAGAAGGAGCATGTGTAAGACTGCTTCTCAATGATCCCGTGTGAAGCTGCATCTGGTCGCATAGATAGTTGCTCTGTCTTGCTTCAGGAACTAATCTTGGACCTATTGAAAATTGTTGATGATAATTATTTGTTGATTGATTTTTCCTGAAAAGGTAAATAGTTAGTTGTATGTGTTGTACCCCAAAATTTGCCCTCCCTTTTTCACAAGAAGATCACAATCCTAGGGGTTTTCTCTGATTTTTGAGATTGGCTCAGGAATTGATCAAGCATACTTTTCTTTGACAACAAATCCGGAATTAGGGTTTTCGCTCGCATTTCTTAGAAGAAATTGAATCCACAGTAATTCAGTTTACTGTTACATTGTTTTCGCACTTTGTCAAAGTTTGCTGAAAGATTTACTGATTGTTCTCAAAAGCCTTATTATCTGAAACAAGAGCTGAGATTGTTATTTGGAATATCAAGACATCTGCTTGATTAGTGGAGTGAAAGGTTTACCGTTTAATGGAATGCTTGTTTGTTTAAACTGTACAATGCGTGTGTTAATTGGAATACCATGCGTACTGTGAGTAATGCAAGGTTACGAGACTGCAAAGTTTGTTGATTATTTATTTTATCTGGATTAAAACTATTGGGATACAGTTCCAATTATTTTGATTTTGAGAGTCTTAAATAATTAAATAAACAATGCAAGGAAAGATTGGAAGATATTTGACAAAGACTTTTTTTATTTATTCGTTTCAAATATTGTTACAAAATTTATCTAAATATTGTAAATTTACAACTTACAGTATTTACAATAATATTTTTTACAATAAAATGGAAAAAATAAATCATAGCCTAATATCTTAAAATCTTTGGCTTCTACTGCTTCCCCTATCATCCAACTAGTACTTACCTGCAAAAGACAGAAGAAAAAGAAATCAGCACAATTAACTGAAAAGAACTTTCAAGCAGATAAAAAGAAATCATCATTAAAGTTTGTCGGCTGGAATCAGAATGCTATGTTCATCATATTTTATTTTCCTCTCTGCAAATCACAAGAAGATCGCTCTTCTCGGTTCACAGAGAGAAAAATAAAAGATATAAAATGCAAGCATGTCAAACTAGATGCAAAAACATGGTTCAAATACAAAGGTACAAGGCTGCATACAAAGCAAACTATACTGCAAACTGAGTTTCAAACTGCAGTAACCAAGCATGTCAAAACTAAGTTACAAGAAGCATAGCAACTAGGAAAAGCAACAAAGTACACAATGCAGGAAACATGCAGTCAAAAGTACAACAATGCAGAGATAAACCAAGTTACAAGCCAAAGGGACTTGTCAAAGCCATCATCACTTTCCAACACTAGACAAACTTTTCAGAATTAAAATAATAAGCAAAAATGCTTAAAGAGAGAGAGAGAGAGAAAGAGAAGACATACTGAAGAGGTTTGCAGTTTTGGCTAAAGCAGGCTGTAAAAGGAAGTAAAATATAACAAAAGGATATATAACAGTCCAAGGGGGAGGGAGAAAAAGAGGGACACAACTTGCAAACTTTGAAACCACAACCTATAGTTAAAAACTACAAGCCAAACCTTGAAAAACTGTAAGCCAAGCAAACAGGCCCAGAACCTGTAATTCCATACTATAAACCTGCAGTAAACACTAACACAAAACCAACCACAAGACTGCAAGCCAAGCAAACCTGCATAAGCCTAAACACACAGGCCAACCACCAAACAAACCTGCTTGCAAACTTAAGAAAACTTGCATAACCTGCATAACCTGCTTGCAAACTCAAGCAAACCAGTAGCAAACCAACAAGCAAACTTGATAGCAAACCTGCTAGCCAAAACAACTCAAACCTTTCAAAACCACAAACCTGCAAACTACAACTTACTCAAGAAAAACAAACTTGCAGGGTCCAAACTGCAACTTAAACAAGCACAAACTTGCTTACCAAAAACAAGCTCAAACCTGCTTAGTCAAAAAAAAACCCAGATATGCATAACAAGTAACAAAACTGCAGAAAACAATCAACAGTTGTCCAACCTGTACCAAACTCAAAAAACAAACTCAGATCTGCATAACAATGACAAAACTGCAGAAAAATAATCAATAGTTGTCAAACCTGTCCAAACTACAGATTCAAGCCAAGCTGATCAGAACAAACAAGCAACAAACACCAGTTTTCAGATTCATCATCATTAAATCATCAGAGAGGAAGAGCTTTAGAAGTAAAACAATATAGAACTTCAGAAACACGTTCATCATTAACAAATACCCAAAGGAAGGAAGAGAATAAACAAAATCAAATCAACTACAAGTTTCAGATTTTATACATCATCACTAACAAATACAAACAAATCTCAGAGTATCATCATCATCGATATCTATACCAAAACCAGAAAGAGGAAGAGATTCAGAAGCAAGCGTAATTTCAGAAAATACTCATCATTAACAGGGAAGAAGCAAGTTTCAGATTATTCATCATCAACGAAAGTAGAAGCAAGCAAGTTTTCAGAAGATTATTCATCATCAAACAAATCACGAGAACAACAAAGAAAGCACAGAAATACCAGAAGCGACGTTCATCTCGATTTCTTCTGCTTCCGGCCACCAAGAGCGCCGCCGGTCCAACCCTCCCTCCATATTTTTCAGAGACAAAACGTCAAGGTAAGTTTCCTCACCCCCTACACTGCATCATGCTCATAACAACCATAGATTAAAAGATAAATCCAAAACACAAATCAAGAGAATCAAACATGCAAAACTGTAAGAAACCCTAAAACGCGTTTAGAACAAAAACTGTACCTTTCAAACCATCGCCTTGGACTGTCGTGGAGAGGAGAGGGCGAAGGTGGCGCTCTGGCAACTTGGAGGCATGAGGAATGATCAACGCTTTGCCTGAGAGAGATGAGAGAAACGAAGAAGAAGGAGGCGCCGCTGTGGCCAAAGTTTGCAAACCCTAAAAAATGAACAAACCCTAACAAAGCATTGTACGGATTCACCTTGGGCTTTCGCCCCAAACAAAACCTAAGCCCACTTTGTTTTTACTGAATACGCCTCCCCCTTCCATTTTGTCCATTGCTTTTGTTCTATTTTCATCTTGGGCATAACCCCAATCAAACTCTTTAAGCCCATTTTCTTTTTAAAAACTAATACTTTCCTTTTATTATTATTTTCATTTTTAATGATTTGACTCTTTTTCTTTTGTTAATAATAAGACTAAAAATATTAAAATTTGTTAATATAGTTTTCTTTTTTTATTTTATTATTTTTTACATTCATTAAAATACAATAATAATAGAGATTTTATTTTTGTTTTCTTTAAAAAATATACAAAAATGATAGAAGCATTAATTTTAAATAATTTTCTTTCGTTAAAACTTTTTCTTCACATAAGTTCCTAAAAAATACAAAAATAATAATACATACTTAATCTTTACTAGGTTAAATTTTGTTTGTTCATTTGTAAATAAATACATGCATCTCATATTTCTTTGATTTTCTTTATTTTACAAATTGTTATAATCTCATGTTGAATGGCGATGATTCGATTTGGTTGTAACCCATAATATACTTGGACATTATTATTCTGATAAGACTCATCCCCATTTGTAAATAATTGTACCCCCATCCCCGGATACTCATTTGTAATAACTTAGACTTTAAATTCTCGCAATTTGTTTCTTTCAATATACTGTATAGTAATTAGGGTTTGTATGCGAAGATTCAAAATCAATCGCTAGATGACCTAATACAAGACAAATGCATGAAAATGACAAACACAATGCACACTTGCACCTCTAGGGTAACCTCGCTTGTGGCCTCGGAAAATGCAATCATGTCCCTCGAATATGAGACACCCTAGCAAATGTCCCTTCGATAAACAAAGATCGTAGTCCCTCGATGACCCTCGATGTTGCCTCCGATAAAACGATCTCGTCCCTTACAAAATTGCTAGAGCGTCTCACAAGTTGCTTTCAATGATTGTATGCAATGACCCGCGCCTGTCCCGTTTAATATCCTAACATAAGGTTGTTCACCAAACACAATGGTGAAACAACACTGTTAAAAGGGTTAAAAACATAAGAAAGATCTTTGAGTAAAATAGGGTAGACAACTCTTAGTTACTTGATCAAAAATCTTGCAAAACGTCCTTGCCATTTTCAAACACACTTCACAACACAAAACAATTTCAAAACAACTTTCAAAACATTGAAATATCTTTCCAAAAAGACACACACCTTTGTATATATTCAAACAAGAATCATCACAAAGGTTACCAAGACAAGGCCTCTTTTTCAAAGCATTTTCAAAAACCACACACAAAGCACCATTTCAAACAGTTGAAAAGCAAAGGCAAGTGATCTAAAACAAGTAACTAAGAGCCCATGGAAAATCATGGATGAAAAGGGTGCTAGCACCTTCCCTTTTCATAATCTATCCCCCGAACCCAAGAAAACATCTCAAAGGTCTTTCATGTGCTTTTTGACCTTTCCTTAGGATAAAATAAAAAGTCGGTGGCGACTCTTGCTAAACCGAACAAGTGCGAAAACAAACGCAAAACCTCAAGTCAGTTCTCCCACCGTATCACAGAACTGGAGACTCTGCTGGGGACATTTCTAAAAGTGGGGTTACCTTAGGGTTTTAGATCACCTTTCCATGCTTACCTTGATTGCTTGGATTGCTTTACTTTTTGGGTTCCTTGTTTGGGTTTGTTTTAAAATCCTACACCCAGATTTGGGGGCACCTTTTAGGTAAGTAGCAATAAACTGTGAGGGAACTGTGCGGGGTATACCGACATGGTTGAAGCAGTAGCTACTTTAGTGTGAGATATTTATGGGTACCGGTAGCCTTTGAGTCAATCGAAGAGAATACGGGGCCGCTGAGTAATGTCATGAAGCACTAACGAACTCTTAGAACCTTACTTGACCATCTTGGCCTTTTTTAGGGTTAGTGAGGTGACCGGCTTTGGTGCAGTCCAAAGTTGGTAGACACTCGATACTACACTCATTGAGGTTTGTTTTCTTGGAATATTTCGGTCGCCAGTAAAGTGGCTAAACTGAAACAATGAACACAGAAAATAATCCAGTGATATTGAGCTCCTTAGAACTCGGTTTCTATTTCTAGGACAGGTTAAGCCAACTAACTTCAAGAGAGTACTTACCTACAAACCCCATGCAAGCCTAAACCTAAGGACTTGTCTGCTTTGTGTGAATATGATTATCTTTATATACACTTGCTTACTTTTGCATACCTGTACATAACATCATAACATCATACCATAGCATTTTCCATAACCATTTCAAGGATCTCGAGGGTCTTTTGATGCAGGGTCACGTTGAACTAGACATCTACCAAAGGGAAAGAGGATTTCCCTCTAAACAAACGCCATCAAAGATCAAGTGCAACAACTTGAATCAAGGGCTATGACCCACTTGACATGGTGAGCTTGATTCTCATGGAATGACAACCACCGATACAAAGTTCTCCAATCAAATATGTTGATCGAAGTTCAATCTCTAACATTTTTCTTGTGTTTACCCTGAGAGATTCTTGAAAACATGCATCCATATATCATGCATTGTATCATGACAGGTTTTCCCTTTCAGGTTTTCTTATTCTCCCACTGTTTATTTCAGTAGAGATGGTGTGATCGGTGGAAATAGAACTGACTGTTTTGAAATGCTGGTTCGCGAAATATCGCGGTAAGCAAGAGTCGCCACCGTCTTTTATTTTCTCCAACATGGAAACGACAAAAGCACAGCAAAATTCCTTTTTCGAGATGTTTCTCGGTTCGGGAGGTAGATTTATAGAAAGGGAAGGTGTTAGCACCCTTTCTATCCGTGGTTATCCACGGGCTCTTAGGTACTTGCTCACTATGTTTTCAAAAATTGTTTGCTTTTCAAGTTTATGTGGGTTTTGAAAAAGTTTAGTTTGAAAAACTTCTAGGTAACTCTTGTATCAGTCCTCAAGAGTGTGTGAAATATTTGTTTGAAAACTTTTTGAAAGTGTAGGTGCGAAAAGATATTTTTGTTTTTTGAAAGAGCAAGTACCCAGGAGAAATCTACCTACTATAAGGAATTAGGCTGTGTAAGAGTCCTTTAGACAGTACTATCCCACTATTGAGAAGTAGGTAGCACCGTCGTTGGAGTTATTCGGGTCAATTTGATTATTAGGGACAATGTGGTCACCAGAGCAATGGTAGGACGCCTTAGCGGTAACCCTAATGTCCTAGATCCTTTTTATCCGAGGCAACCGTTTCGAGGAAACTGGATCTTTAGACAGGAGGGCGACCTCTAAAACAACCTATACTTGACGACCACATCGAGGCAACCAGTGAGGCGTACCCTAGGAGTGGCATGTGCATGTGTGTCAAATTCAGTTAAGATTATCTTGAACATGTTATTTGTGAGCTACAGATTGATTTTATTTGTCAAGCAAGTCTTGCATGCATATTAACAGTTAAGAGTGCAGAAAATAAATTGCGGAAAGTTGAATCTACGCTATTACAAGGCGCAGGTCTATACATCGCCAAAAACAAAACCCGTTTGGAAAATAAATGCGAGAAAAGTAAAGAAAGCGGTAAAAGACCTAATTAACTATTACATCCTCAGAAACAGTTACATCAATATAATCAAAAGGAATTAAAGCGCGAAAGAAATTAAATCGGGACGTCCTTAGGGTTTTGACCCTTTTTGAGAAAAAGAAAGAAAATTGGTCCTTTTTTGCAATTAATTAAAATTAAACCTAACAATTAATTAATTAATTAATTAAAAGAAAAAAATGTTTTTGTATTTTTTATGTTTTAATGAAAATAAAATAAAAGGAATTAAAATTATCAAAACCCTAATTCTAGACTAATTTTATTTATTAAGAAAAAGATTAAAATTGCCCTAATTAAACAACTAAACTAATTAATTAGAATTTATTTACAAAATAATAATTATTAAAAGAAAATAATAAATAATAATATAAATAATATTTAGGTTTATGATTTTATTATGAAAAAATAATTTATGAATTAATTAGATAATAGTAATAATAATTATTAATAGAAAATAAAAAAAGAAAGAAAATAAAAAAAGAAATAGAAACCAGGGGGGTGTTGGACCCAAAAGGAGGTGAAGCCTGGAATTTCTGGCCCATTAACTCAAGCCTGCATTGACTTCTGGGATTAACTGCGTGTTCATTGACTAGGTAGTACCATAGTCTTCCATCTTTGGCCCTTGGATTGTTGCATAAGACACATGGCATGCTGGATGTCTGGAGGCACATGGTGTACCGCCCCTGGAAAGCTGCACATGAACATGCATAAGAAAATAGCAAATAATTGTTTTGGGGGGGCCTGGGAATCGAACCCAGGTCCCAATGGTTCTTGGACAACGCATCCACCACCAGGCCACTCGCTTGCATTTGTTAGAATAATAATGAGTAAAAATAATATATGAAACAAGTAAATATGCTGTGCAAAACATAAAAACGCGCACTCCTTTTGAATAATCCAATGGCATAGCACCACATCCTTGTCTTCTTCATGAAACCTGCAGAAAACAAAACAGATAGCGGGGGTTTTTAACCCCCACAAACTGCAAATGCGAAAAATAGCGAATAGCTCCATGGTCAATATAAATTGTTCGCGAGGGTTGGGTTCAATTCGTCTTGTCCAGGCGGTTTCAACCATGTGCTTGAGATGGTCTAATTTTTCCTGTGCTAGAAATCCCCAAATCTCAAGCTTAGGAACCCTAGATTCCTTCAATGGTGATTCTTGATTCCGTGCATCATAATCTAATTAACCTGCATCATTAGCTTCCTATGGACTCAAACAATACAAAACAAACAATAAATTATGTTAATGATGCATGAAATAAGCAACTCGATTCCAGAAAAAAAACACAAACCCTTAAACTGTTCTTGGTGATTCTGATGGCTTTAAGGCTTAATTTTGATTGTAAATCATTTCTCACACCTCCAGCAATGTATTGGAATCAAGAAAAGGCTTTGAATTGGCGTGGAAAGTAGGATTCAGTTTTCAAGTTTCTTTGAATTTTTTGGAATTGGTTATGGCGTTTTGCAGCAGTTTTTCACGTCCCAGGCATTAGGGTTGGCTTCAGTACATATAATGGAATGAAACTAGGGTAAATCTTGCTCAAGAAATCCCTTGCATTGATGTTCCAATATTTGATTGAAAATCAAATATTTTTCAATCTTTTTGATTGAGAAAACTTGCCAAACATGGAGATTTTGATGTCCTTGATTAATACACGAATTTTCCAGCTTGCCCTGAGTTTATTTGCTTCACAAAAGATTGAAAAAATCACATCTTTGAATTTCCTACATTTTAAATTAATTAAATGAATTAAAAATCAATTAAAAATCCAATTAATTAATAAAAATAAGAAAATAAATCAATTTAGGCTTGATGGGTCGTGCATAGGCTTTGGACAAAGTTTCAAGAAGGAATTTGAGGCCCATTAGCAAAAATGATGTGTTTTGAGCAAAAGTTGACTTTTGCAAATTCATGAAAATTTCCCAACTTCTCCAATGCGTATCTTGCTCAATTTTAATCATATGAACATGTTCTTGGACATTTTGGAAAGGTCTTGAAGTCCTCTAACCAATGCCTTTGATCCCATGTCATTTGGATTTACAATCTCAAGTTATGGTCTTTGACTTAAAGTGCATTCTTGTTGACTTTTGAAATGGACCTATAATGTAGAAATTGATAACTTTTTGTGAGAGCATTTCTTGGACTTGGAATGTGAAGATGAGTTGTAGGAAATGTCATCCCCTTCAAAATGAGCATTGGATGGGATTTTTATGATGAACAATGAAAAAGTTATGCCTTGGTCAAGATACAGTTGACTTTTCAGCTGTCCAAAAATAGTAACTTTTGCATCTTTGATGATTTTTGAGCCATGCTTGTGGAATCATGATCAAGACTTGATCAAATGATGATTGTGGCTTCAAAATAAGATGTTGACAAATTTTTTTGACTTTTGACTGTAAAATGACCATTTTACCCCTACAGTTGATTGTGAACCAAATAGGGCTTTTGACTGTGCAATTGGACCCTGTGAGTCTTGAGACTTGATATGTAGATGCTTGACAATGTATATGGGCACATGGGACTTGATTGGACCACTGAAAACCTCAAATTCATTGAAGGAACCAAAACCCTAATTTTGACTGGCTTAGGAGGCATTTGGACTGTGCAACCCTTGAGTAGTCTTGAACCAATTGAAGATGATTCTTGACAAACTTTGAAGAATATGGGAGGGCAAATTTTGGGGTACAACAGTTGCCCCTGTTCAATCTTCTTAACCCTGAGGATGTAGATTGGCTTGCGTGCCTTTCGTGATCCGAAGGTGGAAGATGATTGAACACTATAGTGCCCAGAAATTTGCACTCACATAGTGGAGTATCAGCAATGTGATGTCGGGAATGGGCTTACAAATGCCATTTGGAGATATGATGGATAGGAGGATGGGCTTATAGATGCCATATGAAGATGTGACAGAGTCTTGTCGGGAATGGACTTATAGATGCCATTTGGAGACTGTTGGTAGGTGGATGGGCTTATAGATGCCATCTGGAGATTGTCTGTTGAATTGTAATTTTGTAAGTTGAAAGAGGGAACCTGTGTAGGGTTGCCTGATGATGAGCTCGCGTAAAACTGCATCTTTGAAGGAAGGAAACCTGTGTAGGGTTGACTGACGATGAGCCTGTGTGAAACTGCATCTTTGAAGGAAGGAAACCTGTGTAGGGTTTACTGATGACGAGTCCGTGTAAAACCGCATCTGGAGCTGAGAAGGAAACCGGTGTAAGGTTTCTTCGAGATAAGTTCGTGTGAAACTTCTGGATGAACCGGGGTAAGGTTACTGTGAAATAAGTTCGTGTAAAACTTTAGGAGGAACCGGGGTAAGGTTACTGTGAAATAAGTTCGTGTAAAACTTTAGGAGGAACCGGGGTAAGGTTACCTTGAGGTAAGTTCGTGTAAAACTTTAGGAGGAACCGGGGTAAGGTTACCTTGAGGTAAGTTCGTGTTAAACTTTAGGAGGAACCGGGGTAAGGTTACCTTGAGATAAGTTTGCGTAAAACTTCTTTGAGGAACCGGGGTAAGGTTACCTTGAAGTAAGTTCATGTAAAACTTTAGGAGGAACCAGGGTAAGGTTACCTTGAGGTAAGTTCATGTAAAACTTCTTCTGAAAGAAAAGGAACCGGCGTAGGGTTACTTCGGGATAAGTTCATGTAAAACTTCAGGATGAACCGGGGTAAGGTTACTGTGAAATAAGTTCGTGTAAAACTTTAGGAGGAACCGGGGTAAGGTTACCTTGAGGTAAGTTCATGTAAAACTTTAGGAGGAACCGGGGTAAGGTTACCTTGAGGTAAGTTCGTGTAAAACTTTAGGAGGAACCGGGGTAAGGTTACCTTGAGGTAAGTTCGTGTAAAACTTTAGGAGGAACCGGGGTAAGGTTACCTTGAGATAAGTTTGCGTAAAACTTCTTTGAGGAACCGGGGTAAGGTTACCTTGAGGTAAGTTCGTGTAAAACTTTAGGATGAACCGGGGTAAGGTTTCCTTGACGATGAGTTTGTGTAAAACTTCATCTTGGAACTGAGGAGGAACCGGTGTAGGGTTGCCTGAGGACGAGTCTGTGTAAAACTTCGTCTTGGATTGAGAAGGAACCGGCGTAGGGTTGCCTAAGGATGAGTCCGTGTAGAACTACATCTGAAGTTGAGAAGGAAACGATGTAGGGTTGCCTCATGATGATCAAGTAGATAATTGTCCTGTCTGGTTTCAAGTATTAACCCATGATCAGTCGTCCACAGAATTTTCCTGGCTTGTTACCGGTGTTGATCTGGAACTGCAAAGGTAGATGGTAATCATCTTTGGACTGACCTTTTCCTGAAAAGTCAAAACATTAGTTTTATGCAATGTCATGATGTATGAAATGCATGATGCCATGATGTTCTCAAAACGAGATCGTGTCGTATGCACTTTATCATGTATGTAAGCAGGATGTATAAAATGTGAAATGTTTATGAATGTATTTTCGTCTGGGAAAATAAATCCTTGACGAATGCCGGGAAGTTTGTTGAATCCTGGGCTGCTGTTTGAAGAGTAGAGTTATTCGTTTCTGCTGGGGATGATGGTTGCAAGAATAAACCGGTAGGAGAAGATGACTCCGTTGGGGGATAAACTTGTTGGAGAGATTAGTCTGCGGGGAATTACCCTGTGGGGAGAGATACTTCGCTGAGGTTTTGATGATAACTCTGCTGGGGATTCCATTGATAAGTTTTGTTGACGGATTTGATGAACTCCACTGGGGACAGGAAGAACTTCGCTGGGGATGATCTTTCCGTTGCAATTTGCTGAGGATAACCCAGTTAGACTCTCGTGGGGATAACCTCTGAATATGGATGGGGAGATACATTTGTACCCTGCAGGGGATAAGCTTCCAGAATCTACTGGGGAAGATAATTCAACTCTGACGGGGAAGCTTTTTAGACTGCGTTGGGGAATGGCTCCACTGGGGGTATCTTGTATTCCGCCGGGGAACATTCTTATATTCCGTCGAGGAATATTAAGACTGCCAGGGATGCTTGCTTAGGAACATCTGTATACTCCGCTGGGGGAATGTTGAGATCTTCTGGGGATACCCAACTTCCTTAAGGCTGACAGTAGCCTAACTCTGCTTGGGGAAAGTGCTGTTGATTTGCTGGAGATACCGTGCCTTTTGGGGCTGATTGGGGACCAACTCTGCTTGGAGGGAGTATTGTTGATTTGTGCATAGCTGCAAGTCTCAGCCGGGAGAGCTACCATTACTGTCTTTCTCTGCGGGGAGTGAAGGTATATTGGTCATATTCTTCAGTTGAATCTACCTTGTACCTGGTGGACAGAGCAGCTTGTACAGTTCGGATAATTCTTATTGCCATTGTTTCTGTGGGAGAAGACGGCCTATGAGGTTCTTGGTAACTGCCGATTGACAAATCATCTTCTGGTAGGCAAGTGACGAGATTACGGGACATAGTCGTACGCTTTGATCCCTAATTTTTGCCTGGACTGCCCTTTCGGGTTTTCAGTCCATCGGGATACCCTTTTTTGCCCAAGCCGCCTTTTCAGGTTTTCGACTTGCCAGGTGTACAAAATTTTCATTTTCATCCCTTATTTTTGCCCGAACCCTTTTGGTTCGCCGGGAAGCCCTTATTTTTTCCTAGGCCAGTCAACCTAGCGGGTCTTTGATTATGCGTAGTATTTTTTTGACTATGTCCATGTTCTCAGGTTGTAGGGAGGTTGTCACTGTCAGTAGTATTGCATCGCCATACTACCAGAAGATCTTCGTTTGATCGTGCCAGATTCGTCGTCGGAATTCATGTCCAATGCCCCAAGTGACTCAGGCTGAGGTTTGCCCCTGGCTGCTTGGCATTTGAGAGATTCCCTGAATCTTGACTGGACTGCCCCAGATGAGGGACAATGATCATGTCTGCCCCTTGGTTAGGAGTGCTTTTGTTCATTAGATATTCTTCGTGCAAATTTCTCTGCTGTTCGAACAAATAGTCATATGCAAACAATGTTATATCAGAAATGCAAAGTTTATGTTTATCTTGAATTTTTTTGAAAATGCAGTTTTTTTAATAAAACAAGCAAATTTGTAAAATGTGATGTCAACTCGTTATTTTACCGCAAGCCTTAAGGAGTCAGGATACCTTTGTAATAGTATGCTTTCGAACTAACCCATGCTTCAGCTAGGACTTTTAAGGGTTATAACGTGGCCTGGTTCACGGTTTAAGAAACGAAGGATAAAGGCTCAAATTTTATTTGTACCCACCCATTCTTCGTGATGTTCTTCAAACCTAAACTCAGCTGATCGCGCATTAGACCTTGTTTGAGTCTTTGCTCTGATATACCAGTGATGGTTCGGATATTGACAGTTTATTTTGAATAACCAGTCATTTCCTTTTTGAGGGTTTGTAGGACCTCTTTCTTTTTGATTGTGTTATCCCTCAATTTTGCCTGAACTGTTTCTTTTCGTATTTACAGTCAGCGGGATGCCCCAGTTTTATAAGTCTCCTTCATAGGTTTTGACTTATTGGGCTTTTGTTTTGGAGAGATAATAACTGCCTGTCTTTATGATTATCCGGAACCATCACTGTCTTTTGTTTCAGAAGGACTCCTTTGATGCTGTTCATTATGCACCTGGATCAACTGAGAAGACTACCCTGCCCCAGGTTATTAGTAAGGGTTTTAATTTTTTTTGTGAAAAGAAAAACTCCTACTTCTTTGGCTCGAAGGGGTTGACAAGGGATTATCTTCCTTATAACTCCAGTGTTTAGGATTTGAAACAATGCCTGTACCTCATCAACGGGGTCTGTTCAAAATCATACTGTAAAGATCGTGGTATCGTTTTCGTCATCCTCCCTCAAGAGGCTTAGAATTTTCAATCGAGAGTTGAACATCAAGAAAAATAAAAGCAATTTTGAATCTAGTGAACATAATTACTTCAAAACAGACACGTGTAATGCATTAATGAAATAATAGAGTTTGACATGATAATTGTTTGAATAAGCATAGAAAAATACAATATCAGAATTTAAATGAAACAAGAGTCTCTCAATCCTAGCCATGCTTTGGCAAGGGAGCAGTGATCACGTTGGGAGTCTCGGCAGGCTCGAATTCGATCTCTTTGGCGTCAATCATATTCTGGATCTTGTATTTCAGCGCCCAACAATCCTCAGTATCGTGCCCCGGGCTACCAGAATAATAAGCACACCTCGCATCTGGGTTGTAATTTGGAGAAGAAGTCTTAGGATTCGCCGGAGGGTTTATCACCGCAATCAGATTCATCTTCAACATGTGCTGCAGTGCTTGTGATAATGGCATGTTGATATTGGTGAACTGTCTTTTAGGCTCGTCCGACCTTCGTTGATTTCCCTTTTGCAGTTGTCGGCATGACGCAGAACCAGAGATCATGACTGCCCCTACGTGTTGGTCACGACGACCCTTCTGACTGTGCGCAGCATTGGACTCTTTCTTGAATGGTTTCTTTTCAGTACTCGAGGAGTCACCTTTTTGTATCTTCCCGGACTTGATACCAGCTTCGATCCTCTCACCAGTCAAGATCAGATCTGTGAACCCAGCAGAAGAATTCCCAATCAGATGGTTGAAGAACGGACCAGACAGGGCCCCCAAGAACATGTCAACTAGCTCACGGTCAGTCAAAGGTGGCTGCACCCTTCCAGCCAGGTCTCTCCACTTTTGCGCATACTCTTTGAATCCTTCACCCGTCCCAAGTGACATACCCTGGAGTTGGGTACGCGTAGGAGCGAGGTCAGAATTATACTGATACTGCTTATAGAACGCAGTAGCCAAATCCTCCCAGTTACGAATACTGGCTCCATCTAGCTGATAGAACCATTCGAGTTGAGTCCCTGAAAGACTTTCCTGGAAGAAATGGATCCACAAATTCTTGTCAGCAGTGTAAGGTTGGATCTTCCTTACATATGAACGAAGGTGTAGCTTAGGACAGGAAGCTCCGTCGTACTTTGCAAAGGCAGGCGCCTTGAATTTGTGGGGAATCACCACCCCAGAAGATAAACCTAGATCTCCAAAATCCAACCCGGGCACATGTTGAATCTCCATAGCACTTAACCGGTCCTCTAGCTGTTTGTACCTGTTCTCAGCAGGAGGATACTGTTCATCATTATACTCCGTCTCGTTGTCGGAGACCACGGGACTAGGAACCCTTTGCTCTTGGGGACTGTCTTTCCCTACAGAGGAAGTAGCCATATCAGCCTCATTTTGTGATCCATTCCCAGATCTGCGTCTAGGGTTGAACAAAACAGTCCTCTTCTTCTTCTTCTTCCTCTCCTTTAGAATCAGAGTCTTCAAATCCTGTTGACCCTGGGCTAGGCTCATAACCAACTCTTGGAACTGGGCATTCTGGGCCTGGAGGGCCTTGATAGCTTGCTCAGTAGAAGGTTCAGTAGACATGATGATTGTTGAAATAAACAGCGAAGAAAATAAGAGACCTTGTAATGGTACCTGTAATGCAATGATATGTATGATATATGTATGCAATGTTGTCAAGGATCTCGTTGGGTAAACAAATAAACTTGTTAGAATTTGGATTTTGCGGCTTGATTGAAGGAACTTCATGTTGCTGAGAGTCCTTCTTCAAGAGTCAGGCTCACCATATCGAGTGGGTCATAGCCCCTGACTCAAGTTATCGTGCTTGGATTTCTAGACAACCTTGGTTAGAGGAAAATAAATCCCCTTTGCCCCTTGTTTGACGTCTGGCTCATCATAACCTGCATCACAGACCCTTGAGATCCTTGAAATGGGTTAGTCCTTATGCAAGATGTATGCAATGTTATGATGTTATGATGTTATGATGTCATGGTAAAGGCACACCACAAGTATTCACAAAAGGCAAACATGGTAAAGGCACACAAGTCACACAAAAGAGCCCTTAGATTTCAGGCTGGCATGAAGTTTAGGTACTACCCTCTTTCAGTTTCAGTTGGTTAAGACCTGTCCAAGAAAAAAGTAACCGGGTTCTAAGGAGCTCAATATCATTGGATTGTTTTCTATGTTCATTGTTTTGATTTAGCCACTTAACTGGAGACCAAAATATTCCAAGAAAACAACCCTCAATGAGTGTAGTATCGAGTATCTACCAACTTCGGACTGCACCAAAGTCGGTCATCTCACTACCCCTAAAGAGGCCAGGATGGTCAAGTAAGGTTCTAAGGTCAGTTGATGCTTCACGACACCACGCGGCAGCCCTGTACTCTCCTTGACTTGACTCAAGGGTTACCGGTACTCACCAAAGTGCCACATCAACGTAGCTACTGCTTCAACCATGTCGGTATACCCTGCACAGTTCCCTCACAGTTTGTTGCTACTTCTAAAGGGTATCCCCAGATCTGGGTTAGGATCTATAGTAACTCCGATTCAACCCACAAAGATAAAGCATACAAGTCAAGCAATTGAAAACACAAGTGGTCTAATCCTAAGGTACACCTCACTTATATATCCCTAGCAGAGTCTCCAGTTCTGTGATCGGTGGAAATAGAACTGGCTGTTTTGAAATGCTGGTTCGCGAAATGTCGCGGTAAGCAAGAGTCGCCACCATCTTTTATTTTCTCCAACATGGAAAGGACAAAAGCACATCAAAATTCCTTTTTCGAGATGTTTCTCGGTTCGGGAGGTAGATTTATAGAAAGGGAAGGTGTTAGCACCCTTTCTATCTGTGGTTATCCACGGGCTCTTAGGTACTTGCTCACTATGTTTTCAAAAATTGTTTTCTTTTCAAGTGTATGTGGGTTTTGAAAAAGTTTAGTTTGAAAAACTTCTAGGTAACTCTTGTATCAGTCCTCAAGAGTGTATGAAATATTTGTTTGAAAACTTTTTGAAAGTGTAGGTGCGAAAAGATATTTTTGTTTTTTGAAAGAGCAAGTACCCAGGAGAAATCTACCTACTCTAAGGAATTAGGCTGTGTAAGAGTCCTTTAGACAGTATTATCCCACTATTGAGAACTATAAAGCACCGTCGTTGGAGTTATTCGGGTCAATTCGATTATTAGGGGCAATGTGGTCACCAGAGCAATGGTAGGACGCCTTAGCGGTAACCCTAATGTCCTAGATCCTTTTTATCCGAGGCAACCATTTCGAGGAAACTGGATCTTTAGACAGGAGGGCGACCTCTAAAACACCCTATACTTGACGACCACATCGAGGCAACCAGTGAGGCGTACCCTAGGAGTGGCATGTGCATGTGTGTCAAATTCAGTTAAGATTATCTTGAACATGTTATTTGTGAGCTACGGATTGATTTTATTTGTCAAGCAAGTCTTGCATACATATTAACAGTTAAGAGTGCAGAAAATAAATTGCGGAAAGTTGAATCTACGCTATTACAAGGCGCGGGTCTATACATCGCCAAAAACAAAACCCGTTTGGAAAATAAATGCGAGAAAAGTAAAGAAAGCGGTAAAAGACCTAATTAACTATTACATCCTCGGAAACAGTTACATCAATATAATAAAAAGGAATTAAAGCGTGAAAGAAATTAAATCAGAACGTCCTTAGGGTTTTGACCCTTTTTGAGAAAAAGAAAGAAAATTGGTCCTTTTTTGCAATTAATTAAAATTAAACCTAACAACTAATTAATTAATTAAAAGAAAAAAATGTTTTTGTGTTTTTTATGTTTTAATGAAAATAAAATAAAAGGAATTAAAATTATCAAAACCCTAATTTTAGACTAATTTTATTTATTAAGAAAAAGATTAAAATTGCCCTAATTAAACAACTAAACTAATTAATTAGAATTTATTTACAAATTAATAATTATTAAAAGAAAATAATAAATAATAATATAAATAATATTTAGGTTTCTGATTTTATTATGAAAAAATAATTTATGAATTAATTAGATAATAGTAATAATAATAATTAAAAGAAAATAAAAAAAGAAAGAAAATAAAAAAAGGAATAGAAACCAGGGGAGTGTTGGACCCAAAAGGAGGTGAAGCCTGGAATTTTTGGCCCATTAACTCAAGCCTGCATTGACTTCTGGGATTAACTGCGTGTTCATTGACTAGGTAGTACCATAGTCTTCCATCTTTGGCCCTTGGATTGTTGCATAAGACACATGGCATGCTGGATGTCTGGAGGCACATGGTGTACCACCCCTGGAAAGCTACACATGAACATGCATAAGAAAATAGCAAATAATTGTTTTGGGGGGACCTGGGAATTGAACCCAGGTCCCAATGGTTCTTGGACAACGCATCCACCACCAGGCCACTCGCTTGCATTTGTTAGAATAATAATGAGTAAAAATAATATATGGAACAAGTAAATATGCTGTGCAAAACATAAAAACGCGCGCTCCTTTTGAATCATCCAATGGCATAGCACCACGTCCTTGTCTTCTTCATGAAACCTGCAGAAAACAAAACAGATAGCGGGGGTTTTTAACCCCCACAAACTGCAAATGCAAAAAATAGCGAATAGCTCCATGGTCAATATAAATTGTTCGCGAGGGTTAGGTTCAATTCGTCTTGTCCAGGCGGTTTCAACCATGTGCGTGAGATGGTCTAATTTTTCCTGTGCTGGAAATCCCCAAATCTCAAGCTTAGGAACCCTAGATTCCTTCAATGGTGATTCTTGATTCCGTGCATCATAATCTAATTAACCTGCATCATTAGCTTCCTATGGACTCAAACAATGCAAAACAAACAATAAATTGTGTTAATGATGCATGAAATAAGCAACTTGATTCCAGAAAAAAAAACGCAAACCCTTAAACTATTCTTGGTGATTCTGATGGCTTTAAGGCTTAGTTTTGATTGTAAATCGTTTCTCACGCCTCCAGCAATGTATTGGAATCAAGAAAAGGCTTTGAATTAGTGTGGAAAGTAGGATTCAGTTTTCAAGTTTCTTTGAATTTTTTGGAATTGGTTATGGCGTTTTGCAGCAGTTTTTCACGTCCCAGGCATTAGGGTTGGCTTCAGTACATATAATGGAATGAAACTAGGGTAAATCTTGCTCAAGAAATCCCTTGCATTGATGTTCCAATATTTGATTGAAAATCAAATATTTTTCAATCTTTTTGATTGAGAAAACTTGCCAAACATGGAGATTTTGATGTCCTTGATTGATACACGAATTTTCCAGCTTGCCCTGAGTTTATTTGCTTCACAAAAGATTGAAAAAATCACATATTTGAATTTCCTACATTTTAAATTAATTAAATGAATTAAAAATCAATTAAAAATCCAATTAATTAATAAAAATAAGAAAATAAATCAATTTAGGCTTGATGGGTCGTGCATAGGCTTTGGACAAAGTTTCAAGAAGGAATTTGAGGCCCATTAGCAAAAATGATGTGTTTTGAGCAAAAGTTGACTTTTGCAAATTCATGAAAATTTTCCAACTTCTCCAATGCATATCTTGCTCAATTTTAATCATATGAACATGTTCTTGGACATTTTGGAAAGGTCTTGAAGTCCTCTAACCAATGCCTTTGGTCCCATGTCATTTGTATTTACCAATCTCAAGTTATGGTCTTTGACTTAAAGTGCATTCTTGTTGACTTTTGAAATGGACCTATAATGTAGAAATTAATAACTTTTTGTGAGAGCATTTCTTGGACTTGGAATGTGAAGATGAGTTGTAGGAAATGTCATGCCCTTCAAAATGAGCATTGGATGGGATTTTTATGATGAACCATGAAAAAGTTATGCCTTGGTCAAGATACAGTTGACTTTTTAGCTGTCCAAAAATAGTAACTTTTGCATCTTTGATGATTTTTGAGCCATGCTTGTGGAATCATGATCAAGACTTGATCAAATGATGATTGTGGCTTCAAAATAAGATGTTGACCAAATTTTTTGACTTTTGACTGTAAAATGACCATTTTACCCCTGCAGTTGATTGTGAACCAAATAGGGCTTTTGACTGTGCAATTGGACCCTGTGAGTCTTGAGACTTGATATGTAGATGCTTGACAATGTATATGGGCACATGGGACTTGATTGGACCACTGAAAACCTCAAATTCATTGAAGGAACCAAAACCCTAATTTTGACTGGCTTATGAGGCATTTGGACTGTGCAACCCTTGAGTAGTCTTGAACCAATTGAAGATGATTCTTGACAAACTTTGAAGAATATGGGAGGGCAAATTTTGGGGTACAACAGATGGCTCTAGAGAGGACTGTCAAAGATATCCAGGATCAAAATGCTCAACTTCAAGAAATGTTCTTGAACCTATCCCAAGGGCAAGAAGAAGTGAAAGCTCTCCTCACAAGGGGCATGGTCCAAGGAAATCCAGGGGGCATCAGGAATGATCAGTTGGAAGAGCTACAAATTGAGCTGGCAACAATGAAAATTCAAATGATGGGACAACTGGTGGGCCAGATGGCTCTCATTCAAAACCTGGCTCAAAGACAAGAGGAGCTCAAGGTCCTCATCAACAAACTGCTTCAAGATAACCAAGTGGGGCAAACAACTAGGGTTGAAGATCAAGTCATCATTCAACCTCCTTTGAGACAACAAGACAAGGGAAAGGATACCCAGCTTGCTTCAGGGTCACAAGCCCAACAACAACCTCGCCAGCGTCAACAGGGTAATCAGCATAAGCAAAACGCATCCGGAAGACATTTCACTAAGACTGATATATCATCATCTCTAATATTGGAACGCTTGTTGGAGGTCAATCTGACTGCTTTAAAGGATCCTCTTCGGAATCCCAACACCTCTGCTCCTAGCTATCACCCTGACGCCTTTTGTGTATACCACTCCTATAGTCCTGGACATGACACTGACGACTGTTGGGCTTTGAAAAACAAGATCCAAGACTTGATTGACAATGGAGTGCTGAAATTCATGCCGGATGGCGAGATAAAAATATTCCGCTGAGGGTTCTCCACCTGAAATGACAAAGTTCGAACTAAGAGACTTTTGTTTCATTTGAATTTTCAAGTTGTAATTTCTTTTGTTATTCAAACAATTATCTGTTGATGTCAAACTCTGTTTCATTAATGCATTGCATATGTTTGTCTTGAATCCATCCATTTGTTTTCACTATTCTTGAATTATGCTTTCTACTTTCTTTATGATATTTAACTCTTGATAAAAGTTACAAGTCTTTAGAGGGAGGATGATGAAACAATACCATAATCTCATACAGTATACTTTTGGACAGACCTTTCTGACGATGTACAAGCATTTCTTTCAAACCCTAAACACTGGAGTTATAAGGAAGATAATCCCTAGCCAACCCCTTCGAGCCAAAGAAGTAGAAGTTTTCTGTTTTAAACCCATTTGAAACCTTTACTCAAACCTGGGGCAGGGTAGTCTCTCAGTTAATTCAAAATATGCGCATTGAAGTCGCAAACTCTCAGTTCTTAATAGAACGAATGACATCAAAAACATTCCTTTGGAACCAAAATACAGTGATGGTTCTTTATCTCATAGGCAATCATTATCTCTAAAAAAAAAAGAGCCCACTGAGCCAAAAACCTACAAAGGAGGCTTAAGAAAGTTGGGGCATCCCGCTGACTGTAATCTCGAAAACAGGAACAGTCTGGCAAAAATTAGGGATAACAAATCAAAAGAAAGAGGTCATTATAAATCCTCAACAACATGAAAAATGTTGCAAAAAATGATTGCGTTCCCATAAAATTCAACATGTGTGAACCATCACCAAAACGTCGTTCCAAACTCAAATAGAGTTCGACACACAATTAACTGAGTTTAGGATTGAAGAACATCATGAAGAGCGAGTGGGTACAAATATACTTTGAGCCTTTATCCTTTGTTTCTTAAACCGTGAACCAAGCCACGTTACAACCCTTCAAAAGTCCTAATTGAAGCATGGGTTAGTTCGAAAGCATACTGTTACAAAAGTTATCCTGACTCCTGTAAGGCTTTGCTCTAAATCTTGTGTTGAATTTGTTTTATAAAATGTTTTCAGCTAAAAAACGCATTTTTCAAAACTTCGAGACAAGCATAAAATTTGCATTATTTATCGTTGTTTGCATATGTTTATTTGTTGGACAACAAAGAAATTCACACAGTGAATGTTCGGAGGAACGAAAGCTCTCTCAGTAAATAAAATCACTTCAAGTGGGATGATACTCCCATTGCAAAAATCTCCCATCAACAAAAAGGGGACTTGGTTTGGTATTTTCCAGCAAATCTGGGGCAGTCCAGTCAAGATTTCAACAAATCTTTCAAAATCCAGTAAACCTGGGGCAGCCGAGTCAAGATTTCAAGAAATCTCTCAATTGCAGTTTAACCTGGGGTAAGCCTCCATCACCATCACTTGGGGCATTAAAACGTCAACCTCATCAAAGGGTTACGTACAGTCCAAGTTTCCTGGAAATACCATAAACATCTAATACTACGGGCAGTGACGAATCTCTCCAAAATCTTTTTGAAAAGAAATTCAAGCGTCCTCGAGAAGTTCATCACCTCTCTAGCAGACCAGCACTCGTGGGTTTATTTCCCCAACATTTGTCAAGGATTTATTATCCGAAACAAATTACATTTCAACAACATTCATAACATACGCAGTTTGATCGACAGATAAAAATTCCTTCATCACTTGTTGGAAGTTATGGTCGTCAAAGATTCCTTTATCACCTGTTGGAAGTTACAGTCGTCAAAGATTCCTTCATCACCTGTTGGAAGTTATGGTCGTCGAAGATTCTTCCATTATCCGGTTGAATCAAAGTTAATCCAAGACCCTCTATGTTTTGGTCAGATCGACACTAAGATCTCCCTGTTTTCTTATGCCAGTGGAAGATATTCCAGGTTTTTGATATTTCAGATAAATCTCAGCGATTTATTCTGATTATCTTCACTACCAGAGATGAAGAATCCAACTCTTTTCTCCTTCATCAGCTCAGGATTTGTTTTCCCCAGCGAAAGGTCGTTTTGAAAAACATTACACCTCTGTGCATTAAGACATCATGCAACACGATCTCATTTATTTTGAGAACATCATTGTTTGATATATGCCACTAACCTTTACCTTTCAGGAAAGGTACAATCAAATTCAAGCGACAAAGCTTTTCTTCAGTCGAGTTACAGACAAGTTCCTAAATTTCGACAAAGCTTTTACTTCAGTTGAATTCCGGACGAGCTCCTAAATCTCGATAAAGCCTTTACTTCAGTTGAATTACGGACGAGTTCCTAAAATCTCAGCAAAAACAACCCACCAACAGAATAATGGACAAATGAAGCTCCTAAAATTCTATTTCTCTCAAGAATGAAGATTCTCATCTTTGAAACCTCAGAAGATTGGTATACTCCCAAGCTCCTGATACTGTTAACAGAATGAATATTCTCATCCTTGAAACCTCAGAAGATTGGTATACTCCCAAGCTCCTGATACCGTTAACAGAATGAAGATTCTTCCTTGAAACCTCAGAAGATTGGTATACTCCCAAGCTCCTGATACCGTTAACAAAATGAAGATTCTCATCCTTGAAACCTCAGAAGATTGGTATACTCCCAAGCTCCTGATACCCTTAACAGAATGAAGATTCTCATTCTCAAAGTGGCATATAACCTGAATTTCTGATATTCCCGACAGATTGAAGATTCTCATTCTCAAAGTGGTACATAACCCGAGTTTCTGATATTCTCGACAGAATGAAGATTCTCATTCTCAAAGTGGCATACGACTTGACTTCTGAACTTCTTCCAAACAGGAATAAGCTTCTCCAGCAGGATAGCCACTCCGCAACAATATGTCTATTCCCCACAAAGTTCTTACTCCCCAACAAAATCAAGACTCTCATCCTTGATTCTCCGGAGCTTCCTTTACTCTCAACATGAATTTTTCAGAATTCCAAATCCTCTGCAGATAGAAGATTCTCGTTCTTGGCTCCTCAACACCAATTCCCCTAGCAGAATGAAGATTCTCATTCTCATTTCTCCACAGAGTTTTCAGATATTCCCTGACGAAGTTCCCCTCAAAACCGGAATCCCTAGTAGATTGGCATACCACCCAAACTCCTGACTTTCCCCAGCAATATAACTTCTCCCCACAGAGGTTATCAAAAAGCTTGAAGACACACATACTCTTCAACAGTGATCCCAGGACTTCTGATTTTCAATGATCAAAGGATTTTCAATCCCCAGCGGTAGTCAAGGATTTATTTTCCCCGACAGCGATCAAAGATTTTATTATCTCCAGCTATCCAGGATTTATCTTCCTCAGCGAGACGCCTAATCAGCTTACATGCGCATTCATTACATTCATATATCATAAGCATTGATATAACACATACATTACATCATACATATCATACAACATAACTTTGTGTTTCAGCTAATATTTCATCCGTCACAGGATAAGTTTAGCAAGTTTCAAACTTCAAGGATTTTTGGAAAAAAAACAGTTTACGGACGCCTCCCGACACTGATGCTAATCTATTGCTTATTCAGACCCCTAGCTCAGAGATGTTCCAAACACAAATACCTTTCTGATGCTCATTCTTTCACCTACAACATACAGTTCAACAAACATTCTCGGATGGCATCTTTAAGCCCATCTCCGACAAGATTCTGTCACATCTCCAAATGGCATCTTTAAGCCCATTCCCTCAACTATGCTTTGACGAGTGCAAATTTATGGGCACTCTAGTGTCCAATCATCTTTTACCTTCGAGTCGCGAAAGGCAAACTCGCCAATCTAATTCTTCAGGTTCAAGAAGATTGAACAGGGGCAACTGTTGTACCCCAAAATTTTCCCTCCCCTTTTCACAAGAAGATCACAATCCTAGGGTTTTTCTCTGATTTTTGAGATTGGCTCAGGAATTGATCAAGCAGACTTTTCTTTGACAACAAATCCGGAATTAGGGTTTTCTCTCGCATTTCTTAGAAGAAATTGAATCCACAATAATTCAGTTTACTGTTACATTGTTTTCGCACTTTTCAAAGTTTGCTGAAAGATTTACTGATTGTTCTCAAAAGCCTTATTATCTGAAATAAGAACTGAGATTGTTATTTGGAATATCAAGACATATGCTTGATTAGTGGAGTGAAAGGTTTACCGTTTAATGGAATGCTTGTTTGTTTAAACTGTACAATGCGTGTGTTAATTGGAATACCATGCATGCTGTGAGTAATGCAAGGTTACGAGACTGCAAAGTTTGTTGATTATTTATTTTATCTGGATTAAAATTATTGGGATACAGTTCCAATTATTTTGATTTTGAGAGTCTTAAATAATTAAATAAACAATGCAAGGAAAGATTGAAAGATATTTGACAAAGACTTTTTTATTTATTCGTTTCAAATATTGTTACAAAATTTATCTGAATATTGTAAATTTACAACTTACAGTATTTACAATAATATTTGTTTACAATAAATGGAAAAAATAAATCTAAGCCTAATCTCTTAAAATCTTTGGCTTCTACTGCTTCCTCTATCATCCAACTGGTACTTACCTGCAAAAGACAGAAGAAAAAGAAATCAGCACAATTAACTGAAAAGAATTTTTAAGCAGATAAAAAGAAATCATCATTAAAGTTTTTCGGCTGGAATCAGAATGCTATGTTCATCATATTTTATTTTCCTCTCTGCAAATCACAAGAAGATCACTCTTCTCGGTTCACAGAAAGAAAAATAAAAGATATAAAATGCAAGCATGTCAAACTAGATGCAAAAACATGGTTCAAATACAAAGGTACAAGGCTGCATACAAAGCAAACTATACTGCAAACTGAGTTTCAAACTGCAGTAACCAAGCATGTCAAAACTAAGTTACAAGAAGCATAGCAACTAGCAAAAGCAACAAAGTACACAATGCAGGAAACATGCAGTCAAAAGTACCACAATGCAGAGATAAACCAAGTTACAATCCAAAGGGACTTATCAAAGCCATCATCACTTTCCAGCACTAGACAAACTTTTCAGAATTGAAATAATAAGCAAAAATGCTTAGAGAGAGAGAGAGAGAAAGAGAGGACCTAGTGAAGAGGTTTGCAGTTTTGGCTAAAGCAGGCTGTAAAAGGTAGTAAAATATAATAAAAGGATATATAACAGTCCAAGGGGGAGGGAGCAAAAGAGGGACACAACTTGCAAACTTTGAAACCACAACCTACTGTCAAAAACTACAAGCCAAACCTTGCAAAACTGTAAGCTAAGAAAACAGGCCCAGAACCTGTAATTCCATACTGCAAACCTGCAGTAAACACTACCACAAAACAAACCACAAGCCTGCAAGCCAAGCAAACCTGCATAAGCCTAAACACACAGGCCAAACACCAAACAAACCTGCTTGAAAACTTAAGAAAACCTGCATAACCTGCATAACCTGCTTGCAAACTCAAGCAAACCAGTAGCAAACCTGTAAGCAAACCTGATAGCAAACCTGCTAGCCAAAACAACTCAAACTTGTCCAAACCACAAACCTGCAAACTACAACTTACTCAAGCAAAACAAACTTGCAGTGTCCAAACTGCAACTCAAACAAGCACAAACCTGCTTACCAAAAACAAGCTCAAACCTGCTTACTCAAAAACAAACTCAGATCTGCATAACAAGTAACAAAACTGCAGAAAACAATCAACAGTTGTCCAACCTGTACCAAACTTAAAAAACAAACTCAGATCTGCATAACAATGATAAAACTGCAGAAAACAATCAATAGTTATCAAACCTGTCCAAACTACAGATTCAAGCCAAGCTGATCAGAACAAACAAGAAACAAACACCAGTTTTCAGATTCATCATCATTAAATCATCAGATAGGAAGAGCTTTAGAAGTAAAACAATATAAAACTTCAGAAACACGTTCATCATTAACAAATACCCAGAGGAAGGAAGAGAATCAACAAAATCAAATCAACTACAAGTTTCACATTTTATACATGATCACTAACAAATACAAATAAATCTCAGAGTATCATCATCATCGATATCTATACCAAAACCAGAAAGAGGAAGAGATTCAGAAGCAAGCGTAGTTTCAGAAAATACTCATCATTAACAGGGAAGAAGCAAGTTTCAGATTATTCATCATCAACGAAAGTAGAAGCAAGCAAGTTTTAAAAAGATTATTCATCATCAAACAAATCACGAGAACAACAAAGAAAGCACAGAAATACCAGAAGTGACGTTCATCTCGATTTCTTCCACTTCCGACCACCAAGAGCGCCACTGGTCCAACCCTCCCTCCATCTTTTTCAGAGACAAAACGTCAAGGTAAGTTTCCTCACCCCCTACACTGCATCATGCTCATAACAACCATAGATTAGAAGATAAATCCAAAACACAAATCAAGAGAATCAAACATGCAAAACTGTAAGAAACCCTAAAACGCGTTTAGAACAAAAACTGTACCTTTCAAACCATCGCCTTGGACCGTCGTGGAGAGGAGAGGGCGAAGGTGGCGCTCTGGAAACTTTTGGAGGCATGAGGAATGATCAGCGCTTCGCCTGAGAGAGATGAGAGAAATGAAGAAGAAGGAGGCGCCGCTGTGGCCAAAGTTTGCAAACCCTAAACATTGAACAAACCCTAACAAAGCATTGTACGGATTCACCTTGGGCCTTCGCCCCAAACAAAGCCTAAGCCCACTTTGTTTTTACTGAATACGCCTCCCCCTTCCATTCTGTCCATTGCTTTTATTCTATTTTCATCTTGGGCCTAACCCCAATCAAACTCTTTAAGCCCATTTTCTTTTTAAAAACTAATACTTTCCTTTTATTATTATTTTCATTTTTAATGATTTGACTCTTTTTCTTTTGTTAATAATAAGACTAAAAATATTAAAATTTGTTAATATAGTTTTCTTTTTTTATTTTATTATTTTTTAAATTTGTTAAAATACAATAATAATAGAGATTTTATTTTTGTTTTCTTTAAAAAATATACAAAAATGATAGAAGCATTAATTTAAATAATTTTCTTTCTTTAAAACTTTTTCTTCACATAAATTCCTAAAAAATACACAAATAATAATACATACTTAATCTTTACTAGGTTAAATTTTGTTTGTTCATTTGTAAATAAATATATGCATCTCATATTTCTTTGATTTTCTTTATTTTACAAATTGTTATAATCTCATGTTGAATGGCGACGATTCAATTTGGTTGTAACCTATAATATACTTGGACATTATTATTCTGATAAGACTCATCCCCATTTGTAAATAATTGTACCCCCATCCCCGGATACTCAAATGTAATAACTTAGACTTTAAATTCCTGCAATTTGTTGCTTTCAATATACTGTATAATAATTAGGGTTTGTATGCGAAGATTCAAAATCAATCGCTAGATGACCTAATACAAGACAAATGCATGAAAATGACAAACACAATGCACACTTGCACCTCTAGGGTAACCTCGCTTGTTGCCTCGGAAAATGCAATCATGTCCCTCGAATATGAGACATCCTAACAAATATCCCTTTGATAAACAAAGATCGTAGTCCCTCGATGACCCTCGATGTTGCCTCCAATAAAATGATCTCGTCCCTTACAAAATTGCTAGAGCGTCTCACAAGTTTCTTTCAATGATTGTATGCGATGACCCGCGCCTGTCCCGTTTAACATCCTAACACAAGGTTGTTTACCAAACACAATGGTGAAACAACACTGTTAAAAGGGTTAAAAACATAAGAAAGATCTTTGAGTAAAATAGGGTAGACAACTCTTAGTTACTTGATCAAAAATCTTGCAAAACGTCCTTGCCATTTTCAAACACACTTCACAACACAAAATAATTTCAAAACAACTTTCAAAACATTGAAATATCTTTCCAAAAAGACACACACCTTTGTATATATTCAAACAAGAATCATCACAAAGGTTGCCTAGACAAGGCCTCTTTTTCAAAGCATTTTCAAAAACCACACACAAAGCACCATTTCAAACAGTTGAAAAGCAAAGGCAAGTGATCTAAAACAATTAACTAAGAGCCCATGGAAAACCATGGATGAAAAGGGTGCTATCACCTTCCCTTTTCATAATCTACCCCCCGAACCCAAGAAAACATCTCAAAGGTCTTTCCTGTGCTTTTTGACCTTTCCTTAGGATAAAATAAAAAGTCGGTGGTGACTCTTGCTAAAACGAATAAGTGCGAAAACAAACGCAAAACCTCAAGTCAGTTCTCCCACCGTATCACAGTATGCAATATCATGATGTATAAAATGCATTGCATAATGATGTTCTAAAAAATGAGGTTGTGTTATATGTGCTTCATATGCATATGTTATGAATGTTGTTGAAATGTATCTTTGTCTTGGAAAATAAATCCTTGAAAAATTCTAGGGAGCCTTGGGAAATTAAATCCCAGACTGCTGTTGGGGATAAAGAGTATGCACATCTTCAAACCTTGTTTAGAATGTTTCCACTAGGGATTCCTGTTTTGTTGTTTGAGGAGATATTCGCTGGGGGAAGTTGATTTTGCTTGAGGGAAACTCTGTGGAGAGTGTTGATTTCTGCTTGAGGGAAAGAGTTTAGGAGTTTTAGTTGTCTGTTTCTCTACTGGAGAGTTATCTCTTGATTGGAGAGAAAGGAAGTCACATGTTATCTGGTCGGATCCAGGCTTCACAACAATTTGTTGGGGATAAAGAAGTTAACTGTTATCTGGTCGGATTCCATGATTTGCAACAACTCACTGGGGATAGTGGCAAACTCTACTGGGGAGGAGGAGTTTTATTAGTGATTTGAAGAAGTTAAACTATTATCTGTTCTAGTCCAGGTTTTGTAGTAACTCGAACAGTTTTCTGGTCGGGTCTAGTGTAATACGGTGGCAGAACCGACTGTTTAACTGATTTACATTTTATATTCGCAAATATGCGGTAAGCAAGAGTCGCCACCAACTTTTCTTTTATCCAACAAAGGAAAGGGTGAAAAGAACAGAAAAAGAACTTTTTCGAGAGTTTTTGAGTAAGGGGGTAGATTATGGAAAGGGAAGGTGTTAACACCCTTTCCATTCGTGGTTTTCCACGGGCTCTTAGAGGTTTGCTCATTTTAAAATACATTTGTGCTTTGTGTGTTTGAAAATGTTTTGAAAATACCTTAGTGAGGCAATTTGCTTTGTGTTTAACTCTTGTATCAGTGTTCAAGATTGTTAACAAAGCAAATATTTTGAAAATTGTTTTTGAAATGTTTTTGTGTAGGCGCAAAAAGTTGTTTTGAGCAAAATTCTAACAACTATCTACTTTTATACTCGAAAAAGGTTTGTTCTTTTCCTCCTATCCTTTAGACAGTGCTATCCTACTATTAGTGAGTAGGTAGCCCCATCATTGGATGTTTGAGGGACAATCAAAGGGACGTTTACAGTCATAAAGGCAACAGGTAGAGACACTTTAGAAATTTTGTTTAGGGACTAGATCATTTACCAAAAGGAAACTGTAGGGTCATCGAGGGACTATGATATTTTGATTTACGGGCCTTTGCTAAAGCGTCCCCGTTTCGAGGGACATGACTGTTTTCGAAGGAAACCAAAGTGGGATATACCCTAGGGGTGAGCATGTGCAAGTGTGTTGAGATTCAGTTATTTATCTTTTGCATTAAGCTTCGCTAACGTTTATTTTCAATCTTTCCATGCAATCCTAGTTACTAACAATAATATTGTACAGGAAATGTAAAGTGCAGGAATTATAAAACCTACGCTATTACAATGCTTTGGGACAGTTACATAAAAAAAGAGTGCAAGAAATAAAGTGCGTAATTTTTAATCTAGACTATTACATCCCATAATCAGTTACATTATTTATATAAAATGCGAGGAAAAAAAATAACGCGCGCGAAAAGAAATATTACGTCCAAAAAAATCCTGAGGAAAATTCTAAGTAAACAAGAAAAAATCTTTTGGTTTTATTTTTATTTATGATTTAAGAGAGAAAATTAAATTAGTTTTCCTAAAGTCTATTTAGAAAGTAAACTAAACTTTTTGTGATTTTTTATATTTATGAAAAGAAATATTAAAATTAAAGTAAGTCCTAAATTTTAGTTTACTTTTAATTTTGAAAGAAAAGGATTAAAGTTAATTAATTAATTAATTTTAGAAACTAATTATTTAATAAAAAAAACTAAATCCTAATTTTTTGTGATATTTTTACTGATTTTATGATTAAACTAATAAAATAAATGAATTTAATAAAATAATTAAACAAATGTGAAATAATAAAATTAAATGAAAAAAATGGGCCTGGTGTTGATCAACAATTAGGGGGTGCTGATGATCTGGAAAATGTTAGGTCCAGAAGATGGCAAGCCCAGAGTCAGTGTGGGATTCAACGCTGCTTACCTCTAGAGGATGCACCATGGATTTGCATATTGAAGCGCTTAGATCTGTATCAACTATGATCTGAAGGTGATAATCTGATGGTGCATGATGAGCACCTGACCATTGTATATATCAGATCTGCATAGAATATGTTAGAAAGAAAATGGAAATGCTTGACCTGGGATTCGAATCCCAGGTCCTCCATCCAGTGTATGCCTTCTAACTGTTCAATCTGGATAAAGAAAAACTAACATTTTGAATCCTGTAAGTTTGTTAGTTTCAGAGCCAAACGAAAAGTGAAACTCCGGGTTGCTTCGATTTGCAAATTGTCTATGCCATGAGTTTTGATTTGCTAAACAATTTACAAATAACAAGAATAATATGAAAATGCAGTCCACATGAGTTTGTATTATAGATTGAATAAGATTAAAATCTTTTACCCACTGAAGACACTTCGATTTGGAATCCTGAACATGGGATGGCTGGTGCAACTTTCTGGGCTTTCTTGGAGGCAAGCTGTGTAGAGGTCCTTTGATAGACAAGGTGTCCTTGGTGCAATATGTGTGTGTGTATTCGTTTTGTTTTCCTCCTGTGTAGTTTTCTCGTGTGTACCCCCTTCGATTTGTGTTTAACATCTTGTATTTATAGATGGTGGAGGAGACAAAGAAACATAGCATTAAAGACCATCTATTAACAGGGCTTTGAAAACAGAATCAGACACATTAAAATATTTCCATTTTGAGATATTTCATGCCATTCTGGGATTCTGAATGGACTTGGACATGTCAACTTGGCTCTTTGTTCGAATTTGAAAATATTTAGAGTTTCCCTCTTCAGAGCCTCTTCGATCAGCCCTTGTTCTTGTGAGGATTCTAAGTCCTAATTTGAATTCTTCAGAACTTCCCTTATCAGAATTTCTTCGATCAACCCTTGTTCTTGTGATGATTCTAAGTCCTAATTCGAATTATTCAGAATTTCCTTTAACAGAACATCTTAGATTAAGACACCTCTGCACTGATATGCCAATCGAAGGATACTTCATTTTGATGTCGTAATTAAAGGAAGTTTGTTGTTCCAATCGAAGGAAGCTTTAATGCTCCAATTGAAGGAAGCTCTGATGCTCCAATAGAAGGAAGCTTATATATGCCAATCAAAGGCAATTCTGATGTTCCAATCTGTTGTACCCCAAAATTTGCCCTCTCATATTCATCAAGAATTGTCAAAGTCAAGGTCACAAATTTCCCCAAGGACTATGCAGCTCAACTGTCTCCTAGACAGTCAAAACTAGGGTTTGAGTTCTGGTCAAGCAAATGAACTTTTCAAAGGTCCAATCAAGTCTCACATGCTTAAAAAGATGGTCAAGTGTCTTCATGTCAAATTTCAAGGCAGTCAGCTCAAAATTGCACAGTCAAAACCCTAGATTGCACTACAGTCAACTGTAGGGGCAAAATGGTCATTTGGCAGTCAAAAGTTCAAATTTTTGGTCAACATATCATTTTGAAGCCACAAACATCATTTGATCAATGCTTGATCATGATTCTCAAAATTTGGCTCAGAAATCATCAAAGATGCAAAAGTTGCTATATTTGGACAGCTGAAAAAGTCAACTGAAATTGACCAGGGCATAACTTTCACATGGATTATCAGAAAAATTCCATCCAAAGCTCATTTTGAAGAGAAAGACATTTCCTACAATTCATCTTCATGTTCCAAGTCCAAGAAATGCTCTCACAAAAAGTTATCAATTTCAACATTATAGGTCATTTTCAAAAGTCAACAAAAAGGGACTTTAAGTCAAAGGCCATAACTTGAGATTGGTAAATCAAAATGATATGGGACCAAAGGCATTGGTTAAAGGACTCAAAGACCTTTCCAAAATGTCCAAGAACATGTGAAAAGCTTAAAAATTGACCAAGTTATGCCTTGTGGAAGTTGGGAAATTTTTGGAAATTTTTGAAAGTCAACAATGATGCAAAAGGCCTAAAAATGCAAATGGGCCCAATTATCTTCCAAATTTCTTCATGCCAAGCCTATGCACGACCACTAGGCCCAAAGGGGAGTATTCTCATATTTTTTAATTATTTATTTGAATTAATATTAATTTATATTCATTTAAATGATTTTAATTCATGAAAAATATAAACCTTAACCTAAAAAATCTTTTTATGCACATTATAATGTCAATATTTCGTGCTTAATGGGTTATGGCAAGTTTTGATAAGATTGGATCATGATTGAACAAAAACAACATGAAAAGAGATTTGGAAAAGATATGAAAAATCAAATATTTGAAACCATGAATGCTTGAGATTTTGCCTAGTTTTCTTGACCTAAATCACTCCATATATGATCAGCATCACAAACCTAATGCAAGAAGACTAAAAACTGCGCAGCAAACCAATACTCAAAACTTGGAAAATTTCTCAAAAAAATCCAATTCTGAAATCCACCCTAGAGACTGATTCAAAGCTCCATTCCTTTTGCAAAAGCTTCCTTGTGAATTCCTGGACATATTCCAACCATTGGCATTAACTCAAACGCCTTGAACTGGTATCTGGACCTCAAACCGTATCAAGAAAACTTTGAATTCGCATAGCACGATTTAAGCATCCTCATGCATTTTTCTTTATGGATTATTGTTTGTCATGATGTTCTAAAGCTAACCAACGTGTTTGATTTTGTTTTTGTGCCATATATGAGAAGTTGCCATTGTTACATACTAGGGTTTCAGGTTTCCCAAATTGGGGGTTTCACAACCAGGTAAAATTAGGGTTCAAGATGGCCATGGTTGAACTCAGCGTGGTCCCATGAATAAGAAGCATGCCTCGCGATGGATTTATATAGCAAGGAATTCTATTCGCTATTTTCTTGAATCCCTCTTTAAACCACGCATGAAAACCGTTGCCCATTAGTTCTGTGTTACAGGGGTGGTGAGGAAGAAGATGGCGTGTCCATCAGCCATTGGACGTTTTGAATTTCGCGCGAATTCTCATAAACACCAACGCGTTTCTTTTTATAATATTTATTGTTTATTCCATGTTAATTAAATGCGCTTAGCTCAGCTGGCCAGGGGACAACGCTTGTGACTTCAAAGACCTGGGTTCAAGTCCCAGGTCTTGCCATGCCCAATATTATTTTTCAATACGTGATTCTATGCAGGCACTACGTTGGAACGTACCATGTTCCATCAATATCTCACCATACATGCGTTCCACAGGATCAGATCAAAGGCTGCAATGCAAAGAACATACCATAGGCTGGTCAACATGCCATACGAAGTCCAGGAAAGTCAGCGCAATCAAGGCTTATTGGGCCAGGCCTCTTGAATCTGAACCTCCATAATGGGACAGCAAACCCACCCTGGTTCTATCTTTTTTCTAAATTTTCTTTTACCTTTTGTTATTTTTAATTGTTTATTTGTTTATTTATTTTCTGATTTAAATTAAATATTCTTTTTACAAAAAATACAGAAAAACATCATAAAAATAAAAATGTCCAAATAAAAATATAATTTTTAATTTTAAATTATTTTCATCAATAAATTAATATATGTCAATATTTAGTTAATTAGGTTTTCAACTTTAATTTCTTTCTTTTTAATAAAAATCCAAAAACATGTAGAATTAGGTTAATTGATAGCTTTAATGTCTTTTTAATTTTTATTTCTCACAATACTATTTATTTATTATTTTCATAATTAAAATTGTACATAATAAATTTTAGGTTTAATATTAGATCTTATTTTAAATCTTTCATAATAAAACCTAAAAAATATTAGAATTAGGGTTCCTCTTTTAATTTAATTAATTTCTTTTGCATTAAATCTAAAAAACACAAAAATATCATTCTCATTTAATTTTAATTTTTTAAATCCTTATTAATTTTAATTATTTGCAAAAGGGTCCAACGCCCTAGTTTCGTTTTAATTATTTAATTTGCGCATTTATCTTATGTCGTAATTATAATTATGTAATTGTCCCTAAGCCATGTAATTTAAATTTTCTCGCACTTTTATTTATTCGCTTTATTTATTTTCCGCTAAATCGGGTCCGGTTTAATTTTGGCGATGTGGACCCGCGCCATTTGTAATAGTTTAGAATTTACTTTTCCTCGCAAAATATTTAACTGTTAACCAAGCATGAAAGAATGAATGTCTCAAATTAAAATCAAGCGTAGAACACGACAAACATGACAAGACAAATATCAATGAACATGACACACAATTCGCACACACCACCCCTAGGGTACGCCTCACTGTTGCCTTTCGAAAGGTGGTCGTCGAGTAGAGGACGTCTTAGTAAGTCCTCATGATCCGGGAACCTGGCATGAGGGTAGCTTCTAAGGTGTCTTCCCATTGCTCTGGTGATCACCATGTCCCTATAAAATCGAATTGACCCGAACACCTCCAACGGTAGTGCTACCTACCTCTCAATGGTGGGATGGCACTACTTTAAAGGACATTTACACAGACGAATTCCTTAGGGTAGGTAGGTTCTCATGGATACTTGCTCTCTTCAAAACAAACTGCAATCTTTTCACACCAACACTTTTCAAAAGCTTTCAAAGCAAATTTTTTCAAACACTCTGACGTACGAGTCGAACTGAAATTTTTCAAAGAAACTTTTTAAACCCACATTGAAAAGCAAACAAGCAATTTGAAAACATATGAGCAAGTATCTAAGAGCCCATGGATAACCATGGATAGAAAGGGTGCTAACACCTTCCCTTTCTATAACCTACCTCCCGAACCGAGAGCAATCTCTATAAGGAATTTTTCTGTGCTTTTGTCCTTTCCATTTGGAGAAAATAAAAGACGGTGGCGACTCTTGCTTCCGCGACATTTCGCGAACCAGCGTTAAACAGTCAGTTCCAGATCCACCGATCACAGAACTGGCGACTCTGCTGGGGAATTAAACTTAAAGTGGGGTGTACCTTAGGGCTAGCTTATAACTATGTTTTCAATTGTTTTCCTTGTGTGCTTTAAATTGTGGGTTGCTTGGGAGTTCTATAGGTCCTACACCCGGATCTGGGGGGATACCTTTCTTAGAAAGTAGCAACAAGGCTGTGAGGGAACTGTGCGGGGTATACCGACACGGTTGAAACAGTCTGCTACGTTGATGTGGCACTTTGGTGTGTACCGGTAACCCTTGAGTTCAGTCAAGGAGAGTACGGGGCCTCCGCGTGGTGTCGTGAAGCATCAACAGACCTTAGGAACCTTAATTGAACTATCTTGGCCTCTTTAGGGTAGTGAGATCACTGACTTTGGTGCAGTCCGAGGTTGGTGGATACTCGATACTACGCTCAATTGAGGGTTGCTTTCCTGGAATATTTCGGTCGCCAGTTCAGTGGCTAAATCGAAACGATGAACAATGAAAGCAATCCCATGATATTGGGAACCTTAGAACCCGGTTACTTTGATTAGGACAGGTATGAACCCACCAACTTCAAGAGGGTACTACCCAGACCCCATGCTGGCCTTAAACCTTAAGGGCTTGTCTTGTGTGCCTTGTTTGCCCTACATGTTTGTCTTTGTAAATATCTGTGGTGTGTTTAATCATAGCATCATGACATCATCCTGCATCATATGCATTGACTAACCATTTCAGGGGTTCGAATTTTCATCTTTGTTCTTGTTTTGTAGGACATGGAAACCGTTCGTAGAAAGACAATTCAGGTCAATCTTGTAAGGATCCCTCCTCAGCTTAAGGAGCTTATATCCAGGATTCCCGAGAACTCTTCATTCAGTGAAAGGCATGGAAGCCTCATCAGCTTGGTCAACACCAACATTGAGGAAGATATGATAAAGGTCTCGTTCCAATTCTTTGACCCTCTGCATCACTGCTTTACCTTCTTGGACTATCAGTTGGTACCTACATTGGAGGAGTTCTCCCGGCTCCTGAAGATCCCTATCCTTGATCAGCTACCCTTCAACGGTACAGAAAAGGAACCTAAGCTGGAAGAGATTGCTAAAGCCTTGCACCTACAGTCATCTGACCTCAAGGGACATTGGGAAGTTAGAAGTGGCGTCAAAGGGTTCTTAGCCAGGTTTCTGTTTGAGAAAGCCCTTGAATGTTGGAACTCTCTTGACTTGCAAGCTTTTGAAGAGGTTGTGGCCCTCCTTGTTTATGGTTTGGTATTGTTCCCTAATCCAGATCAGCTTATTGATATCAGTGCCGTTCAGATCTTTATGTCCAGGAATCCTATACCTACATTGCTGGGGGACATCCTTCACTCATGTTACACTCGAACCATGAGAAAAAGAGGTGTCCTTATGTGTTGCACTCCTCTCCTGGGAAGGTGGTTTATTTCGCACCTTCCCCAATCAGTCCTGAAGAATGAGCGGGGTTTGAGATGGTCACAACGGTTGATGACTCTTACACATGCAGATATACATTGGTGTCCTAGATCCAGAGGAGATGTCACTATCATTGATCGTTGTGGGGAGTACCCTAATGTTCCTTTACTTGGAATCAGAGGAGGTATTACTTATAGCCCATGCCTGGCTTGGAGACAGTTTGGTTATGCTCGGAGGGACGGTCCTCATGACATGTTAATTCCCGACATAGTTTTTGACTTCGACAGTGATACTCAAGGGCTTCGTCAAAGATTTATCAGAGCCTGGAGGATGCCCAGTAGGATAGACAGCAAGACACTGGGGCACAGGAACTCCATCCCTTTGGAGCCCTATCTCAAATGGGTACGCGCCCGTTCTCAGAAGTTAGTGATGCCTTATCCTCACATGCTTCCAGTAATCAAAGAACCTGTCTTGGAAGGAGAAGCGTCTCATGTTATTCAGCACCCTGATATGCCCACATCCTGGGAAGAGATGCAGAAGAGCTGGATCCAGCTTAAGGAGGAAAGGAATTCTCTTGAGACTAGTCTGCACGCCAGTGAAAAGAAAGTCTTGGAGCTCACCCGTCTGCTGCACGAGGAGAGGAACCTCAACACCTACATAGCTCCGAAGAGGATGCGCAGTGTATTTTGGGATTGACTTGATTCTTGTACTTTTGCCCATGAGGCCTTGATGTATTAAACAACGATTTCATTAATGATAACGTGTGTTCTTTTCTTGTCTACAACGAATTTGAACTTTCGAACCCTTGAATGCATTGCATACGCATTTCATACATCATGTGCATAGCAGGTTTCTCCCTTTTCAGGTTGCTTACAGTTCTTCGCTGTTTATTTCAGCATCATGAATTCCGGATCTGAATCAACTGAGGCTTCAATCAAGGCTCTCCAGGCGCAGAATGCGCAGTTTCAAGAATTAATCCTGGGTCTAGCTAAAGGCCAAGATGAACTGAAGACCATGCTCCTGAAGAAGGAGAAGAAGAAGAAAAGGAGAACTGTTCTATTCAACACGGGCCGAAGGTTGGGTAATACTCTACACAATGAAGAGGTTGCTTCTTCTGTTGGCAAGAGTCCTTCTCAGGCAGAAGCAAGGGTTCCTAGTCCAGTGGTCTCCGACAACGAGACAGATTTTGATGAAGAGCAGTACCCTCCTGAAGACAACAGGTACAAACAGCTGGAAGACAGGCTAAAGGCTATGGAGGTGCAACAGGCACCTGGGCTGGATTTTGGAGATCTGGGTTTGTCCACTGGTGTAATTATCCCGCACAAGTTCAAAGCTCCAACTTTTTCTAAGTATGACGGGGCATCCTGTCCCAAGCTGCATTTGAGGTCCTATGTGCGAAAGATTCAGCCGTACTCTGCGGACAAGAATCTATGGATCCACTTCTTCCAGGAGAGTCTTTCAGGGACTCATCTCGAATGGTTCTATCAGCTGGATGGGACCAAAGTTCGTAACTGGGAGGAGCTGGCTACTGCTTTCTATAAGCAGTATCAGTATAATGCCGACCTTGCCCCCACGCGTACCCAACTCCAGGGTATGTCGTTGGGCGTAAGCGAAGGTTTTAAAGAGTACGCGCAGAAGTGGAGAGATCTGGCTGGCAGGGTGCAGCCACCTTTGACTGATCGAGAGTTAGTAGACATGTTCTTGGGGACCCTATCCGGGCCGTTCTTCAATCACCTCATTGGGAATTCTTCTGCTGGTTTCACTGATTTGATCTTAACTGGAGAGAGAATCGAAGCTGGGCTGAAATCTGGGAAGATTGCAAAAGCTGCATCGTCATCTGGGTCGGACAAGAAACCGTTTAAGAAGGAGTCTAGTGCCGTGTATGGCTCTAGGAAATCAGAAAGACCTGATCACCGCCAATCTGTCAGCGCGGTAATGATCGCTAAGCCTGCTGCCACCCCCCGGCCAAACAATCCTCAAAGGGTTGATAGACCCCGGAGAGAGTTTACCCGGTTAAGCATGACCCTATCGCAGATTCTGCCATAGCTGCTCGCAACCAATTTGGTATCTGTCAAGGAGGCACCAAAGTTCCCTAACACTACCTCTCCTAAGTACAACCCGAATGCCCGTTGTGCTTACCATTCAGATAGCCCGGGGCATGCCACTGATGACTGTTGGGCACTAAGGAACAAGCTGCAGGACCTCATTGACGCTAAGGAGGTTCAGTTTGAGGCATCTGACAAGCCTAATGTGGTGACAGCTCCCCTGCCTGCTCACGGAGTTAATGCTATTGGTGATGAAGAGGAAGTTGATGAAGCTGAGTTCGATAGCTGGATCTACCCGGCTGCTGATGGTGGACTTAACAATTGGAGCGCCAAGGACAATCTCTCTGTTTCTTTTGACACTAAGTAATAAATTTCTTTGTTTCGTTATTTCTGTAATAGACAATGATAAACTCTATGGCCCGGTGTCTTACCCGAGGCACCGTGGTTCTATTTGTGAGGGCATATGAACTGTCATTTTATACATCATGAATGAAAATCTTGGACTTTTCGCATTACAAATATTGTGTTCCTTTTTCTTCTTTCATTTCCTTTACATAATTTTCAAAACAGCTGTATTTACACACACACTCACTCATACAGGTTCCAATCCACTCTGGATCTCACTGATAACAGCTCTGCTAATGCCAATTATGACTTCGAAAATCCGATCAACTTAGCCGAAGACGAGGGTGAAGATGATTGCGAAGTGCCTGGCGAGCTTGCAAGACTGTTACTTCAGGAAGAGAGGGCAATTCAACCCCATGAAGAGCCAGTGGAAACCATAAACCTGGGTACTGAGGCAGACAGAAAAGAGGTAAAGATTGGTGCTAACCTAGAGCTCAGCGTGAAGCAACGGTTAACCAAGATGTTACATGACTATATGGAGATCTTTGCCTGGTCCTACGAAGATATGCCAGGGTTGGATACCGATATTGTTGTCCATCATTTGCCGACTAGGGAAGACTGCCCTCCAGTTAAACAAAAGGTTCGTCGGATGCGTCCAGAGATGTCCGAGAAGATTAAGGCCGAGGTCATGAAACAGTTTGATGCCGGGTTCCTTGCAGTAACTTCTTACCCTCAGTGGGTTGCTAATGTGGTGCCGGTACCTAAAAAGGACGGCAAGGTCAGAATGTGTGTCGATTACAGGGATCTAAACAGGGCCAGCCCCAAAGATGACTTCCCCTTACCTCACATTGATGTCCTCGTTGATAATACAGCTCAGCACAAGGTATTCTCTTTCATGGATGGCTTCTCAGGCTACAATCAGATAAAGATGGCACCTGAAGATATGGAAAAGACTACATTTGTTACTCAGTGGGGCACCTTCTGTTACAAGGTCATGCCGTTCGGGTTGAAGAATGCTGGGGCAACCTACCAACGTGCCATGGTTGCCTTATTTCATGATATGATCCATCATGAGATCGAAGTGTATGTGGACGACATGATCGCTAGGTCCCAGACTGAGGAGGAGCATCTAGATCATCTACAGAAGTTGTTTGACCGGTTGAAACTATACAAGCTGAGATTGAACCCGAACAAGTGCACCTTCGGGGTAAGATCTGGGAAGTTGCTAGGCTTCGTGGTCAGTGATAAAGGTATTCAAGTGGACCCTGCTAAGGTCAAAGCTATTCAAGAGATGCCAGTTCCTAAGACAGAGAAGGAAGTCAGAGGCTTTTTAGGGCGCCTGAGTTACATTGCTCGATTCATCTCTCATCTGACTGCTACCTGTGAGCCAATCTTCAAGCTGCTGAAGAAAGATCAGGTAGTACGTTGGAACGATGAATGTCAGGCCGCCTTCGACAAAATTAAAGAGTATCTCCAAGAACCACCCATCCTCATGCCACCGGTTGAAGGGAGACCTCTGATCCTATATCTGACAGTGCTAGACAACTCAATGGGGTGTGTGCTGGGGCAGCATGACGAGTCTGGCCGAAAAGAGCATGCCATTTATTACCTTAGCAAAAAGTTTACCGACTGTGAGACCCGATACTCACTGCTTGAGAAAACTTGCTGCGCTTTGGTATGGGCTGCTCGCCGGCTGAGACAGTATATGCTGACTCACACTACCTTGTTGATCTCAAAGATGGATCCGATAAAATACATATTCGAAAAGCCTGCTCTGTCTGGGAGAATTGCAAGATGGCAGATGATCTTGACGGAATACGACATTCAGTACACAACCCAGAAAGCCATCAAGGGAAGTGTATTGGCAGACCACTTAGCTCATCAAGCTGTAGATGACTACCAATCAATGAACTTCGAGTTTCCGGATGAAAGCATCATGATCGTAACTGACTGTGAAGTACCTGGACCGGATGAAGGACCTGAACCAGGATCCCGATGGTCTATGCACTTTGATGGAGCTTCCAATGCTTTAGGAAATGGTATCGGCGCCATAATCATATCTCCACAAGGTACTCATACTCCACTCACTGCCCGGCTGTGTTTCAACTGTACCAACAACATGGCGGAGTATGAGGCGTGTATCATGGGTCTTCAAGCTGCGATCGACCTAAGGATCAAATTTCTAAGTGTTTTCGGAGATTCCGCTCTTGTGATCAATCAGATCAAAGGAGAGTGGGATACGAAACATCCAAACTTGATTCCTTACAGAGAATGTGTGTTGACCCTGATTCCCCACTTCACAGAGATAACCTTTGAGCACTTTCCGAGAGAAGAGAATCAGTTAGCGGACGCGTTAGCTACTATGTCTTCAATGTTCAAGGTTAAATGGGATAATGAAGCTCCCCAGATCACCATCTGGAAACTGGACGAACCGGCATACTGTTGTGATCTCGAAACTGAATTGGTAACTGAGAAGCCTTGGTACCACGAAGTGAAGAGATATCTGGAAGCTCAGGAATACCCTGAAGGTGCCTCTATCAATGATAAGAAATTCCTGAGGCGGTTCGCAGCCAAGTTCTTCCTAAGCAACGGCGTCTTGTACAAGCGAAACCATGATTCAACCTTACTGCGTTGTGTGGACAAGATTGAAGCAGAAAGGATCATGGAAGAGCTACATGAAGGGACCTTTGGTACGCATTCCAGTGGACATACTATGGCTAAAAAGATCCTACGGGCAGGATATTACTGGTCCACCATGGAAGCTGATTGCTACCAACATTCTAGGACATGCCACAAGTGCCAGATCTATGCAGATAAGGTGCATGTTCCTCCGGTACCCTTGAATGTTCTGACTGCACCTTGGCCGTTTGCAATGTGGGGCATAGACATGATTGGTGAGATCAGACCTACGGCATCCAATGGACATCGCTTCATCCTAGTGGCGATCGACTATTTTACAAAGTGGGTTGAAGCAGCATCCTATGCTACAGTAACCAAGACTGTTGTGGCACGGTTTATTCGGCACAATCTGATTTGTCGATACGGCGTCCCTGAACGGATTATTACAGACAACGGTACCAATCTGAACAATAAGATGATCGCTGAGCTCTGCGAACAGTTCAAGATACAGCACCACAATTCTTCTCCTTACAGACCGAAGATGAATGGGGCTGTAGAAGCAGCTAACAAGAACATCAAGAAGATCGTGCAGAAGATGACAGTAACGTACAAAGATTGGCACGAGATGTTACCATTCGCTCTGCATGGGTACCGTACCTCAGCAAGGACGTCAACCGGGGCAACTCCTTTCTCTCTGGTTTATGGTATGGAGGCAGTCTTGCCGATCGAAGTGCAAATTCCCTCTCTCCGGATAATGAAGGATGCAAATCTGAACGAAGATGATTGGATCCAGACACGACTTGATCAACTCAACCTCATTGACGAAAAGCGACTTGCTGCTATCTGTCATGGTCAGACGTATCAGAAACGGATGATCAGGGCATTTAACAAGAAAGTCAGACCACAAGAATATCAAGTTGGGGATCTGGTTATCAAGAGAATCATCCTTCCTCAGAGTGATCCAAGGGGCAAATGGACCCCTACGTACGAAGGGCCATTTGTGGTTAAGCATGTGTTCTCAGGAGGAGCAATGATCTTAACCAACATGGATGGTGACGACCTTCCTCACCCCGCCAATGCGGACATAGTTAAAAAATACTACGCATGAAAAAAGACCCGCTAGGCTGACATGCCTAGGCAAAAGTTAGGGCTTCCCGTCGAACCAAAAGGGTTCGGGCAAAATGTAGGGATGAAAATGAAAAAATCTGTACACCCGGCAAGTCGAAAACCTGAAAAGGCGGCTTGGGCAAAAATGGGTATCCCGGTGGACTGAAAACCCGAAAGGGCGGTCCAGGCAAAAATTAGGGATAAAGCGTAAAACTATGTCTCATTGATCACTGTGCATCCAGAATCCGGTATCTGCATCAAGTTCAAAACGGCATCAAGCAGTCAGCTTCACCTTCAACCTAGGTCATCAAGTGATGAGACGCTCGGAGTCATAAAGACAATAGCAGAGTTGAAACCCAGTGGATCATTCATCTTTCACACAGCTGTTTTATTTTCCTTTGTACAAACTTGTATAAATTCTTTTGATCGGCGACGTACCTCTTACTAGGACGTCAGCCTCTTGTATACAAAACGCCTATTCAGGCCATTCAAAATCAATAAAAAATACATTTTCAGTTAAACGTGCCCAAGTGTTTTTCTTTTTTCTGTTTTGTTTTACGAAGAACGTCCAAGGTTCAATTTGTGATGTATGCATTGACAATAATTTGCTAACTCATAAATATTTGCATATGAAATAAAGGAATTCATTGCAGGTGACACTAGAAACAGGGGCAATAAAGAGTTGTCCGAACAGCTAATTGTTTTATCCTCCAAGGTACCAAGGTAGGTTCAGCTAAAGAACACGGCCAAGTGTATCTTAATTCCCCAGAGAGTGGTTCAACAAATCAATACATCAAATATCAAGGAAATTGAGTATCCTCCCGTAGATCTCAATACTTCCCCAGCAGCAATATACAAACATCCCCGGCAGTCTTGCTCTAAAGATTGTTCCCCGGCGGTATACCACTATTCAAAGGAATCACTTCCCTGCAATTCAAACCTCCCCCAGGAGAGTCCAATCCAGTTTCCCCAGGAAAGTTGGAATTCATATCTCCCCAAACAGTAAGCTTATTCCCAGTAGATTCTGGAAGCTTACCCTCGCAGAGCACGAACGCGTCGTCCCGGCTTGATTTAAAGAGTTATTTCCGTAACAGGATATAACTGGGTTATCCTCAGCCAAAAGCCACGGAAAGAGCGTCCTCGGCAAAATATCTTCCTACCCCCAGCGAAGTCTATCAACACTTCCAACGCAACAAAGATATCCCCAGCATAACTTATCAACGGTATCCCCAGCGGAGTTATCTTCATCAACGCAGCAAAGCATCGCTATCGCCACAGAGTAACACTCCCCAGCATGATCGTTAGAGTATCTCTTCTCCCGCAGAATCTTCCATTTGCCAAGTTTATTCCGCAACGGAGTCATCTTCTCCTACCGGTATACTTGCAACTATCATCCCCAGCGGAAGCAAAACCTATACCTCAACATCAGCCCAGGATATGACTTCCCGGCACCCGTCAAGGATTTATTTTCCTAGACAAAAACATACATGAATCATCACATACATCATGCATATACACATCATATCATATAAATCGTATCCATGTTTGCTTGATCCATATCATGCATCGCATATAACTAACCTCTACCTTTCAGGAAGGGTGCAGTTGAAATTCTCAAACATATTTCAAAGACTTCTCCAGTCCAGTTAAATCGACTCCAAACAGGTTTTTCTGATAAAGACTCAGCATAAGTTCTCTTATGGTCCCCTCTCCGACGGTGAGCGTGAGGTGGTAATTCCTTTTTCAAGATGTTTTCCTCTCCGACGATGAGCGTGAGGTGATAGTCTTTTGTGGTCCCCTCTCCGACGGTGAGCGTGAGGTGGTAATTCCTTTTTCAAGATGTTTTCCTCTCCGACGATGAGCGTGAGGTGATAGTCTTTTGTGGTCCCCTCTCCGACGGTGAGCGTGAGGTGGTAATTCCTTCTTCAGATGTTCTCCTCTCCGGCATGAGCGTGAGGTGATATTCTCTTATGGTCCCCTCTCCAACGGCGTGTGAGGTGGTAATTCCTTCTTCAGATGTTCTCCTCTCCGGCATGAGCGTGAGGTGATATTCTCTTATGGTCCCCTCTCCAACGGCGTGTGAGGTGGTAATTCCTTCTTCAGATGTTCTCCTCTCTGGCATGAGCGTGAGGTGATATTCTCTTATGGTCCCCTCTCCAACGGCGTGTGAGGCGGTAATTCCTTTTTCAGATGTTCTCCTCTCCGGCATGAGCGTGAGGTGATATCTCCTTTCAGATTATAATTTCCTATAGTTCCCTCTCCAGCGTGAGTGAGGTAACTCCCTTTGAGATTGTAATGTCCTTTGGTTCTCTTCCTGACACTACGAAGATGGTAATTCTCACCAAGATTTTCTCAACAAGCGTTGTTGAGATCATTCAGGATTCTCTTACCCTTCATGCTAAGGCAGTAACCATCCCTGGTTCATTCATCAACGTTTGAAGCTCCAGACCCAGCTCCTGTAACCTGTCAGGACATATCTATAGCAAGCATCTAAAATCAGCTCCTGCAACGTGTCAGGTACTCATTTTTCTGTTTTGCAGGTATACAGGTTCTCGCTAAGGAATCTCCTACGCGATCAACGCCCAGATGGCATCTATAAGCCCATCATCCTATCCAAGCAACATCCAAATGGCATCTATAAGCCCATTCCCCCATCACCGTCACTATGTGAGCGCAAATTTCTGGGCACTTTAGTGTTCAATCATCTTTTACCCTCGGATTACGAAAGGCATGTCAGCCAATCTGCATCCTCAGGTCTAAGAAAATTGAACAGGGGCAACTGTTGTACCCCAAAATTTGCCCTCTCATATTCATCAAGAATTGTCAAAGTCAAGGTCACAAATTTCCCCAAGGACTATGCAGCTCAACTGTCTCCTAGACAGTCAAAACTAGGGTTTGAGTTCTGGTCAAGCAAATGAACTTTTCAAAGGTCCAATCAAGTCTCACATGCTTAAAAAGATGGTCAAGTGTCTTCATGTCAAATTTCAAGGCAGTCAGCTCAAAATTGCACAGTCAAAACCCTAGATTGCACTACAGTCAACTGTAGGGGCAAAATGGTCATTTGGCAGTCAAAAGTTCAAATTTTTGGTCAACATATCATTTTGAAGCCACAAACATCATTTGATCAATGCTTGATCATGATTCTCAAAATTTGGCTCAGAAATCATCAAAGATGCAAAAGTTGCTATATTTGGACAGCTGAAAAAGTCAACTGAAATTGACCAGGGCATAACTTTCACATGGATTATCAGAAAAATTCCATCCAAAGCTCATTTTGAAGAGAAAGACATTTCCTACAATTCATCTTCATGTTCCAAGTCCAAGAAATGCTCTCACAAAAAGTTATCAATTTCAACATTATAGGTCATTTTCAAAAGTCAACAAAAAGGGACTTTAAGTCAAAGGCCATAACTTGAGATTGGTAAATCAAAATGACATGGGACCAAAGGCATTGGTTAAAGGACTCAAAGACCTTTCCAAAATGTCCAAGAACATGTGAAAAGCTTAAAAATTGACCAAGTTATGCCTTGTGGAAGTTGGGAAATTTTTGGAAATTTTTGAAAGTCAACAATGATGCAAAAGGCCTAAAAATGCAAATGGGCCCAATTATCTTCCAAATTTCTTCATGCCAAGCCTATGCACGACCACTAGGCCCAAAGGGGAGTATTCTCATATTTTTTAATTATTTATTTGAATTAATATTAATTTATATTCATTTAAATGATTTTAATTCATGAAAAATATAAACCTTAACCTAAAAAATCTTTTTATGCACATTATAATGTCAATATTTCGTGCTTAATGGGTTATGGCAAGTTTTGATAAGATTGGATCATGATTGAACAAAAACAACATGAAAAGAGATTTGGAAAAGATATGAAAAATCAAATATTTGAAACCATGAATGCTTGAGATTTTGCCTAGTTTTCTTGACCTAAATCACTCCATATATGATCAGCATCACAAACCTAATGCAAGAAGACTAAAAACTGCGCAGCAAACCAATACTCAAAACTTGGAAAATTTCTCAAAAAAATCCAATTCTGAAATCCACCCTAGAGACTGATTCAAAGCTCCATTCCTTTTGCAAAAGCTTCCTTGTGAATTCCTGGACATATTCCAACCATTGGCATTAACTCAAACGCCTTGAACTGGTATCTGGACCTCAAACCGTATCAAGAAAACTTTGAATTCGCATAGCACGATTTAAGCATCCTCATGCATTTTTCTTTATGGATTATTGTTTGTCATGATGTTCTAAAGCTAACCAACGTGTTTGATTTTGTTTTTGTGCCATATATGAGAAGTTGCCATTGTTACATACTAGGGTTTCAGGTTTCCCAAATTGGGGGTTTCACAACCAGGTAAAATTAGGGTTCAAGATGGCCATGGTTGAACTCAGCGTGGTCCCATGAATAAGAAGCATGCCTCGCGATGGATTTATATAGCAAGGAATTCTATTCGCTATTTTCTTGAATCCCTCTTTAAACCACGCATGAAAACCGTTGCCCATTAGTTCTGTGTTACAGGGGTGGTGAGGAAGAAGATGGCGTGTCCATCAGCCATTGGACGTTTTGAATTTCGCGCGAATTCTCATAAACACCAACGCGTTTCTTTTTATAATATTTATTGTTTATTCCATGTTAATTAAATGCGCTTAGCTCAGCTGGCCAGGGGACAACGCTTGTGACTTCAAAGACCTGGGTTCAAGTCCCAGGTCTTGCCATGCCCAATATTATTTTTCAATACGTGATTCTATGCAGGCACTACGTTGGAACGTACCATGTTCCATCAATATCTCACCATACATGCGTTCCACAGGATCAGATCAAAGGCTGCAATGCAAAGAACATACCATAGGCTGGTCAACATGCCATACGAAGTCCAGGAAAGTCAGCGCAATCAAGGCTTATTGGGCCAGGCCTCTTGAATCTGAACCTCCATAATGGGACAGCAAACCCACCCTGGTTCTATCTTTTTTCTAAATTTTCTTTTACCTTTTGTTATTTTTAATTGTTTATTTGTTTATTTATTTTCTGATTTAAATTAAATATTCTTTTTACAAAAAATACAGAAAAACATCATAAAAATAAAAATGTCCAAATAAAAATATAATTTTTAATTTTAAATTATTTTCATCAATAAATTAATATATGTCAATATTTAGTTAATTAGGTTTTCAACTTTAATTTCTTTCTTTTTAATAAAAATCCAAAAACATGTAGAATTAGGTTAATTGATAGCTTTAATGTCTTTTTAATTTTTATTTCTCACAATACTATTTATTTATTATTTTCATAATTAAAATTGTACATAATAAATTTTAGGTTTAATATTAGATCTTATTTTAAATCTTTCATAATAAAACCTAAAAAATATTAGAATTAGGGTTCCTCTTTTAATTTAATTAATTTCTTTTGCATTAAATCTAAAAAACACAAAAATATCATTCTCATTTAATTTTAATTTTTTAAATCCTTATTAATTTTAATTATTTGCAAAAGGGTCCAACGCCCTAGTTTCGTTTTAATTATTTAATTTGCGCATTTATCTTATGTCGTAATTATAATTATGTAATTGTCCCTAAGCCATGTAATTTAAATTTTCTCGCACTTTTATTTATTCGCTTTATTTATTTTCCGCTAAATCGGGTCCGGTTTAATTTTGGCGATGTGGACCCGCGCCATTTGTAATAGTTTAGAATTTACTTTTCCTCGCAAAATATTTAACTGTTAACCAAGCATGAAAGAATGAATGTCTCAAATTAAAATCAAGCGTAGAACACGACAAACATGACAAGACAAATATCAATGAACATGACACACAATTCGCACACACCACCCCTAGGGTACGCCTCACTGTTGCCTTTCGAAAGGTGGTCGTCGAGTAGAGGACGTCTTAGTAAGTCCTCATGATCCGGGAACCTGGCATGAGGGTAGCTTCTAAGGTGTCTTCCCATTGCTCTGGTGATCACCATGTCCCTATAAAATCGAATTGACCCGAACACCTCCAACGGTAGTGCTACCTACCTCTCAATGGTGGGATGGCACTACTTTAAAGGACATTTACACAGACGAATTCCTTAGGGTAGGTAGGTTCTCATGGATACTTGCTCTCTTCAAAACAAACTGCAATCTTTTCACACCAACACTTTTCAAAAGCTTTCAAAGCAAATTTTTTCAAACACTCTGACGTACGAGTCGAACTGAAATTTTTCAAAGAAACTTTTTAAACCCACATTGAAAAGCAAACAAGCAATTTGAAAACATATGAGCAAGTATCTAAGAGCCCATGGATAACCATGGATAGAAAGGGTGCTAACACCTTCCCTTTCTATAACCTACCTCCCGAACCGAGAGCAATCTCTATAAGGAATTTTTCTGTGCTTTTGTCCTTTCCATTTGGAGAAAATAAAAGACGGTGGCGACTCTTGCTTCCGCGACATTTCGCGAACCAGCGTTAAACAGTCAGTTCCAGATCCACCGATCACACAATCGAAATAAGTTCTGATGTTCCAACCGAAAGAAGCTCTGATGCTCTAATCAAAGGAAGCTCTGATGCCCCAATCGAAGGAAGCTCTGATGCTCCAATTGAAGGAAGCTCTGGTGCTCCAATCGGAGGAAGCTTAGATATGCCAATCGAAGGAAATTTTGATGTTCCAATCGAAAGACCCTCTGATGTTCCAATCGAAAGAAGCTCTGATGTTCCAATCAAAAGAAGCTCTGATGCTCCAATCGAAGGAAGCTCTGATGCCCCAATCGAAGGACATTTCATTCATCTTCAAATTTTACTTTCTTCAGGCAGATGTTGGCAACCACCCATGTAAAAGAAAATTTTGAAAGAAAATGAGAGGGAAATTTTGGGATACAACATCAACGTTTCAGTAATTTGATCTTGAGGTTAACTGGTATCTGGTCGAGTCCAAGTTTCAGCAACTCAAACTGTTATCTGGTCCTGAGGATGTAGATTGGTTGGTCTGCCTTTCGTGATCTGAAGGTGGAAGATGATTGAACACTAGAGTGCCCAGAAATTTGCACTCGTATGAAGTGATACTGTTGATGGATAATATCGGGAATGGGCTTACAGATGCGGTTTGGAAAAGATGACAGGAGATTGTCGAAGATGGGCTTAAAGATGCCCTCCAAGGAATACGACACAAAATCGTTGGAGATGGGCTTAAAGATGGCATCCACAAAACATGACGGAGAGTCGTCAGAGATGGGCTTTGAGATGCCATCCAAAGTAGACGCTGACTTCATAAGAAGTCTCTTTGTGGGGATTCCTGTTCTTGCTGTCTGAGGAGGAGTCCGTTGGGGAATTTTTGGGGGAATAGAGTCTAGGAGCTTTGGTTGGTCGTTACTCTACTGGGGAGTTTTCTCTTGATTGGAGAATGAAAGTGAGTTGTTATCTGGTCGGGATCCAGGCTTTACAGTGACTTTCTGAGGATAATAAGACTGACTGCTATTTGCTCGTATTCCAGACTTCATAGTGACTTATCGGGAATATGAAATTAACTGCTATCTGATCGGCTCCAGGCTTCGCAGTAATTGTAGACATTGAACTGTTATCTGGTCGTATCCAGGCTTTAGTATTCTTAACTGGATAAGAATCAGAAAATCTTAGTTTCGATTTAATTGAACCAAAGAAAGGTCTTGAATTATCTTTAACTGGATAAAGAATCAGAAAATCTTAGTGTCGATTTAACTGAACCAATAGAGGTCTTGAGTCATCTTTAACTGGAATAGAATCAGAGCAATCTTAGGGGCGATTCAACGGAACCAGAGAAAGTGTCTACCGGAAAAGAATCAGAATAAAATCATTGGTCGATTTAAACTGAACCAAGAGAGGTATTGAATTATCTTTAATAGGATAAAGAATAAAAAAATCTTAGTGTCGATTTAACTGAACGAGTAGAGGTCTTGCGTTATCTTTAACTGGAATAAAATCAGAAAAATATTAGGGTCAATTTGACTGAACTAGAGAAAGTATCCACCGAAAATGAATCAGAATAAATCACTGGTCGATTTAAACTGAACCAGTAGAGGTCTTGAGTCATCTTTAACTGGAATAGAATCAGAGCAATCTTAGGGTCGATTCAACTGAACCAGAGAAAGTGTCTACCGGAAAAGAATCAGAATAAAATCATTGGTCGATTTAAACTGAACAAACAGAGGTATTGAATTATCTTTAACTGGATAAAGAATTAGAAAATCTTAGTGTCTATTTAACTAAACCAGTAGAGGTCTTGAGTTATCTTTAACTGGAATAGAATTAGAGAAATCTTAGGATCGATTTGACTGAACCAGAGAAAGTATCTACCAGAAATGAATCAGAATAAATCATTGGTAGATTTAAATTGAACCAGCAGAGGTATTGAATGATTTTTTTTTTGAGGAAAATGCTGAAATAGCCCTTCGTCAGATGTAGCCTTTGAGAAGACTGTCAGGCCATATAAGCAGTTAATGGTGTTTGTTGATTGATCTTACCTGAAAAGATAAAGAGTTAGCCGTATGAAATGTCATGATGTATGAAATGCATCGTGTAATGATGTTCTCAAAATGAATGAGATTATGCTGTATGCAATATATATGTGCATGCCATGATGTATGGACATGGAATGTTGTTGCGGCATTTCCTAGTATGGTAAAATAAATCCCTGACTGCTTGCTGGAGAGTACTGGGAAGTTGACTCCCGGACTGCTATTTGGTAGATGAGGAAAGTGTTTCTTTTATTTCCACTGGGGATGATGAATGAAGATGACTTTCCGGGGATTTCCTCTTTCCGTTTGGGGATACTCTACCGGGGATCTTTGATTTCTTCTTGAGAATGCTCCGCTGGGGAGAAGATGCTCTGTTGGAAAATCTTACCAATGTAGAGAAATAAACTCCGTTGGGGGATGAACTTCCGCAACTAGGGAAATAAATTCTACCGGGGGTGAGGCTTTATAAACTGTTTGAGATTATAAAACTTAGCTGGGGAACATGGATTTCAGTTCTCTGAGGGAACTTTGCTGGAGGAGGTAATTCCTGCTTGGGGAAGAAGAGGTCAAAACTTTGGTTGTTTTCACTCTATGGGGACATAGACATCATTAGGACGTATGCTGAAGATGTAGAGATGACTTTACAGTAGGATGACTCTGCCTCTGTACCTGCTGGAGAACATAACTGCGGGGACTACAAATGGCTTTTAGACTTTGTCCCGTTTCTTAAAGTCATTAGCAAATGTCTTTCTGCTTTTTTTATGCAAGTATTTGTAAACAGTAATCATATTCAAATGCATATGTCAAAAATAATCACTGGACGTCTTTTGCAAAACAAAATAGAAAAAATGAAAACGAAAAGTTTTGTACTTTCAAAGAAGTGTTTTGTATTGATTTTGAAGTTTGCCTATAATATGCATTTTTTGTACAAAGAGACTGACATTCTAGCAGGAGAATGCCATCGTGAAAATGAAAACTATACCAAATAGTGTACAAAGATAAAACAGCTATGTGTAATAATCCTATTGAGTTTCAATTCTGCTATTGCCCTTATGTCCTTGAGCGTCTCATCATTTTGCTACTTGTCCGAAGTTGACTGGATTGATTGGTACTGTTTGAGCTTGATAGTTGATACTGAAGTCTGGTTGCAAGGTGATCCAACGGGACATAGTTGTACGCTTTAAATCCCTAACTTTTTCCTGGACCGTCCTTTCAGGTTTTCAGTCCACCGGGATACCCTTTTTTGCCCAAGCCGCCTTTTCAGGTTTTTGACTTGTCGGGTGTATAGATTTTTTTGTTGTATTTATCCCTAATTTTTGTCCGACCCATTTTGGTTCGCCAGAATGCCCTTATTTTTTCCCAGGCCAGTCAACCTAGCGGGTCTTTATTCATGCTGTTGTACCCCAAAATTTTCCCTCTCATTTTACTGAACACATGCCCATTGAGATCCTCAACTTGCTTAAGGATGCCCAAGAGTTGACCATACAAACTCTCTCCAAAGTCTATGTACCTCAAACTAGGGTTTCCATTTTCATCAAGGTGGGTGAACTACAAAGACTTAATATGCTCTCCATGGTCCTAATATGTTCTCAAGACCCTCCATGTCAGATTTCAATCCTTGCACAAGAAGTTTGCTCAGTCAACTGCCCATATGCTGGAGAACCGACAGTACTAGGTCAAAAGTCAAATGTGGACCACATATAGTCAAACTTCAATATTTTTGGTCAACATCAACATTTTGAAGTTATATCCATAATTTGATCAAGGGTTGATCATGATTCCTCAAGGAATGCCCCAAATTCATCAAAACCCAAAAGTTGTTAAATTAGGGTTTCTCAGGAAAAGTCAACCAAACTTTGACCAAGCATAACATCCTCATACTTTATCAAATATTTTCCATCCAAGGATAATTTTGAAGAGGATGCAATTCCCTACAATTCATCTTCATCCATCAAGTTCAAAATATGCACTCACAAAAAGATATGAATTTCCACATTATAGGTCCTTTTGAAAAGTCAACAAAAACACTTTTTGGGTCAAAGCTTCTTACATGAACATGGAAGACCCAATTGATATGACACCAAAAGGGTTGTTTATGGGACATCCTAAGCTTTCTAAAAAGTCCAAGAACACCTTTCTAGGGTTAAAATTGGAAGAGATATGACTTGTCAAAGTTGACCATTTTTGCAAAATTGCTAAAAGTCAAATATGCTCAAAATTGAATTTCTTACCAAATGGGCCTAACTTTTTATGCTTGCACCTTACTCATAACATGGTCCACGACCCAAATATTTACTCACATGATATTTGCTTCATTATTTATTTTATTTTGATTTTTTATTAATTAAAAATTGAATTAAATCAAATAAATGATAAATAATAGCAAAGATTTGTTTTGATCTGATTTTTGGACAGAATCACAAGCTAATTATGCTGGCATATCAAGATCAAATCGAATCAAGGTTGATTGGCACAAGAATGGCATGGTTAGGCCTTATTTGGAAGGATATCATACAAGATGAAAACCAAATCAAATCTTCAAAAATTGCAAAGATACCAACTGTTTTTATAATCCTAATTCACTTAGTGATATATAGTGAACAAAGCTAGGCACAAAAAAAATATTAGCAGTCGTGGAAAGCACAAGAACAAACTCAATTTTTTTTCAAAAAGTAGTGAATTTGTTTCAAGCTTGGAGGCCAATTCAAGCCATTCTAACATTGCCAACAGATTGCTGGACATCTCAAGAACGTAACTGGATCAATTGCAAGCCTGTTCACGCCCAGAAATGCACTCTACAAACCCACGGTTTGGCTTCTCTAACTTGAATCGTATTTTGCAATTTATACATGATTAACCATTATTGAACGTAGCATTGTGGTTGTATGAGCTTTTAGAATGTTTTGGTTTACTTAATTTTGCATTTTGATGCTTATATCCAAAGTTGCCATTATTAGGGGTTGAGGTCACGTTTTGGGGCTTCTTGATACAAGTGAAATTGGCCTACACAAAGGGTACCATCGTACTCGTGATGTCAAAAAAAATTGATTGATGTAGCCATAATTGATTTATCATGCCTATGCTGGATTTTGGAAATTTGCAGGGTTTTAGTTACAGGTGCTGTCCATAGGTAAAAGGTCGTTATCTAAAACGAAGGTTCCAGGAAGAAGATAAGGACGTTGCTGATAACCATTGGCCAATTTGAATATTGCGCACTTTTTACATTCAGCCACTTGATTTCATATATTATATATTGTTGTTATTATATTAATAAACAAGGCATGTAGCACAGATGGCAAGCGTGCACGCTGGATAGTGAAAGGACCTGGGTTCGATCCCAAGTCCCAACAATTTTCCTTGTTTTAATTCTTCTTTGCAGGATCCTATGCATTACCATCCCAAAAGCCTATCATGCACCATCAACAGTCAGCCACATGATTCATGATCAACTAGATCCAACGCCTATCACTGAAGGACCATGGTGTACCATGAAAGAGGGCCAGCACTGGATCTCACACATTGGTTGGGCTCAATAGTTATTGAGCCTAGCAAAAATCACAACACACCCCCCAGAATTACTCATCAACACAGGCCTAATTTAATAATTTTTTATTTATTTTATTTATTTTATTTGTTTAATTATTTGTTTTCACAAATTAATCTTTTTTTAATTAACTATAAAAAACCAAAAAAAACACAAAGACACCAAATATATTTTTATATAAAATATTTATTTTCTTTAATTAATTAATTTAATTCAAAATTAGGGCAATTAAATCTTATTTTTTGTAAATTAAAATCAAATTAGAAATTAGGATTTGATTTTGTAAATAATTAAGTTTTTTCTTCAAAATGAGCAAGTACCTAAGAGCCCATGGAAAACCATGGATAGAAAGAGTGCCAACACCTTCCCTTTCTATAATCTACCCCCGTACTCAGAAATATTCTCGAAAAAGGTTTTTCTGTTCTTTTTCCTTTTCCTAATTGGATAAAATAAAAGTCGGTGACGACTCTTGCTTACCGTGACATTTTGCGAATGAAAAACGCAAAACGCAAACCAGTGTTAACAGTCGGTTCTGCCACCGTATCACAGAACTGGTGACTCTGCTGGGGGAAATAATAAAGTGGGGGTATACCTTAGGATCTAGGTCATTTTGAAATTTGCTTTCTTGTTTGTTTGCTTTATTCTTAAAGGGTTTTGTTTAGGTTACTATAGATCCTACAACCGGATCTGCAGGAACTTTTTAGGTAAACAACAATAGATCGTGGAGACTGTACGGCGTAGACCGATATGGTTTAAGCGATGGTTGTCTTGGTGTGGCACTTTGGTTGGTACCGGTATCCTTCACGGGGAAACAAGGAGAATACGGGGCCGTCGCGTGGTGTCGTGAAGCACTAACGGACCTTAGAACCTTAGTTGAACAAACTTGGCCATTAAAAAGTAGTGATATAGCTGGAATCAGTATAGAGCTGAGGATTGGTTGATACTAGATGCTACACTCATTGAGATCGGACTTTCGGGATATTTCGGCCGCAAGAAAATATTGCTTGAGCTGAGACAATGCCTGATAAAGGATGGTCAGTGATATTGAGATCCCTTAGAACCCAGTTACTTTTTAAGATAGATTTGAAACCAAATAAACTTCAAGAGGGTATGACCTTTAACCTCATGCAAGCCTTAAACCTAAGAACTTGGTGTGATTTGTCAGTGTATTCTATACCTATGGTTTATCATGACATCATGCATCATAACATAGCATCCATTCTTATTGCACTAACCATTTCAAGGACCAAGGGAATTTATCTTTGTTCTGTTTTGCAGATCTTGGCTTCCGTTCGTATAAACACTATTTGAATCAACTTTGTGAAGATACCTTCCCAACTCAAAGAGCTAGTATCAAAGGTTTCCGAAACTTCTGCATTCACTAAGAGACACGGTCGACTTCTCAACCTGGTTACTTCAAACTTTGATGAAAAGATGATGAGTGTACTCTTTCAGTTCTTTGATCCCAAGCACCATTGCTTCACCTTCCTAGACTATCAGTTGGTGCCTACCATGGAAGAATTATCTCAGCTGTTGGATATACCCATCCTTAAACAGTTGCCTTTCACAGGTCTAGAAGAAGTTCCTAAGCCAGAAGTCATTGCCTCAACTTTGTATATGAAACGGGCCGACGTGGTATCCAATTGGGAAACAAGAAGCAGAGTCAAGGGTTTTCTAGCCAAGTTCCTGGTAGACAAGGCCCAACTGTTTTGGGATGATATGGATTTTCATGCTTTTGAGGAGGTCTTGGCTCTTCTAATATATGGGTTGGTACTATTCCCTAATCCAGACTCATTCATAGATGTGAATGCTATCAAGATTTTCCTCTCTCGCAAATCTGTGCCTACCTTGCTCAAAGATATTTTGCACACTCTCCATACTCGTACCATGAAGAGAAGAGGGGTTCTCATGTGTTGCATGCCATTGCTGTCGAGGTGGTTTATTTATCACCTCCCTAAGTCCATACTGAAGAATGAAGAAGGTTTAGGTTGGTCACAAAGGATAATGTCACTCGCTCACATGGATATTCTCTGGTGTTCCCGAGCTATGGAAAACACTGCTATTATTGACCGCTGTGGGGAGTACCCTAATGTCCCATTACTTGGCATCAGAGGGGGTATTGTTAGAACAATGTTTGAATCTACTACCCTATATTTAAGTTTTGATGATAACAAAGTGAAAAGATATAGTATTTATATGTTTCATGTTTGAACTATATGCTGCCTAAAATTACTATGCTCTGACTTGCAGATACGCTGATTAAAATAAGCAAGATCACTTCTTCAGCATCAGAATTTGATTTTGTACACCAGCATCAGAAGTTGCTGAATCAGAACGTCAGGATCAGATGATCAACTCACGTACATGCTGAAGCTTGATGAACAGAACTACGCGTAAACACTCTGATACAAAAACAATAGTTCATCAGCAGCGAAGCAGAATCAGAATGAGCCAAGCCAGAACGTGCATTGAAGAAGCAACGGTACTGTGCATTAAACGCTAATTAATTCCAACGGCATCATTCTAGACAAGATCTGCTCAAAAAGGAAAGCTTGTTATTAGCATTGAATCAAGAATATTGCATTCAACGTTCATCTTCTCAAGTGCTATATAAACAAGGCTTCGAAGATTATAATGGCTAATGCTCTCCAAATCTCTACACGCACAAAGCTGAACAATAATCTTCATTCTACCAGTTTTGCTAAACCAAACTCTGATATTCATTCTGTTTAGCAATCTAGTTTCTAAGCTTCATTTTGTGTATACATCACAGTTGTGATAAAGTTTTGTAGAAAACATTCACACACATTGTTTTATACCGTTGTAAGAAAGTGTTGCCTTGACAAACCGGATTGTGGTTTGAATCAAGAAGGCTTTAGCAGTTGTTAAAGCAGTCTGTAATATTCAGTTGAATATAGTGAATTAAGACCTCGTTGGAGAGAGGCGAAATCACCTTGACGGGTGGACTGGAGTAGTTTGAGATCAAACGAACCAGGATAAAAATATCTTGTCAATTGCTTTAAGATTTCCGTTTTACAATTCAACCCCCCCTTCTTGTGTTTTTCACCCCTTCAATTGGCATCAGAGTGCCTGGTTCTGAGCTAAAACACTTAACCGTGTCAGTACAAGATCCAGCGTCAGAAAAACACAATGGCAGGAAACAACTCTCATTTCAGCAATGACAACAATGAGGACAGAGACAGATTCAGCGGCAAACCTCCAGTTTTTGATGGAGAAAACTTTGATTACTGGAAAGACAGAATTGAAAGCTTCTTTCTAGCACATGATGCTGATCTGTGGGATATGGTGACAGATGGATACACGCACCCTGTGAATGCAACTGGTCAGAAGATTGATAGAAAATCAATGACTGATCAACAAAAGCGTGACTTCAAGAATCACCATAAGGCCAGAACCATCCTCCTCAGTGCCATCTCCTATACTGAGTATGAAAAGATCTCCAACAGAGATACAACTAAGAACATCTTTGATTCTCTCAGAATGACGCATGAGGGCAACGTTCAAGTCAAAGAAACAAAAGCTCTGGTGCTCATTCAGAAGTATGAGGCGTTCAAAATGGAAGAATCTGAATCCATTGAAACTATGTTCTCTAGATTCCAGATTCTAGTAGCTGGTCTCAAAGTTCTGGACAAAGGATACTCTACTGCTGACCATGTCAAGAAGATAATCAAAAGTTTACCCAAGCAGTGGAGGCCTATGGTTACTGCTCTGAAGCTAGCGAAAGATCTCAACAAGATCACTCTGGAGGAACTTATAAGCTCCCTCAGAAGTCATGAGATAGAGCTAGAAGCTGACGAGCCTCAGAAGCAAGGTAAGCCTTTAGCATTAAAATCTAACAGAAAATCTGAGTCTAAAGTTTTGCAGGCAGTTGAAGAAACATCTGATGGATCCTCATCAGAAGAAGACGAACTTTCCCTTCTCTCCAGAAGAGTAAATCAACTGTGGAAGCAAAGACAAAGGAAGTTCAGGAATCCCAGAAGATCTGATCAGAACGAGTCTTCTTCCAGATACAGAAGGACATATTCTTCCTCTGGATACAGAAGATCTGAAGGCTCCTCCAGTAGCAAGAAGCCAAACACAAAAGACATCATCTGCTACGAGTGCAATGAGCAAGGACACTATAAGAGTGACTGCCCAAAGCTTCAGAGGGAAAAGCCCAAAAAGAAATTTGGAAGAGAGAAGAAGAAAAGTCTCATGGCCACATGGGATGACTCTGACTCGTCTGAAGCTGACTCAGAATCAGATGATGAAAGGGCAAACATAGCGCTCATGGCTAACATTCCAGATGATAGTGAAGCTTCTGAATCAGACTCAGAATCAGACACAGAAGAGGTATTCCCTAACTTCGCTGTTAATTTTACAAAGGCTGAACTTGCTGAAAGCCTCAATGAAATTCTGGAACGTTATCAGCAGATTAGAGCTAAATTCAGAGACCTGAAAAGGAATCTTGAATCTGACTCTAATAAGTCTGAGAGTCTCAAATTGGAAAACTCTGAGCTGAGAGATAAAATTTCAAAATTAGAAAACTCTTTACAAAACTCTCAGAAGGAACCAATTTCTGAAACTCCCAGCAACGCTGATGAGATCATCAAGGAGTATGATCATAGTTTCCAGAAGTTCTTAGCTAAAAGCATAGATAGAAGCAGAATGGCTTCAATGATCTATGGAGTTAGCAGAAACGGCAGGAAAGGAATAGGATACCAAGGTAAGGTTCCTACACCTAAGAATGTCATGGATTTAACCATTAAACACACTCCTTTAAATTCACACTTTGTGTATGGTCACACACATGACATCAAATATACTAGCAGTAAGCACTCTGTGAAACCAAAATTCAACTAGAGTTTTGGTAAAACTAACAAGTCAGGACCCAAGAAAATCTGGGTACCTAAGGATAAAATAATACATGTTGCAGATATCTTTAGCAGCAAGTCAGAAACACCAGTCATGGTACCTGGACTCTGGTTGCTCACGACACATGACGGGAAGAAGGCATATGTTCCAAAGCCTGGAACTTAAGCCTGGAGGCCACGTTGGCTTTGGAGGCAATCAGAGGGGAAAGATAATTGGCTCTGGAACTGTAGGTAATGGAAATCTTCCCTCTATTAATAATGTTCTGCTAGTTGATGGATTGATGCATAATCTGTTATCCATAAGTCAATTAAGTGATAACGGTTATGATATAATCTTTAATCAAAAATCATGTAAAGCTGTTAGTCAGAAAGATGGGACTATCCTGTTTAATGGAAAGAGGAAAAACAACATTTACAAAATCAAACTTTCTGAACTAAAGAGTCAGAATGTAAAATGTCTTCTGTCTGTTAACAACGAGCAGTGGATCTGGCACAGAAGATTGGGGCATGTTAGTATGAGAAGAATATCTCAGATTAACAAACTCAATCTGGTCAGAGGACTTCCAAATTTGAAGTTCAATTCAGATGCTCTGTGTGAAGCATGTCAGAAAGGCAAATTTGCAAAACCTTCTTTTAAATCCAAAAATGTTGTTTCTACCTCTAAGCCATTAGAACTTCTGCACATTGACTTATTTGGACCAGTTAAAACTGCTTCAGTCAGTGGCAAGAAGTATGGGTTAGTAATCGTAGATGACTATAGCAGATGGACATGGGTAAAGTTCTTAAGACACAAGGACGAGTCACACTCTGTGTTTGTTACCTTCTGTAACCAAGTTCAGAATGAAAAAGATCTTAGAATCGTTAAAGTCAGAAGTGATCATGGTGGAGAATTTGAAAATAAAGATTTTGAGTCATTCTTTAATGACAAAGGCATTCTGCATGATTTCTCTTGTCCTAGAACTCCCCAACAAAATGGAGTTGTAGAACGCAAGAACAGAACATTGCAAGAAATGGCCAGAACCATGATCAATGAGACAAACGTTGCTAAGACTTTCTGGGCAGAGGCAATAAACACAGCGTGCTACATTCAGAATAGAATCTCAATAAGACCTATTCTGGAAAAGACTCCATATGAATTGTGGAAGAACAAAAAGCCCAACATTTCATATTTTCATCCATTTGGATGTACTTGCTTTATATTGAATACAAAGAATTATTTGAACAAGTTTGATTCTAAGGCACAGAAGTGTATTATGTTAGGATACTCTGAACGCTCAAGAGGGTACAGAGTATACAATACAGAAACACAGATTGTGGAAGAATCAATCAGTGTTCGTTTTGATGACAAGCTTGACTCTGAAAAGTCAAAGCAGAATGAAAATCTTGCAGGTATAGAAATTGAATTTGCAGGTTCTGAAGACAAGTCATCAGAAGCTCTCAACACAGACATTCCTTCAACGTCTGAAAGGAGCAATGCTAGAAATCCTACAACAGCTGCTGATCAACCTCAGAAGAGATTACCCAGAAGCAGTTTGGATCACCCAGAAGAGACTATCCTAGGAAGAAAGGAAGATCCAATCAGAACAAGAGCAAGCTTCAGAAACTCTGAAGAAACTCTTATGGGACTTGTGTCTCTGATTGAACCTTCTTCTATTGATGAAGCACTTCTGGATAATGACTGGATTCTGGCAATGCAAGAAGAGCTGAATCAATTCACCAGAAACGACGTATGGGATCTCGTCCCCAGACCAAAAGGATTCAACGTCATTGGAACAAGATGGGTGTTCAGAAACAAGTTAAACGAACAAGGTGAAGTCATCAGAAACAAGGCACGACTGGTTGCACAAGGTTATAGTCAGCAAGAGGGGATAGACTATACAGAAACCTTTGCCCCAGTCGCCAGGTTAGAATCTATCAGACTTTTAATCTCATTTGCTGTTAATAGAGGCATCACTCTGTATCAGATGGATGTCAAAAGTGCATTCTTAAATGGTTATATAGAAGAAGAAGTTTATGTTCACCAACCCCCAGGGTTTGAAAATACAAAACATCCAGAACATGTTTTCAAACTAAAGAAGTCACTGTATGGTCTGAAACAAGCTCCCAGAGCTTGGTATGAAAGGCTAAGTAACTTTCTGCTTGAAAATGAATTCACCAGAGGGAAAGTGGACACTACTCTATTCTGTAAAACAGTTAAGAGTGACATTTTAGTCTGTCAAATTTATGTTGATGATATAATTTTTGGTTCTACTAATCCTTCTCTTGGAAGAAAATTTGCTAAGTGTATGCAGGCAGAATTTGAGATGAGCCTCATGGGGGAACTGAAATTCTTTCTAGGAATTCAGATCAATCAAACTCCAGAGGGAACTTACATTCATCAGAGCAAATACATCAGAGATCTTCTGAAGAAATTTGACCTCTCAGAATGTAAGCCATCAAAGATTCCAATGCATCCCACGTGCATTCTGGAAAGAGAAGAGGTAAGCAAAAGTGTAGAACAGAAAGTCTACAGAGGTATGATTGGTTCTCTCCTTTATCTGACAGCTTCAAGACCTGATATCTTATTCAGCGTATGTATTTGTGCTAGATTCCAATCAGATCCTAGAGAATCTCACTTAACAGCTGTTAAGCGAATTTTCAAGTATCTGAAAGGTACTACTAATCTGGGTTTGTTTTATAGAAAATCTAGTGATTACAGCTTAGTAGGCTACTGTGATGCTGATTTTGCTGGAGACAGAGTGGAACGTAAAAGTACTTCTGGAAGCTGCCAGTTTCTGGGAGAAAATCTGATCTCGTGGTCCAGCAAAAGGCAATCAACAATTGCTCTGTCAACAGCAGAAGCTGAGTACATAGCAGCAGCAGGATGTAGCACACAAATGCTCTGGATGAAAAGTCAGCTTGAAGACTTCCAGATTTTTTAGAGTAACATTCCTATTCTTTGTGATAATACTTCTGCTATTTGCTTAAGTAAGAATCCTATTTTACATTCTAGAGCTAAGCATATAGAAATTAAGCATCATTTCATTAGGGACTATATTCAGAAAGGTATTTTGAACTTGAAATTTATAGATACAGACCATCAATGGGCTGATATCTTTACTAAACCCCTTTCAGAAGATAGGTTTAATTTCATTCTGAAACATCTCAGCATGAAAGTATGCCCAGAATGAAAATGTTTTAATTCCATATATTTATCTTCAGAATGTAATTATTTTACTGTGAACTTCTGATCAATCTCCTTTCAGAAAGATAGAACATGCAGATTGTATCAGATGCAAGTCTAAAGATCTGAGAGTCTAATCTCAAAGACAGACGTGCTGATCACTACATCAAACAAGTGTCATCCAATCATCAGCAAATCTCTGAAGCAGAACGCGTGCACGCTTCTGAGAAGGCAAAGCGCTGATTGGGTGCATTGAGACACATGTCTGGTAACCGTTTTTAAGTATCTTTTTCAAATCCCCCAAAATCAGCAAGCATTTAATGAAAAGTAATCACGCTTGTTAAATGGCAATCATTATTTTTTTCTCTCTCTTAAAAACGTTTAATTTTTCAAAATAATTTTTGAAAACTCTATTTAAGCACATTAATCCTTCATTCTTATTCTTTACGCTTTCTCATAATCCTTAAGCATTTTCTGCATATTTCTGAGTTTATCTCCTACAAACCTTTTTCTCTCAAATCATTCTCAAAGCTTTTTTTTTAGTGTGAACAATGGCATCCTCCAGCATTTCTGCAGGCAATCAGAAGAAAGAAACCTCTGAACAATATCAGGTGCCCCTCAGAACTCTTCTCACACCGGTAAAGAATCTTGAAGTTCTCTCTGAGTTAATCATCGACTTTGAAAGTTTGAAGGAAAATGGATTTGACCTAACTGAAGAAATTAGGGCTCAAAAGTGGGAGAGGTATTTCGATAGGTTGGTTGGACCAACATTCCCAGCGCTTGTCAAGGAATTTTGGATTCACGCCAAGATTTCTAAGCATCTAGTCATCTCTTCTGTCATGGGAAAGAAGATCGTGATTTCTGAAGATCTCATTGCTAGGTTAATCGGTCAAAGTGGTGGTGGAGTCCGTTGTGTGGACATGGCTGAAAGATGCCCTGATGTAGGTGTGGTAGCCAACAGCATTTTCACTCTTGGAATGCCCAGCAGCAAAATTAAGGATCTGAAGGATCACTGCAGAGTATGGGCCAAGATTGTTCTGGGATGCTTCAATCACAGGAAACCAACAAGTTCTCCTGATTATATAAACGTGGATCAGCAATTTCTGATCTACTTTATTGATCAGAGGGTAAAGATCAATCTGGCACACTTCCTGTTCAACCATCTCAAGACCAGTGTCAAAGAAACAAGAGAAGAAGAAAGGACCAAAAGGGACTGGATACCGTTTGGAAGGCTTATATCAGATATTCTGACAGAGAATAAGCTGATAGAGTATCTGAGCGAAGCTCAAGTGCTGAGCACTATTGAACCAACTGTTGGAAAACCGCTGAACGCTAAGAACCTGAAAAAGATGAAGCTGATAGAAAATATTAAGAAGGAACCCAGAGCTACTTCAACTGCTGACATCTCCAGCAGAAGAGTGCCTCTGAGTGATTTTCCAAAATTTTCTGAAATGGAATCCAAACCAGAGATGTTTCTCAAGTATCCAGATTCATACAAGGAAGAAGATACAGGTTCAAAGCTGAAGATCAAAGATCTGAGTCAAATCCAACCAGAAGTGACTCAGAAGAAGACAAAGAAAAGGAAAGCGCCAACAGAAGGATCATCTCATCAGACTCCAAAGAAAAGAGGTATTTCATCTGCTGCCCCTATCTCAAAATCTTTTACTATTCCAACATCTGCTGCCCCTTCTCAAACCTCTCACAGAATATCCATTCCAATCCCTACCATTGATGAAACCATACCAGAAGACCCTTCTGAGGCCTTACAACTCAGAAGAACCAGAACTAAGATTCCCAAACAACCAACTGTTTCAACAACACCAGCACTTGATCGAGTGCTAGCTGATATTGAGCGTGAACATGCTTCTGCTCAACCAAATTCTGAACCACCAAATATTCCTCCTCCACAACCAGAACCACAACCTGAACCAGAAATACAACATCAACCAGAACCAGAACCACAATCACAACAACCACTCACAGAAGAACCTCTGATCCATGAGCAATCAGAGATTCCACCTCCTCAACCAGAAAATAATCCACCTTCACCACAAACAGAGTTTCACCACTATGAAACCCCTTCTCCTCATCATTCTGACCCTCACTCACCTCAACCTTCACCGCTGGCAATCCAGTTGCCATGTGGAACCACTATTGTCAGGCCCCAGTTGCCATCCTCATTAGAATCAACACCTCCAAAAACTCCAACCACTCCAATAGAAATATCTGACTCTGACTCTGATACCCTTCCTCCAAAACAAACAACCTCTCAGAAAACCGCTGAAAACCCCAGCAAAACTTTCATTGACTTAACAAGTCTTGAACGTCTTGCTGACTTAAGACACAAAATTGCCATCCCCAAACCAAAGCAACCAGATGTTGGCTCTGGTATTTTGAATTTTGAAACAGGTATGCTGCAATGGATTGCTTCTTTGAAGCAAGTCTGTCCTGGGATGATCGACCCAGCTGCTTCTGATCAGCTCTGGTCACAGTTCAGATTATGGGTACGTGCTGAAGCCCTCAAGCTGCAGGACGTCAACTATGAGCAGGCTCAACAGAACTTCAGCAAGCTGCTGAAGGAAGTTGAAAGTCAGCTGCCTCAAGAAGTTGTGCTCCCTCTGGACAGTGAATCTTGGTCTGAGAAAGAGCAAGCTGCAAAGGTGCAACCATCAGAAGAAGACAAGACCATTCAGGCTGAAGAAAATCCAGCAGAAGATTTCGCTGAAAGTTCTGAGAAGCTTCCTCCTTCTGATACTTCTCAAGCTGCCTTGGACAGGCAGGCTCTGGAAGAACTAAGGCTGAATGACTTGCGTCTACAGCAGCGGATGGAAGAGAATGATCAGAAGATGAAAGCAAGAATGGATGTACAGGACAGCAAGATTGACACTGTGGTCAACATGGTTCAAAAGCAGAATGAAACTTCTGAAAAGATTCAAGCAATGCTAGAAAGCCTGTTCTCACGCATGCCCCCTCAACCTTAAATCTTTTTCATGCATAACTTTTTCATGCTTTCTTCATTTTCTGATGTACTGTTTTGACTATGCTTTGTAATGTTCTTTTGCTCTGAACTATTTTAATATAATTTGTCTTTCTGATCTAAATTGTTTTAGCACATCACCAACACTTTTTGATTGCTGACAAAAAGGGGGAGAACAAGAATGATATTTAAAATCAATAACGGCTAACTAGACAGAAATTCTCAAACATTCTAACTCTATTACTTGAAATGTTTTTCTGTTTTGTTTTAAGTCTACAGGCACAAGGAAGCTCCTGAACACTATGAAGACTAGAAGCTCTGATCAAAATGTAGAAGCTCTGATCAATGTTGCTCTGATCAAATATGAAGTTCTGATAGACCTAATACTCTGATCCAAAGCAAAGCTCTGACAGGAAAAGCTCTGAAGCTCTGCTCTCTGATAAGTCAAAGACTCTTATAATCTGATGTTCAAAGAAAGAAAAAGATCTGATCTTGAAGAACACGTATCATCAAAGGGAAGTAATCAACTCAGGGGGAGTATCTCTTAACTCTGATTTCTCCTTACTTCTTATCTCTGAAACATTTCCCAGACACCTTTTCACGTTATTTTTCATTTAAAATATCTAGTTTTGTCATCATCAAAAAGGGGGAGATTGTTAGAACAATGTTTGAATCTACTACCCTATATTTAAGTTTTGATGATAACAAAGTGAAAAGAAATAGTATTTATATGTTTCATGTTTGAACTATATGCTGCCTAAAATTACTATGCTCTGACTTGCAGATACGCTGATTAAAATAAGCAAGATCACTTCTTCAGCATCAGAATTTGATTTTGTACACCAGCATCAGAAGTTGCTGAATCAGAACGTCAGGATCAGATGATCAACTCACGTACATGCTGAAGCTTGATGAACAGAACTGCGCGTAAACACTCTGATACAAAAACAATAGTTCATCAGCAGCGAAGCAGAATCAGAATGAGCCAAGCCAGAACGTGCATTGAAGAAGCAACGGTACTGTGCATTAAACGCTAATTAATTCCAACGGCATCATTCTAGACAAGATCTGCTCAAAAAGGAAAGCTTGTTATTAGCATTGAATCAAGAATATTGCATTCAACGTTCATCTTCTCAAGTGCTATATAAACAAGGCTTCGAAGATTATAATGGCTAATGCTCTCCAAATCTCTACACGCACAAAGCTGAACAATAATCTTCATTCTACCAGTTTTGCTAAACCAAACTCTGATATTCATTCTGTTTAGCAATCTAGTTTCTAAGCTTCATTTTGTGTATACATCACAGTTGTGATAAAGTTTTGTAGAAAACATTCACACACATTGTTTTATACCTTTGTAAGAAAGTGTTTCCTTGACAAACCGGATTGTGGTTTGAATCAAGAAGGCTTTAGCAGTTGTTAAAGCAGTCTGTAATATTCAGTTGAATATAGTGAATTAAGACCTCGTTGGAGAGAGGCGAAATCACCTTGACGGGTGGACTGGAGTAGTTTGAGATCAAACGAACCAGGATAAAAATATCTTGTCAATTGCTTTAAGATTTCCGTTTTACAATTCAACCCCCCCTTCTTGTGTTTTTCACCCCTTCAGGTATAACCTACAATCCTTGTTTAGCTCTGCGAAAATTTGGTTACGCTCAAAGAGATGGTCCCTATGAGTTACTTATCGAGGGCATTGTATTTAACTATGAGGATGATGTTCAAGAGTATCGCCGGAGGTTCATACGAGCTTGGGGCATGGTAAACAGATCTGGCGCCAGGGATTTGGGGCCAAAGGCTTCCATTCCTATGGAACCTTACCTCCAATGGGTACGAGCTCACGCCCATAAGCTTATGATGCCCTATATGGCCGTTTTACCAATGATTATAGAATCCACTACTGAAGGGTGTATTCCTTACACGGTTCTCTATCCTGATATGCCCACTGATCTTGGAGAGTTTCAGAGGTCTTGGATTCAGTTGAAGAAGGAGCGGGATACTTACAGGGATCAGTTCTATGCCCAGGAGAGGAAGGTTTTAGAACTCACAAAGTAGCTCCATGAGGAAAAAGGACTCAATGTTTATCTCGGCACAAATAGGAAGCATCCATGGGAATTTTGAATTCTTTTCTAGTTTTAGATTTGTTTTTAATTGTAACACCTAAAAGGAATTTGAACTTTGAATTCATCTAATAAAATCTTTGTTTTATTTTAGTTTGCAAATTTAAATTTCCCCAAAGTCATTGAAATTATTTCATGTGCATCCCATTCATAGCATTGCATGTACAGGTACCATTACAAGTTTCTCATCTTCTTCGCTATTTATTTCAACAGAAATGTCTTCCGAACAACGCATAAGGATCTTCATGCACAAAACGCCCAGTTCCAGCAAATGTTCATAAATCTGGCAAAAGGGCAAGAGGATCTGAAAGCCCTCATCCCGAAAGAGAGAAATAAAAAGAAGAAAGTTGTTGGTATTCTGAATATGGGTAGAAGGTTTGGAGGGCCGTTGAAGCGACAAGTCGATCTGATCTCTTCATCCAAAGAAGGGGAGAATCAAGAAGAAGAGGCAAGAGAGAAGGATCCCAGTCCTACAGTTTCTGACAATGATACCGACTACAATGATGAGTAATATCCTCCTGCTGAGGATATATACAAGCAGTTGGAAGATCGCTTGAGTGCCATGGAAATCCAGAGGATACCTGGGCTAGATTTCGAAGAATTAGATTGGTATCGGGAGTGGTAATCCCGCAGAAGTTCAAAGCTCCAATTTTTGCAAAGTATGATGGGGTGTCCTGCCCAAAACTCCATCTCCGCTCTTACGTCAGAAATATTTAGCCCCACACCGCTGATAGAAATTTGCGGGTTCATTTCTTTCAAGATAGTCTATCAGGGACTCAGCTTGAATGGTTCTACCAATTGGAGAGAGCCAATGTCCGAAATTAGGAAGATCAGGCTGCTGCTTTCTATAAGCAGTATCAATACAACACCGACCTTACTCCTACTCACACTCAACTCCAGAGTATGTCCATGGGGGCAAGTGAAGGATTTAAAGACTATGCACAGAAATGGAGAAATTTTGCTGGAAGAGTTCAACCCCCGTTGTCTGATAGGGAATTGGTTGATATGTTTCTGGGGACGCTATCTGGTCCATTCTGTAATCATTTGATCAGTAGCTCGTCAGCTGGTTTCACCGAGCTGATTCTGACTGGAGAGAGAGTAGAGGCTTGGATTCGGAGCGGCAAAATACAGAAAGATGCCTCTTCGAGTTCAGTAAAGAAGCCTTTTGCTGGTAAGAAAGAAGCCAATGCCGCCTACAGCCCGAGGGGCCAAAATAGAGATGAACATCGTCAGACAGTAAGTGCCATAATGATACCTAGGCCTGCAGCCGCTCCATAATGCAACAATCAACAAAGGGTGGAAAGACCACAACGACAGTTTACCCGAATCAATATGACATTGGCTGAAGTCCTACCTCATCTGCTGAGATCCAACTTGGCAACCTTGAAAGAGGCTCCCAAGAATCCAAATACCACATCTCCCCGATATAATCCAAATGCTCGGTGTGCCTATCATTCTGAGAGTCCTGGCCACGATAACAATGACTGCTGGGCTCTAAGAAATAAGGTACAAGATCTGATCAAAGCCAAGGAAATCGAATTCAATGCTCCAGAAAAGCCCAATGTCATAACTGCGCCCATTCCTAAGCACGGTCGTGGAGTTAATGCTGTTGATACCAACTTGTTTGTAACATTGGTGGATGAAGTTTCTACTCCTCTCATGATTGTGAAGAAGAATTTGCTAATGGCCGGTTTACTTTCGGGTTATGGTGAAGGTTTCCACATGTGTTCATTTCTACCTTTTGGTTTCCATTTGCTGAAGTCAGGTGTTCAACGCCTGATGGACAACAAAGAAATTTTGTTCGAAAAAACTTTGGTTCCTGTTGTACCATCTGAAGACATTGCCATTATAACCATTTATGCCAATCCTTCCAAGGCCCACTCGAGAAGACCTGTTAGGATTACATCTGCTCCAAGAATCGCTCTGCTAATAATCACTGTTCCTGGTCCTGTCCCGTATGTCTCAGACAAAGTTGTTCCCTGGCATTATGGTGCCGATGTGTACTACCATGGCATCAAAAAAGATTTGAAAAATGAAGAGGCTGATCCTGATATTGGTAACATTGTAAGAACCAGCAAGGTTACCCGAAGTGGAAGGGTCTTCTCTCTCAAGATTTCCCCTAAGACTGTCAACAGGCCTATTGTCATTCCATCTTCTATTCCTGTTGGTACATCAACTATGGCCCCTGTTCTTACTCCAATTATTACCCCTATCGGTGAGTCTTCTGATACCCGCGACAAAGAAGTTATAGGTGAGCCTGCCCGGATAGAGGCGCCTAGAAAAATTGTTGTGGAAGCCTCTAAACAAGAGATAGAGGAAATATTGAAAATAATTAAAAAGAGCGACTATAATGTGGTCGAGCAGCTGGGGCAATCCCCCTCAAAGATATCCATGTTATCCCTACTGTTGTACTCTGAGGCCCCTGCGAAGGCTTTGATTGCATTCCTCAAAACTGCGCATGTGCCACAAGAGACTTCAGGTGATCAATTTAAAGATTGCATGGCCAGCCCAACTGCTGACAATGGGCTGGGTTTTTCAGATGCAGACTTGACACCGAAAGGAAGGAAGCATAATGATGCTCTGCATGTCTCGATTGAATGCAGGGGCACCACTATGGCTCATGTGTTGGTAGATATTGGGTCTTCGCTGAATGTTCTGCCCAAGAAGGCATTGGACCGGTCGAATTGCGAGGGTTTGACTTTAAAGCCTAGTAACATTCTGGTAAGGGCTTTTGATGGGTCGAAAAGAATGGTGCACGGGGAGGTGGACATCCCTGTCAAAGTGGGTTATCAGACCTTTGGGTCCACCTTCTATGTGATGGACATCAGGCCATCATATTCTTGTTTGTTGGGTCGTCCTTAGATCCAAGAGGCTGGGGCAGTTACTTCCACACTACACCAAATGCTGAAGTATCCGATAAAAGGAAAGATTGTCACAGTGTGGGGTGAAGAGGAGTATATGGTGAGCCACCTTAATTCCTTCCGCTACATAGAGATGGACGGGGGATTCATAGAGACTCCTTGTTAGAACTTCGAAGAGGTCCCTCAGATCTTGGCATCGACTAAAACTACTACCAGCAGAAAACCTCCTATGAAGATGGCTTATCTCAAGGATGCCAGGGCCGTGGTTGAAGAAGGTGGGTGTACCAATTGGGGCCAGCTCCCTGATTTCACTCACAAAACTGACAAATTTGGGTTGGGCTTTACTACAGGGGCTCAAAGGGCTGTTCGACACGCTCGGGCTGGAGGACCTCCCCTACACATCAGTAATCAGGGAATTAATGCCATTGAAGACAACGAGGAAGACTCAAACAACGACAGCTGGATCTACCTAACTACCAACAGTGGACCGAGTAACTAGACGACTAGGGACTTTATACCAGTTTCTTTTATTCTGTAGTAATTGTCTTACTTGTTTTAAGATTTGTAATAAACAATTTAAAACTTTACGGCCTTGTGCCTTGTGCCTTGCCCGAGGCACATTGGTTTTTCTTGTGAGGGCTATTATTTGTCATTTCATATATCATTAATAAAGCATTGGACGTTTCTTGCATACAAATTTTGCGCTCTCTGTTCTTTCTTTTCTGTTTTCACTTTATCAAAACAGCTATTCTCTTACACACACTCACATATCATAATGCAGATCCATATCCACTCTGGATCCCATTGATAACAGCTCTGCTATTGCCAGTTATGACTTCAAAAATCCGATCAACCTAGCCGAAGACGAAAGTGAGGATGATTGTGAGGTTCCTGGAGAACTTGCTAGACAATTACAGTAGGAAGAAAGGGCCATACAGCCTCATGAAGAGCTGATTGAGACGGTGAACTTGGGTACTTAAGAAGACAGAAAAGAGGTTATAATAGGTGCAAATATGGAGCTTAGCATCAAACAGAGGTTGATACAGATGTTGCACGACTATGTTGAGATCTTCGCCTGGTCCTATGAAGACATGCCTGGTTTGGACACTGATATTGTGGTACACCGCCTGCCGACTAAAGAAGACTATCCTCCGGTTAAACAGAAGGTCAATCGTATGCGCCTTGAAATGTCAGAGAGGATCAAGGTAGAGGTCATGAAGCAGTTCGACGCAGGATTCTTAGCTGTCACTTCTTATCCACAGCGGGTTGCCAACGTTGTTCCAGTACCTAAAAAGGATGGTAAGGTACAAATGTATGTAGATTATAGAGATCTGAATAGGGCAAGCCCCAAGGATGACTTTCCTCTTCCTCACATTGATGTTCTGGTCGAAAACACCGCACAACATAAAATCTTCTCCTTCATGGATGGTTTCTCTGGCTACAACCAGATTAAGATGGCTCCTGAAGACATGGAGAACACGATCTTCGTCACACAGTAGGGCACCTTCTGTTACAAAGTGATGCCTTTTGGGTTGAAGAATACTGGGGCAACTTATCAGCATACCATGGTCGCTTTGTTCCATGATATGATTCACCACGAGATCGAAGTCTATGTTGATGACATGATAGCCAGGTCTCAAATCGAGGAAGAGCACCTTGATCATCTACAAAAGTTGTTCGACAGGTTGAGGATATATAAGCTGAGGTTGAATCCGAACAAGTGTACCTTCGGGGTAAGGTCTGGTAAACTTTTGGGTTTCATTGTCTGCGACAAAGGCATCCAAGTAGATCCTGCAAAGGTAAAGGATATACAAGAAATTCCAGCTCCCCGTACAGAGAAGGAAGTTAGAGGTTTCTTGGGACGCCTGAATTATATCGCCAGGTTCATTTCACATCCGACTGCTACTTGTGAGACAATCTTCAAGCTTCTGAAAAAAGATCAAGTGGTAAAGTGGAATGATGAATGCCAGACCGCTTTCGAAAGAATCAAGGAATACCTTCAAGAATAACCAATTTTAATGCCTCTAGTTGAAGGAAGACCTTTGATATTGTACTTGACAGTGCTAGACAATTCAATGGGGTGTGTGTTGGGGCAGCATGACGAGTCTGGTTGAAAAGAGCATGCAATATACTAACTTAGCAAAAAGTTTACCGACTGTGAGACAAGATACTCACTGCTCGAGAAAACTTGATGCGCTTTGGCATGGGCTGCTCGCCGACTCAGACAGTATATGCTGACTCACACTACCTTGTTGATATCGAAGATGGATCCAATCAAGTATATTTTCAAGAAACCTGCCCTCTCCGGAAGAATAGTAAGATGGAAGATGATCTTAACCGAATACGACATCTAATACACAACCCAAAAAGCAATCAAGGGAAGTGTATTGGCTGATCATTTGGCTCATCAGGCCGTGGATGACTACTAGTCCATGAATTTTGAGTTCCCAGATGAGAATATTATGTTGGTGACTGACTATGAAGAACCTGGACCGGATGAAGGACCTGAGGAGGGATCCCAATGGTCTATGTATTTTAATGGAGCCTCAAACGCACTGGGTAATAACATTGGCGTTGTAATCATATCTCCCAAGGGTTGTCATATTCCATTCACTGCCCGATTATGTTTCAACTGCACCAACAACATAGCGGAGTATGAAGCGTGCATCATGGTTCTTAGGGCTGCTATCGACCTAAGGATCAATTTCTTGAATGTATTCGGGGATTCCACTTTGATGATAAGTCAGATCAAAGGCGAGTGGGATACGAAACACCCGAATCTCATCCCGTACAAAGAATACGTATTGACATTTCTCCCACACTTTGAGGAGGTAACCTTTGAACATTTCCCACGAGATGAGAACCAGTTAGCGGACGCGCTAGCTACCATGTCTTCTATGTTCAAGGTTAGGTGAGAAAATGAAGCTCCCCAAATCACCATTGAGAGGTTGGATGAACCAGCACACTGCTGTGAAATTGATATCGATGAAGTGACAGACAAACCCTGGTTTCACGAAGTCAAAAGGTATCTCGAGGCTCAAGAGTATCCTGAAGGGGAATCTTTCAATGATAAGAAGTTTCTGAGAAGGCTCGCTGCAAAGTTCTTCCTCAGCAATGGAATCCTCTATAAACGCAACCATGACTCCACACTACTACGGTGTGTAGACAAGAGTGAAGCAGAGAGGATCATGATAGATCTACATGAAGGCACATTCAGAACCCATTATAGTGGAAATACCATGGCTAAAAAGATCCTACGGGCAGGATACTACTGGTCCCCTATGGAAGCCGATTGTTATCAGCACTCTCGAACTTGTCATAAGTGCCAAATCTATGCTGATAAGGTGCATGTGCCTCCGGTCCCCTTAAATGTCTTGACAGCTCCGTGGCCCTTTGCAATGTGGGGCATCGACATGATCGGAGAAATCAGGCCCATCGCTTCCTATGGACGTCGCTTCATCCTAGTAGCCATTGATTACTTCACGAAGTGGGTTGAGGCAGCCCCTTTTGCTACAGTAACCAAGAACGCCGTGGCGCGGTTTATCCAACATAATCCGATCTGTCGATATGGTGTGCCAGAAAGAATTATTACCGATAATGGTACAAATATCAACAACACGATGATCACCGAGCTCTGTAAGAAATTTAAGATACAACATCATAACTCTTCTCCCTAGCGGCCGAAGATGAATGGCGCTGTTAAAGCGGCTAACAAGAATATCAAGAAGATTGTACAGAAGATGATGGTGACATACAAAGACTAGCATGAGATGTTACCATTTTCTCTTCATGGATACCGTACCTCAGCACGGACGTCGACAGGGGCAACACCCTACTCTCTGGTATATGGCATGGAGGCATTCCTACCCATAGAGGTCCAGATACCTTCTCTCAGGATTATGAAGGATGCGGGTTTGAACGAAGACGACTGGATCCGAACCCGACTTGATCAGTTAAATATAATCGATGAAAAGAGACTTACTGCTATCTGCCATGGTCAGACGTATCAAAAGCGAATGATCAAGGCTTTTAACAAGAAAGTTATACATCAAGAATATCAAGTCGGGGATCTAGTGATCAAGCGCATCATATTTCCACAAAATGATCCCAGGAGCTAATGGACCCCCACGTACGAAGGACCATTTGTAGTTAAGAACATTTTCTCGGGTGGAGCTATGATTCTAACCACCATGGACAGTGACAACCTTCCTCACCCTATCAATGCAGTCATAGTGAAAAGATACTACGCCTAATCAAAAGACCCGCTAGGTTGACTGGCCTAGGAAAAAATAAGGGCTTCCCGGCGAACCAAAAGGGTTCGGGCAAAAGTAAGGGATGAAAATGGAAAAATCTGTACATTCGGCAAGTTGAAAACCCGAAAGGGCGGCTTGGGAAAAAAAGGGTATCCCGGTGGACTGAAAACCCGAAAGGGAGGTCCAGGAAAAAGTTAGGGATATAAAGCGTACCACTATGTCTCATTGGATCATCTTGTGACCAGACTTCGGTATCGACTATCAAGCTCGGATGGCACCAATCAATCTGATCAACTTTTGGCCAAGTAGCAAAGTGATGAGACGCTTGAAGATATAAAGGCAATAGCTGAGTTGGAACCCAATGGGGTCGTTCACATAGCTGTTTTTTTTTCTTTTACATAAATTTGTATAGCTTCTATTTTTATGTGAACATACAAATCAAAAATCAATATAAATCATTTTCGCAAGAAACTTCGATTCGTTTTTATTTTTCTGTTTTGTTTTGAAAGAACGTCCAATGACTTATTTTTGATATATGCATTTGAAAATGATTGTTGCTTATAAATATTTGCATAAGAAACAAAAGACAATTACTCGTAATTCCATAAACAGGGGCAAAAACAAGAAGTGCCAAACCCAACAGTTACTCTGACCAGCAGGTGCCGGGATAGAGCCAGCTTGGGAACATAATCATTGGTACATATACTCCCCACAAAGTAAAAGTATTCAAAATAATTGATGTCAGCTTTCCCGAAACAAGACGTAACCTTCCTAGCTAGGGTCATTCTGAAACGTGACAGCTATATCCTCCAGCTGAATTTCATAATCATGGGCGGGTCAGTAAATTTCATCCCCCAAGCAGAGTTTATTTCTCTAGATACAGAGGCTCAATCCACGACAGAGTACATCACTTCAGCTACAAAAATTCACTTCCTAAGTTTGATCTCCGCAGAGTTATTCTCAAGCTGCATCTCTTCCTGATAATATTTATAAATCTCCAGCAATAGTCAAAGATTTATTTTCCCAGACGCGAGCATACCCCGATAGTATTTCGTGAACATACATCATGACATACGCGTACATATCATATACATCATAATCTCATTTATTTTGAGAACATCATCTAACCCCGCATTTCATGCATCACATATAATTAACCCTATTATCTTTTCAAGAAAGATGATTAGCTTCAACAAATCCAGCAGTTATACAGGTCATGTCTGCAGACGACTAATGGAAACTCAGTTATCGAAACCAAACGGGTCAACTAATCTACACTATTGCTTTGAAGTAACCCTACTACCTAGGTTCCTTCTCTCAGTCCTACTATCCAGGCTTTCATTCCGAAGTAACCCCACGACCCAGGTTCCTTCATACATCCCTACTATCCATGCTTTCATTTCGAAGTAATCCTACTATCCAGGTTCCTTCTCACGGCCCTACTATCCATACTTTCATTTCGAAGTAACCCTACTATCCAGGTTCCTTCTCACAGCCCTACTATTCAGGCTTTCATTTCTAAGTAACACTACTATCCAGGTTCCTTCTCACAGCCCTACTATCTAGGATTTCATTTCGAAGTAACCCTACGACCCAGGTTCCTTCTCATAGCCCTACTATCCAGGATTTCATTCCGAAGTAACCCTACGACCCAGGTTCCTTCTCATAGCCCTACTATCCAGGATTTCATTCCGAAGTAACCCTACGACCCAGGTTCCTTCTCATAGACCTACTATTCAGGCTTTCATTTTGAAGAAACCCTACGACCCGGGTTCCTTCTCACAACCCTACTATCCAGGCTTTCATTCCGAAGTAACCCTATGACCCAGGTTCCTTTTCACAAACCTACTATCCAGGCTTTCATTTCGAAGAAACCCTATGACCCAGGTTCCTTCTCACAGCCCTACTATCCAGGCTTTCATTTCTAAGTAACCCTACTATCCAGGTTCCTTCTCATAGCCCTACTATCCAGGATTTCATTTTGAAGTAACCCTACTATCCAGGTTCCTTCTCAAAGCCCTACTATCTAGGCTTTCATGTCGAAGTAACCCTACGACCCAGGTTCCTTATCATAACCCTACTATCCAGGCTTTCATTTCGAAGTAACCCTACTATCCAGGTTCCTTCTCATAGCCCTACTATCCAGGATTTCATTTCGAAGTAACCCTACTATCCAGGTTCCTTCTCATAGCCCTACTATCCATGCTTTCATTTCGAAGCAACCTTACCATCTAGGTTTCTTCTCTCTTATCTCCAGACGGCAATTTACAACACGGTAAAACCTGGACCCGACCAGTTTCGTTCGATTTCACCTTTCGCCAGTAAGCCATTGCGCAACATGTACCCTGACCAGATATGCAATTCACTTCTGGTTCCTCAAGCAGGAGTTAATTCCCCAGTAGAGTAACAGACAACTGAAGCTCCTAAAATTCTATTTCTCCCAAGACAGATACCAACATTCCTCAGCAGATTCCTCCTCAACGACAAGAACAAGAATTCTCATCAAAGGAATATCTCAGGAAATAAACATCCTCTAGATGGCATCCTTAAGACCATCTCCGACAATCTTCTATCATCAACTTCCAAATGGAATCTGTAAGCCCATTCCCGATATCACCAAATCAAGTATCACTTCATACGAATGCAAATTTCTGGGCACTCTAGTGTTCAATCATCTTCCACCTTCAGATCACGAAAGGCAGACAAGCCAATCTACATCCTCAAGTTTAAGAAGATTGAACAGGGGCAGCTGTTGTACCCCAAAATTTCCTCTCTCATTTTACTCAACACATGCCCATTTAGATCCTCAACTTGCTCAAGGATGCCCAAGAGTTGACCAGACAAACTCTCTCCTAAGGCAATGTACCTCAAACTAGGGTTTCCATTTTCATCAAGATGGGTGAACTCTAAAGACTTCATATGCTCTCCATGGTCCTAATATGTTCTCAAGACCCTCCATGTCAAATTTCAAGCCTTGCACAAGAAGTTTGCTCAGTCAACTGCCCGGATGTTGGAGAATCGACTGTACTAGGTCAAAAGTCAACTCTGGCCCACATACAGTCAAACTTCAAGATTTTTGGTAAAAATCAATATTTTGAAGTTATATCCATCATTTCATCAAGGGTTTATCATGATTCCTCAAGGAATTCCCCAAATTCATCAAAACCCAAAAGTTGCTAAATTAGGGTTTCTCAGGAAAAGTCAACCAAATTTTGACCAAGCATAACTTCCTCATACTTTATCAAATTTTTTCAATCCAAGGCTCATTTTAAAGAGTATGCAATTCCATACCATTCATCTTCATCCCTCAAGTTCAAAATATGCACTCACAAAAATATATGAATTTCCACATTATAGATCCTTTTGAAAAGTCAACAAAAACACTTTTTGGGTCAAAGCTTCTAACATGAACATGGAAGATCCAATTGAGATGAGACAAAAAAGGTTGTTTAGGGGACATCCTAAGATTTCTAAAAAGTCCAAGAACACCTCTCTATGGTTAAAATTGGAAGCGATATGCCTTGTCAAAGTTGACCATTTTTGCAAAATTGCCAAAAGTCAAATATGCTCAAAATTACATTTATTGCCAAATGGGCCTAACTTTTTATGCTTGCACCTTACTCATAACATGGTTCACGACCCAAATATTTACTCACATGTTATTTTCTTCATTATTTATTTTATTTTGAATTTTTATTAATTAAAAATTGAATCAAATCAAATAAATGATAAATAATAGCAAAGATTTGTTTTGATCTGATTTTTGGACAGAATCACAAGCTAATTATGCTGGCATATCAAGATCAAATCGAATCAAGGTTGATTGGCATAAGAATGGAATGATTAGGCCTAATTTCGAAGAATATAATACAAGATGAAAACCAAATCAAATCTTCAAAAATTGCAAAGATGCCAGCTGTTTTTATAATCCTAATTCACTTAGGGATATATAATGAACAAATCCAGGCACAAAAAAAAGATTAGCAGTCGAGGAAAGTGTGATCGGTGGGAATGACAACTGACTGTTTTGGAATGCTGGTTCGCGTTTGCGTTTGTATTCACAAAATGTCGCGGTAAGCAAGAGTCACCACCGTCTTTTATTTTATCCAACAAGGAAAGGACAAAAGCACAAAAAAATTCCTTTTTGAGATGTTTCTCGGGTTCGGGAGGTAGATTATAGAAAGGGAAGGTGTTAGCACCCTTTCTATCCGTGGTTATCCACGGGATCTTAGGTACTTGCTCATTATGTTTTCAAAAAGTTTTGCTTTTCTTGTGTTTGTGGGTTTTGAAAAAAAGTTTTGTTTGAAAACTTCAATTTAACTCTTGTTTCTGTCCTCAAGAGTGTATGAAGTGTTTTTGAAAACTTTGTTCGAAAAGTGTAAGTGTGAAAAGTATGTTTTATTTTGAAAGAGAGTGTAAGTGCGAAAAGTTTTGTTTTTGTTTTCAAAAGAGAAAGTACTTAAGAACATCTACCTACTCAAAAAGGAATTAAACTGTGCAAATATCCTTTAGACAATGCTATCCCACTATTGAGGAGTAGGTAGCACCGTCGTTGGAGTTTTCAGGTCAATTCGATTTAAGGGACGTGTGGCCACTAAAGCAATGTTAGGACGCCTTAGCGGTAACCCTAATGTCTTAGATCATTTTTTCCGAGGTAACTGTTTCGAGGCAACTTATGATCTTTGGACAAAAGGACGACCTCTAAAACTTCCTATACTCAATGACCACGTTCGAGGCAACCAAGTGAGGTGTGCCCTAAGAGTGGCATGTGCGAGTGTATTGTTTTTCAGTTAATTTTATCTTTGTACATGTCATGGGTGAGCTATGTTGATTTTAAGTTCATACATTTGATCTTGTCATGCATTCCCTATTTATCAAACATCTAACAGTTAATAGTCGCAGAATTTAAATTGCGGAAATTAAATCTAAACTATTACAAGGCGTCGGGTATTTACATCGCCAAAAACAACCCTTGAAATTAAAATGCGGAAAGTAAAATAAAGCGATAAATAATTAAAGTCCTAATTAAAAGCTATTACATTCTGGGAAACAGATACAATAATATGATAAAATGGATCGCGTGCGGGAAATTAAATCGGATGCGAGTTTTTTGGGTTTTGACCCTTTTTTATTAAAGAAAGGATTTTTGTTTATTTTTGAATTAAATGGAATTAAATTAAATGAACAATTAAATTAAATAATGAAAATATTTTTGGATTTTTGAGTTTTTAAAGAAATAAAATAAATTGAATTAATGCTAATAAAAATCTAATATTCTAAATTGATTTTAAATATTGCAAAAAATATTAAAAGTTAAATCTAATTAAAGCTAAATTGATTAAATTAATTTATTTACAAAAATAAAAGTGATGAAGTTAATTTTAATAAATAAAATATTTTTTGTGTTTTTGATTTTATTAGGAAAAAATGTTAATTGGTTAGTGATTAATAAAAAGAATAATGATTAATTAATTAAAGGAAAATAATAAAAATAGAGAGACAATTTAAGAGTATACGGGCCTGATTGGAGGGGTGAAACAGCTGTTGGCGTCATGTGTAAACTGTTTTGTTTTGGCCATTTGTGTTTTGGCTTTTGGCCATTTGTGTTCTGGCCTCAACGTTCCTTAACCTTATCAGGATGTCTGCCTCGCCATGTATTGGTGTCATGTGTAAGCCGTTCTGTTTTGGCCATTTGTATTTTGGCTTTTGGCCATTTGTGTTTTGGCCTTAACGTTAATTAATGAACCTGCATGGGATCCTGTCTAAATATGCAGTGTTGAATCTTATGAACACATTAAATAAATTACTATATATCATAAAATACAAATAAAGCCAATATATGAAGAAATTTAATATTTAGACCAATATGGCATGTATGAATGATTATACCCTTTTGATCAGTGAGATCAAATCAACCTTACCCTTACTGGAAAAGTAGTGACATGAATGCTTTTATGCCGTTTTGATCATGGAGATCAAGCCAACCTTACCCTTACTTAAGAAGTAGTGAGATGTTGGTTTGTAGCTGGGATGACTTGTTTGTAGTGAGATGTTGGTTTGTAACCGGGATGACTTGTTTGTAGTGAGATATTGGTTTGTAACCGGGATGACTTGTTTGTAGTGAGAGAGGGATTTGTAATAAGGATTTCAAGGTTTTAGGGTTCTTGAAAGAATTTGATATTCTGACAGCGTTGTGGAAAATGTTTTTTTTTTCTTTCTGGTTTGTGTGAAAAGAATGTGATTATATAATGGAAATTAGAGTAAAGAAAATGGGCTTTGAATGTGCAATTGGGCCTCCAATGTTCACTTGAGTTCGTCACTTTCCAGGCTAAATCGCAGGGACTTAAGTGCAATTTTTGAAGTTGAAATATGAAAACAAAATGTAGCCGACATCGATAACTAACTCCTGTCCGAAAATCGGCTCAATCGGATAAACGGTGAATTATGTATGAATTTTTGAAGTTTCAGCTCAGACAAACTTATTTTGGGCTCCAGTGTCGACGCTGACACGTTTTTCAATAAAAAACTGGTATTGATCGGAGCATAATCCGATCTCGACTTTTGAAGACAAGTTGTAGATCTATGAGTCAATGACCTTGTGTAAAAATATGAGCCCAATCCGATAAAAATTGACCGAGTTATGAATTTTCGAAGTTTCGGCCCAGATGAAATAATATTCAGCATTCAGGATTTTCAGCATGTCACGCACTCTGAGCAAAAAATGAAGGCCTTTTGAATACCGTTTGAACTCAATACCATATGTGAAAATGTAGCCAACTCAATTTGTGAAATTTTGGCACCGGAACCAGCTCGATACGATGAAAATCGACCAAGTTATGATTTTCTGAACGTGACGCAAATAAACTTCTGTCACAAATTTTCTGTATAAAAATACTTGATAAATCCACATTTTTGAAGACCTTCTGATCGAAATTGGCTTCCATCCGTGAAAGATGAAAACGTAGATAATGTCAAGAAGGAATTTTGGCCACCGGAACGGGTTCAAAACGAGCCACGATCTTCAAGTTATGAATTTTTTAGCGCGTAAAAACTGCACTTTCAGCACACTTTTTCACCATATTTCTTCGAGAAAACTCACACATTCGGATACCTTCTTTAAAGAATTGACTCTTGAGCCGAACCTGAATTTGAGAATACGTTATCAGAGATATCTTGGCGAAAGAACACCTGAATATGACGCGCCGGGTTGGACTTGTGAATTTTTCTTGAAATGTTTTGAGAAATATGGGAGGGCAAATTTTGGGGTACAACAGTTGCCCCTGTTCAGTTTTCTTAAACCTGAGGATATAGATTGGCTTTCGAGCCTTTCGTGATCCGAAGATGGAAGATAATTGAACACTAAAGTGCCCAGAAATATGCACTCGCATGGTGTAATATCAGCATTGTGATGTCGGGAATGGGCTTACAGATGCCATTTGGAGATTGTTGGTAGGAGGATGGGCTTATAGATGCCATCTGCAGTTGTGTCGATCGCATAAGAGATTCCTTAGCGAGAACTTGCATACCTGTTATTTGTAGAAGATTCCGTTGGGCAAGTCTAACTTTTGTTGAGATTTAGGAACTGACTCGTGCTCACCGGGAGAAAGAAAGATAGTCTTCCTGGCTTGTTACAGGTGTTAATCTTCAATCTCTTCACGTAGATAATTTTCCTGGCTTGTTACAGGTATTAATCTGGAACTTGAAAAGGTTGGTCGAGGAGATAGTTGTCCTGGCTGGTTTCAGGTATTAATCTATGACCTGAGAAAGAAAGTCTTCCTGGGTCGTTACAGGTGTTAATCTTCAATCTCTTCGTGTAGATAATTTTCCTGGCTTGTTACAGGTGTTAATCTTCAACCAGTCGTCCACAGATATTTTTCCTGGCTTGTTACAGGTATTAATCTGAAACCTGAAAAGGTTGGTCAAGGAGATATCTGTCCTGGATGGTTTCAGGTATTAATCTATGACCTGAGAAAGAAAGGTCTTCCTTGCTTGTTACAGGTATTAATCTTCAATCTCTTCATGTAGATAATTTTCCTGGATGGTTTCAGGTATTAACCTACAATCAGTCGTCCACAAATATTTTTCCTGGCTTGCTACAGGTATTAAACTGGGACTTGAAAAGGTTGGTCGAGGAGATAGCTGCCCTGGCTGGTTTCAGGTATTAATCTCTGACCTGAGAAAGAAAGATAGTTTTCCTGGCTTGTTACAGGTATTAATCTTCAATATCTTCATGTAGATAATTTTCCTGGCTTGTTACAGGTATTAATCTACAATCAATCGTCCACAGATATTTTTCCTGGCTTGTTACAGGTATTAATCTGGAACTTAAAAAGGTTGGCCGATGAGATAGTTGTCCTGGCTAGTTTCAGGTATTAATCTCTAACCTGAGAAAGAAAGATAGTCTTCCTGGCTTGTTACAGGTGTTAATCTTCAATCTCTTCATGTAGATAATTTTCCTGACTTGTTACATGTATTAATCTACAATCAGTCGTCCACAGATATTTTTCCTGGCTTGTTACAGGTATTAATCTGGAACTTAAAAAGGTTGCCGGTAGCCGTCTGTTGATTGACCTTTTTCTGAAAAAGGTAAAACGTTAGCTGTATGCAATGTCATGATGTATGAAATGCATGATGTCATGATGCTCTCAAAAATAAACGAGATCGTGTCGTATGCACTTTATCATGTATGTAAATAGGAGGTATGAAATGTGAAATGTTTATGAATGTATTTTCGTCTGGGAAAATAAATCCTTGACAAATGTTGGGGAGTTTGTTAAATCCTGGACTGCTGTTGAAGAGTATGTGTGTCTTCAAACTTTGTTTAGAATGTTTCTGATGGGGATGACGAACGAAGATGGTTGTGAGAATAGACCTGTAGGAGAAAATAACTCCGTTGGGGAATAAACATGGTGAAGAGATTACTCTGCAGGGAATTACTCTGTGGGGAAGAGATACTTTGCTGAGATTTTAATGATAAACTCCGCTGGGGATTCCGTTGATAAGCTCTGTTGGGGATTTTGATGATGAACTTCGTTGGGGATAGAAAGAACTTCACCGGGGATGATCTTTCAGTTGCAACTTGCTGAGGATAACTCGGTTAGACTCTTGTGGGGATAACCTCTGAATTTGGCTGGGGAGACTTATTTGTGCTTCGCAGGGGATAAGCTTCCAGAATCTACTGGGGAAGATGATTCAACTCCATTGGGGAAACTTTTTTAGACTGCGCTGGGGAAATGGCTCCACTGGGGGTATCTTGCATTCTGCCGAGGAACATTCTTATATTCCGTTGAGGAATATTAAGACTGCCAGGGATACTCTTATGCTTGCTGGGGAATATCCTTATACTCCGCTGTGGAATATTAAGACCTTCTGGGGATACCAAGCTTTTTTAGGGCTGATGGTAGACTAACTCTCCTTGGGGAGAGTATTCTTGATTTGTACATAGCTGCAAGTCTCAGCTGGGAGAGCTACCATTACTGCCTTATTCTGCGGGGAGTGAAAGTATCTTAGCCATATTCTTCAGCTGAATCTACCTTTGTACCTGGTGAGCAGAGTAGCTGTACAGTTTGGACAATTTTTATTGCCCCTGTTTCTGCGGGAGAAGGTGCCTGCGGAGGCCCTGTGGATCGAGTATTATCCCCACCTATGAGGTGCTTGGTATCTTTCGGTCAAAATGACAAGTCTTCTTCTGGTAGGCCAGTAACAAGATGACGAGACATAGTCATACGCTTTGATCCCTAATTTTTGCCTGGACCGCCCTTTTGGGTTTTCAGTTCACCGGAATACCCTTTTCTGCCCAAGTCGCCTTTTCAAGTTTTCGACTTGCCGGGTGTATAGACTTTTTCATTTTCATCCCTTATTTTATCCCGAACCCTTTTGGTTCGCCGGGAAGCCCTTATTTTTGCCTAGGCCAGTCAACCTAGCGGGTCTTTGATTCACGCGCGGTATTTTTTGACTATGTCCATTCCCTCAGGATGTAGAGAGGTGTCACTGTCGGTAGTGTTGTGTTGTCATACTACCAAAAGATCTTCATTTGATCATGCAAGATTTGTTGCTGGAATTCATGTCCAATGCCCCAAGTGACTCAGATGGAGATTTTCCCCTTGGTTGGAAGTGTTTCTTCCACTTGAGATGACCCTTTTTATTGAAAAGGTTTTTGTTCACTAGATATTCGTCGTGCGAATTTCTCTACTGCTTGAACAAATAGTCATATACAAACAATGTTATTTTAAGAATGCAAAGCTTATGTCTGTCTTGAAGTTTTTGAAAATGCATTTTTCAGTAAAGCAGGCAAATTTTGTAAAATGTGATGTCAACTCAGGATGTACAGCAAGCCCTACAGGAGTTAGGATACCTTTTGTAACAATATGCTTTCGAACTAACCCATGCGTCAGCTAGGACTTTTTAAGGGTTATAACGTGGCCTGGTTCACGGTTTAAGAAACAAAGGATAAAGGCTCAAATTTTATTTGTACCCACCCGTTCTTCGTGATGTTCTTCGATCCTAAACTTAGCTAATCGTGCATTAGATCTTGTTTGAGTCTTTGCTCTGATATACCAGCGATGGTTCGTGTTGTACCCCAAAATTTGCCCTCCCATATTTCTCAAAATATTTCAAGAAAAATTCACAAGTCCAACCCGGCGCGTCATATTCAGGTATTCTTTCGCCAAGATATCTCTGATAACGTATTCTCAAATTCAGGTTCGGCTCAAGAGTCAATTCTTTAAAGAAGGTATCCGAATGTGTGAGTTTTCTCGAAGAAATATGGTGAAAAAGTGTGATGAAAGTGCAGTTTTTACGAGCTAAAAAATTCATAACTTGAAGATCGTGGCTCGTTTTGAACCCGTTCCGGTGGCCAAAATTCCGTCTTGACATTATTTACGTTTTCATCTCTCACGGCTGGAAGCCAATTTCGATCAGAAGGTCTTCAAAAATGTGGATTTATCAAGTATTTTCATACAGAAAATTTGTGACAGAAGTTTATTTGCGTCATGTTCAGAAAATCATAACTTGGTCGATTTTCATCGTATCGAGCTGGTTCCGGCGCCAAAATATTCAAAAATTGAGTAGGCTACATTTTCACAGAAGGTATTGAGTTCAAACGGTATTCAAAAGGCCTTCGTTTTTTGCTCAGAGTGCGTGACACGCCGAAAATCCTGAATGCTGAATATTATTTCATCTGGGCCGAAACTTCGAAAATTCATAACTCGGTCAATTTTTATCGGATTGGGCTCATATTTTTACACAAGGTCACTGACTCATAGATATACAACTTTGCTTCAAAAGTCGAGACCGAATTATGCTCCGATCAATACCAGTTTTTTATTGAAGAACGTGTCAGAGTCGACATTGGAGCCCAAAATAAGTTTGTCTGAGCTAAAACTTCAAAAATTCATAACTAATTCACCGTTTATCCGATTGAGCCGATTTTCGGACAGGAGTTAGTTATCGATGTCGGCTACATTTTGTTTGCATATTTCAACTTCAAAATTTGCACTTAAGTCCCTGCGATTTAGCCTGGAAAGTGACGAACTCAAGTGAACATTGGAGGCCCAATTGCACATTCAAAGCCCATTTTCTTTACCCTAATTTCCATTATATAATCACCTTCTTTTCACACAAACCAGAAGAGAGAAAAAAAGGAGAAAAAGAGAGGAAAAACCTTGCCACAACACTGTTAGAATATCAAATTCTTTCAAGAACCCTAAAATCTTGAAATCTTTATTACAAATCCCTCTCTCACTACAAACAAGCCATCACAGTTACAAACCAACACCTCACTACTTCTTCAGTAAGGATAAGGCTGGCTTGATCTCCATGATCCAAAGGGCATAAAAGCATTCAGGTCACTAATTTTCCAATAAGGGTAAGATTGATTTGATCTCCATGATCAAAAGGGTATAATCATTCATACATGCCATATTGTGCCTAAACATTAAATTTCTTCATATATTGGCTTTATTTGCATTTTATGATTTTATTTAATGTGTTCATGAGATTCAACACTGCAGATTTAGATAGGATCCCATGCAGGTTCATTAAGGAACGTTGAGGCCAGAACACAAATGGCCAAAAGCCAAATGGCCAAAAAAGAACAACTTATGCATGACACCAATACATGGCGAGACAGACATCCTGAGAAGATTAAGGAACATTGAGGCCAGAACACAAATGGCCAAAAGCCAAAAGCCAAAAGCCAAAATCCAAAAGCCAAATGGCCAAAGTAGAACAACTTATGCATGAAACCCAATCCAATGGCCAAAGAATGCAGACCACGGTACTCAAGAGTCAATGAACACGCACGTGATGCCAGAAAGTCAAACAAGACTTTTTGTCTAATGGGGCAAATTACTTCCAAAAAACCTCCTAAATGGGCCTGATACCCCCCATGGTTTGCATCAATTTTTAATTTTTAATTTGTTTTTCTTTCTTAATTCTATTAATTATTTTAATTGTTTTCTTTAATTTCATAAATTAATTTTCATAAATAAAAAAATCAGAAACTAAAATATGTTTAATTAATATTTAAATTAATTTATTTTGTAAATAAAGTCTAACAATTAACTTAGTTAATTTAGGTTTTAAAACTTTAATATTTTCTTAAATTAATAAAATATGTAGAAATTAGGGTTTTTTAACCTTTTCATTTTTTTTTAACAAATAATTTTCTCATCATTATTATTATTGTTAATTACTATTTATTTTTGTAAATAAACATGTAAATAAATTAATTAACTAGTAAATTAGGTTAACTTTAATATTTTCATTAATAATTAAAAATAACTTAAAATTAGGGTTTCTCTTTAATTTTAATTTCTTTATCTCATAAATACCAAAAACCTAAAAAACAATTTCTTTTCTTTTAATTAAATAATAATTAGACTTTAAATTCAATTTAATTTCAAAAGGGTCCAACGCCCTCGGACGTGCAACTTTAATTCTTTCGCGCATTTATTCTTATTTTTCCTGTTTTCAATATTATGTAACTGTTCAAGCCATGTAATAGTAATTAGGAATTTATTTATTTTCCGCTTTTTTTATTAAAACGGGTCTTTGTTAATTTGGCGATGTATAGACCCGCGCCTTGTAATAGCATAGGATTTTACTTTCCGCATTTAAATTTCCGCACTTTTAAATTATAATTGCATGAAAGAATGTATGGCCTAAATTAAAAACAAGCGTAGATCACCATGATGCATGTGCAAGATAAAACATAACATGAAAAATAACACACAAATTCACAGACCACTCTTAGGGTACGCCTCACTGTTGCCTTGCCTTCGAAACGTGGTCGTCGAGTATAGGACGTTTTAGTAAGTCCTTATGTCCGTTGATCCATATGCCTCAAAACAAGTTGCCTCGGAAAAGTTGCCTCGAATTAAAAAAGGATCAATGGCATAAGGGTAGCTTCTAAGGTGTCCTACTGTTGCTCTGGTGACCACACTGTCCCTAACAAATGAATTGACCCGAACACCTCCAACGGTTGTGCTACCTACCTCTCAATGGTGGGATGGCACTACCTTAAGGACATTTACACAGCCTAATTCCTTAGGGTAGGTAGATGACTCGTAGATACTTGCTCTATTAAAAAACAAATCAAAACTCTTTTCACACCGACACTTTCAAAAAGCTTTCAAAACAATTTTTCAAACACTCTTGAGGACTGATACAAGAGTCAGGCTGAAATCTTTAAACGAAACTTTTTCAAACCCCTCACACTTTGAAAAGCAAACATTTTGAAAACACAATGAGCAAGTATCTAAGAGCCCATGGATAACCATGGATAGAAAGGGTGCTAACACCTTCCCTTTCTATAAATCTACCTCCCGAACCGAGAAACTATCTCATAAGGAATTTTGCTGTGCTTTTGTCCTGTCCATGTTAGAGAAAATAAAATACGGTGGCGACTCTTGCTTCCGCGACATTTCGCGAACCAGCGTTAAACAGTCAGTTCCAGATCCACCGATCACAGAACTGATGACTCTGCTGGGGACTCTTATAAAGTGAGGTGTACCTTAGGACTAAGATCACTTGTGTTTTCAATTGTTGTGCTTGTTTGCTTTATTATTGTGGGCTGTTTCGGAGTTACATAGATCCTAACCCGGATCTGGGGATACCCTGTTAGGTAGCATAAGCTGTGAGGGACCTGTCCGGCGTAGACCGACATGGGTGAAGCAGTGGCTACATTGGTGTGGCACCTTGGTCTGTACCGATATCCCTTGTGTCGCAACGAGGAGAATATGGGTCTTCTGAGGAGTCATTAAGCACCAACCAACCTTAGGACCTTAAATGACCCAACTTGGCCAATAGAACAGTAGCAGTATGCTACGCCCATTGAGGCTAAACTCTCGTGATGGTTCCGGCCGCAAGAAAAGATTGCGATGTTGGAGTTATGACCGATTGAGGGTAGTCAGTGATATTGGGATCCTCTAGAACCCGGTTACTTCTGATAGGACAGGTCTCAACCAACAAACTGAAAGAGGGTAGTACCTGAACCCCATGCTGGCCTAAACTTTAAGGGCTTCTCTTTGTGTGACTTGTGTGCCTTCATACTTGGACTACTTGCATACTTGTTATCTGACACTTGAGTTTCTTGCAGGTTTTGTTTACAGTCCTTAACCTGGACTCATAACAGGGTTACTTATATCACCCCATGCATAGCATGACATCATACCATCATACCATTGCATACATCCTATCCTACATAAGGACTAACCCATTTCAAGGATCTCAAGGGTTTGTGATGCAGGTCAGATGAACCAAATGTCTAACAAGGGGCAAAGGGGATTTATTTTCCTCTAGCCAAGGTTGTCAGGGGCTATGACCCACTCGATATGGTGAGCCTTGACCCTTGAAGAAGGACTCTCAACAACATGCAGTTCCTTCAATCAAGCTATCGGACTCCAATTCTAACAAGTTTCTTTGTTTACCCCGCGAGATCCTTGAAAACATTGCATGCATATATGCACATCATTGCATTACAGGTATCCCTTTTACAGGTTGCTTACCTTCTTCGCTGTTTATTTCAACCGATCGTCATGAATCCTGAATCATCTACCGAGCAATCCATCAAAGCCCTCCAGGCTCAGAACGCCCAGTTCCAAGAGTTAATCATGAGTCTAGCCCAGGGGCAACAAGATCTGAAGACCTTGCTTCTGAAAAAGAAGAAGAAGAGGACGGTGTTGTTCAACCCTAGACGCAAATCTGGGAATGGATCATTAAATGAGGTTGAGCAGACCCCCCCATCTGTTGGGAAAGACAGTCCCCAAGAAAGGGAGGTTCCTAGTCCAGTGGTCTCCGATAACGAGACTGATTACAATGATGAGCAGTACCCTCCAGCTGAGGACAGGTATAAACAGTTGGAAGACCGACTAAGTGCCATGGAGATACAAAAAGTGCCCGGCCTGGACTTCGAAGATCTAGGTCTGTCTTCTGGGGTAGTGATCCCGCACAAATTCAAGGCACCTGCCTTTGCAAAGTACGACGGGGCATCCTGTCCAAAGCTGTATCTCAGGTCATACATGAGGAGGATCCAGCCCTACACGGCTGACAAGAACTTATGGATCCACTTTTTTCAGGATAGTCTGTCGGGAACTCAACTCGACTGGTTCTATCAACTGAATGGAGCCAACATCCGCAGCTGGGAGGACTTGGCCACTGCATTCTACAAGCAATACCAGTATAATGCCGACCTTGCTCCCACGCGTACTCAACTTTAGGGGATGTCTATGGGTACAGGCGAAGGTTTCAAAGAATATGCTCAAAAATGGAGGGACCTTGCTGGAAGGGTACAACCACCTCTAACTGACCGCGAGCTTGTCGACATGTTCTTGGGGACCCTGTCTGGTCCGTTCTTCAATCACCTGATTGGGAATTCTGCTACTGGGTTTACAGACCTGATCTTGACCGGGGAAAGAATAGAAGCTGGCATCAAGTCGGGGAAAATACATAATGGTGACTCCTCGAACATTGAGAAGAAACCATCCAAGAGAGAATCTAGTGTTGTCAACGCGGTAGCTATTGCAAAGCTGACCGGGGCTCCTCAGCGTCGCAATCAACAAAGGGAAGAAAGACCTAAGAGGCAATTCACTCCCCTCGGCATGACTTTGTCACAGATATTGCCACAGCTGCTGGAAATCAAGTTGGTAACTCTCATGGACCCTCCAAAGAATCCTAACAGGACACCTTCAAGGTACAACCCCAACGTTCGCTGCGCCTATCATTCTGACAGCCCGGGGCATGCTACAGATGACTGTTGGACTTTGAGAAACAAGGTTCAGGATCTGATCGACGCGAAGGAAGTCCAGTTCGACTCTCCAGAGACTCCGAATGTGATCACTGCTCCCCTGCCAAAACATGGCTAGGATTGAAAAACTTTTGTTCATTCGAATGTTCAAATTGTAATTTTTCTTTGATTGTTCAAACATTTTGTTTCATGTCAAACTTGGTTATTTCATTAATGCATTACACGTGTCTGTTTTGAAGTAATTATGTTTATTATGCTTAAAACTGCTCTCATTTTTTTTGATGTCAACTCTCAATTAACAATTCTAAGCCTCTTGAGGGAGGATGACGAAAACGATACCACGATCTTTACAGTATGCTTTTGAACAGACCCCGCTGATGAAGTACAGGCATTGTTTCAAATCCCTAAACACTGGAGTTATAAGGAAGATAATCCCTCGTCAACCCCTCTGAGCCAAAGAAGTAGGAGTTTTTCTTTTCGAAAATTAAAACCCTTAATCATAACCTGGGGCAGGGTAATTCTCTCAGCTGATCCAGGTGCACAACGAATGGCACCAAAGAAGTCTTTACAAAACAAATAGTGATGGTTCCGAATAATCATAAGAACAGGCAGTCATCATATCTCAAAATAAAATCCCAATAAGTCAAAACCTATGAAGGAGACATACAAAAACTGGGGCATCCCGCTGACTGTAATCACAAAAGAAACAGTTCAGGCAAAAAACAGGGATAACGAAATCAAAAAGAAAGAGGCCCTACAAACCCTCAACAAAAAAAAAGAAATGACTTCCTGGTCAAAATAAAACTTTCAGAATCCGAACCATCACCGGAGCATCAAAGCAAAGACTCAAACAAGGTCTAATGCACGATTAACTGAGTTTAGGATTGAAGAACATCACGAAGGACGGGTGGGTACAAATAATTTGAGCCTTTATCCTTTGTTTCTTAAACCGTGAACCAGGCCACGCTACAACCTTTAAAAGTCCTAGCTGAAGCATGGGTTAGTTCGAAAGCATACTATTACGAAAGGTATCCTGACTCCTTAAGGCCTACGGTAAATACGAAGTTGACATCACTTTTTACAAACATTCACTTGTTTTATGTAAAAGAATGCATTTTCAAAATCTTCAAGACAGACATAAGCTTTGCATTTTTGATATAACATTGTTTGCATATGACTATTTGTTTGAACAACAAAGAAATTCGCACGAAGAATATCTAGTGAACAAAAGCACTTCCAACCGAGGGGCAGACGTGATCATGGTCTATCATCTGGGGCAGTTAAGTCAAGATTCGGAGAACCTCTCAAAAGGCTAACCAGCTAGGGGAAAACCTCCCTCTGAGTCACTTGGGGCATTGGACATGAATTCCAATTGCGAATCTTGCACGATCAAACATCTTCTGGTCACATGGCAACAATAGGGGCACCTCCCTACATCCTAAGATCGTGGACATAGTTGAAAAAAAACACTACGCATAATCAAAGACCCGCTAGGTTGACACACCTAGGCAAAAATAAGGGCTTCCCGGCGAACCAAAAAGGTTCGGGCAAAAATAAGGGAATGAAATAAAAAAATCTGTACACCCGGCAAGTCGAAAACCTGAAAAGGCGGCTTGGGCAAAAATGGGTATCCCGGTGGACTGAAAACCCGAAAGGGCGGTCCAGGCAAAAGTTAGGGATCAAAAGCGTACGACTATGTCCCGTCATCTCGCCTACCAAAAGAAGATTTGTCGAAACGGCAGTCATCAAACACCTTCACAGGTACTTTCTTCTCCAACAGAAACTGGGGCAACAAGGAGTTGTCTAAATGATCCGGTTGACCTGTCGACCGAAGTGCCAAAGTAAGTTCAGCTGAAGAATGCGACCAAGATACCTTCACTCCCTGCAGAGCGAACGCGTCTCCCCGGTTTTATTCAAAGGTTATTTCTCCACCAGAGCTTATAACTGGGTTATCTTCATCTAAAAGCCACGGAAAGATCGTCCTCGACAAAGTTCTTCTTATTCCCCCAGCGGAGTTCATCAAAACTTCCAACAGAGCACAACAACGGTATCCCCAGCGGAGTTATCCTCATCAACCTCAGCAAAGTACCTCTCTTTCCCCACAGAGTTACCTCCCCGCAGAGTAATCTATTTGCCAAGTTTATTCCCCAACGGAGTCATCTTCTCATACCGGTATTCTTGCAATCATCATCCCCAACGGAAACGAAGAATCTCACTCTTCAACATCAGCCCCGGATTTGACTTCCCGGCATCCGTCAAGGATCTATTTTCCTAGACGAAGATACATTCATAAACATCACATTGTTATATATCATGATACATGCATATACGCATCATATCATACGATCTCATGTGTTGAGAACATCATTGCTTGATTCATATCATGCATTGCATATGACTGACCTTTACCTTTCAGGAAGGATACAGTTAAATGATCAGCTATGTAGACGAATACAGTCAAAAGAGACCAACCCAGTCAAAGAATACAAATCCAGTTAAATCAATGCCTAAAGATTTCTCTGATACAACCCGTCGTTATAGACACTCGTCGTCATAGACACCCGTCGTCATAGACACCCGTTGTCATAGACACTCGTCGTTATAGACACTCGTCGTTATAGACACTCGTCGTTATAGACACTCGTCGTTATAGACACTCGTCGTTATAGACACTCGTCGTTATAAACACCCGTCGTTATAGACACCTGTCGTTATAGACACTCGTCGTTATAGACACTCGTCGTTATAGACACTCGTCGTTATAGACACTCGTCGTTATAGACACTCGTCGTTATAGACACTCGTCGTTATAGACACTCGTCGTCATAGACACTCGTCGTTATAGACACTCGTCGTTATAGACACTCGTCGTTATAGACACTCGTCGTTATAGACACCCGTCGATAAAGACCACCCGTCCATGGAAATAACCTAATAGTAGAGACAACTCACCAACCTTTCTGAATTCCAGACTCGATTCCTATATCCGGCCAGGGCACGTCTGAAGAGTTCGAAGATTCGATTCCTGTATCTCGCCAGGGTGTATCTGTTGACGACTAACATTACCAGACTCGATTCCTGTATCTTGCCAGGGCACGTCTGAAGAGTTCGAAGATTCGATTCCTGTATCTTTCCAGGGTGTATCTGTTGACGACTATATTCTCCAGACTCGATTCCTGTATCTTGCCAGGGCACGTCTGAAGAGTTTAAAGATTCGATTCCTGTATCCAGCCAGGGCACATCTACATGAAGAGTTTGAAGATCAACTCTTGTAAAAGGCCAGGTAATTATCTTTCTTTCTCAGGTACGCAAGTTCTCGCTAAGGAATCTCTTACGCGATCGACACCTAGATGGCATCTATAAGCCCATCCTCCTGTCCCGCATCTCTCCAAATGGCATCTGTAAGCCCATTCCCGTCATCACATTGCTGATACTTCACTATGTGAGCGCAAATTTCTGGGCACTTTAGAGTTCAATCATCTTTTACCCTCGGATTACGAAAGGCACGCCAGCCAATCTACATCCTCAGGTCTAAGAAGATTGAACATGGGGCAACTGTTGTACCCCAAAATTTGCCCTCCCATATTTCTCAAAATATTTCAAGAAAAATTCACAAGTCCAACCCGGCGCGTCATATTTATGTATTCTTTCGCCAAGATATCTCTGATAACGTATTCTCAAATTCAGGTTCGGCTCAAGAGTCAATTCTTTAAAGAAGGTATCCGAATGTGTGAGTTTTCTCGAAGAAATATGGTGAAAAAGTGTGCTGAAAGTGCAGTTTTTACGCGCTAAAAAATTCATAACTTGAAGATCGTGGCTCGTTTTGAACCCGTTCCGGTGGCCAAAATTCCGTCTTGACATTATCTACGTTTTCATCTCTCACGGCTGGAAGCCAATTTCGATCAGAAGGTCTTCAAAAATGTGGATTTATCAAGTATTTTCATACAGAAAATTTGTGACAGAAGTTTATTTGCGTCATGTTCAGAAAATCATAACTTGGTCGATTTTCATCGTATCGAGCTGGTTCCGGCGCCAAAATATTCACAAATTGAGTAGGCTACATTTTCACAGAAGGTATTGAGTTCAAACGGTATTCAAAAGACCTTCGTTTTTTGCTCAGAGTGCGTGACACACCGAAAATCCTGAATGCTGAATATTATTTCATCTGGGCCGAAACTTCGAAAATTTATAACTCGGTCAATTTTTATCGGATTGGGCTCATATTTTTATATAAGGTCACTGACTCATAGATATACAACTTTGCTTCAAAAGTCGAGACCGGATTATGCTCCGATCAATACCAGTTTTTTATTGAAGAACGTGTCAGAGTCGACATTGGAGCCCAAAATAAGTTTGTCTGAGCTAAAATTTCAAAAATTCATAACTAATTCACCGTTTATCCGATTGAGCCGATTTTCGGACAGGAGTTAGTTATCGATGTCGACTACATTTTGTTTTCATAATTCAACTTCAAAAATTGCACTTAATTCCCTGCGATTTAGCCTGGAAAGTGACGAACTCAAGTAAACATTGGAGGCCCAATTGCACATTCAAAGCCCATTTTCTTTACCCTAATTTCCATTATATAATCACCTTCTTTTCACACAAACCAGAAGAGAGAAAAAAAGGAGAAAAAGAGAGGAAAAACCTTGCCACAACACTGTTAGAATATCAAATTCTTTCAAGAACCCTAAAACCTTGAAATCCTTATTACAAATCCCTCTCTCACTACAAACAAGCCATCACAGTTACAAACCAACACCTCACTACTTCTTCAGTAAGGATAAGGCTGACTTGATCTCCATGATCCAAAGGGCATAAAAGCATTCAGGTCACTAATTTTCCAGTAAGGGTAAGATTGATTTGATCTCCATGATCAAAAGGGTATAATCATTCATACATGCCATATTGTGCCTAAACATTAAATTTCTTCATATATTGGCTTTATTTGCATTTTATGATTTTATTTAATGTGTTCATGAGATTCAACACTGCAGATTTAGATAGGATCCCATGCAGGTTCATTAAGGAACGTTGAGGCTAGAACACTAATGGCCAAAAGCCAAATGGCCAAAAAAGAACAACTTATGCATGACACCAATACATGGCGAGACAAACATCCTGAGAAGATTAAGGAACATTGAGGCCAGAACACAAATGGCCAAAAGCCAAAAGCCAAAAGCCAAAAGCCAAATGGCCAAAGTAGAACAACTTATGCATGAAACCCAATCCAATGGCCAAAGAATGCAGACCACGGTACTCAGGAGTCAATAAACACGCACGTGATGCCAGAAAGTCAAACAAGGCTTTTTGTCTAATGGGGCAAATTACTTCCAAAAAACCTCCTAAATGGGCCTGATATCCCCCATGGTTTGCATCAATTTTTAATTTTTAATTTGTTTTTCTTTCTTAATTCTATTAATTATTTTAATTGTTTTCTTTAATTTCATAAATTAATTTTCATAAATAAAAAAATCAGAAACTAAAATATGTTTAATTAATATTTAAATTAATTTATTTTGTAAATAAACTCTAACAATTAAGTTAGTTAATTTAGGTTTTAAAACTTTAATATTTTCTTAAATTAATAAAATATGTAGAAATTAGGGTTTTTTAACCTTTTCATTTTTTTTAACAAATAATTTTCTCATCATTATTATTATTGTTAATTACTATTTATTTTTGTAAATAAACATGTAAATAAATTAATTAACTAGTAAATTAGGTTAACTTTAATATTTTCATTAATAATTAAAAATAACTTAGAATTAGGGTTTCTCTTCAATTTTAATTTCTTTATCTCATAAATACCAAAAACCTAAAAAACGATTTCTTTTCTTTTAATTAAATAATAATTAGACTTTAAATTCAATTTAATTTCAAAAGGGTCCAACGCCCTCGGACGTGCAACTTTAATTCTTTCACGCATTTATTCTTATTTTTCCTTTTTTCAATATTATGTAACTGTTCAAGCCATGTAATAGTAATTAGGAATTTATTTATTTTCCGCTTTTTTTATTAAAACGGGTCTTTGTTAATTTGGCGATGTATAGACCCGCGCCTTGTAATAGCATAGGATTTTACTTTCCGCATTTAAATTTCCGCACTTTTAAATTATAATTGCATGAAAGAATGTATGGCCTAAATTAAAAACAAGCGTAGATCACCATGATGCATGTGCAAGATAAAACATAACATGAAAAATAACACACAAATTCACACACCACTCTTAGGGTACGCCTCACTGTTGCCTTGCCTTCGAAACGTGGTCGTCGAGTATAGGACGTTTTAGTAAGTCCTTATGTCCGTTGATCCATATGCCTCAAAACAAGTTGCCTCGGAAAAGTTGCCTCGAATTAAAAAAGGATCAATGGCATAAGGGTAGCTTCTAAGGTGTCCTACTGTTGCTCTGGTGACCACACTGTCCATAACAAACGAATTGACCCGAACACCTCCAACGGTTGTGCTACCTACCTCTCAATGGTGGGATGGCACTACCTTAAGGACATTTACACAGCCTAATTCCTTAGGGTAGGTAGATGACTCGTAGATACTTTCTCTATTCAAAAACAAATCAAAACTCTTTTCACACCGACACTTTCAAAAAGCTTTCAAAACAATTTTTCAAACACTCTTGAGGATTGATACAAGAGTCAGGCTGAAATCTTTAAACGAAACTTTTTCAAACCCACTCACACTTTGAAAAGCAAACATTTTGAAAACACAATGAGCAAGTATCTAAGAGCCCATGGATAACCATGGATAGAAAGGGTGCTAACACCTTCCCTTTCTATAAATCTACCTCCCGAACCGAGAAACTATCTCATAAGGAATTTTGCTGTGCTTTTGTCCTGTCCATGTTGGAGAAAATAAAAGACGGTGGCGACTCTTGCTTCCGCGACATTTCGCGAACCAGCATTAAACAGTCAGTTCCAGATCCACCGATCACAGTTCGGATACTGACAATTTATTTTGAACAGGCAGTCATTTTGTTGAGAGTTTGCAGGATCTCTTTTTTATTTTATTATCCCTGTCTTTGCCTGAACTGTTTCTTTTTGTATTTACAGTCAGCGGGATGCCCCAGTTTTGTAAGTCTCCTTCATAGGTTTTGACTTAATGGGCTTTTATTTCTGAGAGATAATGACTGCCTGTCCTTACGATTATTCGGAACCATCATTGTCTCTTGTTTTGGAAGACTTCTTTGATGCCATTCATTGTGCACCTGGATAAACTGAGAAAACTACCCTGCCCCAGGTTATAATTAAGGGTTTTAATTTGTGAAAAGAAAAACTCCAACTTCTTTGGCTCAAAGGGGTTGACGAGGGATTATCTTCCTTATAACTCCACTGTTTAGGATTTGAAACAATGCATGTACATCGTCAGCGGGGTCTGTTCAAAAGCATACTGTAAAGATCGTGGTATCGTTTTCGTCATCCTCCCTCAAAAGGCTTAGAATTTTTTAATCGAGAGTTGAACATCACAAAAAATGAAAGCAATTTGAATATAGTGAAATACGAATGAATTGATTCAAAACAGACATATGCAATGCATTGATAAAGTAATAAAGTTTGACATGAATAAATGTTTGAACAATCAAAAGAAAATTACAAATTGAAAATTCTAATGAACAAAAAAGTCTTCTCTTGTCAGAACTTGTCACTTCAAATGGTGAACCTTGGAGGGATGGTAGAAGAACTCAGCCTGACCATCTTGTGTGAATTCCAATGCTCCTTCATCAATCAGGTTTTGAATTTTGTACTTCAACTTCCAACAGTCGTCAGTATCATGCCCCGGACTGTTAGAATGGTATGCACACCTTGCATCAGGATTGTAGTTGGGTGAAGAAGTCTTAGGATTCGGGTGAGGTCCTACCAACGTCACCAGATTCAATCTCAACAGGTGTTGCAAAGCTTGGGACAACGGCATGTTGAGCTTGGTAAACGACCTCTGATTAACCCGTTGTTTATGGCAAGGTTGTTGTTGGACCCGTGAGGTAGTAGTAACTTGGAGAGGTCCATTCTTCACCATACCAAACTCTTGTCTTCTTGGAGGCTGATTAATGATTTGATCCCCAACCTTGACCATTTTCTTCATACTGTTGTATCTGTCTTGATGAAGCTGGTTGATAATAGTTCTCAGCTCTTCTTGTTCCCGAGCTAAGCCTTGGATAAGAGCCATCTACCCCAACATCTGGGTTTTCATGGCACTGAACTCAGCTTGTAGTTGTTCCAGTCGTTCGTCCTTATTGTCTTCAGGACTTTTCTTGACCAAATTCCCCATGAGGATTGTTCTCAACTCTTCCTGCCCCTTGGATAGGTTTAGGAAGATTTCCCTGAACTGAGTCTCTTGAGTATGAAGATCCTGGTTGTCTTGTTGGAGAGCCATTGCTGAAATAAACAGCGAGTACATGAGAGACCTGTACTGGAAGATCTGTTATGCAATGATATGTATGATATATGTATGCAATGTTTTCAAGGATCTCGTGGGGTAAACAAGAAACTGTTAGAATTTGAATCTTGTAGCTTTGATTGAAGGAACTCCATGTTGCTGAGAGTCCTTCTTCAAGAGTCAAGCTCACCATATCGAGTGGGTCATAGCCCCTGACTCAAGTTATCGTGTTCTGATTTCTAGATAACCTTGGCTAGAGGAAAATAAATCCCCTTTGCCCCTTGCTAGACATTTGATTTACCATAACCTACATCACAAACCCTTGAGATCCTTGAAATGGTTATGGAAATGTTAAGGCATGATGTTATGATGTGTATGCTATGTGTTTAAGCAAAAAATGTGAGGTAATGTAAGTAAACCCTGCAATAAGTCCAAATTATAAGATAAGGACTGTAAACAAAACCTGCAAGGAACTCATGTTGTCAGATAACAAGAATGTGCAAGTAGTTAAAGTTTGAAGGCACACAAGTCACACAAACATCCTTAAGTTTAGGTTGGCATGGAGTTTAGGCATTACCCTCTTTCAGTTTAGTTGGTTTAAACCTGTCCTAAAAATAGTAACCCGGTTCTAGAGGATCTCAATATCACTGACTACCCTCAATCGGTCATAATTCCAGTTTAGCAACCTTTTCTTGCGGCCGGAATCATCGTGAGAGTTTAGTCTCAATGAGTGTAGCATACTGCTACTGTTCTATGGCCAAGTTGGTCAATTTAAGGTTCTAAGGTCAGTTGGTGCTTAATGACTCCTTAGAAGACCCATATTCTCCTCGTTCCAACACAAGGGATATCAGTAAAAACCAAGGTGCCACACCAACGTAGCTACTGCTTCATCTGTGTCGGTCTACGCCGGATAAATCCCTCACAGTTTATTGCTACTTACCTAAAGGGTATCCCCAGATTCGGGTTAGGATCTATAGAACTCCGATACAAGCCCACAAATATAAAGCATACAAAGCAAGCAATTGAAAACATTATGAATTATTCCTAAGGTACACCCCACTTTTTAAGCATTCCCCAGCAGAGTCACCAATTCTGTGATCGGTGGGAATGAGAACTGACTGTTTTGGAATGCTGGTTTGCGTTTGCGTTTGTATTCACAAAATGTCGCGATAAGCAAGAGTCGCCGCCGTCTTTTATTTTATCCAACAAGGAAAGGACAAAAGCACAGAAAAATTCCTTTTTGAGATGTTTCTCGGGTTCGGGAGGTAGATTATAAAAAGGGAAGGTGTTAGCACCCTTTCTATCCGTGGTTATCCACGGGCTCTTAGGTACTTTCTCACTATGTTTTCAAAAAGTTTTGCTTTTCTTGTGTTTGTGGGTTTTGAAAAAAAGTTTTGTTTAAAAACTTTAATTTAACTCTTGTTTCTGTCCTCAAGAGTGTATGAAGTGTTTTTGAAAACTTTGTTCGAAAAGTGTAAGTGTGAAAAGTTTGTTTTGTTTTGAAAGAGAGTGTAAGTGCAAAAAGTTTTGTTTTTGTTTTCAAAAGAGCAAGTACTTAAGAACATCTACCTACTCCAAAAGGAATTAAACTGTGCAAATATCCTTTAGACAATGCTATCCCACTATTGAGGAGTAGGTAGCATCGTCGTTGGAGTTTTCGGGTCAATTCGATTTAAGGGACGTGTGGCCACTAAAGCAATGTTAGGACGCCTTAGCGGTAACCCTAATGTCTTAGATCATTTTTTCTGAGGTAACTGTTTCGAGGCAACTTATGATCTTTGGACAAAAGGACGACCTCTAAAACTTCCTATACTCAATGACCACGTTCGAGGCAACCAAGTGAGGTGTACCCTAAGAGTGGCATGTGCGAGTGTATTGTTTTTCAGTTAATTTTATCTTTGTACATGTCATGGGTGAGCTATGTTGATTTTAAGTTCATACATTTGATCTTGTCATGCATTCCCTATTTATCAAACATCTAACAGTTAATAGTCGCAGAATTTAAATTGCGGAAATTAAATCTAAACTATTACAAGGCGTCGGGTATTTACATCGCCAAAAACAACCCTTGAAATTAAAATGCGGAAAGTAAAATAAAGCGATAAATAATTAAAGTCCTAATTAAAAGCTATTACATTCTGGGAAACAGATACAATAATATGATAAAATGAATCACGTGCGAGAAATTAAACCGGATGCGAGTTTTTTGGGTTTTGACCCTTTTTTATTAAAGAAAGGATTTTTGTTTATTTTTGAATTAAATGGAATTAAATTAAATGAACAATTAAATTAAATAATAAAAATATTTTTGAATTTTTTAGTTTTTAAAGAAATAAAATAAATTTAATTAATGCTAATAAAAACCTAATATTCTAAATTGATTTTAATATTGCAAAAAATATTAAAAGTTAAATCTAATTAAAGCTAAATTGATTAAATTAATTTATTTACAAAAATAATAGTGATGAAGTTAATTTTAATAAATAAAATATTTTTTGTGTTTTTGATTTTATTAGGAAAAAATGTTAATTGGTTAGTGATTAATAAAAAGAATAAGGATTAATTAATTAAAGGAAAATAATAAAAATAGAGAGAGAGTTTAGGAGTATACGGGCCTGATTGGAGGGGTGAAACAGCTGTTGGCGTCATGTGTAAACTGTTTTGCTTTGGCCATTTGTGTTTTGGCTTTTGGCCATTTGTGTTCTGGCCTCAACGTTCCTTAACCTTATCAGGATGTCTGCCTCGCCATGTATTGGTGTCATGTGTAAGCCGTTCTGTTTTGGCCATTTGTGTTTTGGCTTTTGGCCATTTGTGTTTTGGCCTCAACATTAATTAATGAACCTGCATGGGATCCTGTCTAAATCTGCAGTGCTGAATCTCATGAACACATTAAATAAATTACTATATATCATAAAATACAAATAAAGCCAATATATGAAGAAATTTAATGTTTAGGCCAATATGACATGTATGAATGATTATACTCTTTTGATCATGGAGATCAAATCAACCTTACCCTTACTGGAAAAGTAGTGACATGAATGCTTTTATGCCCTTTTAATCATGGAGATCAAGCCAGCCTTACCCTTACTGAAGAAGTAGTGAGATGTTGGTTTGTAGCTGGGATGACTTGTTTGTAGTGAGATGTTGGTTTGTAACCGGGATGACTTGTTTGTAGTGAGATGTTGGTTTGTAACCAGGATGACTTGTTTGTAGTGAGAGAGAGATATGTAATAAGGATTTCAAGGTTTTAGGGTTCTTGAAAGAATTTGATATTCTGACAGCGTTGTGGCAAATGTTTTTTTCCTTGTTTGTGTGAAAAGAATGTGATTATATAATGGAAATTAGAGTAAAGAAAATGGGCTTTGAATGTGCAATTGAGCCTCCAATGTTCACTTGAGTTCGTCACTTTCCAGGCTAAATCGCAGGGACTTAAGTGCAATTTTTGAAGTTGAAATATGAAAACAAAATGTATCCGACATTGATAACTAACTCCTGTCCGAAAATCGGCTCAACCGGATAAATGGTGAATTAGTTATGAATTTTTGAAGTTTCAGCTCAGACAAACTTATTTTGGGCTCCAGTGTCGACTCTGACACGTTCTTCAATAAAAAACTGGTATTGATCGGAGCATAATCCGGCCTCGACTTTTGAATCAAAATTGTAGATCTATGAGTCAGTGACCTTGTGTAAAAATATGAGCCCAATCCGATAAAAATTGACCGAGTTATGAATTTTCGAAGTTTCGGCCCAGATGAAATAATATTCAACATTCAGGATTTTCAGCGTGTCACGCACTCTGAGCAAATAACAAAGGCCTTTTGAATACCGTTTGAACTCAATACCTTCTGTGAAAATGTAGTCAACTCAATTTGGGAAATTTTGGCACTGAAACCAGCTCGATACGATGAAAATCGACCAAGTTATGATTTTCTGAACATGACGTAAATAAACTTCTGTCACAAATTTTCTGTACGAAAATACTTGATAAATCCATATTTTTGAAGACCTTCTGATCGAAATTGGCTTCCAGCCGTGAGAGATGAAAATGTAGATAATGTCAAGACGGCATTTTGGCCACCAGAACGGGTTCAAAACGAGACACGATCTTCAAGTTATGAATTTTTTAGCGCGTAAAAACTGCACTTTCAGCACACTTTTTCACCATATTTCTTCGAGAAAACTCACACATTCGGATACCTTCTTTAAAGAATTGACTCTTGAGCCGAATCTGAATTTGAGAATATGTTATCAGAGATATCTTGTGAATTTTTCTTGAAATGTTTTGAGAAATATGGGAGGACAAATTTTGGGGTACAACATAAAGCACAAGAACAAACTCAATTTTTTTGCAAAAATTAGTGAATCGGTTTCAATATTGGAGGCCAATTCAAGCCATTCTAACGTTTCCAACAGATTGCTGGACATCTCAGGAATGTAACTGGATCAATTGCAAGCCTGTTCACGCCCAGAAATGCATGCTACAGACGCACAGTTTGCCTTCCTTAACTTGAATCATCTTTTGCAATTTATACATGATTAACCATTATTGAACGTAGCATTGTGGTTGTATGAGCTTTTAGAACATTTTGGTTTACTTGATTTTGCATTTGATGCTTATATCTAGAGTTGTCATTATTAGGGTTTGAGGTCACGTTTTGGGGCTTCTTGATACAGGTGGAATTAGCCTAAACAAAGGGTACCATCATACTCGTGAGGTCAAAACAAATTGATTGATGTAGCCATAATTGATTTATCATGCATGTGCTGGATTTTGGAAATTTGCAGGGTTTTAGTTACAGGCGCTGTCCGTAGGTAAAAGGTCGTTATCTAAAACGACAGTTCCAGGAAGAAGATAAGGACGTGGCTGATAACCATTGGCCAATTTGAATTCTGCGCGCTTTTTACATTCAGCCACTTGTTTTCATATATTATATATTGTTATTATATTAACAAACAAGGCATTTAGCACAGACGGCAAGCGTGCACGCTGGATAGTGAGACAGGTCCCAACAATTTTCCTTGTTTTAATTCTTCTTTGCAGGATCATATGCATTACCATCCCAAAAGCCTATCATGCGCCATCAACAGCCAGCCACATGATTCATGATCAACCAGATCCAACGCCTACCACTGAAGAACTATGGTGTACCTTCAAAGAGGGCCAGCACTGGATCTCATTGGTTGGGCTCAACAGTTATTGGGCCTAGAAAAAATCACAACACCCCCCCTAGAATTACTCATCAACACAGGCTCAATTTAATAATTTTTTATTTCTCTTATTTATTTTATTTGTTTAATTATTTGTTTTCACAAATTAATCTTTTTTTAATTAACTACAAAAAACCAAAAAAATCACAAAGACACCAAGAATATTTTTTTATAAAATATTTATTTTATTTAATTAATTAATTAAATTCAAAATTAGGGCAATTAAATCTTATTTTTGTAAATTAAAATCAATTAGAAATTAGGACTTGATTTTGTAAATAATTAAGTTTTTTCTTCAAAAATAGCTTAAATATTTTTTCTCAAATTAGATTTTTTAGGTTTTCTAATCGTCCTCGTATTTAATTCGTCGCGCATATTTTAATTACTTTTTTTAATTATTTTTGTAACTACTTCGAGGTTGTAATAAATTTAATTAGGTTTTAATTCCGCATTTTATTTTCAGTCAAAATAATTATGTATCTGCGAAAGCCATGTAATAGTTAGGATTTCTATTTCCGTACTTTAAATTTCCGCAATCATTAACTGTTAGATGTATGCTAATAGGATTGTATGGGAAGAATGCTTGAAAATTAAAACGGTAGAAAACCCTAAATGTGCAAAGACAAATTAACTGAAAAAGTTCACTCGCACATGCTCACTCCTAGGGTTTACTCCACTTCGGTTGCCTTCGGTTAAACGGTCATGAAGTATAGGGTTTGTTAGTGGTCATCCTCTAGCCCCGAAAGATCTCAAATGACCCATTCAGATGTTGCCTCAGAAAAAAGATCTTTAAGGCTTTAGGATGATTACTAACACCTCATAACATTGCTTTTGTGACCGTATCTGTCCCTTCAAACGTCCCTTAAAACTCCAACGACGGTGCTACCAATTCCTTAATAATGCGATAGCACTGTCTAAAGGAAAACAAACAATCTTTTTTGAGTAGGTAGATAGTTCCTAGGTACTTGATCAAACAAAAATATTTCACACCAACACTTTTCAAACAATTTTCAAAACAACTTCGTCACACCCTTGAGGACTGATACAAGGGTTATCACGAAGTAAACTTTTTTTCAAAACAAGCACACACAAGCAATTTCAAAATGAGCAAGTACCTAAGATCCCATGGAAAACCATGGATAGAAAGGGTGCTAACACCTTCCCTTTCTATAATCTACCCCCGTACTCAGAAATATTCTCGATAAAGGTTTTTTGGTTCTTTTTCCTTTTCCTAATTGGATAAAATAAAAGTCGGTGGCGACTCTTACTTACCGTGACATTTTGCGAATGAAAAATGCAAAACACAAACCAGTATTAACAGTCGGTTCTGCCACCGTATCACACATGCGTATTATCTTTTAACTATGTTTGCATTCACAGGGTGAGGAAGGTCGTCATCATCCATAGTGGTTAAGATCATGGCTCCACCAGAAAATATGTTCTTGATCACAAATGACCCTTCGTATGTGGGAGTACATTTTCCCATGGGATCACTTTGCGGTAGAATGATGCGCTTGATTACTAGATCACCGACTTGATATACCCGATGTCTGACCTTTTTGTTAAAAGTCTTGATCATACGCTTTTCGTACATCTGACCATGACAAATAGCCGTGAGCCTTTTTTCATCAATCAGGTTCAGTTTGTCAAGTCGGTTCTGGATCCATTCATCTTCGTTCAAGCCTGCTTCCTTCATGATTCTCAAAGAAGGGATCTGGACCTCAATAGGTAGGATAACCTCCATACCATACACCAGAGAGAAAGGTGTTGCTCCTGTTGACGTATGTGCTGAGGTGCGGTAACCATGAAGAGAAAATGGTAACATGCCATGCCAGTCTTTATATGTCACTGTCATCTTCTGTATGATCTTTTTAATGTTCTTATTAGCAGACTCTACATCGCCATTCATCTTCGGCCGGTAAGGAGAAAATTCATGATGCTGGATCTTGAATTGCTTACAGAGTTCGGTGATCATAGTGTTGTTGAGATTTGTACCATTATCTGTAATGATTCTTTCTGGGATACCATACCGACAGATAAGATTAAGCTTAATTATTCGCGCCACAACATTCTTGGTAACAGAAGCAAATGAGGCAGCCTCAACCCACTTCATGAAGTAATCAATGGCGACTAGGATGAAGCGATGCCCGTTTGAAGAGATAGGTATAATCTCTCAGATCATATCAATGCCCCACATTACAAAGGGCCAGGGAGCATTCAAGAAATTCAAGGGAACCAGAGGCACATGTACTTTGTCAGCATAGCTCTGGCAATTGTGACAAGTTCGAGAATGCTGATAACAGTCTGCTTCCATAGTGGACCAGTAATGTCCTGCCCGTAAGATATTTTTAGCCATGGTGTGTCCACTAGAATGGGTGCCAAAGGTACCTTTTTGTAAATCAGCCATAATCTTTTCTGCTTCATTCTTGTCTACACATTAAAACAAAGTGGAGTCGTGGTTGCACTTGTAGAGGGTTCCATTACTGAGGAAGAATTTTGCAGAGAACCTTCTCAGAAACTTCTTATCATTAACAGATGCCCCCTTAGGGTATGCTTGAGCTTCGAGATACCTTTTCACTTCATGGAACCAAGGTTTGTCCATTACTCCTTCAGTATCTATCTCATAGCAGTAAGTTGATTCATCCAATCTCTCAATAGTGATCTGGGGAGTTTCATTGTCCCATCTGACCTTGAACATGGATGACATGGTAGCTAGCACGCTCGCTAACTGATTCTCTTCTCGTGGAAAATGTTCAAAGGTGACTTCTTCAAAGTATGGGATTAATGTCAACACATGCTTTTTGTACGAGATGAGATTAGGGTGCTTCGTGTCCCACTCTCTTTTGATTTGACTTATTACCAAGGCTGAATCTCCAAAAACACTCAAGAACTTGATTCTTAGGCCAATAGCAGCTTTGATACCCATGATACACGCTTCATACTCAGCCAGATTGTTGGTATAGTTGAAGTATAGCCTAGCAGTGAAAGGGGTATGACAGCCTTTAGGAGATATGATTACATCACTGATACCATTTCCAAGTGCGTTGGAAGCTCCGTCAAAAACCATAGTCCATCGGGATCCTTTCTCAGGTCCTTCATCCAGTCCAAGTTCTTCAGAATCAGTCAGTAACATAATATTCTCATCCGGGAATTCAAAGTTCATGATTTGGTAGTCGTCCATGGCCTGATGAGTCAAATGATCAACTAATACACTTCCCTTGATTACTTTTTGGGTTGTGCATTGAATATCGTATTCAATCAGGACCATTTGCCATCTTGCTATCCTTCCGGAGAGAGCGGGCTTCTCAAAGATGTACTTGATAGGATCCATCTTAGATATTAACAAGGTAGTGTGAGTCAACATATACTGTCTTAGTCGGCGAGCAGCCTATGCCAAAGCGCATCAAGTTTTCTCGAGCAGTGAGTATCTTGTTTCACAGTCGGTAAACTTTTTGCTAAGGTAGTATATTGTATGCTCTTTTCGACCAGAATCATCATGCTGCCCCAACACACACCCCATTGAATTATCTAATATTGTTAATTACATTATCAAAGGTCTTCCTTCAATTAGAGGCATTAGAATTGAAGGCTCTTGAAGGTATTCCTTGATTCTATCAAATGTAGTCTAGCATTCGTCATTCCACTTTACCACTTGATCTTTCTTCAGGAGTTTGAAGATTGGATCACAAGTAGAAGTTAGATGGGAAATGAACCTAGCAATGTAGTTTAGGCGTCCTAAGAAACCTCTAAGTTCCTTCTCAGAGTGAGGAGCCGACATTTCTTGTATAGCTTTTACCTTTGCATGGTTTACTTGAATACCCTTGTCGCTGACAATGAAACCTAGGAGTTTACCAGACCTTACCCCAAAGGTGCACTTGTTCGGATTTAATCTCAACTTGTACGTCTTCAACCTATCGAACAACTTTTGTAAGTGATCAAGGTGCTCTTTTTCTGTTTGAGATCTGGCTATCATGTCGTCAACATAGACCTCTATCTCATGGTGAATCATATCATGGAACAAAGCTACCATAGCTCGCTGATAGGTTGCCCCAGCATTCTTCAACCCAAATGGCATCACTTTGTAGCATAAAATTCCCTACTGTGTAGAGAAGGTTGTCTTCTCCATGTCTTCGGGTGCCATCTTGATCTGATTGTAACCAGAGAATCCGTCCATGAAAGAGAATACCTTATGCTGTGTGGTATTGTCAACCAGAACATCAATGTGTGGAAGCGGAAAGTCATTCTTGGGGCTTGCCCTGTTCAATTCTTTGTAGTCCACACATATACGTACCTTTCCGTCTTTCTTAGGCACCAGAACCACATTAGCAACCCATTATGGATAGGAGGTGACAGCTAAAAACCCAATGTTGAACTGTTTCATAACTTCTGCCTTGATCTTCTCTAACATTTCAGGGCGCATACGAAATACCTTCTGCTTTACTGGAGGGTAATCTTCTTTAGTTGGCAGACGATGAACCATAATATCAGTGTCAAGTCCTGGCATGTCTTCGTATGACCAGGCAAAGATATCGACATAATCATGCAACATCTGAATCAATCGCTGTTTGACACTAAGCTCCAAATTTGCACCTATCTTGACTTCTTTTCTGTCCTCTTCTGTACCCAGATTCACTGTCTCAACTGGCTCTTCATGAGGCTGTATAGACCTTTCTTCCTGTTGTAACAGTCTGGCAAGTTCTCCTGGTACCTCACAATCTTCCTCACCTTCGTACTTGGCTTGGTTGATCGGATTTTAAAAGTCATAACCGGCAATAGCAGAACCATTATCAATGGGATCCAGAGTGGATATGGATATGCAGTTTGATGCGTGAGTGTGTGTAAGAGCATAACTGTATTAACAAAGTAAAAAGCAGAAAAGAAAGACAAAGAGCGCAAAATTTGTATGCAAAAACGTCAAATTATTTATTAATGACATATGACATTGAAAAATGATAACCCTCACAAATAAACCATTGTGCCCCGGGTAAGACACAAATCCATAGAGTTTTATTGTTCATTTATTACATATCCAGAAAAATAAGAAGATAATTACTCCTGAATAAAAGTAATCGGCACAAAGTCTTTAACTGTCCAGTTACTGGGTCCACCGTTAGTAGTAGGGAAGATCCAGCTGTCCATGTCATAGTCACCATCATTGTTTTCTAAAGTGTTAATCCCATGATTGCTGATGTGTAGGGGTGGTCCTCCGGCGCGAGTACGACGAACAACCCTTTGAGCCCCTGAAGTGAAACCCAAACCAAATTTATCAAACTTGTATGGAATATCAGGAAGCTGGCCCCAAATGGTACACCCACCTTCTTCAATGACTTCCTTGGCATCTTTGAGTGAAGCCATCTTCAATGGAGGTCTGGTGATCTTTGGCACACTGGTAAGAGTCTCGGTTGCAATCGTGGTCTGAAGCACCTCTTCAAAATTCTGACAAGGAGTCTCGATGAACTCGCCGTCCATTTCAACATACCTAAAAGTTCAGGTGGCTTACCATGTAATCCTCCTCACCACGTACTGTGACAATCTTTCCCCTCACTGGGTACTTCAACATCTGATGCAAAGTGGAAGTAACAGCTCCAGCCCCATGGACCAAGGGCATCCTAACAAACAGGAGTAAGATGGTCAGATGTCCATCACGTAGAAGGTGGAGTCAAAGTTATGAGAACTAACTTTGTTAGGGATGTCCACCTCCCCGTGCACCATTATTTTCGAACCATCGAAAGCTCTCACCACAATGTTGCTGGGCTTCAGAGTCAAACCTTCCCAGTCTAATCTGTCAAGAGCCTTCTTGGGCAGAACATTCAGCGATGAACCAGTATCCACTAAAACATGGGCCAAAGTGGTGACCCTGCATTCAACGGAGACATGCAGCGCATCATTTTGTTTTCTTCCTCTGGGTGTTAAATCTGCATCAGAAAAACCCAGTTCATTATCAGCGGTAAAACTAGCCACACAATCTTCGATTGATCAGCAGAGGTTTCCTGTGGCACATGAGCAGTCTTGAGGAATTTTACCAAAGCCTTTACATGAGCTTCAGATCACAATAATAGGGCCAACATTGAGATCTTGGAAGGAGTCTTCCCCAGTTGTTTAACCACATTGTAGTCACTCTTTTTAATTATTTTCAAGGTTTCTTTCATTTCTTTCTTAGAAACCTCCGAAATGGATTATGAATGTGCCTTCGTCTGGACAGGCTCAACCAATATCTCTTTGCCCCGAGTCCCAACCGACTCAGTGACAGGGGTGGAAATAGGGTTAATCATAGGAGTTGTAGTGGTAGTATTAGCAAGAGCAGCAGCAGGAATGATCACAGGAATAATAACGACTTTAGGAGGAGAAATCTCGAGAGAGAATACTCTTCCGCTTCTTGTTATTTTACCGGTCCCAACGATATTGCCAATGTCAAGGTCAGTGCTTCCAGTAACTTTGTCTTCAGCATCTAATAGGTATTGCTTGACGCCATGGTAATAGACGTCAACCCCATAATTCTAGGGAACAACTTTGTCCGAGGAATATGGTATTGGCCCTGGCATAATGATGATCAGGGGAGCCAAATTTGGAGTAGATGTAATCTTGACGGGTCTTTTGGTGGAGACCCTGGGAGGATTGATAGAAATGGTTATAATCGAAACATCTTTACATGAAACAGTTGTGATGGGAGTCTTCTCTAATAGAATCTCTTTATCATCCATCAGGCGCTGAACACTTGCTTTCAACAAATAGCAACCAGTTGGTAGAGATAAACACAAGTGGCAACTTTTACCACAACCCGGAAATAAACGGGTTTGCAACAGATTCCTCTTAACAGTCATGAGAGGAGTAACAAGTTCCTCAACGAAAGCAACAAACATATCATTGTCAACAACATTAACACCATGGTTGTGCTTTGGCATGGGAGAAGTTATAACATTAGGAGTTTCCAGAGCATCAAATTCAATCTCCTTTGCCTCGATCAGATCCCGCACCTTGTTATTTAAAGCCCAACAGTCGTTTGTATCATGGCCTGGACTCTTAGAATGGTAGGCACACCGAGCCTTTCGATTATAGTGAGGAGATGCAGTGTTGGGATTCTTTGGAGCTTCCCTCAAAGTTACCAGATTGGACTTCAATAAGTGTGGCAAAACTTGAGACAAAGTCATATTAATCTGAGTAAACTATTCATAGACCTTTCTGCTCTAGGTTGGTTATTCCGCTGTTGAGTAGCTGCAGGCTTGGATATCATTACAGCCCCTACCGTTGGACGGCGTTCAGTTTTTCCCTAATTTCTTTGACTGTAAGCAGCATTGACCTCTTTCTTTCCCACAAAAGGTCTCTTTCCTGCACTTGAGGAGGTATCTTTTTGAATCTTGCCTCTTCTAATACCAGCTTCCACTCTCTCCGGTTAGGATCAGCTCAATAAAACCAGCTGAGGAGCTTCCAATCAGATGGTTGAAAAATGGACCAGATAGAGTACCTAAAAACATATCCACCAACTCCCTATCAGACAGAGGGGGTTGGAATCTTCCTGCTAGGTCTCTCCATTTCTGGGCATAGTCTTTAAACCCTCGTTTGAACCCATGGACATACTTTAGAGTTGTGTGTGAGTTGGAGCAAGGTCAACATTATATTGGTACTGCTTATAGAAAGCAGCAACCAGGTCTTCCCAGTTATGGATATTGGTTCCCTCCAGCTGATAGAACCATTCAAGCTGAGTCCCGAATGGACTTTCTTGGAAGAAGTGGACCCATAAACCCCTGTCAGCAGTGTGAGGCTGAATCTTCCTCACATAAGATCGGAGATGCATTTTGGGAAACGAGACCCCATCATACTTAGCAAACACCAGAACCTTAAACTTCTGCAGGATGACAACCCCAGAAACCAAACCCAGCTCTTCAAAATCCAGCCCAGGTACCTTCTGGATTTCCATTGCATTCAGATGATCCTCCAGCTATTTGTATTTATCATCAGCCTAAGGATACTGCTCCTCATTATAGTCAGATTCATCATCAGATTCCCTCGGGCTGAGGTCTTCCTCTCTGGTCTCTCCTTCCTAATTGTCTCCTTCTTTTGATGAAGTTACTAGTTCTGAAGCTCGCCGCACTGGTCCTCTGATCTTTCTTCCCAAATTCACTACACCAGCTGGTTTCTTTGCTTCTTCTTTTTGTCCTTCAGTATGAGAGCTTTCAGATCTTCTTTCCCTTTAGCTAGAGCCATGATAATTTGTTAGAACTGGGCATTTTGTGCCTGGACATCCTTGATGTTTTGTTCAAGAGCCATTTCTTTACTTGCTGAAATAAACAGCGAAGAAGATAAGTACCCTGCTTTGAAACCTGCTTATGCAGTGATATGTATGATATGCTTATGCAATGTTTTCAAGGACCTTATTGGATTTAATCTCTTTTAAACAAAACTAGAAACAAAACCCTTTATTAGCAAGTTTTTAAAGAAACAAAATATTACACAGGGATAAACATTGAAAGGAAATTCTAAACTCCTAAGTCTCCCATGGGCGCTTCCTCTTGGTGTTGAGGTAGGTATTAAGATTATTCTCTTTGTGAAGCTGCTTTGTTAATTCCAACACTTTCTTCTCACTTGCATAGGATTGAACCTCAAAAGTATCCCATCCTTCCTTGAGTTGGATCCAAGACTTTTGCAACTCTTCAAAGTTGGTTGGCATATCAGGATGGAGAATAATGCGGGACTCGCCCCCTTGAACAACAGGTTCTAAGATCACCGGTGAGATGGTATCGGATGGCATCATAAGACTTTGGGCTCGATCCGGCACCCATTTGAGGTAAGGTTCCAAAGGGATGGAGTTCTTGTGCCCTAAAGTCTTACTATCGGTCTTCTTAATAACGCCCCAAGCGCGGATGAACCTCTACCGATAATTTTGCAAATCATCTGAGTAGTCGAACATAATACCCTGGATGAGCATATCTGGTGGACCATTTCTCCGTGCATAGCCGAAATGATGTAGTGCTAAAGAAGGATTGTAGGTGATGCCTCATCTAATGCCCAGGAGTGGCACATTAGGAAATTCTCCATAACGATCAACAAAAGAGATGTCTCCTTGAGAGCGAGGACACCAATGGATGTTGGAGTGAGAGAGAGACATTAATATTTGACTCCACCTTAAGCCTAAATCATTCTGCATTGTTGACTGAGGAAGGTGCAAAATAAACCACCTATATAGCAGAGGGGTGCAACACATGAGATTTCCTCTCTTCTTCAGAGTACGAGTATGAAGAGAATGTTGGATATCCCCGAGCAATGTAGGAACCGGATTTTGAGCAAGGAAAATATTGATGGCATTCACACCTATAAATTGATATGAATTAGGAAACAGGACCAACCCATGGATCAAGAGAGATAAAACATCTTCGAAGGCATGGTAACTCATAGCATCTAGGAAAATCTGAGCTTTCTCCATTAGAAATTTTGTGAGAAGGCCCTTAACTCCGGTTCTTCTTTCCCAATGGGATTCAATATCAGATGGCTTCAGGTGTAAAGCTACGACAACATCTCCAACAGCTGGATCTTGTTCTAACCCAGTGAAAGGTACTCACTCTAATATAGGTAAACCAAGTAGCTTAGAGAAGTCTTCCAGTGTAGGTACCAGTTGATAATCGGGAAATGTGAAGCAACGGTGCTCGGGATCAAAGAATTGGAACAAAACACTCATCAAAACTTCGTCAAACCCGGTGGTAACCAATTTGAGAAAATGACCATGTCTTTTGTTGAATGATGAGTCTTCGGGAACTTTCAAGACCAATTCCTTGAACTTGGGAGGGATTTCCGTGAAATTAATCCAGATGGTTTTTCTGCGACCTGAATTCATATCCTACAAAACAGCAAAGAGGTAAATCCAACAGGTCCTTGAAATGGTTAGTATATATGAATGTCATGATGTTTATGATGTCATGATTATGCTTAAATCACAGATAAACAGAAGAAAATCACACAATAGACCTTAGGTTTAAAGGCTTGCATGAGGTTTTAAGGTAAGTACCCTCTTGAATGTTCAGTTGGCTCAACCTGTCCTATTAATAGTAAACGGGTCCTAAGGAGTCTCAATATCATTGACCTTCCTATCAGGAATTGTTTCAGCTCACGCACCGAAGTATTGCTGCCAAAAAATCCTGAAAGTCTAATCTTAATGAGTGTAGTATCAAGTATCAATCAATCTTCAGTCGGAACCAAAGTCGGCTATCTCACTACTTCCTAATGGCTAGGATGAGTCAATTAAAGGTTCTAAAGGTCAGTTAGTGCTTAGTTACACTATGGGGAAGCCTAACGTTATCCTTGACTTACTCAAGGAACATTAGTACAATCCAAAGTATCGCGCTAACGTAGCCATCACTTCGTCCGTATCGATCTACACCGTACAACCTCCATGATTTATAGCTACTTACCTAATAAGGTGCCCCAGATCTGGGTGTAGGATCTTTACAAGAATAACCCAACAAACCCCAAAGATAAAGCAAGCAAACACAGAATAAAGAATTCAAAATGGTGAACTAAAACTCTAAGGTAACCCCACTTTTTTCTTCCCCAGCAGAGTCGCCAGTTCTGTGATACGGTGGCAGAACCGACTGTTTAACTCGTTTGCGTTTTATATTCGCAAATGTGCGGTAAGCAAGAGTCGCCACCGACTTTTCTTTTATCCAACAAAGTAAAGGGTGAAAAGAACAGAAAAAGACCTTTTTCGAGAGTTTCTGAGTAAGGGGGTAGATTATGGAAAGGAAAGGTGTTAGCACCCTTTCCATCCGTGGTTTTCCACGGGCCCTTAGAGGTTTGCTCATTTTAAAATACCTTTGTGCTTTGTGTATTTGAAAATGTTTTAAAAATTCCTTAGTGCAGCGATTTGATTTGTGTTTAACTCTTGTATTAGTCCTCAAGAGTGTTAAAAAATAAAATATTTTGAAAATTGTTTTTGAAATGTTTTTGTGTAGGTGCAAAAAGTTGTTTTGAGCAAACTTCTAACAATTATCTACTTTTATACTAGAAAAAGGTTTTTTCTTTTCCTTCCATCCTTTAGACAATGCTATCCTACTATTAGCAAGTTGGTAGCCCCATCGTTGGATGTTTGAGGAACAATCGAAGGAACGCTTACAGTCATAAAGGCAACATGTAGAGACACTTTAGCAATTTTGTTTAGGGACAAGATCATTTACCGAAAGGTAACTGTAGGTTCATCGAGGGACTATGATATTTTGATTTACAGGCCTTTACTAAAGCGTCCCCGTTTCGAGGGACATTACTGTTTTCGAAGGCAACCGAAGTGGGAGATACTCTAGAGATGAGCATGTGCAAGTGTGTTGAGATTCAGTTATTTATCTTTTGCATTAAGCTTCGCTAATGTTTATTTTCAATCTTTTCATGCAATCCTAGTTACTAACAATAATATTGTACAGGAAATGTAAAGTGAAGGAATTATAAAACCTACGCTATTACAATGCTTTAGGACAGTTACATAAAAAAAGAGTGCAAGAAATAAAGTGATTTAAACCTAGACTATTACATCACATAATCAATTACATTATTTATATAAAATGCGAGAATAAAAAATAACGCGCGCGAAATGAAATATTATGTCCAAAAAAATCCTAAGAAAAATTCTAAGTAAACAAGAAAAAATCTTTTGGTTTGATTTTTATTTATGATTTAAGAGAAAAAATTAAATTAGTTTTCCTAAAGTCTATTTAGAAAATAAACTAAATTTTTATGGTTTTTTATATTTATGAAAAGAATTATTAAAATTAAAGTAAGTCCTAAATTCTAGTTTACTTTTAATTTTGAAAGAAAGGGGTTAAAGTTAATTAATTAATTAATTTTAGAAACTAATTATTTAATAAAAAAACTAAATCCTAATTTTTTGTGATTTTTTTTACCGATTTTATGATTAAACTAATAAAAGAAATTAATTTAATAAAATAATTAAACAAAAATGAAATAATAAAATTAAATGAAAAAAAAATGGGTCTGGTGTTGATCAGCAATTATGGGGTGCTGATGATCTGGAAAATATTAGGCCCAGAAGATGCCAAGCCCAGAGTCAGCGTGGGATTCAGCGCTACTGACCTCCAGAGGATGCACCATGGATTTTCATATTAAAGCGCTTAGATCTGTATCAATTATGATCTGAAGGTGATAATCTGATGGTGTATGATGAGCGCCCGACCATTGTACATATCAGATCTGCATAGAATATGTTAGAAAGAAAATGGAAATGCATGAACTGGGATTCGAATCCCAGGTCCTCCATCCAGTACATGCCTTCTAACTGTTCAATCTGGATAAAGGAAAACAAACATTTTGAATCTTGTAAGTTTGTTAGTTTCATAGCCAAACAAAAAGTGAAACTCTGGGCTGCTTAGATTTTCAAATTGTCTATGCCATGAGTTTCGATTTTCTAAACCATTTAAAAATAACAAGAATAATATGAAAATGCCGTCCACATGAGTTTATATTATAGATTGAATAAGATTAAAAGCTTTCACCCACTGAAGACTTCAATTTAAAATCCTGAACGTGGGATGACTGGTGCAACTTTCTGGGCTTTCTTGGAGACAAGCTGTGTAGAGGTCCTTCGATATACAAGGCATCCTTGGTGAAATATGTGTGTGTATTCATTTTGTGTGCCTCCTATGTAGTTTTTTCGAGTGTACCCCCTTCGATTTGTGTTTAACATCTTGTATTTTATATGGTGGAGGAGACAAAGAAACATAGCATTAAAGGCCAGCTATTAACAGGGCTTTGAAAACAGAATCAGACACATTAAAATATTTCCATTTTGAGATATTTCATGTCTGTGATACGGTGGCAGAACCGACAGTTAGTACTGGTTTTGCATTTGTGTTTGCAAATGTTGCGGTAAGCAATAGTCGCCACTGACATTTCTTTTATCCAAATTAAAGAAAGGGTGAAAAGAATAGAAAAAACACCTTTTTCGAGAGTTTCTGAGTAAGAGGGGTAGATTATGGAAAGGGAAGGTGTTAGCACCCTTTTCATCCGTAGTTTTCTACGAGATCTTAGAGGTTTGATCATTTTGAAATACCTTTGTGTGTTGTGTGTTTGAAAATGTTTTTTTGAAAACGCCTTAGTACAACGAACTTTGTAATGTTTCTCGAGATAGTAGAGAAAGTATACAAAGGGTTTTGAAATTGTTTTTGAAAAGAAGTTTTTTTTGTAAGTGTAAGATGTTTGAGCAAACTTCTAACAGCTATCTACTTTATTACTCGAAAAGGTTTGTTCTTTTCCTCTTTTCCTTTAGACAATGCTATCCTACTATTAGTGAGTAGGTAGCCTTATCGTTGGATGTTGAGGGACATTCGAAGGGACGTTTTACAGTCATAAAGGCAACATATGGAGACGCTTTAGCAATTTTGTTTAAGGGACGAGATCATTTACCGAAAGGCAACACCGTAGGGTCATCGAGGGACTATGATCTTTTGATTTTTACGGGTCATTGCTAAAGCGTCCCCATTCTCGAGGGACATGACTGCTTTATTTTCTGAAAGACAACCAAAGCGGGGATACCCTACAGGTGCATATATGCATATGTGTTGAAATTCAGTTATTTTTGTCTTTTTATTAGGTTAGCTAACATTTTAATTTACAGTCTTTCCATACACGCCTATTTACTAACAGTAACATAGCAAAATAATAAAGCAGTAAATGTGCGGGAAATAAAATGCAGAAAAAAAATCATAAACTATTACACGGCTTTGGGATAGTTACATAAAAAGTGCATGAAATAAAGTGCGAAATTTTAAATCTAAAACTATTACACCCATAGGCAGTTACAATATTTATATAAAATGCGAGAATAAAAATAAACGTGCGCGAAATAAATATTATGTCTAAAAAACCTAAAAAAAGTTCTAAGTAAATAAAAAATCTTTTTTTGGTTTTGTTAAGAAAACAATTAACTCTAAATTTAATTTTAATTAAGAAAATAAATGTTGAATGAAATAAATCCTAATTCTAATATTTTTTGTATTTTTATTAAGAAAATAATTTAAATTAAAATAAACCTAAGACTAATTGATTTTAAGTTGATAAAATAAAATTAAAATAATTAATTAATTAATTAAAATAATTCTAGAGAAAACCTAAATCTATTTATTATTCTTTGATTTTTTTATTATTTGTTAAAAGTAAAAATATATATAAAAAAAAACTAAAAGAGAAATAATAAAAACATAAGATATGAGCCTGGTGTCAAAAGCAACTAGGGGTGTGTTGTTTAAAAAAACGTTGGGCCCAATAGATAGCCCAGGTATCCTGAGATCCTGTGGAGGCAACTTCTGAGTGTCCATGGTGGTCCACGCATTTGGGATGTCTTAGACTTGGCCTCATCATCATCCACTGGCTGGAGCTGGAAGGCGTATGGTAAATGCTTGAAAGGCAAAGCACTGGATCTGCAATCAACAAATGTTAAATAAACAAAATGTTGGACCTGGGATTCGAACCCAGGTCCCTTCCCTCATAAGTCCGCTTCGTACCAATTGAGCTGGATGTTCAAGCTGTTATACCAAACACAATAAAAGAATATAATGCAAAGAAAACAATGATTATAAAAAAAATGCGAGCGTGGATTTGAATTGCCCAGTGACGGGTTGCAACGCATTCATCTTTTTCCTTCATCCGTCGTTTTAGACCTGGACCTATAGTGACTGTTTTTGTCTGTCACTATAGCACCTGTAACTAAAAAAAAACAATACGCATGATAAATTCATGGTGAGGCCAAGGATGAATTGGCCTCAATCTCCTGAGCACAAAGAGACCCTTGGTTAGGCTCAATTTTGGCTATTTCCAGAAACCCTAATTCTAATATTGGAACCCAAAAAATGGTGGTACTCGATCCCTGCATCAAAACCCAAATCCAACCATACCGATTGCTTGCAAACACAAGAATAGTCAGTAACGCATGATTAAGATGTGCTTATATTACATAAATCAAACAAATCAAGATTGAAAAAAGGGAGCAAACAGTGAGGTGTTGGTGATGCACTTCAGGCTGTTTTAGAACTTGGTGACGGTTGGAAACGTTCCAGGAATGTGTTTGATCCTTTGTTGGGGACTAAAACAAGCTGGAACTTGAAATTCTAGTTTGACAATTTTTGAGTTTTTTTGTGTAAAATATGCAGCAATTCTCCAAGCTCTTTGGGCCTGAATCTGACCTTCTAGAGTGATGTACTTATAGTGTAGATAGAAGAGACACAATTGAATGGAAAAGATCAACCCATAATGCCATGATTTAAAGCCATGATCACCAATTTGAAAAGTTACCAAAATGAAGCTTTCATGCCATTTTTTGATGTTCAGTGAATCTGGTCACTTGTGCATGAATCCTTGGGCCTCTAAGAAAGCCAAAGCATCAGCCCAAATGCTTAAGCCCATTTCCAATTATTTTGTACCATTTATTTGAAATAAATTAAAATAAATATGTAAAAAATAGGTAGAAAATGCAAGGCCATTCAAAAATAAGATTAGAGGTCCTCTATAACCTTAGGAAGATATTTGAACCTTAAAAAGTTAGGCCATTGACTCAAAAATTCAAATTTGCTCAATGCACCATTCTTAAAATTTCCAAAATTTCCCCAACTTGGGCAAGCCATAACTTGCTCAATTTTTATCTCATGATTATTATCTTTGACTTTTTAGAAATCCCAAGATGTCTACTTCAATCCCTCTTTTGATCAATTTTGCATTTGAATATGTTATCTTGATATAAAAGGTCTTGGAAAAAAGTGGCTTTTGTTGACTTTTTGAAAATGACTTGTAATGTCTGAGCTCATATCTTCAAAATGAGCTTTTGTGGGGAAATTTATGATAAAGTATGAGAAAGTTATGCCTGGTCAAAGTTTGGTTGACTTCTCGTATAGATACCCTAATTTAGAAATTCTTGACTTTTAATGAATTAGGAGCATTTCTTGAGGAATCATGATTAACCCTTGATCAAATGATGGATATCACTCCAAAATGTTGATGTTGACCAAAAATCTTGAAGTTTGACTGTACATGGGCCATAGTTGAATTTTGACATAGCACAGTTAATTTTCCAATACTTGAGCAATTGACTGAGCAAACTTATTGTGCAAGGCATGCAAGTTGTCATGGACAATATTGAAGGCATATTAGGACCATGGAAAGCATTTGAGACCTTTGAAGCTCAACCATATTGATTAAAATTGAAACCCTAGTTGGGGGTTCATTGCCTTAGGAGGAGAATTTGTCTGGTGAAATCTTGGTCATCCTTGGGCAAGTTGGGGACCTCAATGGGCATGTGCTGAGTAAAAAGGGAGGGCAAATTTTAGGGTACAACAGCTGCCCCTGTTCAATCTTCTTGGACCTGAGGATGTAGATTGGCTTGTCCGCCTTTCGTGATCTGAAGGTAGAAGATGATTGAACACTAGAGTGCCCAGAAATTTGCACTCGTCTGAAGTGACACTGTGGGTGAATAATATCGAGAATGGGCATACATATGCCATTTGGAAAAGATGACAGAAGACTGTCAGACATGGGTTTAAAGATGCCATCCATAAAACATGACGGAGAGTCATCAGAGATGGGCTTAAAGATGCCATCCAAAGTAGATGCTGACTTCATAAGAAATCACTTTGTGGGGATTCCTGTTCCTGCTGTCTGAGGAGGAGTCAGTTGGGGAATATTTTAGGGGAATAGAGTCTAGGACCTTCGGTTGTCCATTAATCTAATAGGGAGTTATCTCTTGAAAGCGAGCTGTTATCTGGTCGGGATCCAGGCTTCACGTTAACTTGTTGAGGACAATAAGACTGACTGCTATCTGGTCGTATTCCAGGCTTCACAACGACTTATTGAGGAATATGAAATTAACTGCTATTTAGTCGGTTCCATGCTTTGCAATAGTTATAGACATTAAACTGTTATCTGGTCGGATCCAGGCTTCAGCGGCTTGAAGAAATTAAGTTGTCATTTGGTCGGGTCCAGGCTTCAACTTGAATATGAGGTATACCGTTATCTGGTCGAGTCCTGGCTTCGGTGTCATACGTTATACTATCATCTGGTCAGGTCGAGGCTTCATAGTAATTAATAAACTGCTATCTGGTCGGACTTCAAGCTTTACAGTATCTTTAATTGTATAAGAATCAGAAAATCTTAGGGTCGATTTAACTGAAACAGAGAAAGTATCTACCAGAAAATAATCAGTAATAAATCAATGGTCAATTTGAACTGAACCAGCAGAGGTCTTGATTTATCCTTGACTGGATAAGAATTAGAAAAATCTTAGTGTCGATTTAACAGAACCAGAAAAAGGTCTTGGATTATCTTCAACTAGAATAGAAATAAGAAAAACCTTAGTATCGATTTAACCAAACCAGAAAAGGTCCTGAATTATCTTCAACTGGAATAGAAATCAGAAAAATCTTAGTGTTGATTTAACTAAACCAGAGGAAGGTCTTTTGAATAAACTTTGACTGGAATGAAAATCAGAAAAATCTTAATGTCGATTTAACTGAACTAGAAAAAGGTCTTGGATTATCTTCAACTGGAATAGAAATTAAAAAAATCTTAGTATCGATTTAACTGAACTAGAAAAAGGTCCTGAATTATCTTCCACTAGAATAGAAATCAAAAAAATCTTAGTGTCGATTTAACTGAACCAAAGGAAGTTCTTTTGAGAATAATTTTTCTGAGGAACATGATGAAATAGTCCTTCGTCAGACGTAGCCTTTGAGAAGACTGCCAGGTTATATAAGTGGTCAACGGTACTTGTTGATTTGATCTTTCCTGAAAAGTTAAAGAGTTAGTCGTATGCAATGTCATGATGTATGAAATGCCTTGTGTAATGATGTTCTCAAAATAAATGAGATTTTAATGTATGCAACATGTATGCGCATGCCATGACGTGTGAATATGAAATGCTGTTGCGATATCTCCTAGTCTGGAAAAGTAAATCCCTGACTGCTGCTAGAGAATACTGGAAAGCTGAATCCCAGACTGCTTGTTTGATAGATGAGTAAATGATTCTTTCATTCCCACTGGGGATGATGAACGAAGATGATTTGCTGGGGATTTCCTATTTCCGTTTGAGGATATTCTACCGGGGATCTTTGGCTCCTGCTTGAGAATGACTCTGTGGGGAGAAAGATGTTATGTTGGAAGATTTTACTGGTGTAGAGGAAAAAACTCTGTTGGGGGATAAACTTCCGCAGCTAGAGAAATGAACTCTACCAGGGGATAACGCTTTATAAACTGTTTGATATTTGTAAAAACTCAGCTAGGGATCTTTGAGGTAATCTCTTTGAGGGAACTTTACTGGGGGAGGTAATTCCTGCTTGGGGAAGAAGAGATCAAAATTTTGGTTGTTTCCACTTTGTGGAGAACATAGGCATCACAGGGTCATATGCCAAGGATGTAGAGGTGACTTTGTCTCAAGACGTTTCTGCCCCTGTACCTGCTGGAAAGAGTAACCGTCGGGACTACATATGGCCTTTTTTAGACTTTGCCCCATTTCTTAAAGTCAGTAGCAACTGTCTTTTTGTTTCTTATGCAAGTCTTTGTAAACAGTAATCATATTCAAATTCATATGTCAAAAATAATCACTGGACGTTTTTGCAAAATAAAACAGAAAAATAGAAAACAAATAGTTTTGTACTTTCAAAGAAATGATTTGCATTAATTTTTAAATTTTCCTATAACAAGCATTTTTGTACAAAGAGACTGACGTTCTAGTAGGAGAACGTCGTCGTGAAAATAAAAACTATACAAAATAGTGTACAAAGAGAAACAACTATGTGTAATAATCCTATTGAGTTTCAATTCTGCTATTGCCCTTATGTCTATGAGCGTCTCATCACTTTGCTACTTGTCCGAAGTTGACTGTATTGATTGGTACCGTTTGAGCTTGATAGTTGATACTGAAGTCTGGTCGCAAGATGATCCAATGGGACATAGTTGTACGCTTTAAATCCCTAACTTTTTCCTGGACCTCCCTTTCGGGTTTTCGGTCCACTGGGATACCCTTTTTTGCCCAAGCCGCCATTTCAGGTTTCTGACTTGCCGGATGTACATACTTTTTTGTATTTATCCCTAATTTTTGCCTGAACCCTTTTGGTTCACCGGGATGCCCTTATTTTTGCCTAGGCCAGTCAACCTAGTGGGTCTTTATTCATGCGTAGTATCTTTTCACCATGTCCGCATTCAGAAGGTGAGCAAGATCTTCACCATCCATGGTGGTTAGAATCATGGCTCCACCGGAAAATATGCTTTTGGTTATAAATGTCCCTTCGTACGTAGGAGTCCATTTGCCCCTGGGATCAACTTGTAGCAGTATGATGCGCTACTAGATCACCCACTTGATATACCTGACATCTGACCTTTTTGTTGAAAGCCTTGATCATTCATTTTTGGTACATCTGACCATGACAGACAGCAGTAAGCCTTTTCTCATCAATCAGATTCAGTTGGTCAAGTCGAGTCTAGATCCAATCATCTTCGTTCAAACCCGCATCCTTCATGATTCTCAAAGAAGGGATCTAGACCTCAATAGGTAGGACAACCTCCATACCATACACCAGAGAGTAAGGTGTTTCCCCTGTTGACGTACGTTGAGGTGCGGTAACCATGAAGAGAAAATGGTAACATCTCATGCCAGTTTTTGTATGTTACTGTCATCTTCTATATGATTTTATTAATGTTCTTGTGAGCAGCCTCCACAACTCCATTAAATCTTCGGTCGGTAAGGGGAAAAATTATGATGATGGATCTTGAATTATTTACAAAGTTCGATTATCATTATATTGTTAATATTTGTACCACTATCTGTGATGATTCTGTCTGGAACACCATACTGACAAATAAGGTTAGGCTTGATGAACTACGACATAACATTCTTGGTAATAATAGAAAAAGAGGCAGCCTAAACCCACTTTGTGAAGTAATCAATGGCCACTAGGATGAAGCAATGCCTATTGGAAGAGGTAGGTCTAATCTCTTCGATCATGTCAAGGCCCCACATTACAAAGGGCCAGGGAGCCGTCAAGACATTCAAGGGAACCAGAGGTACATGCACTTTATCAACATAGATCTGGCATTTATTGAAGAAGTGAAAAACACAAGAGGGGGGGGGGGTGAATTGAAACTTAAAAATAAAAGCAGTAGACACAATATTTTTATCCTGGTTCATTTGATCTCAAACTACTCTAGTCCACCCGCCAAGGTGATTTCTCCTCTCTCCAACGAGGACTTAATTCACTAATCAAAACTGATTATAATACTACTTTGACAACTGCCAAAGTCTTCTTGAGTACAACTACAACCCAATTTATCTCAAGGAAAACTAACTTAATCAAAAGAAAATGATATACTGTGTACTGTTGTTTTTTGTTACAAAAACTGTATCACTACTGTGATATATTACACAATTTAAGCGTATGAGTGAATATGAAAGTTTACAGCATTTTAGATGTATGAGCAGTAGTATATCAAAATCGTAAACGATTTGTCCTTTAAGCTTGTTTATATAGGCGTGGAAATCATGTCCAACATAAAGCGTGATAATGGACACTCAATGCTATTTCCATATTTAGAAGATTCTTGTCTGAATGAAGCCGTTGCATATGATACTATCTTAATTGAAAAGTAACGCTTCAAAACTAGAATCTTGCTTGATGCTTTTACTTCAGAACATTGATGACTCAGAGATGTGAGGATCTGATAGGATATTATACTTCTGTTCAGAATCAGAGTATCCTTTACTTTAGCGCAAACTCTGATCATCATTCTTCAGAACATTCTGATTGCCTCAGCTTGAAAGCTTCTGTAGCTTAACTTGCGATGCTGTTTCAGTCAGAACTTCTGCATACAAAATAGCATAAATTTTGAGTGCATATTTTTTTTTGTGTTTGTTATCATCAAAACTCTAATTAAGGGTTGTAGAATCAAACTATGTTCTAACAATCTCCCCCTTTTTGATGATGACAAAAACTAGGATTTTCAATGAAAAATATAGAACAAAAAGTTTAAGAGAGTCTCCCCCTGAGTTGATTACTCAGATAGAGATGAGTTACTTCCCTGAAGTTCCTTCTCGTTAGAGCTTTTGATGCATCTCCTTCTGTCCTTATCAGAGTATGTTCCTGTTCAAGCTTTTCAGAAAACATAGAGGTTAAGATATTCATAATGTTCGAGACTTGTCCCGGTATACTGTTATTGAAAATATCTCGCGTTCTCCCCCTTTTTGTCAGGTATCAAAAAGCAATATAATCAGATTAAAAAAGATGATTTATATTGGAAATAGAATGCAATGACATTTTTCAGAAACAAAGAGGATAAGATGAAAAATACAGATAAATAGTTAAAGAAAATCTAAGAAGGAGGGGGAAGTCGTGTGAACAACGCTTCAAACAAGCTCATAATCTGAGTGCTTGATTCTTCCTGCTTTCCTATAATGTCTTTGATTTATTTTGTTGTATCTTCTTGTTTATCCAATATATCCCTGATCTCTTTGTTTGTGTCTTCTTGCTTGTCCATTCTGGCATGGATTAAGGCATTATCCTTCTTTAACTCTTCTAGAGTTTTCATGACAAGAGACGAAACTGGTGTATCTTCAGGGGTTTCATGTCGTTCAGAACACTCTGCAGCCTCTTCTGATTGAACAACTTCTTCTGTTGCAATCACCTTTTCTGAAGCAGTAGTCAGAGGATGACTATCAGAATCCGATTCAGTGGCTTCTAAAGGTTGGTGCTCTTTCCAGGGAGCGTTTTCCAGTAGAAGAATTTCTTTCTTGTCCTAGTGGCTTAGAACTTGATCTTTGAAGGCTTTCAGCTGATCACTGAAGTTCTGTTGAGCCCTTTCATAGCTCAATTCTTTCAACTTCTGGGTTTCAGAGTTGAACCATTTTTTGAATCTTTCCCATAGAGAATTAGAAGCAGCAGTATTAGAATTCTCTTGACTTGCTTGCTTCAAAGAAGTAACCCATTCCTGTATTTCTATTTCAAAAATCAATATATTCTTACCAACATCTGATTTGGTTAAGGTTGATTTAGGTTTGGGGATGGCAATTTTGTGTAAGGTGGAAGCTAGATGGTCCAGCGCTTCTAGATTAATGATAGTTCTGAGGTGGTCAGCTGGACGAATCAGAAATCAGGATTGGTGACTGAGGAGTGTTTGGTGGTGTGGATTCATATGGTGAAGGTATTTCTGGAATATCATGAATGGAGAGAGGTAAACGAACCGTAAGAGGTTATGTTATCCCAGGAATTGGGGTAGTGGTATCAGAGTCTGAAAGGGATTCTTCAGAAGATGGATTTTCAGATTGAGGAGTGAGAGGGTTTTCATTTTCTGGTTGGGGTGAGTTGAGGTTTTGATGTTCTGGTTAAGGAGAGTGTGGTTGTGGATTTTCTCGTTGATGAGGTTGAGTGTTTGGATTTTCTGGGAGTGGTGAGGAAAAGTCTTGATCAAACAGTTCAATATCAGAGAGAACATTTGTAAGTTCTGGTTGATGTTGTTCTGGATTTGGATTGGGGGAGTGAGGTTCATTTAATAAATTTCAAAGAGTTACAGATGGGTCAAACTCTATGTCAAAATCCTCAAATGTTTGGGGTGAAGTATTTTCTGTTGGTTGAGGGGGAATGGTTTCAGATGTTGGAATAGCTATTGATTCTACAACAGAAACAAACGATGTTTTACCTCTCTTTTTCGAAGCTTTAGGTGTCCTCTGAGAGGATCCTTCTCCTGCTGCCTTCCTCTTTCTGGATTTCTTTAGCACAACCTCTAGAGCTGGCTTGTGCAGATCTTGGATGTTAATTTCTAGAATAGTCCCATCAGCCTTGCAAGCTTCAAGGTATCTGACTATAATCTCTAGAGAGGCATCTATCTCAGAGAATAGTGGAAAATCCTTCAGAGGGATTCTCCTAGAAGTCAAGACCTCATGAGAAGCAATTGTTGGTTCCTTCTTAATGTTTTCAATAATCTTCATTTTCTTCAAATTCTTGGCATTCAAAGGTTTCCCAGCAGTTGCTTCCAGAGTACTGATTTCTTGAGCCTCTGTCAGATGTTCTATCAGCCTATTTTCCGTTAGAATATCTGAAATCAATCTTCCTAGAGGAATCCAATCCCTCTTAGTTCTTTCTTCTTCTCTTGTCTCTTTCACACTTGTTCTGAGATGGTTGAAGAGTAAACATGGAAGGTTTATTTTGGTCTTCTTTTCAATGAAGTATATCAGAAACTACTGATCAATGTTAATGTAATCAGGAGAGCTTGTAGGCTTCCTGTGATTGATACATCCCATAATTATTCTAGCCCAGATTATGTAATGATCTTTCAAGTCTCTGATCTTACTGTATGGATGTCCAAAAGTGAAGATGACCCTAGCGATGGATTTTAGGTAAGAACACTTATCAGCCACATCAATGCATCTGACTCCGCCACCATTTTATCCAATGAGTTTCCCAATCAAATCTTCTGTAATCAATATCTTCTTCCCCATAACATATGACGTGACCTGGTGGTTTGATGAAGTAGCATGAATCCAAAATTATTTAACAAGAATAGGAAAAGTTGGACCTAACAAACGATCAAAGTATCCGTTCCATCCCTGTGCAGTTACATCTTCATACAGATTAAACCCATTTTCTTATAAGCTTTCGAAATCGACGATCAATTCACAGAGAACTTCAAAGTTGTCGACCAGAGTGAGTAGTGTTCTAATGGGCTCCTCATATTGTTTAGTAGATGAAGAACCAGGAGCACTGTTGAGATTCTTGAGACTTGATGAGGATGCCATTGTTCACACGGATTCTTTGAAGAAAATTGATAGAAAGGTTTTTTTGAAAAAACTAGAACAAGAGAGAATATTGAAGGTGGTAAAATGTGGATGAATGAAATAGTAAATTGAGTTTATATAAGTTCTTTAGAAAACGTAATCAGTAAGAAAGAGAAAATAAGTAATGATTATATTGAATTAGTGAAACCTGAAATTGGGGGATTTAGAGAGATATTGAACAGTTACCAATGACAAGTGTCTCAATGCATCCAATCAGAGCCTTGGACCCTTCAGAATTTGAATGCGTGTTCAGCCTCAGAAGGTAGCTTGTGAGAGGATGACAAATGTTTGATGGTTTGAACTGCACCCCTTTATCCTTGAAATGAAAAGTTCAGATCTTCATAGATAGATTCTGAGGCAACTGTACTCCTAACTTCTAAAGACAAGTTGAGCAGATGTTCACAGAAAATAATAAAATTCTGAGGGTTAGAATATGCAAATAAATTTTTTTATTCTGGACACAATTTCATGCTGAGATGTTTCAGAATGAAATTGAATTTATCTTCAGAAAGTGGTTTTGTAAACACATCAGCCCATTGATGGTCTGTGTCAATAAATTTTAAAGTAAGAATTCCTTTCTGAATATAATCCCTAATAAAGTGATGTTTTATTTCTATATGATTAGCCCTAGAACGCAAAATGGAATTTCTGGATAGACATATGGCAGAAGTGTTATCACAGAAGATAGGAATGTTACTCTCAAATATGTTGAAGTCTTCAAGTTGACTTTTCATCCAAAGCATTTGAGTGCTACATCCAGCAGCTGCTATGGATTCAGCTTCTGTTGTTGACAACACTATTGTGGACTGTCTCTTGCTGGTCCGTGAGATCAGGTTGTCTCCCAGAAACTGGCAGCTTCCAGAAGTGCTTTTACGCTCTACTCTTTCTCCAGTAAAGTCTGTATCACAGTATCCTACTAAGCTGTATTCATTGGATTTTCTATAAAACAAACCCAGATTAGTAGTATCTTTCAGATACTTGAAAATTCACTTAACTGCTGTTAAGTGAGATTCTCTAGGATCTGATTGGAATCTAGCACATAAGCAAACACTAAATAAAATATCAGTCCTTGAAGCCGTCAGATAAAGGAGAGATCCAATCATACCTCTGTAGATTTTCTGTTCTACCTTTTTAGTTACCTCTTCCTTTTCCAGAATGCACGTGGGATGCATTGGAGTCTTTGAGGGCTTACATTCTGAGAGGTCAAATTTCTTTAGAAGTTCTTTGACATATTTTCTATGATGAATGTAAGTTCCTTCTGGAATTTGGTTTATCTGAATGCCCAGAAAGAATTTAAGTTCCCCCATTAAGCTCATCTCAAACTCTGCATGCACTTAGCAAATTCTCTTCCCGGAGAGGGTTTAGTGGATCCAAAAATGATATCATCTACGTAAATTTGACAAACTAAAATGTCATTCTTAAATGTATTACGGAACATGGTTGTGTCCACTTTACCTTTGGTGAATTCCTTTTCTAACAGGAAGTTACTTAGTCTTTCATACCAAGCTCTGGGAGCTTGTTTCAAACCATAGAGTGACTTCTTTAGTTTGAAAACATATTCTGGGTGTTTAGAATTTTCAAACCCAGGGTGTTAGTGCACATATACCTCTTCATCTATATAGCCATTTAAGAATGCACTTTTGACATCCATCTGATACAGAGTGATGCTATTATTTACAGCAAAGGAGATTAAGAGTCTGATAGTTTCTAACCTGGCGACTGGAGAAAAGGTTTATGTGTAGTCTATCCTCTCTTGTTGACTATAACCTTGTGCCACCAGTCGTGCCTTGTTTTTGATGACTTCTCCTTGCTCATTCAGTTTGTTTCCAAATACCCACTTTGTTCCAATGACGTTAAATCCTTTTGGTTTGGGAACCAGATCCCATACATCATTTTTGGTGAACTGGTTTAATTCCTCCTACATTTCCAGAATCCATTCATTGTCCAGAAGAGCTTCATCAAATGTTGTTGGTACAATTAGTGAGACCAGTCCCATGAGGGATTCTTCAGAGTTTCTGAATGTTGATCTTGTTCTGATTGGATCATCCTTCTTTCCCATGATCTTATCTTCTGGGGGAGCTATGCTGCTTCTGGATAACTTTTTCTGGAGTTGATCAACAGAAGGTACTGGAGTACTTGTAACATTTCTTTCTGAAGTTATTGAAGCGTCTCTGTTGGGAACTTCTGATGAGTTGTCTTCAGTACCTATGAATTCAACTTCTATATCTGCAAAAGATTCATTCTTCTTTGACTTTTGAGGGTCAAGCTTATCATTAAATATAACACTGATTGACTCTTCAACAATCTGTGTTTCTGTATTGTATACTCTGTACCCTCTTGAGTGTTCAGAGTATCCTAACATAATACACTTCTGTGCTTTAGAGTCAAACTTATTCAGATAATCTTTAGTATTCAGAATAAAACATGTGCATCCAAAAGGATGGAAATAAGAAATGTTGGGTTTTCTGTTCTTCCACAATTCATATGGAGTCTTTTCCAGAATAGGTCTTATAGAGATTCTATTCTGAATATAACACGCTGTGTTAATTGCTTCTGCCCAGAAGATCTTAGTAATGTTAGTCTCATTGATCATGGTTCTAGCCATTTCTTGCAATGTTCTGTTCTTTCATTCTACAACTCCATTTTGTTGGGGAGTTATAGGACAAGATAAGTCATGTGAGATGCCTTTTTCATTAAAAAATGTTTCAAATTTTTTATTTTCAAATTCTCCACCATGATCACTTATGACTTTGACAATTCTAAGATCCTTTTCATTCTGAACTTGGTTATAGAATGCAATGAACACAAAATGTGACTCGTCCTTGTGTCTTAAGAACTATACCCATGTCCATCTTCTATAGTCATCTAGGATCACTAACCCATACTTCTTGCCACTAATAAACGCAGTTTTCACTGGTCCAAATAAGTCTATGTGCAGAAGTTATAATGGCCTAAAGGTGGAAACAACATTTTTTGCTTTAAAAGCAGGTTTTGCAAATTTTACTTTCTGACATGCTTCACACAGAGCATCTGAGCTGAACTTCAGATTAGGAAGTCCTCTGACCAGATTGAGTTTGTTAATCTGAGATATTCTTCTCATACTAACATGACCCAATCTTCTGTGCCAGACCCATTTCTCATTGTTAACAGAGAGAAGGCATTTTACATTCTGACTTTTTAGTTCAGAAAGTTTTATCTTATAAATGTTGTTTTTCCTCTTTCCATTAAATAGGATAGTTCCATCTTTCTGACTAACAACTTTGCATGAATTTTTATTAAAGATTATATCATAACCGTTATCACTTAATTGACTTATGGATAACAGGTTATGCATCAATCCATCAACTAAAAGAACATTATTGATAGAAGGAAGATTACCATTACCTACTGTTCCAGAGCCAATGATCTTCCCTCTTTGGTTGCCTCCAAAGCCCACATAGTCTCCATGTTTAAGTTCCAGGCTTTGGAACATATGCTTTCTTCCCGTCATGTGTCGAGAGCATCCAGAGTCCAGGTACCATGACTGGTGTTTTAGCCTTGTTGCTAAAGATATCTGCTACATATATAATTTTGTCCTTAGGTACCCATATCTTTTTGGGTCCTTGTTTGTTAGTTTTATCAAAATTCTGTTTGAATTTTTGTTTGATAGAGTAATCGTTACTAGTGTATTTTAGGTCATGTGTGTTCCCGTATGTGAAGTGTGATTTTAGTGGTGTGCGTTTTATAACAAGGTCTATGACTTTCTTAGGTGGAGATACCTTACCTTGGTATCCTATACCTTTTTTACCATTCCTGCTAACTCCATAGATCATTGAAGCCATCTTGCTTCTCTATATGTTTTTAGCCAGAAACTTCTGAAAGCTGTGATCTTTGATGATCTTATCAGCATTACTGGGAGTCTCTGAGATTATTTCTTTCTGAGAGTTTTATGAATTAAAATCTTTTCTTTTAACTCAGAATTTTCTAATCTAAGACTCTCAGTTATTTCAGAGTCAGAGACAAGATCCCTTTTCAGGTTCTTGAATTTGACTCTGATCTGCTGATACCTTTCTAGAATTTCATTCAGACTTTATGCAAGTTGAGCCTTAGTAAAATTAACAGTGAAATCAGGGAATACCTCTTCTGTTTCTAATTTTGAGTCTGAACCAGAAGCTTCACTGTCTTCTATCACATTTTCCATAAGAGCGATGTTGGCTCTTTCATCATCTGACTCTAAGTCAGCATTAGAAGTGTCTGAATCGTCCCATGTTGCCATGAGGCTTTTCTTCTTCTCCTTGAAAAACTTCTTTTTGGGCTTCTCCTTCTGAAGCCTTGGACAATCACTTTTGTAGTGCCCTTGTTCATTGCACTCATAGCATATGATGTCTTTTTTATTTGACTTTCTGTGACCGGAGGAAGCTTCAGACCTTCTGTGTCCAGAGGAGGACTCAGACTTTCTGTATCTGGAGGAGGATTAATTCTGATTCTCTGATCTTCTCGGGTTTCTGAATTTTCTTTGTCTCTGCTTGCACAGTTGATTGGCCCTTCTGTAGAGAACAGACAATTCATCTTCTTCTGATGAGGATCCATCAGAGGTTTCTTTCATAGCCTACAAAACCTTATAATCAATTTTTTTGTTAGATTTTAATGCTAGAGGCTTACCTTGCTTTTGAGACTCGTCTTCTTCTAGCTCTATCTCATGACTTCTGAGGGAGCTAACAAGTTCCTCCAGATATATCTTGTTGAGATCTTTAGCCAGCTTCAGTGCAGTGACCATTGGCCTCCATTTCTCTGGTAGACTTCTGATGATCTTCTTTACATGATAAGAAGTAGAATATCCTTTGTCAAGAACTTTCAGCCCAGCAACAAGAATCTGGAATCTTGAGAACATTGCTTCTATGGATTCACTGTCTTCCATTTTGAATGCTTCATATTTCTGAATGAGCGCAAGGGCCTTGGTTTCATTGACTTGTATGTTGCCTTCATGCGTCATTCTCAGAGAGTCAAACATGTTTTTGGGTGTCTCTCTGTTTGAGATCTTCTCATATTATGAGTATAAGATGGCACTGAGAAGTATTGTTCTGGCTTTATGATGGTTTCTGAAATCACGTTTTTGCTGGCCAGACATCCTTTTTCTATCTATCTTCTGACCACTTTCATCCAAAAGATGTTTGTATCCATCAATTACCATGTCCCATAGATCAACATCATGAGCCAGAAAGAAGCTCTCAATTCTGTCTTTCCGGTAGTCAAAATTCTCTCCATCAAAGACTGGAGGTTTTCCGTTGATTCTGTCCTTGTCCTCATGATAGTCATTGCTGATGTTTTGGCTTGGTCTGACCATAGTGTTTTTCTCAAGCTTGGATCTTGTACTGACACGGTTAAGTGTATAAACTCAGAACCAGGCGCTCTGATGCCAATTGAAGAAGTGAAAAACACAAGAAGGGGGGGGGGGGTTGAATTGAAACTTAAAAACAAAAGCAGTAGACACGATATTTTTATCCTGGTTCGTTTGATCTCAAACTACTCCAGTCCACCCGCCAAGGTGATTTCTCCTCTCTCTAACGAGGACTTAATTCACTAATCAAAACTGATTACAATACTACTTTGACAACTGCAAAAGTCTTCTTGAGTACAACCACAACCCGATTTATCTCAAAGAAAACTAACTTAATCAAAAGAAAATGATATACTGTGTACTGTTGTTTTTTGTTACAAAAACTGTATCACTACTGTGATATATTACACAATTTGAGCGTATGAGTGAATATGAAAGTTTGCAGCATTTTAGATGTATGAGCAGTAGTATGTCAAAATCGTAAACGATTTGTCCTTTAAGCTTGTTTATATAGGCGTGGAAATCTTGTCCAACATAAAGCGTGATAATGGGCACTCAATGCTATTTCCATATTGAGAAGATTCTTGTCTGAATGAAGCCGTTGCATATGATACTGTCTTAATTGAAAAGTAACGCTTTAGAACTAGAATCTTGCTTGCTGCTTTTACTTCAGAACATTGATGACTCAGAGATGTGAGGATCTGATGGGATATTAGACTTCTGTTCAGAATCAGAGTATCCTTTACTTTAGTGCAGATTTTAATCATCATTCTTCAGAACATTCTGATTGCCTCAGCTTGAAAGCTTCTGTAGCTTAACTTCTGATGTTGTTTCAGTCAGAACTTCTGCATACAAAATAACACAAATTTAGAGTGCATATTTATTCTTTGTGTTTATTATCAACAAAAATCTAATTAAGGGTTGTAGAATCAAACTATGTTCTAAAATTTGTGACAAGTTCAGGAATGCTGATAACAGTCTGCTTCCATAGTGGACCAATAGTATCCTAACTGCAGGATCTTTTTACCCATGGTGTGTCCACTAGAGTGGGTGCCAAAGGTACCTTCGTGTAAATCTTCCATAATCCTCTCTGCTTCCATATTGTCTACACACTAAAGTAAAGTAGAGTCATGATTGCGCTTGTAGAGGATTCCATTACTGAGGAAGAACTTTGCGGAGAACCTTCTCAGAAACTTTTTATCATTGACAGATGCCCCCTCAGGATATTCTTGAGCCTCGAGATACCTTTTCACTTCATGGAACCAAGGTTTGTCTGCTACCTCTTCAGTATCAATCTCATAGAAGTATGCTGGTTCATCCAATCTCTCAATAATGATCAGAGGAGCTTCGTTATCCCATATGACCTTGAACATAGATGACATGGTAGCTAGCGCGTCCACTAACTGATTCTCTTCTCGTGGAAAATGTTCAAAGGTGACTTTTTCAAAGTGTGGGAGCAATGTCAGCACATGTTCTTTGTAAGGGATGAGATTAGGGTGTTTGTGTCCCACTCCCCTCTGATTTGACTTATTACCAAGGCTGAATCCCCAAAAATGCTCAAGAACTTGATCCTTAGGTCAATAGCGGCTTTGAGACCCGTGATGAATGCTTTGTACTCAGCCATATTGTTGGTGCGGTTGAAACATAATCTGGCGGTGAAAGGAGTATGACAACCCTCGGGAGATATGATTACAACACCAATGCTATTTCCGAGTGCAATGAAGGCCCCATCAAAAACCATAGTCCACCGGGATCCTTACTCAGGTCCTTTATCCAGTCCAGGTTCTTCATAGTCAGTCACCAACATAATATTCTCATCCGGGAATTCAAAGTTCATGGATTGGTAGTCATCCACAGCCTGATGAGCTAAATGATCTGCTAACACACTTCCCTTGATTGCTTTCTAGGTTGTGTATTGGATGTCGTATTCGGTCAAGATCATTTGCCATCTTGCTATTCTTCCTGAGAGAGCGGGCTTCTCGAAGATGTACTTGATCAGATCCATCTTATATATCAACGAAGTAGTGTGGGTCAACATATACTGTCTCAGTCGGCGAGCAGCCCATGCCAAAGCGCAACAAGTTTTCTCGAGCAGTGACTATCTTGTTTCACAGTCGGTAAACTTTTTGGTAAGGTAGTATATTGCATGCTCTTTTCGACCAGACTCGTCATGCTGCCCCAGCACACACCCCATCGAATTATCTAACATTTTTTAGTACATTATCAAAGGTCTTCCTTCAATCGGTGACTTCAGAATCAGAGGCTCTTGAAGGTATTCCTTGATTCTATCGAAGGCAGTATGGCATTCGTCATTCCACTTTACCACTTGATATTTCTTTAGGAGTTTGAATATCGGCTCACAAGTAGCAGTTAGATAAGAAATGAACTTGGCAATGTAATTTAGGCATCCCAAGAAACCTCTAACCTCTTTCTCAGTGCGAGGATCCGACATCTCTTGTATGGCTTTAACCTTTGTAGGGTCTACCTGAATTCCCTTGTCACTGACAATGAAACCTAGGAGTATACCAGACCTTACCCCAAAGGTGCACTTATTCGGATTTAATCTCAACTTGTACGTCTTCAGTCTATCAAACAGCTTTTGCAAGTGGTCAAAGTGCTCTTCTTCAATTTGAGACTTGGCTATCATGTCATCAACATAGACCTCTATCTCATGGTGAATCATGTCATGGAACAAAGCTACCATGGCTCACTGATAGGTTGCCCCAGCATTCTTTAATCCAAATGGCATCACTTTATAACAGAAAGTGCCCCATTGTGTGATGAAGGTTGTCTTCTCCATGTCCTAGGATGCCATCTTGATCTAATTGTAGTCAGAGAAACCGTCCATGAAGGAAAATACTTTATGTTGTGCGGTGTTGTCAACCAGAACGTCAATATGGGGAAGCGGGAAGTCATCCTTGGGGCTTGCACTGTTCAAATATCTTTAGTCCACACACATCCGTACTTTTCCGTCCTTCTTAGGCACCAGAACTACGTTAGTAACCCATTATGGATAAGAGGTGACAACTAAGAATCCGGTGTTGAATTGTTTCATAACTTCTGCTTTGATCTTCTCCGACATTTAAGGGCGCATACGATAAACCTTCTGCTTTACTAGAGGGCAATCTTCTTTAGTTGGCAGACAATGAACCACACTATCAATATCTAGCCCCGGCATGTCTTCATATGACCAGGAAAATATCTCGACATAATCATGCAACATCTGTATCAACCGCTGTTTGACACTAAGGTCCAAATTTGCACCTATCTTGACTTCTTTTTTATCCTCTTTTGTGCCCAAATTCAGTGTCTCAACTGGCTCTTCATGAGGCTGTATAGCCCATTCTTCCTACTGTAGCAGTCTGTCAAGTTCTCCGGGCACCTAACAATCTTCCTCACCTTCGTCCTCGGCTTGGTTGATTGGATTTTTAAAGTCATAATTGGCAATAGAAGAACCGTTATCAATGGGATCTAGAGTGGATATGGATCTGCAGTTTGATACGTGACTGTGTGTAAGAGCATAACTGTATTGACAAAGTAAAAAACATAAAAGAAAGACAGAGAGCGCAAAATTTGTATGCAAAACGTCCAATATTTTATTAATGACATATGAGATTAAAACATGATAACCCTCACAGATAAACCATTGTGCCCCGGGTAAGACACATGGCCATAAAGTTTATATTGTTTAATCATTACATATCCGAAAACAAAAAAAGACAATTACTTTTGAATAAAAGTAATTGGTACAAAGTCTTTAGTTGTCCAGTTACTGGGTCCACCGTTGGTAGTAGGGAAGATCCAGCTATCCATGTCATAGTCACCATCACTGTCTTCTAAAGCATTGATCCCATGGTTGCTGATACGTAGTGGAGGTCCTCCAGCACGAGCACGATGAACATCCCTTTGAGCCCCTGAAGAGAAACCCAAGCCAAACTTATCAGATTTGTATGGAATGTCAGGGAGTTGGCCCTAAATGGTACACCCACCTTCTTCAATAACCGCTTTGGCGTCCTTGAGAGAAGCCATTTTCAAGGGAGGTCTAGTGATCTTTGGCAGATTGGTAACAATCTTAGTTGCAGCCATGGTCTGGGGCACCTCTTCGAAGTTCTGACAAGGGTCTCGATAAACTCGCCATCCATTTCCACGTACCTGAAAGAGTTCAGGTGGCTTACCATATATTCTTCTTCACCATGTACCATGACAATCTTTCCTTTCACCAGGTACTTAAACATCTGATGTAGAGTGGAAGTAACAGCTCCAGCCCCATGGATCCAAGGGCGACCCAACAAACAATAATAAGATGGTCGGATGTCCATCACGTAGAAGGTGGAGTCAAAGGTATGCGAACCAACTTTGATGGGGGTGTCCACCTCCCCGTGCACCATTCTTTTCGAACCATCGAAATCCCTCACTACAATGTTTTTGGGCTTCAGAGTCAAACCTTCACAGTCTAATCTGTTCAGAGCCTTCTTTGGCAGCACGTTCAACGATGAACCAGTATCTACTAGAACATGGGCCAAAGTAGTGCCCCTGCATTCAATGGAGACATGTAGCGCATCATTGTGTTTTCTTCCTCTGGGTGTCAGGCCAGCATCAGAAAAACCCAAACTGTTATCAGCTGTCAAACTGGCCACACAATCTTCAAATTGGTCAGCGGAGGTTTCTTGTGGCACATGGGCGGTCTTGAGGAATTTTACCAAAGCTTTTGTATGAGCTTTGGAGCAAAATAGTAAGGCTATCATAGAAATCTTAGAAGGGGTCTTCCCCAGCTGTTAGACCATATTGTAGTCGCTCTTTTTTATTATCTTCAAGATTTATTCCATTTCCTTCTTGGAATCCTATGGAATAGATTCTGAATGCGCCTTCGTCTGGAAAGGCTCAATCAATATGTCTTTTCCTCAAGTCTCGGCCGACTCGGTGATAGGGGTGGCAACAGGGGTAACCACAAGAATTGTGGTGGTAGTATCAGCAGGAACAACAGTAGGAATGATCACAGGAATAGTAACGACTTTTAGAGGAGAAATCTCAGGGGAGAACACTCTTCCACTTCTTGTTATATTGCTGGTCCCAACGATGTTGCCAATGTCGGGATCATTATTTTCAGAGACTTGGTCTTCAACAGCCAACAGGTCTTGCCTGACGCCGTGGTAATAAACGTCAGCCCCATAGTTCCAGGGAATAACCTTGTCCGAGGAGTATGGGATTGGCCCTGGCATAATAATGATCAGAGGAGCCAACTTCGGTGCATATGTAATCCTGACGGGTCTTTTGGTGGAGACCCTACGAGGATTGTCCGAAATCATTATAATTGAAATATCCTTACAAGAAACAGGTGTGACGAGAGTCTTCTCAAATAAGATCTCTTTATCATCCATCAGGCACTGAACACCTGGTTTCAACAAACAACAACCAGTCGGTAGAGATGAAAACAAATGGAACTCTTCACTACAACCTGAAAATGAACCGGCTTGCAACAAATTCCACTTAACAGTCATGAGAGGAGTAACAAGTTTCTCAACAGAAGTAATAAACGTATCATCATCAACAACATTAACACCACGACCGTGCATGGGCATGGGAGCATTTATAACATTGGGAGTCTCAGGAGCGTCAAATTCATTCTCCTTTGCTTCAATAAGGTCTTGCACTTTGTTTTTCAAAGCCCAACAGTCATTGGTATCATGGCCCGAACTTTCTGAATGGTAAGCACAGCAAGCGTTTGGGTTGTAGCGAGCAGATGCGGTGTTGGGATTCTTGGGAGCTTCCCTCAAGGTAACCATATCGGATTTCAGTAGATGAGACAATACTTTAGACACAGTCATATTTATACGGGTGAATTGTCTTACATGTCTTTCTGCTCTAGGCTGATTAGTTCGTTGTTGCGTAGCTGCGGGCTTGGATATCATAACAACCCTTACCGTTGGACGGTGCTCGATTTTGCCCTAATTTCGTTGATTATAAACAAAACTAACCTTCTTTTTTCCTACGAAAGGTCACTTTCCCGCACTTGAAGAGGCATCCTTCTAAATCTTGCCACTTCTAATCCCAGCTTTCACTCTTTCTCCCGTCAAAATCAACTCAGCAAAGCCAGTTGAGGAGTTTCCAATCAAATGATTAAAAATGGACCAGATAGGGTACCTAAAAACATATCCACTAACTCCCTATCAGACAGGGGGGGTTGGAATCTTCATTCTAAGTCCCTTCACTTCTGAGCACAGTCTTTAAAACCCTCGCTCAAACCCATATACATACTTTGGAGTTGTGTACGGGTGGGAGAAAGGTCTGGATTATACTGATACTTCTTGTAGAAAGCAGTGTCCGGGTCTTCCTAGTTACGAATATTGGTCCCCTCCACCTGATAGAACCATTCTAGTTGAGTCCCAGATAGACTGTTTTGAAAGAAGCGGACCCATAAGTCCCTGTCTGCATTGTAAGGCTGAATCTTCCTCACATAAGATCAGAGATGCATCTTGGGACATGAGACCCCATCATATTTTGCGAACACCAGAACCTTGAACTTCTGCGGGATGACAACCCCAGAAACCAAACCCATTTCTTCAAAATCCAGCCCATGTACCTTCTGGATTTCCATTGCATTCATACGATCCTCTAGATGTTTGTATTTTTCATCAGTAGGAGGATACTGCTCCTCATCATATTCAGATTCATCATCAGATTCCTTTGGACTGGAGTCTTCTTCTCTCGTCTCCTCTTCTTGATTGTCTCCTTCTTTTGATGAAGTTACCAGTTCATAAGCTCGCCGCACTGGTCCTCTGATCCTTCTCCGCAGAATCACTACCCCAGCTAGTTTCTTTGGATTCTTCTTTTTATCTTTAAGTATGAGGGCTTTTAGATCTTCCTGCCCTTTAACTATAGCCACAATCATTTGCTGGAACTGGGCGTTTTGCGCCTGGAGATCCTTGATGTTTTGTTCAAGATCCATTTCTTTACTTGCTGAAATAAAAAGCGAAGAAGATAAGAACCCTTCTCTGTGACCTGCTTATGCAATGAGATGCATGATATGCTTATGCAATGTTTTCAAGGACCTTATTGGAATTAAGCTCTTTTAAACAAAACAAGAAACAAAACCTTTTATTAGCAAGTTTTTAAAGAAATAAAAGATTACACAAAGATAAACATAGAAATGAAATTCCTAAGTCTCTCATGGGCGCTTCCTCTTGTTATAGAGGTAGGTGTTGAGGTTCCTCTCTTCATGAAGTTGTTTTATTAATTCCAACACCTTCTTCTCAGTTTCATAGAATTGGGCCTCAAAAGTATCCTGTTCTCCCTTGAGCTGGATCCAAGACTTTTGCAACTCTTCAAAGTTGGTTGGCATATCAGGATGGAGAATGATACGAGACTCGCTCCCTTGAAAAACAGGTTCCAAGATCACCGGTAAGATGTAATTGTATGGCATCATAAGACTTTGGGCTCGAGCTCACACCCATTTGAGGTAAGGTTCCAAAGGGATGGAGTTCTTGTGCCCCAAAGTCCTACTACCAGTCTTCTTAACAATGCCCCAAACACGGATGAACCTCTAACGATAATTTTGCAAATCATCTGAGTAGTTGAACATAATACCCTGGATGAGCATATCCGGTGGACCATCTCTCTGTGCATAGCCAAACTGATGTAGTGCTAAAGAAGGATTGTAGGCGATGCCTCCCCTAATACCCAGGAGTGGCACATTAGGAAATTCTCCGCAACGATCAATAAAAGAAATGTCTTCTTGAGAGAGAGGACACCAATGGATTTCGGAGTGGGAGAGAGACATTAGTCTTTGACTCCACCTTAAGCCTAAATCATTCTGCATTGTTGACCAAGGAAGGTGTGAAATAAACCACCTATATAGTAGAGAGGTGCAACACATGAGAGTTCCTCGCTTCTTCAGAGTACGAGTATGGAGAGAATGCAGGATATCCTCGAGCAATGTAGGAACCGGATTGTGAGCAAGGAAAATGTTGATGGCATTCACATCTATAAGTTGATCTGAATTAGGAAACAGGACCAACCCATAGATCAATAGGGCTAATACATCTTCGAAGGCATGATAACTCATAGCATCCAGGAAAATCTGAGCTTTCTTCATCAGGAAATTTGCAAGGAGACCCTTAACTTCACTTCTTTTTTCCTAATTGGACTCAATGTCCGATGGCTTCAAGTGCAAAGCTATGACAACATCTTCAGAAGCTGGGTCTTGTTCTAAACCAGTGAAAGGTACCTGCTCCAATATAGGTAAACCAAGTAACTTAGAGAATTCCTCCAAGGTAGGCACTAGTTGATAATCGGGGAATGCGACGCAATGGTGCTTAGGGTCGAAGAATTGGAATAAGACACTCATCAAACCTTCGTCAAACCCGGTGGTAACCAAACTGAGCAAGTGACCATGTCTTTTATGGAATGATGAGTCCTCTGGGACTTTTAAGACTAATTCCTTAAGCTTAGGAGGAACTTCTGTGAAGTGAATCCGGATGGTTTTTCTACGACCTGAATTCATATCCTACAAAATAACAAAGAGGTAATTCCAGCAGGTCCTTGAAATGATTAGTACATATGAATGTCATGATGTTTATGATGTCATGATTATGCTATTAATCACAGATAAACACAAGCAAATCACACAATAGACCTTAGTTTCAGAGGCTTGCACGAGGTTTTAATGTAAGTACCCTCTTGAATGTTCAGTTGGATCAACTTGTCCTATTAATAGTAACCAGGTTCTAAGGAGTCTCAATATCACTGACCTTCCCTTCAGAAATTGTTTCAGCTCTGCACCGAAGTATTGCGGCAAAAAAATCCTGAAAGTCCAGCCTCAATGAGTGTAGTATCGAGTATCAACCAATCTTCAGTCAGAACCAAAGCCGATTATCTCACTACTTCCTAATGGCTAGGATAAGTCAATTAAAGGTTCTAAAGGTCAATTAGCGCTTAGTGACACTATGAGGAAGCCTAATGTTATCCTTAACTTACTCAAGGAACATTAGTACAATCCAAAGTATCGCGCTAACGTAGCCACCACTTTGTTCGTATCGGTCTATGCCGTACAACCTCCATGATTTATTGCTACTTACCTAATAAGGTACACCAGATCCGGGTGTAGGATCTTTTAGTAACAACCCAAAGAAACCCTAAAAAGTAAATTAAACAAACACAAAAAAAGAAATTTAAAAATGAACTAACTCTAAGGTAAACCCCACTTTCTTGTTTCCCCAGCAGAGTCGCCAGTTTTGTGATACAGTGGAAGAACCGATAGTTAATACTGATTTTATGTTTGTGTTTGCAAATGTTGCAGTAAGAAAGAGTCGCCACCGACTTTTCTTTTATCCAAATTATAGAAAGGGTGAAAAGAACAGAAAAAGACCTTTTTCGAGAGTTTCTGAGTAAGTGGATAAATTATGGAAAGGGAAGGTGTTAGCACCCTTTCCATCCGTAGTTTTCTACGGGCTCTTAGAGGTTTGCTAATTTTGAAATAGCTTTGTGCTTTGTGTGTTTAAAAATGTTTTTTTGAAAACGCCTTAGTACGGCGAACTTTGTAATGTTTCTCGGAATAGTAGAGAATATATACAAAGGGTTTTGAAATTGTTTTTGAAAAGCAGTTTTTTGTGTAAGTGTAAGATGTTTGAGCAAAATTCTAACAGCTATCTATTTTATTACTCGAAAAGGGTCGTTCTTTTTCTATTTTACTTTAGAAAATGCTATCCTACTATTAGTGAGTAGGTAGCTATGATACGGTGGGAGAACTGACTTGGTTGTTTTGCGCTTGATCGCAAATGTTGCGGTTAGCAAGAGTCACTACCGACTTTTCTTTTATCCAAAAGGAAAGGTGAAAAAGCACAGGAAAAACCTTTGAGATGTTTTTTTGAGTTCGGGGGGTAGATTATAAAAAGGGAAGCTATTATCACCCTTTTTATCCATGGTTTTCCATGGGCTCTTAGTTAATTTCTAGATCACTTGCTTTTATTTGAATATGTGTTTTGTGTGGTTTTTGAAAGTATTTTATAAAGATGCCATTGATTAGGCAAACTTTGTAATGATTCTCGTTCGTAAGAATTTATACAAAGCGTTTGATCTTTTGAAAATGTTTTCAAGTTTTGAAAAATGTTTTGAAAGTGTTGGTGTTTGTTTTGAAAATAGCAAGGATGTTTTTGTTTTGAAATGGAGCAAGTAACTAGAAACATTTTACCTACTCAAAAGTCTTTCATGTTCATTTCCTTTTTTCTTTGACATTGTTATCTTTCCATTGATTTGGTAAGTAACTCTATCTTTGGATGTAAAAGGGACAGACGTGGGTCATTGTATAACCATGATTAACAATGTTGTAAGATATATTAGCATTTTTATTTAGGTATTAAGATCATTTTGAAATGCAACATAGATAGCGTCATCAAGGGACTATGATCTTGTATTTTTGCTTGTTTTTGCTAAGATACCTCACATGCATAATATGGCCATTTTTGTAAGGAAACCAAGTGGATTTACCCTAGGGGTGTATGTGTGCAAGTGTATTGATTTACATGCTTGATTTGTCTTTGATTAGGGTTTACTACTTATTGGTTTTAGTCATTCCATACAAAACCCTAATTACTAGCATTTGTATATAAAGCATTTAAATTGCGGAAAATAAAAATGCTAAGCTATTACAATACTTAGGGGAGGGGTGTCAAATTACAAATGGGGAATATTGAAAGAAATTAAATCTAAATAATTATTACAACCATATTAAATTTGAATAAATGTACAAAATGAACAAATAAAATACAAGAATGTAAATGTAAAAAGGAATATGATTTTTGTTTGTGTTTTCATGAAAAGGGTTTTTTGACCTAGTTAACTAAAAATGACTAACTAAAAATAAGGAAATTAAGATTAAGTTAATAAAATAAATTAATTTCAAGAAGGGTATTTTTTAGGGTTTTTTCTTATGAAAGTTTTTATCTTAATGAAAATACAAATGAGAATTAATTAATTAAAATAAACCTAAGTCCTAAATTAATTTTATTCACAAGAAAATAATATTATAGTCAAACCCTAGTCTACATATTTATTGAATAAAAAGAAATTAATTTATTAAGTGAAAATGTTTTTGTTCTTTTATTTTTGTGAAGAAAAAAAATAAAATATAAAATGTTTTTTTGGATTTTTATTAAGTAATAATAATAATATTAATAATAATACTAATAATAAGAATAATAAAATATGAAAATAAAAATAAAATAAAAATAAAAATAAAATATAAAGAAAGTCAGGGGAGGTTAAAAAATAGTCAGGAGTGTGCAAGTGTAGCAAAAATCCCAAGCCCAATGGAGGAAGGCCCAAGCGTCCGTTTCAGCAAAAAAATGAAGAAAAAATGTGAAAAAAAGTGCAAAAGGTCACGCTGGGGTTTGAACCCAGGACCTAAGGGTGACAGGCGCGCGCTTTAACCACTGGAGTGGTGATACATCCGTTAACTTATGTCAAACCATAAATATATATTAGAAACTACTTCCTGAAAACAACTTCATATTCAACCTCTAGCCAGACCACCTGCATCTTGTTCATTTCTCATCCATTTGCAAAAATGTAAATATGAAACTTGTGGCAAATTTCACCACGATTCCAGAAATGTGAACAACTTAAACTAATTCTCAAAAATGAGCATGAGTTTTGAGTGGTACCAAATTCTGACCTAACTTTTCCAGGATGTTTAGATTCAAAATTCTAACTACTCAAGCAATATAAATGAAATCTAAAGACATGGTTAGTTTCAGGACTATGATATCTACATTTTATCTTCACAAATGGAAAGCAAATGATGCCTATATGGAGAGTTCAAAAGTCAAAAAACTTACCTTGAAAATGGAATTCGTGTTTTTAGTTGGAGCTTGTTTCAAGGTGCTGCAAGGATCAGGTTAGCTTCCTTGAGGTCCCAGGAAGCTAATGTAATGATTAGCTTGGTTGGAGAGTGGCTGAAATGATCTGTAAAAGTCCAACTATGATGCTCTATTTTTGAACTTGGAAATGGAGGAAGGTGGTGTTACAGTCGTGTAACAGGGACAAGGATGTTTCATTAAGTGTAACCTATCAGTGTCCCTGTTTCATTACTGTAACATCATTTACCATATCCTCCATAACCAAAAATAGAGCATTGCATATTGACTTCTCCAAGCCATCCCAACCATCCATTGCTCAAGCAAACCATTGCATTAGCTTCCTGGGAACTTGAGGAAGCTAACCTGATCATTGTAGCACCTTGAATTAAGCTCATTTGCATTTCACGATTCCCAGTTTTGAGGTATTTTTCTTGAACTTCTATCTCATTACTTAGGCATTGTTAGGCTTGTATTTATGAAGACAAAATGTAGACATCATTGCCCTAAAGTTGTACATGTCCATAGATTTCATTTATATTGATTATGCTAGGAGAATTTTAGGATTGAATATCTGAAAATAATTAGGTCAGAATTTGGTACTTTCAAAAATTCTCATTCATCTTTGATTTATAGTTCATGATATTTATATGGTTGGATTCGTATGAAAAAATGGAGCAACTTTCATGTTTACATTTTTGCAAATGGTTGAGAAATGAACAAGTTGCAGGGCTTCTAGCTGGAGGTTGAAGATAAAGTATATTTAGGACAAGATTTATGTTATATATTTATGGTTTGACATAAGTTAATGGATGTATCACCACCCCAGTGGTTAAAGCGCGCGCCTGTCACCATGAGGTTATGGGTTCAAGCCCCAGCGTGACCTTTTATGTTTTTTTACATTTTCTCACATTTTTACACTTTTATGCAGCGCTTAGGCCAGCAGTTTGGGCCTGATTTTTTCTCTTACAATACTCCTTGTTTCAATTATTAACCCCCTCTGACATTATTTTTTATTTATTTTATTTTTACTTTTTTTATCTTTTATTTATATTATCATTAATATTATTATTATTATTTTCATTAATCATAAAAATCCAAAATATTTATATTTTAATTATTTATTTATTTATTTAGTTTATTTTTCTTTACAAAAATAAAAGAACAAAAACATTTTCTCTAAATAATTCCTTTTTTAATTATACTTAGATGATTTAATTTCAAATATTATTATATTATTTTTCTTGTAAATTAAAATCCATTTAGAGTTTAGGACATTTATTTAATTATTTTTATTTACTAAATTCACCAAAACCCTAAAAATACTTTTCCTTAAATTAATTTATTTTACTAACTTAATATTAATTTTATTTTTTTAGTTATTTATTTTAGTTTAATTAATTAGATTAAAAACGCCTTTTCATAAAAAACCAAGCAAAAATCATATTTCTTTACATTTACAATCTTGCATTTTAGTTGTCCATTTTTGTACATTTATTCATTTCAATTTGGTTGTAATAATTATTTAGATTTAATTTCTTGCAATATTCCCCATTTGTAATTTGTACACCCCCTCCTCTAAATGATGTAATAGCATAGTAATTTTAATTTCTGCAATTTATCGCTTTATATACAAATGATAGTAATTAGGGTTTTTGTATGGAAAGACTAAAACCAACCAATAGCAAACCCTAATCAAAGACAAATCAAGCATGAAAATCAATACACTTGCATACAAACACCCCTAGGGTAAACCCACTTTGTTGCCTTACCAAAATAGCCATATTATGCACGTGAGGTATCTTAGCAAAAACAAGCAAAATACAAGATCATAGTCCCTCGATAACGCTATCTATGTTGCCTTTCAAAATGATCTTAGTCCCTAAAGAAAAATGCTAAGATATCTTGCAATGTTGCTAATCATGGTTATACGATGACCCCCGCTCGTCCCTTTTCATAATCTACCCCTGAACTCAAGAAATAATCTTAAAGGTCTTTCCTGTGCTTTTTCACCTTTCCTTTTGGATAAAAGAAAAGTCGGTGGCGACTCTTGCTAACTGCAACATTTGCGATCAAATGCAAAACACCCAAGTCAGTTCTCCCACTGTATCACAGAACTGGCGACTTTGCTGGGGAGATTACTCTAAAGTAGGGTTACCTTAGGGTTAGATCACATTTACTTGCTTTCATTGTTTGGCTTGTATGCTTTACATTATGGTTCTTTGTTTGGGTTTGAATCCTCTACTCGGATTTAGGATACCTTATAGGTAAGTAGCAATATGTTGTGGAAACTGTGTGGGGTATACCGACATGGTCTAAGCAATAGCTATGTTAGTGCGATATATTTGTGGGCACCGGTAGCCCTTGAGTAGTCAAGAAGAATACAGGGCCGCTGAGTGATGTCATGAAGCACTAATGAACTTTTAGAACCTTTTACTTGACCAACTTGGCCATTAGGACGTAGTGAGATGTCCGGCTTTGGTGCAGTCCAAAGTTGATAGATACTCGACACTACACTCATTGAGGTTTGGTTTCTTGGGATATTTCAGTCGCCATTAAAGAGGCTTGCGCTGAAACAATGCCTAAGTAAACAAACCAATGATATTGAGCTCCTTAGAACCCGATTACTATTGCTAGGACATCTTTGAGCCAACTAAACTTCAAGAGGGTACTTACCTATAAGACTCCATGAAAACCTAAACCTAAGGAATTGTTTTCTTTGTTTGTATATATATATACTTGTACATAACATCATAAACATCATAACATCATACTCATATTCACTAACCATTTCAAGGATCTTGGGATTTATCTTTGTTCTGTTTTGTAAGACATGGATTCTATTCGCAGGAAAACCATTCAAGTCAATCTTGTAAGGATTCCTCCTCAACTTAAAGAGCTAGCATCAAGAATTCCTGAAAACTCTCCATTTACCGAAAGGCATGGTCGCCTTCTAAACTTGGTCACCTCCAACGCTGATGAAGACATGATGAAGGTGCTCTTCCAGTTCTTTGATCCTTTACACCATTGCTTCACATTTCCCGATTATCAACTTGTGCCAACTTTGGAAGAATTCTCCCAACTCATGAGGATTCCGATTCCCAATCAACTACCTTTCAATGGTATGGAAAGAGATCCAAAGCCAGAAGAGATTGCTCAAGCTCTACACTTGCACCCATCTGATATCACAACTAATTGGGAAACAAGGAGTGGTGTCAAAGGTTTCCTAGCAAAGTTATTGTTTGAGAAAGCCCAAAACTGTTGGAACTCTTTGGATTTGCAAGCTTTTGAGGAAATTATGGCTCTCCTCATCTATGGGATGGTTTTGTTTCCAAATCCTTACCAACTCATAGATGTGAACACCGTCAAAATCTCCCTGTCTCGTAACCTGGTGCCTACTTTGCTAGGGGACATCCTACATTCCTTTCACAATCGTATTATGAGGAAAAGAGGTATCCTTATGTGTTGTACTCCTCTTTTGGCAAGATGGTTTATTTTTCATCTTCCCCAATCTGTACTAAAGAACGAGCAAGGTTCAAGGTGGTCACATAGGTTGATGACACTCAAACATTCAGACATTCATTGGTGTTCCTGATCTATAGAGAATGTTACTATTGTCGACCGTTGTGGAGAATTCGCTAATGTCCCTTTACTTGGTATTAGAGGAGGTATCACCTACAACCCATGTTTGGACTTAAGACAGTTTGGTTACGCCCGAAGGGATGGCCCACATGAGATGCTCATTCAAGGTTTGGTATTTGACTATGAGAACGACGATCAAGGTCACCGTCGGAGATTTATCCGAGCTTGGAGAATGTTGAACAAGGTAGATAGAAAGACATTAGGCCATAAGAATTCCATCCCTCTTGAGCCTTACCTCAAATGGGTAGGATCTCGTGCTCAAAGTCTTATAATGCCTTACCCCTCCATTCTCCCAGTAATCATAGAGCATGTTGTGGAAGGAGATGTTCCATACACTATCCTGCATCCTGACATGCCCACCTCTCTTGAAGACATACAAAGGGATTGGATACAACTTAAGGGGGAGCGAGACACTTTCGAGGCCCAATTCTACGCCAGCAAGAAGAAGGTTTTGGAGCTCATTAAGCAACTTCATGAGGAGCGGAGCCTGAACGCCTACATCGCACCCAAGAGAATGCGTATAACTTTTTTATCTTAGAGTTTTTGTATTTCTTTGTAAGCCCAAAAAAGGCAGGATGTACTCAAGCTTTGATTTATTAATATAACGTGTGTTCCTTTTTGGTCTAAAGCAAATTTAAATCTCTAATTTCCTTGAAATCATTGCATATGCGTTTACCATTCATCATAACATAAGCAGGTTTCTTACAACAAGTCTCCTCATCTTTCTACTGTTTATTTCAGTAAGATAGATCTCGAGCAGACAATAAAAGACCTCCAAGCGCAAAATGCTCATTTTTAACAAATGTTCTTGACTCTAGCCAAAGGACAAAAGTATTTGAAAATTTTTCTGGTTGAAGAAAAGAAGAAGAAAGCAAAGAAAATAACCGGAGTTCTGAATATGGGAAGAAGGTTCCAAGGACAAGCCACACAGACCCTAGACTTTGCAACGTCATCTGGTGAAAAGGATAATCAAGAAGTGAAAGGCAAAGAAGTGGTTGTCCAACAAGAATCTGAAGAGGAAGAAAAATAAGACTACTCCAAAGAGCAGTATCCCCCGGCCGATGGCAAATACAAACATCTGGAAGAACGTCTAAGTGCAATGGAAATTCAGAAAGTGCCCGGGATGGACTTTGAAGAGCTGGGTTTAGTGTCTGGGATTGTTATTCCACCAAAATTGTAAGGCACCAATTTTCGCTAAATACAACGGGGTTTCGTGTCCCAAGATGCATCTCCGATCTTATATGAGGAAGATACAACCTCATACTGCTGACAGAGATTTATGGGTCCACTTCTTTCAAGACAGTCTATCTGGGACTCAGCTAGATTGGTTCTATCAATTGGAAAGGGCCAATATCCATAATTAGGAATACCTTGCTGCTTCTTTCTATAAACAATATCAATACACCACAGATATTTCTCCCACTCGTACTCAACTCCAGAGTATGGCTATGGTTTCAAGTGAAGGTTTCAAAGACTACGCACCGAAATGGAGGGACTTAGCAGGAAGAGTCCAACCTCCCCTTTCTGAAAGAGAACTAGTAGACATGTTTCTAGGTGCCCTGTCTGGTCCTTTCTTTAATCATTTAATTGGAAGCTCCTTAGCAAGATTCACTGAATTAATGTTGACCGGGGAAAGAGTGGTAGTTGGGATTAAGAGTGGGATGATTCAAAAGGACGCATCCTCCAGTGCCGTGAGAAAACCATTTATTGGGAAGAAATAAATTGGTGTTGTGTATCCTCAAAGGAATCAAGATAGAACTGAACACTGACCAATGGTAAGGGTTGTCATGATCCCTAAGCCTGCACCTACTCAACAAAGAAGCAACCAACCTAGAACAGAAAGACCGGTAAGATAATTTACTCGAATTAATATGACACTATCTCAAGTCCTGCCACATTTGTTGAGATCTAATATGGTAACTTTGAAAGAAGCTCTGAAGAATCCTAACACAACCTCTCCTCATTACCATCCTAATGCTCGTTGTGCAGACCATTTAGAAAGTCCAGGCCATGATACTAACAACTATTGGGCTTTGAAAAACAAGGTGCAAGACCTACTTGAAGCCAAAGAAGTTTAATTCGATGCTCCTGAGATTACAAATGTTATCACTGCTCCTATGCCCAAGCATGGCCGTGATGTTAACACTGTTGAAGATGATATGTTTGTTACTTTTGTTAATGAACTTGTTACTCCTCTCCTAACTATCAAGAGGAACCTGTTGAAAGTTGGTTTATTTCCGGGTTGTGGCGAAAGCTGCCACCTTTGTTTACCCCAACCAATTGGCTGTCATTTATTGAAAGCAGGTGTTCAATGCCTAATGGACGACAAAGAGATTTTGTTTGAGAAGACTCCCGTTCCAACCATTTCTTACAATGATGTTTCAATAGTAACCATTTCCACCAATCCTTCCACGGTCTCCAAAAAGACCCGTTAGGATTACATCAGTTCCTAAAGTGGCTCCACTAATAATTACTATGCCTGGACCAATCCCGTACTCATCAGATAAAACTGTCCCATGGAATTATGGGGGTGATGTCTACTATCACAATGTCAAGCAGGATTGGTCGACTGTTGAAGACTCAATTTCTAAGAAGGCTGACCCCGACATCAGCAACATTGCAGGAACCAGCAAGATAACCCGAAGTGGCAGAGTATTCTCCCCAGAGATTGCTCCTCCGAAGACTGTTACTGGTCCTGTGATCATCCTTGTTCATGTTCCTGTTGACACTACTACTACTACTACAGTTCCTATAGTTACACCTGCTGATACTCCTACCACCGAGTCGACCGAGACTCGGGGCAAAGGCATTCTGGTTGAGCTTGTCCAGATGAAGACGCAATCAGTATCTATCCCTGAGGCCTCCGAAAAGGAGATGGAAGAAATTCCTAAAATTATAAAGAGAAGTGACTACAACATAGTCGAACAACTAGGGAAGACTCCGTCGAAGATTTCCATGTTGGCTTTATTGTTATGCTCTGAGGCTCATGCGAAGGCTTTGGTGAAATTTCTTAAAACTGCCCATGTACCACAAGAAACCTCTGATGATCAATTCCAATACTGCGTGGCCAGTTTAACGGCTGACAATGGTTTAGGCTTTTCTGATGCTGACTTGACACCTAGAGGTAGGAAGCACAACGAGGCATTGCATGTCTCTGTCGAATTCCGGGCACAAATTTGGCCCATGTCTTGGTTGATACCGGGTCTCCTTTGAATATGCTGCCTAAGAAGGCTCTTGATAGACTTGACTATGAAGGTTTGACCTTAAAACCCAACAACATAGTGGTAAGGGCCTTCGACGATTCAAAGAGAATGGTGCATGGGGAGGTGGACATCCCCATAAAAGTTGGAACCCAAACCTTTGATTCAACTTTTTACGTGATGGACATTCGCCCTTCCTACTCCTGCTTATTGGGCCGACCATGGATTCACAATGCTGGTGCCGTTACCTCTACATTACATCAAATGCTGAAATATCCGACCGAGGGGAAAATTATTACTGTCCATGGAGAAGAGGAATATATGGTCAGTCACTTAATATCCTTCAAATACATGGAATTGGATGGTGAATTCATTGAAACTCTGTTTCAGCATTTCGAGGAAGTCACACAAATCGTGGTAGTAACCAAGGTTGTTTCCCAAGTCCCGAAGATTACAAGGCCTTTGCTAAAGATGTCGTCATTAAAAGATGTCAAGGCAGCGATCGAAGAAGGTGGGTGTACTATTTAGGGTCAGCTCCCGGATATCCCATACAAATCTGACAAATTTGGTTTGGGTTTCACTTCAGGATCCCAGAAAGTTGTACGCCGTGTTCATGCCGAGGGACCACCCTTGAAGATCAGCAACCACAGAGTCAACACAGTGGAGGATGATGAGGACAGCTACGACCTGTAGGAATGGATTTTCCCAACTATTAATGGAGGACTCAGCAACTGGGAAGCTAAAGACTTTGTCCCATTTACTTTTATCCAACAGTAATTGTCTTTAAATTTTTTGCAGGACCTGTAATAATTAAACAATTCAGACTTTTAAAACCTTGTGTCTTACCCGAGGCACAACGGTCCATTTGTAAGGGTTGTTACCTCATTTTCATATGTCATCAATGAATCATGGACGTTTTTGCATACAAAATTTGTGCTTTTTGTCTTTCTTTTTACATTTTTATTGCTTTCAAAGATAGTTATACTCTTACACACACTCACATTCAAAATGCAGATCTACATCCTTTCGGGATCCCATGGGTAACGATTCTGCTATGGCCTTCTGTGACTCTGGAAATCTAATCTACCAAGCCGAAGACGAAGGTGAGGAAGAATGTGAAGTGCCAGGGGAACTTTCCAGGTTATTACAACAAGAAGAAAGGACCATACAACCCCACGAAGAACCAATGGACACAGTTAACCTAGGTACCAAAGAGGACAAGAAAGAAGTCAAGTTGGGTGCCAATCTGGAACCCAGTGTCAAGAAGCGTCTGATTTAGTTGCAACAGGATTATGTTGAGGTCTTTTCTTGGTTGTATGAAGACATGCCAAGACTTGATGTTGATATCGTGGTACACCGTCTACCAACAAAAGAAGACTTCCCTCCGGTAAAACAGAAAGTCCGTCGCATGCGACCAGACATGTCAGAGAAGATTAAGGTTGAAGTCATGAAACAATTCAACGCCGGATTCTTGGCAGTCACCTCCTATCCACAATGGGTCGCTAATGTTACTCCCGTGCCTAAAAAGGACAGTAAAATGCGAATGTGCATGGACTACCGAGATTTGAATAGGGCAAGCCCTGAGGATGATTTCCCACTTCCCCATATCGATATCTTGGTTGACAATACTGCACAACATAAAGTGTTCTCATTTATGGACGGTTTCTCAGGCTACAACCAAATCAAAATGGCGCCTGAGGACATGGAGAAAACAACCTTTGTCACACAATGGGGTACATTCTGTTACAAGGTTATTCCATTCGGATTGAAGAATGCTGGGGCAACCTATCAGCGTGCCATGGTAGCTCTATTTCACGACATGATACATCATGAAATAGAGGTCTATGTGGACGACATGATAGCCAGATCTCAAACTGAAGAGGAACATCTTGACCATTTACAGAAACTGTTTGAGAGGCTAAAGAAATACAAGCCGAGGTTAAACCCGAATAAATGCACATTTGGGGTGAGGTCTGGTAAACTCCTAGGCTTGTTTGTCAGCGGTAAAGGTATCGAAGTGGATCCTGCCAAGGTGAAAGCAATACAAGAAATGCCTTCTCCTCGTACTGAGAAGGAAGTCAAAGGATTCTTAGGGCGGATAAACTAAATTTCCAGATTCATTTATCACTTGACCGCTACTTGTGAACCAATCTTCAAATGATCAAGTAGTCAAATAGAATGATGAATTCCAAACTGCCTTCGACAAGATCAAAGAGTACCTGCAAGAGCCTCCTGTTTTAATGCCACCAGTCGAGGGAAGACCCTTGATCATGTATCTAACTGTTTTGGAAAATTCAATGGGGTGTGTGATGGGGCAGCATGACGAGTCTGGCCAAAAAGAGCGTGCTATTTATTACCTGAGCAAAACGTTTACCGACTGTGAAACAAGATATTCACTGCTCGAGAAAACTTGCTGCGCTCTGGCATGGGCTTCTCGTCGGCTAAGACAGTATATGCTGACCCATACTACCTTATTGATATCCAAGATGGATCCAATAAAATACATATTCGAGAAGCCTGCCCTCTCTGGGAGAATAGCAAGATGGCAGATGATCCTGACGCAATATGACATTCAATACACTACCCAAAAAGCAATAAAGGGAAGTGTGCTAGCTGATCACCTTGCTCATCCAGCTGTGGATGACTATCAGTCCATGAAGTTCGAATTTCCAGATGAAGACATCATGATTATAAACAACTTTGAAAAACTAAGACCATATGACAGACCTGAACAAGGATCCCGATGGATCTTGGTTTTTGATGGGGCGTCCAACGCCCTCGACAATGGAATTGGTGCTGTACTCATATCCCCTGAAGGATGTCACACTCCCTTCACAGAAAAACCCTGCTTCAACTGTACAAATAAAATGGCAGAATATGAAATGTGCATTTTTGGTCTCAAAGCTTCCATAGATTTAGAGATCAAGTCCTTAAGTGTATTCGGAGATTCAGCCTTAGCCATTAGCCAGATCAAAGGAGAATGGGACAAGAAGCACCCTAACCTTATCCCCTAAAAAGAACATGTGTTGACATTAATCCCACACTTTGAGAAGATTACCTTCGAGCATTTCCCGCGAGAAGAAAATCAACTAGCGGATGCGCTAGCCACCATGTCATCCATGTTTAAACTCAAATGGGACCATTGAATGAATGGATGAACCAACTCATTGTCACGAGATCAATACTGAAGAAGTAGTGGACCGGCCTTGGTTCCACGAAGTCAAGAGGTATCTTGAGGCTCAAGAGTATCCGGAAGGAGCTTCAGTCAAGGATAAGAAGTTATTAAGGAGATTCTCTACTAAGTTCTTCCTTAGTAATGGGATTCTCTATAAACGCTACCACGACTCTGTATTACTTTGTTGCGTAGACAAGGTTGAGGAAGAGAAGATCATGGTTGATCTACATGAAGGAACTTTTGGCACCTATTCCAATGGGCATAAGATGGCAAAGAAGATCCTACGGGCAGGTTATTACTGGTCTACCATGGAAGCAGATTGCTATCGGAACTCTCGAACCTGCCACAAGTGTCAGATCTATGCTGACAAGATGCACGTGCCTCCGGTTCCATTGAATGTCTTGACGGCTCCTTGGCCCTTTGCTATGTGGGGCATCGATATGATCGGAGAAATCAAGCCTACCGCTTCTAATGGACACTGCTTCATCTTATAGAAAATGACAGTAACCTACAAGGACTGGCATGAGATGCTACCATTCGCTCTCCACCAAGATGAAGCGGTGTCCATTAGAAGCGATAGGCTTGATTTCTTCAATCATATCGATTCCCCACATAGCGAAGGGCCAAGGAGCCGTCAAGACATTCAAAGGAACCGGAGGCACGTGCACCTTGTCATCATAGATCTGACACTTGTGGCAGGTTCGAGAGTGTCGATAGCAATCTACTTCCATGGTGGACCAGCAATACCCTGCCTGTAGGATCTTCTTAGCCATCATACGCCCACTGGAATGGGTGCCAAAAGTGCCTTTATGTAGATCAGCCATGATCTTTTCTTCCTCAACCTTGTCTATGCAACGAAGCAATATAGAGTCGTGGTTGTGTTTATAGAGGATGCCATTACTGATGAAGAATTTAGTAGAGAATCTCCTTAAGAACTTCTTATTGTTGACTGAAGCTCCTTCTGGATACTCTTGAGCCTCGAGGTACCTCTTGACTTCATGGAACCAAGGCTGGTACACTACTTATTCAGTATTGATCTCGTGACAATAAGCTAGTTCATCCATCCGTTCAATGGTGATCTGGGGAGCCTCGTTATCCCATTTGAGTTTAAACATGGATGACATTGTGGCTAGCGCATCCGCCCGTTGATTTTCTTCTCGCGAGAAATGATCGAAGGTAATCTCCTCAAAATGTGGGATTAATGTCAACACATGTTCTTTGTAGGGGATAAGGATAGGGTGCTTCGTGTCCCATTCTCCTTTGATCTGGCTGATGACTAAGGCTGAATCTCTGAATACACTTAAGGAATTGATCCATAAATCTATGGCAGCTTTGAGACCAAAAATACATGCTTCCTACTCTACCATGTTATTTATACAGTTGAAGCAAAGTCTTGTGGTAAAGGGGGTATGACATCCTTCAGGGGAAATAATTATAACACCTATGCCATTGCCCATCAAAAACCAGGGTCCACCGAGATCCCTGTTTAGGTCCGTCATATGGTCTGAGTTCTTCACTGGGGTGGGGTTTGAACCCAGGACCTAAGGGTGACAGGCGCGCGCTTTAACCACTGGGGTGGTGATGCATCTGTTAACTTATGTCAAACCATAAATATATATTAGAAACTGCTTCCTGAAAATAACTTCATCTTCAACCTCTAGCCAGACCACCTGCATCTTGTTCATTTCTCATCCATTTGCAAAAATTTAAACATGAAACTTGTGGCAAATTTCACCATAATTCTAGAAATGTAAACAACTTAAACTAATTCTCAAAAATGAGCATGAATTTTGAATGGTACCAAATTCTGAGCTAACTTTTCCAGGATGTTCAGATTCAAAATTCTAACTACTCAAGCAATATAAATGAAATATAAAGACATGGTTAGTTTCAGGGCTATGATATCTACATTTTATCTTCACAAATGGAAAGTAAATGATGTCTATATGGAGAGTTCAAAAGTCAGAAAACTTACCTTGAAAATGGAATTCGTGTTTTGAGTTGGAGCTTGTTTCAAGGTGCTGCAAGGATCAGGTTAGCTTCCTTAAGGTCCCAGGAAGCTAATGCAATGATTAGCTTGGTTGGAGAGTGGCTGAAATGGTATATAGAAGTCCAATTGTGGTGCTCTGTTTTTGAACTTGGAAATGGAGGAAGATGGTGTTACAGTCGTGTAACAGGGACAGGGATGACTTGTGTGATGCTTGGAAGCTTTTGGAAGAAAAAGGCCAAGAAACACACGAGTAGTTTTTGATTTTGGTGTTCAAGGTCAGAAACTGTGCAACAATGGAGTTTTGGGCAATTTCTGATTTTAGAGAGTTTTAGTGTATTTCAGGGTGCTTAAGCTCTTCCTTTAGCTCATAAATAGTGCCCCTATTTATAGGCAACAAGTATGGATGCTTGTATCTGATCAGAATTCAAAATCACATGTTTAAGCTTAACATGTCATTTTTTGAGAAATCAAGTTTCGATGCCTTGTGTACTGGCTAAGATAGAGTGGTTATGCTTTAAAAAACTTGATTATGACTTTGTGGATGGAGTGTGATCATAGGGAACAAGTTAGAGGCTCAAGAATTGACTTTTCACATAAAGCTTGCTTTTCTAAAATGGAAGTGTTCACTTTGTGCCATTAATGGAAATGTGGATTGGATATAGCTTAAACCACTTGGATTAAAGCTCAAAAGTTTGTTAATCCATTAATTATGGATAGATACATAAGTTAGAAGGCCTGTAAAGCAAGATTATGCAGCCTAATGTTGAAATTGCATTTTTTTTTCATCATGAGAATGACCTATAATTTTAGATTAAAACCCTAACTTCCTCTCTTCGATTCTCCTTGATCAAGAATGATCTCTAGGAGTTATTGGAAATTTTAGAAATTTTTTAATGTGCTCTACAACCCTTATTTGAATTACTTTTGAAAATTCCCCTTGTAACTATATGAAAAAGTACCATGAAGTTAGGTCAAAATCCTGCCTAAACTAGGGCAAACTTTTCACCAAGTGTTTAGTTTCAAGACCATGACTTCATGAATTAATAACTTGAGATACAAGCATTTATAGGAGAAGTTGTGTAAAGAAATGTTGTAGAAATCATGGAGATATACAACTTTCATGTTGAAAGTTTCTTCTGAATCATCTTGCATCATGGTGAAAAATTGGCTCAAAGTTGTGAAAAAACATGAAGTTTTCCATACTTAGAAAAATTTCTAAGTTTGAAAACTTTGACTTTTCAAAAAGAAATCTTGACTTTTTGATTTCTTGATGAACAAGTTTCATATTTTGACATGTTTTGATGAATTGTGATCTTTGACACTTGATTTTGACCAAAAAGTCAAAGTTTGACTTTTCAGTGTACAATTGACTTTTGATCAGTTGACAGAAAATCAACTATCAATCCAATTGATCTTGAGAAATATTTTGAGTCATGCCATTAGGTCAAAATGATGCAATTGAACTCTTAAGATCATGCGTCAAACCAATTAACCATTTGCTAGATCAAAAATCAAAAATTGCCCTTTTTCAGTCAAAACCCCAATTTTGACCATTTTTCCCTTTTGATGGTTTGATCAAATTTCTTGAGGAATTGTGGTCCAAACTTGATCAAATGATACATATGAGTTTATAAGGTTGATGTGGATAACAAATAATGAAGTTTGACTGTAAATTGGCCACAATTGACTTTTTCCCCAATACAACTGATTTTTAGGTCAACTGCTCAATTGACTGAGCAAAAATGTGATTCAAGGCTTAAAACTTGAAATTAGTAAACTTGGGGGTCCATAATGATCCATGAAAGTCATATGAGGCATTGAAAGTTCAATTTTCCTTGTGCAATCTCAAACCCTAATTTTAGTCATCAGTGCTTAAGGAGGTGTCTTGAGTCGATCAACCCTAGTGCAGTCTTGAACCAAGAGAGATCTTTGTGAGAAAATATTTGATAAGTGAGAGGGAAAATTTTGGGGTACAACAGTAGTGTTGTACCCCAAAATTTTCCCTCCCATATTCTTCAAGATTTGTCAAGATCAATCTCCAAATGGTTCAAAATCTCTCAAGGGTTGCACAGTCTAATTGCCTCCTAACACAGTCAAAATTAGGGTTTTGGTTCTTGCAAAGAAATTGAGGTTTCCAAGGGTCCAATCAAGTCCCATATGCGTACATACATTGTCAAGCATCCATATGACAAGTTTCAAGACTCACAACATCAAATTGCACAGTCAAAAGCCCTAATTGCTCCACAGTCAACTGCATGGGTAAAATGGTCATTTGACAGTCAAAAGTCAAAAAATTTGGTCAACATCTTATTTTGAAGCCACAATCATCATTTTATCAATTCTTGATCATGATTCCACAAGCATGGCTCAAAAAGTCTCAAGATGCAAAAATTTCTATTTTTGGACAGTTGGAAAAGTCAACTGCAATTTGACCAGAGCATAACTTTTTCATGGTTCATCAGAAAAATCCCATCCAATGCTCATTTTGAAGGAGATGACATTTCCTACAACTCATCTTCACATTCCAAGTCCAAGAAATGCTCCCACGAAAAGTTATCAATTTCAACATTATAGGTCATTTTCAAAAGTCAACAAAAAGGCACTTTAAGTCAAAGACCATAACTTGAGATTGGTAAATCCAAATGACATGGGACCAAAGGCATTGGTTATAGGACTTCAAGACCTTTCCAAAATGTCCAAGAACATGTTCATAGCTTCAAAATTGAGCAAGATATGCATTGGAGAAGTTGGGAAATTTTTGGGAACTTTCAAAAGTCAACTTTGCCTAAAACACTTCATTTTTGCTAATGGGCCTCAAATTCTTTCTTGAATCTTTACCCAAAGCCTATGCACGACCCATTAAGATTAATTTGACTTATTTTCTTATTTTTAATTAATTAATTGAATTTATATTAATATTAATTCATTTAATTGGTTTTAATTATAAGAAAATTCAAAGATATGCTTTTTAAATCTTTTTGTGAAGGAAATAAGGCTAGGGCAAGCTGGCAACTCCTTTCTCAATCAACAAGGCAAAATATCCATGATTGGCAAAGTTTCATGAAAGAAAAGATTGAAAAAGATATGATTGGCAATCACATATTCAAGTCATAATGCAATGGATTCATGGGCCTTATTCTAACCTAAATTCATTCACATATATGTGCTGAAGCAAACCCTAAGGCTACACACGAAAAAGCTGCCATAGAACTCCATAACAAAGTTGCAAAAACTTGAGAAAAAGTGTGAAACTGATTTCCTATTTGCAGGTGGATTCAAAGCCTAAAATTGTTTCCAATACATTGCTGACATTGCCAGGAAGCCATTGCCATCAAAAACCAATCCTAACACGCGAGGAATCAAAGGACACGAGCCATTCGGTTTGTCTTGTTTTTCAAAATTGCATAACATGATTCATGCGTTTTAAATTCTTTTTCTTATTTGATTTATGTTAATAGGGACCTTCTGAAGAGATTGGCATAATCCAATTGAGTTATAACTGCCCGAGTCAAAATCCACCATGAACAAAATCTAGGGTTTCTGAAGCTTTCAATTAGGTCTTTAGGCATAAGGGAAAATTGGACCTTGAGACAAGCATGGTTGAATTCGTCAAGGCCAGACGAATTCAACCAGACCCTCGCGCCCTTTTTATGTGACCCATAGCTCTAATCGCTATTATTGGGACTTTTGCTTTGTGGGGGTTTAAAACCCCCGCTATCTTGTTCATGTTTGTAGGAAAAACGAAGAAGAAGGGTGAGATGTCCAAACGCTAGTGGAGCATTCAAATTCAATGCGCGCTTTTTTGTGTCCAGGCATAATTGTTACTTTTCATATATAATATTTGTTTATCATTATATTTACAAATGCGCTTCATGGCTCAGATGGTGGGAGACGTGGCTGGTAAGTACTGGGACCTGGGTTCGATTCCCAGGTCCCCCCATATAATTGTTGATTTTTGTTTTAACACGTTCTAGTGCAGTATTCATCCAAAGGTCCACCATACATACCCACGCCTAAGCTTGCCAAGTGGCTGTGACTATCAATCCAAGGGCTGCAAGAGAAGGAGTATCATGCGCCCAGTCAAACAGCGTGCACATGATCCCTGAAAGTCAACCAGGCTTAGAAGCTTCTTGGGCCAGAATTGCTTCAGCTTACCTCCACTTTGGGCCATCACACCCCTTTGGTTTGCTTTGTTTTTATTTTATTTTCTTTTCTCTTAATTCTTTTAATTGTTTTTAATAATTATTATTAATTCACAAATAATTAATTTTACCTAAAAAATCATAAAATCAAAATAATAAATATATTTATTAAATTCACCATTAACTTATTTTTGTAAATAAATATTAATAACTAATCTAGGTTAATTTAGGGTTAATATTCAATATTTTTCTCAATAAGTAAAAATTACATAGAATTAGGTTTTGACACTTTTTATCTTTTTCTTAATTAATTATTATTATCATTATTTATTATTATTATCATTATTAATTACTATTATTTTTGTACATAAACATGTAAATTAATTAATTAGTTCAAATTAGTTAACTTTAACATTTTTATTAATAAGCAAAATAAACTTAGAAGTAGGGTTTCACTAACTTTAATTTTAATTCCTTTTTTTCTTTATTTCCATAATAAACACAAAAAAAACATAAAAAACACATTCTTTTCTTTAATTAAATAATTAGGTCTTAATTTAATTTAATTTCTCAAAAGGGTCCAACACCCTCAGACGTCCAGTTTAATTTATTCGCGCACTATTTTGTTATTTGATTATTATGTAACTGTTCAAGGATGTAATAGTAATTAGGTTTATTGTTTTTTTACTTTCCGCATCTTTATCAAAAACGGGCCTTTGTACTTTGGCGATGTATAGACCCGCGCCTTGTAATAGCGTAGCTTTTAACTTTCTGTATTTAATTTTCCGCGCTCCTAACTGCTAAACTCGCATGAAAGAATGTATGGTAACTAAAAACAACTCGTAGCTCGCGATTGCCTAATCCAAGATAAATATAAGCTGAAAACAACACACAATGCACCTGCCACTTCTAGGGTACGCCTCGCTCATTGCCTTCGAAACGTGGTCATCAAGTATAGGACGTTTTAGCGGTCGCTCTAATGTCCAAGATCAAGTTGCCTCGAAACGGTTGCCTCGGATTAAAAAGGATCTAGGATATTAGGGTTACTTCTAAGGTGTCCTACTGTTGCTTCGGTGACCACACTGTCCCCCAATCGAATTGACCCGAACACCTCCAACGGTGGTGCTACCTACCTCTCAATGGTGGGATGGCACTACTTTAAAGGACTTTTACACAGCCTAATTCCTTAGGGTAGGTAGATGACTCATGGGTACTTGCTCTCTTAAAAACAAATCAAAATCTTTTCACACTGACACTTTCAAAAGCTTTCAAAACAAATTTTTTAAACACTCTTGAGGACAGATACAAGAGTCACTCAGAAATCTTTCAATGAAACTTTTTCAAACCCACTCACATTTTGAAAAGCAAACATTTTGAAAACATAAGAGCAAGTACCTAAGAGCCCATGGATAACCATGGATAGAAAGGGTGCTAACACCTTCCCTTTCTATAAATCTACCTCCCGAACCGAGAAACATTATCAAAAAAGGAATTTTGCTGTGCTTTTGTCCTTTCCTTGTTGGAGAACATAAAAGACGGTGGCGACTCTTGCTTACCGCGACATACGCGATCCAGCTTAAAACATTCAGTTTTATTTCCACCGATCACAGAACTGGCGACTCTGCTGGGGATATTTTAAAGTGAGGTGTACCTTAGGATATATCATACTTATGTTTTCAATTGCCTGATTTGTGTGCTTTAATATTATTGGGCCTTTCTTGGGAGTTCTATAGATCCTAACCCGGATCTGGGGGAATACCTCTTAGAAAGTAGCAACAAGACTGTGAGGGAACTGTGCGGGGTATACCGACACGGTTGAAGCAGTCTGCTACGTTGATGTGGCACTTTGGTGAGTACCGGTAACCCTTGAGTCAAGTCAAGGAGAGTACGGGGCCGCCGCGTGGTGTCGTGAAGCATCAACTGACCTTAGGAACCTTACTTGACCATCCTGGCCTCTTTAGGGTAGTGAGATGACTGACTTTGGTGCAGTCCGAAGTTAGTTGATACTCGATACTACACTCATTGAGGGTTGTTTTCTTGGAATATTTTGATCGCCAGTTCAATGGCTAAATCGAAACAATGAACATAGAAAACAACCCAATGATATTGAGATCCTTAGAACCCGGTTACTTTTGATAGGACAGGTTTTGAGCCCACTACCTTCAAGAGGGTAGTACCCCAAACTTCATGCTGGCCTAAACTCTAAGGGCTCTCTGTGTGACTTGTGTGCCTTCAAACTTGAATTACTTGCATGCTTGTTATCTGACACATGAGTTCCTTGCAGGTTTTGTTTACAGTCCTTAATCTGGACTCATAACAGGGTTCACTTACATCACTCCACGCATAGCATAACATCATACCATTGCATACATCCTGCATAAGGACTAACCCATTTCAAGGGTCTCAAGGGATTGTGATGCAGGTCATGATGAACCAAATGTCTAGCAAGGGGCAAAGGGGATTTATTTTCCTCTAGCCAGGTTGATGACTTGAGTCAGGGGCTATGACCCACTCGATATGGTGAGCCCTGACCCTTGAAGAAGGACTCTCAACAAAATGAAGTTCCTTCAATCAAGCTACCAAAATTCAGATTCTAACAATTTTCTTGTTTACCCCGCGAGGTCCTTGAAAACATTGCATGCATATCATACATATCATTGCATTACAGGTACCCTTGTTACAGGTTACTTACCTTCTTCGCTGTTTATTTCAGCAATGGCTTCCCAACAAGATAACCAGGGTCTTCATGCTCAAGAGACTCAGTTCATGGAGATCTTCCTAAGCCTATCCAAGGGGCAAGAAGAGTTGAGGACACTCCTCATGGGGAATTTGGCCAAGAAAAGTCCCGAAGATGACAAGGACGAACGGCTGAAACGTCTGCAAGCTGAGGTAGATACAATGAGAACCCAGATGCTAGGGCAAATGGCTCTCATCCAAGGCTTAGCTCGGGAGCAAGAAGAGTTGAGGACCATGATCAGTCAACTTCATCAAGACAGATACAACATGAAGCAACCAGTCCAAGTCAGGGACCAGGTTATTGATCAATTTCCAAGAGGACAAGAGTCTGGTATGGTGAGGAATAGACCTCTCCAAAATGCTACCACTTCACAGGTCCAACCACAACCTCGCCCAGAGCAACAGGTTGATCAGAGCAAGCCAAACAAGCCCAGGAGGCAATTCACCCAGCTCAACATGTCGTTGTTTCAAGCTTTACAACACCTGTTGAGGTTGAATCTGATTACACTAAGAGCTCCTCCCCGGAATCCCAACATCTCTGCTCCTAACTATCATCCCAACAAAAGATGTGCATACCACTCTGATAGTCCTGGACATGACACTGCCGACTGCTGGGCTCTGAAGAACAAGGTCCAGGACCTGATTAATGAAGGAGCAGTGGATTTCACCCAAGAGGGTCAGGCTGAGTTCTTCTACCATCCCTACAGGATTCACCATTTGAAGTAACAAGTCCTGAGATGAGAAGACTTTTTGTTCATTAGAATTTTCAAGTTGTAATTTTCTTTTGATTGTTCAAACAATTATCATGTCAAACGCTGTTATTTCATTAATGCATCACATATGACTGTTTTGAATCAATATATTCGCATTCACTATATTCAAACTGCTTTCATTTTTTGATGTCAACTCTCAATTAATAATTCTAAGCCTCTTGAGGGAGGATGACGAAAACGATACCACGACATCTACAGTATGCTTTTGAACAGACCCCGTTGATGAGGTACAGGCATTATTTCAATTCCTAAACACTGGAGTTATAAGGAAGATAATCCCTCGTCAACCCCTTTGAGCCAAAGAAGTAAGAGCTTTTTTCTTTTCGAAAATTAAAACCCTTAATCATAACCTGGGGCAGCGTAGTTCTCTCAGTTGATCCAAGTGCACAACGAATGGCATCAAAGAGGTCCTTCCTAAACAAGAGACAATGATGGTTCCGTATAATCATAAAGACAGGCAGTCATTATTTCTCAAAATAAAAGCCCAATAAGTCAAAACCTATAAAGGGGACTTACAAAGCTGGGGCATCCCGTTGACTGTAACTCCAAAAAGGAAACAGTTCAGGCAAAAAACAGGGATAACAAAAATCAAGAAAGAGAAAGGGGTCATACAAACCCTCAACAATAAAAAAGAGATGATTGCCCATTCAAGATAAACTGTCAATATCCGAACCATCACCGGAACATCAGAGCAAAGACTCAAACAAGGTCTAACGCACGATCAGCTGAGGTTAGGATTAAAGAACATCACGAAGAGCGGGTGGGTACAAATAAATTTTGAGCCTTTATCCTTTGTTTCTTAAACCGTGTGCCCGGCCACGTTACAACCCTTAAAAGTCCTAGCTGAAGCATGGGTTATTCGAAAGCATACTGTTACCAAAGGTATCCTGACTCCTTAAGGCTTGCGGTAAAATAACGGGTTGACATCACATTTTACAAAAAAAAAATCACTTATTTTTATGAAAAAAGGCACTTCCAAAAAACTTCAAGACAGACATAAGCTTTGCATTTTTAATATAACATTGCTTGCATATGACTATTTGTTTGAACAGCAAAGAAATTCGCACGAAGAATATATAGTGAACAAAAGCACTTCCGACCAAGGGGCAGACGTGATCATTGTCCGTCATCTGGGGCAGTCTAGTCAAGATTCGGAGAATCTCTCAAAAGGCCAACCAGCTTGGGGCAGATCTCCAATCTGGATCACTTGGGGCATTGGACGATCAAACAAAGATCTTCTGGTGGTATGATAACGCAACACTACTAACAGGGGCACCTCCCTACATCCTGAGGGCACGGACATAGTCGAAAAATACTGCGCATAAGCAAAGACCCGCTAGGTTGACATACCTAGGTAAAAATAAGGGCCTCCCGACGAACCAAAAGGTTTCGGGCAAAAATAAGGGATGAAAATGAAAAATCTGTACACCCGGCAAGTCGAAAACCTGAAAAGGCGGCTTGGGCAAAAATGGGTATCCTGGTGGACTGAAAACCCGAAAGAGCGGTCCAGGCAAAATTTAGGGATCAAAGCGTACGACTATGTTCCGTCATCTCGTCACTTGCCTACCAGACGAAGATTTGTCAATCGGCAATCATCAAGCACCGCCGCAGGTACCTTCTCCCGCAGAAACTGGGGCAATAGGATTTGTCTAAGCGATCTGGTTGCTCTGTCCACCAAGGTGCCAAGGTAAGCTCAGCTGAAGAATACGACCAAGATACCTTCACTCCCTGCAGAGTAAGACAGATTCAGCAACACTCCTTAAGCAGAGTTGGTCTCCCATCAGCTCTGAAAAGGCACAATATCTCCAGCAAGTCAGCGACACTCTCCCCGAGAAGAGTTAGTCTACTGTCAGCCTCAAGGGAGTGGGATTATCCCCCAGAAGATCTCAATATTTCCCAGCGGAGCATATAAATATTCCTCTACAAGCCTCCCCGGCAGTCTTATTCTAAGATTGTTCCCCGGCGGAATACCGGACACCCCAGTGGAATCAATTTCCCTAATACAGTTCAAAAGTCTCCCCAGGAGAGTTGAATCAATCTCCCAGTAAGAAGCTTATCCCCAGTAGATTCTGGAAGCTTATCCCCTGCAGAGCACGAACGCGTCTCCTCGGCTTTATTCAAAAAGTCATTCCCCACCAGGGCTTATAATTGGGTTATCCTCAGCTAATTATCACGGAAAGATCGTCCTCAACGAAGCTCTTCCTATCCCCCAGCAGAGTTCATCAAATCTTCCAACATAACATATCAACAGTATCCCCAGCGGAGTTATCATCAAAACCTCAGCGAGATATCTCTCCCCAAAGAGCAATTCCTCGCAGAGTAATCTCTCCAGCAAGTTCATTCCCCAACGGAGTCATTCTTGCAAACACCATCCCCAGCGGAAAACTTCACTCTTCAACATCAGCCCAGGATTCAGCCTCCCGACATTCGTTAAGGATTTATTTTCCTAGACAAAAATACATTCATAAACATTACATTATCATACACCACAATGCATGCACATACGCATCATATCACACAACCTCACTTATTTTGAGAACATCATGACAACATGCATTTCATACATCATGACATTGCATACAACTGATGTTTTTCCTTTTCAGGAAAAAGGTCAATACAAAGATAATTATTATCAACTGTCACTAATTCCAGATTCGATTCCTGTATCCATCCAGGGCACGTCTGAAGAGTTTGAAGATTCGATTCATGTATCCAGCCAGGGTAAATCTGTTGACGACTAATTCCAGATTCGATTCCTGTATCCAGCCAGGGCATGTCTGAAGAGTTTGAAGATTCGATTCTTGTATCCAGCCAGGGTAAATCTGTTGACGACTAATTCCATATTCGATTCCTGTATCCAGCCAGGGCACGTCTGAAGAGTTTGAAGATTCGATTCCTGTTTCCAGCCAGGGTAAATCTGTTGACGACTAATTCCATATTCGATTCCTGTATCCAGCCAGGGCACGTCCGAAGAGTTTGAAGATTCGATTCCTGTATCCAACCAGGGTAAATCTGTTGACGACTAATTCCAGATTCGATTCCTGTATCCAGCCAGGGCACGTCCGAAGAGTTTGAAGATTCAATTCCTGTATCCAGCCAGGGTAAATCTGTTGACGACTAATTCTAGATTCGATTCCTGTATCCAGCCAGGGCACGTCTGAAGAGTTTGAAGATTCGATTCCTGTATCCAGCCAGGGTAAATCTGTTGACGACTAATTCCAGATTCGATTCCTGTATCCAGCCAGGGCACGTCTGAAGAGTTTGAAGATTCGATTCCTGTATCCAGCCAGGGTAAATCTGTTGACGACTAATTCCATATTCGATTCCTGTATCCAGCCAGGGCACGTCTGAAGAGTTTGAAGATTCGATTCTTGTATCCAGCCAGGGTAAATCTGTTGACGACTAATTCCAGATTCAATTCCTGTATCCAGCCAGGGCACGTCTGAAGAGTTTTAAGATTCGATTCCTGTATCCAGCCAGGGTAAATCTGTTGACGACTAATTCCAGATTCGATTCATGTATCTAGCCAGGGCACGTCTGAAGAGTTTGAAGATTCGATTCCTGTATCCAGCCAGGGTAAATCTGTTGACGACTAATTCCATATTCGATTCCTGTATCCTGCCAGGGCACATCTGAAGAGTTTGAAGATTCAATTCCTGTATCCAGCCAGGGTAAATCTGTTGACGACTAATTCCAGATTCGATTCCTGTATCCAGCCAGGGCACGTCTGAAGAGTTTGAAGATTCGATTCCTGTATCCAGCCAGGGTAAATCTGTTGACGACTAATTCCATATTCGATTCCTGTATCCAGCCAGGGCACGTCTGAAGAGTTTGAAGATTCGATTCCTGTATCCAGCCAGGGTAAATCTGTTGACGACTAATTCCAGATTCGATTCCTGTATCCAGCCAGGGCACGTCTGAAGAGTTTGAAGATTCGATTCCTGTATCCAGCCAGGGTAAATCTGTTGACGACTAATTCCAGATTCGATTCCTGTATCCAGCCAGGGCACGTCTGAAGAGTTTGAAGATTCGATTCCTGTATCCAGCCAGGGTAAATCTGTTGATGACTAATTCCATATTCGATTCCTGTATCCAGCCAGGGCACGTCTGAAGAGTTTGAAGATTCGATTCCTGTATCCAGCCAGGGTAAATCTGTTGACGACTAATTCCAGATTCAATTCATGTATCCAGCCAGGAAACGTCTGAAGAGTTTGAAGATTCGATTCCTGTATCCAACCAGGGTAAATCTGTTGACGACTAATTCCAGATTCGATTCCTGTATCCAGCCAGGGCACGTCTGAAGAGTTTGAAGATTCAATTCCTGTATCCAGCCAGGGTAAATCTGTTGACGACTAATTCCAGATTCGATTCCTGTATCCAGCCAGGGCACGTCTGAAGAGTTTGAAGATTCGATTCCTGTATCTAGCCAGGGTAAATCTGTTGACGACTAATTCCAGATTCGATTCCTGTATCCAGCCAGCGAACGTCTGAAGAGTTTGAAGATTCGATTCCTGTATCCAGCCAGGGTAAATCTGTTGACGACTAATTCCATATTCGATTCTTGTATCCATCCAGGGCACGTCTGAAGAGTTTGAAGATTCGATTCCTGTATCCAACCAGGGTAAATCTGTTAACGACTAATTCCATATTCGATTCCTGTATCCAGCCAGGGCACGTCTGAAGAGTTTGAAGATTCGATTCCTGTATCCAGCCAGGGTAAATCTGTTGACGACTAATTCCAGATTCGATTCCTGTATCCAGCCAGGGCACGTCTGAAGAGTTTGAAGATTCGATTCCTGTATCCAGCCAGGGTAAATCTGTTGACGACTAATTCCATATTCGATTCCTGTATCCAGCCAGGGCACATCTGAAGAGTTTGAAGATTCGATTCCTGTATCCAGCCAGGGTAAATCTGTTGACGACTAATTCCAGATTCGATTCCTGTATCCAGCCAGGGCACGTCTGAAGAGTTTGAAGATTCGATTCCTGTATCCAGCCAGGGTAAATCTGTTGATGACTAATTCCAGATTCGATTCCTGTATCCAGCCAGGGCACGTCTGAAGAGTTTGAAGATTCGATTCCTGTATCCAGCCAGGGTAAATCTGTTGACGACTAATTCCAGATTCGATTCCTGTATCCAGCCAGGGCACGTCTGAAGAGTTTGAAGATTCGATTCCTGTATCCAGCCAGGGTAAATCTGTTGACGACTAATTCCATATTCGATTCCTGTATCCAGCCAGGGCACATCTGAAGAGTTTGAAGATTCGATTCCTGTATCCAGCCAGGGTAAATCTGTTGACGACTAATTCCAGATTCGATTCCTGTATCCAGCCAGGGCACGTCTGAAGAGTTTGAAGATTCGATTCCTGTATCCAGCCAGGGTAAATCTGTTGATGACTAATTCCAGATTCGATTCCTGTATCCAGCCAGGGCACGTCTGAAGAGTTTGAAGATTCGATTCCTGTATCCAGCCAGGGTAAATCTGTTGACGACTAATTCCAGATTCAATTCATGTATCCAGCCAGGGCACGTCTGAAGAGTTTGAAGATTCGATTCCTGTATCCAGCCAGGGTAAATCTGTTGACGACTAATTCCAGATTCGATTCCTGTATCCAGCCAGGGCACGTCTGAAGAGTTTGAAGATTCAATTTCTGTATCCAGCCAAGGTAAATCTGTTGACGACTAATTCCAGATTCGATTCCTGTATCCAGCCAGGGCACGTCTGAAGAGTTTGAAGATTCGATTCCTGTATCCAGCCAGGGTAAATCTGTTGACGACTAATTCCAGATTCGATTCCTGTATCCAGCCAGCGAACGTCTGAAGAGTTTGAAGATTCGATTCCTGTATCCAGCCAGGGTAAATCTGTTGACGACTAATTCCATATTCGATTCCTGTATCCAGCCAGGGCACGTCTGAAGAGTTTGAAGATTCGATTCCTGTATCCAGCCAGGGTAAATCTGTTAACGACTAATTCCAAATTCGATTCCTGTATCCAGCCAGGGCACGTCTGAAGAGTTTAAAGATTCGATTCCTGTATCCAGCCAGGGTAAATCTGTTGACGACTAATTCCAAATTCGATTCCTGTATCCAGCCACGGCACGTCTGAAGAGTTTGAAGATTCGATTCCTGTATCCAGCCATGGTAAATCTGTTGACGACTAATTCCAGATTCGATTCCTGTATCCAGCCAGGGCACGTCTGAAGAGTTTGAAGATTCGATTCCTGTATCCAGCCAGGGTAAATCTGTTGACGACTAATTCCAGATTCGATTCATGTATCCAGCCAGGGCACGTCTGAAGAGTTTGAAGATTCGATTCCTGTATCCAGCCAGGGTAAATCTGTTGACGACTAATTCCATCTTCGATTCCTGTATCCAGCCAGGGCACATCTGAAGAGTTTGAAGATTCGATTCCTGTATCCAGCCAGGGTAAATCTGTTGACGACTAATTCCAGATTCGATTCCTGTATCCAGCCAGGGCACGTCTGAAGAGTTTGAAGATTCGATTCCTGTATCCAGCCAGGGTAAATCTGTTGACGACTAATTCCAGATTCGATTCCTGTATCCAGCCAGGGCACGTCTGAAGAGTTTGAAGATTCGATTCCTGTATCCAGCCAGGGTAAATCTGTTGATGACTAATTCCAGATTCGATTCCTGTATCCAGCCAGGGCACGTCTGAAGAGTTTGAAGATTCGATTCCTGTATCCAGCCAGGGTAAATCTGTTGACGACTAATTCCAGATTCAATTCATGTATCCAGCCAGGAAACGTCTGAAGAGTTTGAAGATTCGATTCCTGTATCCAACCAGGGTAAATCTGTTGACGACTAATTCCAGATTCGATTCCTGTATCCAGCCAGGGCACGTCTGAAGAGTTTGAAGATTCAATTCCTGTATCCAGCCAGGGTAAATCTGTTGACGACTAATTCCAGATTCGATTCCTGTATCCAGCCAGGGCACGTCTGAAGAGTTTGAAGATTCGATTCCTGTATCTAGCCAGGGTAAATCTGTTGACGACTAATTCCAGATTCGATTCCTGTATCCAGCCAGCGAACGTCTGAAGAGTTTGAAGATTCGATTCCTTTATCTAGCCAGGGTAAATCTGTTGACGACTAATTCCATATTCGATTCTTGTATCCATCCAGGGAACGTCTGAAGAGTTTGAAGATTCGATTCCTGTATCCAACCAGGGTAAATCTGTTAACGACTAATTCCATATTCGATTCCTGTATCCAGCCAGGGCACGTCTGAAGAGTTTGAAGATTCGATTCCTGTATCCAGCCAGGGTAAATCTGTTGACGACTAATTCCAGATTCGATTCCTGTATCCAGCCAGGGCACGTCTGAAGAGTTTGAAGATTCGATTTCTGTATCCAGCCAGGGTAAATCTGTTGACGACTAATTCCAGATTCGATTCCTGTATCCAGCCAGGGCACGTCTGAAGAGTTTGAAGATTCGATTCCTGTATCCAGCCAGGGTAAATCTGTTGACGACTAATTCCAGATTCGATTCCTGTATCCAGCCAGGGCACGTCTGAAGAGTTTGAAGATTCGATTCCTGTATCCAGCCAGGGTAAATCTGTTGACGACTAATTCCATATTCGATTCCTGTATCCAGCCAGGGCACATCTGAAGAGTTTGAAGATTCGATTCCTGTATCCAGCCAGGGTAAATCTGTTGACGACTAATTCCAGATTCGATTCCTGTATCCAGCCAGGGCACGTCTGAAGAGTTTGAAGATTCGATTCCTGTATCCAGCCAGGGTAAATCTGTTGATGACTAATTCCAGATTCGATTCCTGTATCCAGCCAGGGCACGTCTGAAGAGTTTGAAGATTCGATTCCTGTATCCAGCCAGGGTAAATCTGTTGACGACTAATTCCAGATTCAATTTATGTATCCAGCCAGGGCACGTCTGAAGAGTTTGAAGATTCGATTCCTGTATCCAGCCAGGGTAAATCTGTTGACGACTAATTCCAGATTCGATTCCTGTATCCAGCCAGGGCACGTCTGAAGAGTTTGAAGATTCAATTTCTGTATCCAGCCAAGGTAAATCTGTTGACGACTAATTCCAGATTCGATTCCTGTATCCAGCCAGGGCACGTCTGAAGAGTTTGAAGATTCGATTCCTGTATCCAGCCAGGGTAAATCTGTTGACGACTAATTCCAGATTCGATTCCTGTATCCAGCCAGCGAACGTCTGAAGAGTTTGAAGATTCGATTCCTGTATCCAGCCAGGGTAAATCTGTTGACGACTAATTCCATATTCGATTCCTGTATCCAGCCAGGGCACGTCTGAAGAGTTTGAAGATTCGATTCCTGTATCCAGCCAGGGTAAATCTGTTAACGACTAATTCCAAATTCGATTCCTGTATCCAGCCAGGGCACGTCTGAAGAGTTTAAAGATTCGATTCCTGTATCCAGCCAGGGTAAATCTGTTGACGACTAATTCCAAATTCGATTCCTGTATCCAGCCACGGCACGTCTGAAGAGTTTGAAGATTCGATTCCTGTATCCAGCCATGGTAAATCTGTTGATGACTAATTCCAGATTCGATTCCTGTATCCAGCCAGGGCACGTCTGAAGAGTTTGAAGATTCGATTCCTGTATCCAGCCAGGGTAAATCTGTTGACGACTAATTCCAGATTCGATTCATGTATCCAGCCAGGGCACGTCTGAAGAGTTTGAAGATTCGATTCCTGTATCCAGCCAGGGTAAATCTGTTGACGACTAATTCCATCTTCGATTCCTGTATCCAGCCAGGGCACATCTGAAGAGTTTGAAGATTCGATTCCTGTATCCAGCCAGGGTAAATCTGTTGACGACTAATTCCAGATTCGATTCCTGTATCCAGCCAGGGCATGTCTGAAGAGTTTGAAGATTCGATTCCTGTATCCAGCCAGGGTAAATCTGTTGACGACTAATTCCATATTCGATTCTTGTATCCAGCCAGGGCACGTCTGAAGAGTTTGAAGATTCGATTCCTGTATCCAGCCAGGGTAAATCTGTTGACGACTAATTCCAGATTCGATTCCTGCATCCAGCCAGGGCACGTCTGTAGAGCTTGAAGATTCGATTCCTGTATCCAGCCAGGGTAAATCTGTTGACGACTAATTCCATATTTGATTCCTGTATTCAGCCAGGGCACGTCTGAATAGTTTGAAGATTCGATTCCTGTATCTAGCCAGGGCATATCTGTTGACGACTAATTCCAGATTCAGTTCCTGTATCTAGCCAGGGCACATCTGTGAGCAACTAATTGTAGATTCGACGCCTACATCCAGCCAAGGCACATCTACATAAAGAGTTAGAAGATCAACCCCTGTAACAGGCCAGGTAATTATTTTATTTCTCAGGTATGCAAGTTCTCGCTAAGGAATCTATTACGCGATCGACACCTAGATGGCATCTATAAGCTCATCCCTAACCAACAGTCTCCAAATGGCATCTATAAGCCCATTCCCGACAAGGTTCTGTCACATCTTCAGATGGCATCTATAAGCCCATCCTCCTATCCACCATCTCTCCAAATGGCATCTGTAAGCCCATCCCCGCTGTCACACTGCTGATATTCTACTATGCGAGTGCAAATTTCTAGGCACTCTAATGTTCAATCATCTTCCACCTTCGGATTACGAAAGGCACGCCAGCCAATGTACATCCTCAGGTCTAAGAAGATTGAACAGGGGAAACTGTTGTACCCTAAAATTTTCCCTCCCATATTCTTCAAGATTTGTCAAGATCAGTCTCCAAATGGTTCAAAATCTTTCAAGGGTTGCACAGTCTAATTGCCTCCTAACACAGTCAAAATTAGGGTTTTGGTTCTTGCAAAGAAATTGAGGTTTCCAAGGGTCCAATCAAGTCCCATATGCCTACATACATTGTCAAGCATCCATATGACAAGTTTCAAGACTCACAACATCAAATTGCACAGTCAAAAGCCCTAATTGCTCCACAGTCAACTGCAGGGGTAAAATGGTCATTTGACAGTCAAAAGTCAAAATTTTTGGTCAAAATCTTATTTTGAAGCCACAATCATCATTTGATCAATTCTTGATCATGATTCCACAAGCATGGCTCAAAAAGTCTCAAGCTGCAAAAGTTTCTATTTTTGGACAGTTGGAAAAGTCAACTGCAATTTGACCAGAGCATAACTTTTTCATGGTTCATCAGAAAAATCCCATCCAATTCTCATTTTGAAGGAGATGACATTTCCTACAACTCATATTCACATTCCAAGTCCAAGAAATGATCCCACAAAAAGTTATCAATTTCAATATTATAGGTCATTTTCAAAAGTCAACAAAAAGGTACTTTAAGTCAAGGACCATAACATGAGATTGGTAAAACCAAATGACATGGGACCAAAGGCATTGGTTAGAGGACTTCAAGACCTTTCCAAAATGTCCAAGAACATGTTCATAGCTTCAAAATTGAGCAAGATATGCATTGGAGAAGTTGGGAAATGTTTGGGAACTTTCAAAAGTCAACTTTGCCTAAAACACTTCATTTTTGCTAATGGGTCTCAAATTCTTTCTTGAATCTTTACCCAAAGCCTATGCACGACCCATTAAGCTTAATTTGACTTATTTTCTTATTTTTAATTAATTAATTGAATTTATATTAATATTAATTCATTTAATTAGTTTTAATTATAAGAAAATTCAAAGATATGCTTTTTAAATATTTTTGTGAAGGAAATAAGGCTAGGGAAAGCCGGCAACTCCTTTCTCAATCAACAAGGCAAAATATCCATGATTGGCGAAGTTTCATGAAAGAAAAGATTAAAAAAGATATGATTGGCAATCACATATTCAAGTCATAATGCAATGGATTCATGGGCCTTATTCTAACCTAAATTCATTCACATATATGTGCTGAAGCAAACCCTAAGGCTACACACGAAAAAGCTGCCATAGAACTCCATAACAAAGTTGCACAAAATTGAGAAAAAGTGTGAAACTGATTTCCTATTTGCAGGTGGATTCAAAGCCTAAAATTGTTTCCAATACATTGCTGACATTGCCAGGAAGCCATTGCCATCAAAAACCAATCCTAACACGCGAGGAATCAAAGGACACGAGTCATTCGGTTTGTCTTGTTTTTCAAAATTGCATAACATGATTCATGCGTTTTTAATTCTTTTTCTTGTTTGATTTATGTTAATAGGGACCTTCTGAAGCGATTGGCATAATCCAATTGAGTTATAACTGCCCGAGTCAAAATCCACCATGAACGAAATCTAGGGTTTCTGAAGCTTTCAATTAGGGCTTTAGGCATAAGGGAAAATTGGACCTTGAGACAAGCATGGTTGAATTCGTCAAGGCCAGACGAATTCAACCATACCCTCGCGCCCTTTTTATGTGACCCATAGCTCTAATCGCTATTATTGGGACTTTTGCTTTGTGGGGGTTTAAAACCCCCGCTATCTTGTTCATGTTTGCAGGAAAAACGAAGAAGAAGGGTGAGCTGTCCAAACGCTAGTGGAGCATTCAAATTCAGTGCGCGCTTTTTTGTGTCCAGGCATAATTGTTACTTTTCATATATAATATTTGTTTATCATTATATTTACAAATGCGCTTCATGGCTCAGATGGTGGGAGACGTGGCTGGTAAGTACTGGGACCTGGGTTCGATTTCCAGGTCCCCCCATATAATTGTTGATTTTTGTTTTAACACGTTCTAGTGCAGTATTCATCCAAAGGTCCACCATACATACCCACACCTAAGCTTGCCAAGTGGTTGTGACTATCAATCCAAGGGCTGCAAGAGAAGGAGTATCATGCGCCCAGTCAAACAGCGTGCACATGATCCCTGAAAGTCAACCAGGCTTAGAAGCTTCTTGGGCCAGAATTGCTTCAGCTTACCTCCACTTTGGGCCATCACACCCCTTTGGTTTGCTTTGTTTTTATTTTATTTTCTTTTCTCTTAATTCTTTTAATTGTTTTTAATAATTATTATTAATTCACAAATAATTAATTTTACCTAAAAAATCAGAAAATCAAAATAATAAATATATTTATTAAATTCACCATTAACCTATTTTTGTAAATAAATATTAATAACTAATCTAGGTTAATTTAGGGTTAAAATTCAATATTTTTCTCAATAAGTAAAAATTACATAGAATTAGGTTTTGAAACTTTTTATCTTTTTCTTAATTAATTATTATTATCATTGTTTATTATTATTATCATTATTAATTACTATTATTTTTGTACATAAACATGTAAATTAATTAATTAGTTCAAATTAGTTAACTTTAACATTTTTATTAATAAGCAAAATAAACTTAGAACTAGGGTTTCACTAACTTTAATTTTAATTCTTTTTTTTTCTTTATTTCCATAATAAACACAAAAAAAACATAAAAAAACACTTTCTTTTCTTTAATTAAATAATTAGGTCTTAATTTAATTTAATTTCTCAAAAGGGTCCAACACCCTCGGACGTCCAGTTTAATTTATTCGCACACTATTTTCTTATTTGATTATTATGTAACTGTTCAAGGATGTAATAGTAATTAGGTTTATTGTTTTTTTTACTTTCCGCATCTTTATCAAAAACGGGCCTTTGTACTTTGGCGATGTATAGACCCGCGCCTTGTAATAGCGTAGCTTTTAACTTTCTGTATTTAATTTTCCGCGCTCCTAACTGCTAAACTCGCATGAAAGAATGTATGGTAACTAAAAACAACTCGTAGCTCGCGATTGCCTAATCCAAGATAAATATAAACTGAAAACAACACACAATGCACCTGCCACTTCTAGGGTACGCCTCGCTCATCGCCTTTGAAACGTGGTCGTCAAGTATAGGACGTTTTAGCGATCGCTCTAATGTCCAAGATCCAGTTGCCTCAAAACGGTTGCCTCGGATTAAAAAGGATCTAGGATATTAGGGTTACTTCTAAGGTGTCCTACTGTTGCTTCGGTGACCACACTGTCCCTCAATCGAATTGACCCGAACACTTCCAACGGTGGTGCTACCTACCTCTCAATGGTGGGATGGCACTACTTTAAAGGACTTTTACACAGCCTAATTCCTTAGGGTAGGTAGATGACTCATGGGTACTTGCTCTCTTCAAAAACAAATCAAAATCTTTTCACACCGACACTTTCAAAAGCTTTCAAAACAAATTTTTCAAACACTCTTGAGGACAGATACAAGAGTCACTCAGAAATCTTTCAACGAAACTTTTTCAAACCCACTCACATTTTGAAAAGCAAACATTTTTAAAACATAAGAGCAAGTACCTAAGAGCCCATGGATAACCATGGATAGAAAGGGTGCTAACACCTTCCCTTTCTATAAATCTACGTCCCGAACCGAGAAACATTCTCAAAAAAGGAATTTTGCTGTGTTTTTGTCCTTTCCCTGTTGGAGAACATAAAAGACGGTGGCGACTCTTGCTTACCGTGACATACGCGATCCAGCTTAAAACAGTCAGTTCTATTTCCACCGATCACAAGTAGCCTTATAGTTGGATGTTGAGGGACATTTGAAGGGATGTTTTACAGTCATAAAGGTATGGAGACGCTTTAGCAATTTTGTTTAAGGGACGAGATCATTTAAGGCAACACTGTAGGGTCATCGATGGACTATGATCTTTTGATTTTTATGGGTCTTTGCTAAAGCATCCCCATTCTAGAGGGACATGACTGCTTTATTTTCCGAAAGACAACCGAAGTGGGGATACCCTAGAGGTGCATATGTGCATATGTGTTGAGATTCAGTTATTTTTTTCTTTTTATTAGGTTAGCTAACATTTTAATTTACAGTCTTTCCATACACGCCTATTTACTAACAGTAATATAGAAAAATAATAAAGCAGTAAATATGCAGAAAATAAAATGCAGAAAAATAAATCCTAAACTATTAAACGACTTTGGGATAGTTACATAAAAAGTGCATGAAATAAAGTGCGCAATTTTAAATCTAAAACCATTACACCCATAGGCAGTTACAATATTTATATAAAATGCGAGAATAAAAATAAACGTGCACAAAATAAATATTACGTCTAAAAAACCTAAAAAAAGTTCTAAGTAAATAAAAAATCTTTTTTTGGTTTTGTTAAGAAATTATTAACTCTAAATTTAATTTTAATTAATAAAATAAATGATGAATGAAATAAATCCTAATTCTAATATTTTTTGTATTTTTATTAAGAAAATAATTTAAACTGAAATGAACCTAAGTCTAATTGATTTTAAGTTGATAAAATAAAATAAAAATAAGTAATTAATTAATTAAAATAATTCTAGAGAAAACCAAAATCTCTTTATTATTATTTGATTGTTTTTATTATTTGTTAAAAGTTAATATATATATACATATATATAAAAAAAAACTAAAAGAGAAATAATAAAAACATAAGATATAGGTCTGGTGTCAAAAGCAACCGGGGGGTGTGTTGGTTAAAAAAACATTGGGCCCAATAGATAGCCCAGGTATCCTGAGATCCTATGGAAGCAGCTTCGGAGTGTCCATGGTGGTCCACGCATTTGGGATGTCTTAGACTTGGCCTCATCATCATCCACTGGCTGGAGATGGAGGACGTATGGTAAATGCTTGAAAGGCAAAGCACTGGATCTGCAATCAACAAACGTTAAATAAACAAAATACTGGGATTCAAACCCATGTCCCTTCCCTCATAAGCGTGCTTCTTACCAACTGAGCTGGATGTTCAAGCTGTTATACGAAACACAACAAAAGAATATAATGCAAAGAAAACAATGATTATAAAAATAAATAAATAAACGTGCGAGTGGATTTGAATTGCCCAGTGAGGGGCTGCCACACATTCATCTTCTTCCTTCATCCATCATTTTAGACCTGGACCTATAGTGATAGTTTTTGTCTGTCCCTATAGCACTTGTAACTAAAAAAACAACAATACACATGATAAATTCAAGGTGAGGCCATGGATGAATTGGCCTCAACCTCCTGAGAACAAAGAGACCCTTGGTTAGTCCTAATTTTGGCTATTTCTAGAAACCCCAATTCTAAGCTTGGAACCTGTGATACGATGGGAGAACTGACTTGGGTTTTGAGTTTGTATTCGCAAATGTTTCGGTTTAGCAAGAGTCTCCACCGACTTTTTATTTTATCCTAAGGAAAGGTCAAAAAACACAGGAAAAACCTTTGAGATATTTTCTTGGGTTCGGGGAGTAGATTATAGAAAGGCAAGGTATTAGCACCCTTTATATCCATGGTTATCCATGGGCTCTTAGTTACTTGTTTAGATCACTTGCCTTTGCTTTTCAATTGTTTGAAATGGTGCTTTGTGTGTGTGGTTTTGAAAATGTTTTGAAAAAGATGCCTTGTCTAGGCAACCTTTGTAACAATTCTTGTTTGAATGTTTTACAAAGGTGTTTGTCTTTTTGAAAAGTTGTTTCAATGTTTTGAAAGTTGTTTTTTGGAATTGTGTTGTGGAGTGTGTTTGAAAAATGGCAAGGATGTTTTGCAAGATCTTTGATGAAGTAACGAAGAGCTATCTACCCTAATTTACTCAAAGATTTCTCCTATGTTTTGACCCTTTTAACAGTGTTGTTTCACCATTGTATTTGGTGAACAACCTTGTGTTAGGATGTTGAACGGGACGGGCGCGGGTCATCGTATGTAATCATTGAAGGCAACTTGTGAGACGCTCTAGCAATTTTATAAGGGACGAGATCGTTTTATCAAAGGCAACATCGAGGGTCATCGAGGGACTAACGATCTTTGTTTATCGAAGGGACATTTGCTAGAGTGTCTCATACTCGAGGGACATGATTGCATTTTCCGAGGCAACAAGCGAGGTTACCCTAGAGGTGCAAGTGTGAATTGTGTATTGATTTTCATGCATTTATCTTGTATTAGGTTATCTAGCGGTTGATTTTGAATCTTCACATACAAACCCTAATTACTATACAGTATATGGAAAGTGATAAATTGCGGGAATTTAAAATCTAAGTTATTACAAATAAGTATTCGGGGATGGGGGTACAAATGTTTACAAATGGGGATGAGTCTTATCAGAATAGTAATGTCCAAATATTATTTACAACCAAATCGAATCGTCGCATTCTCAATATAAAATATAACAAGGTATAAGAATCAAAGAGAAACAAAAGTATTGTGAGATGCATATGATTATTTACAAATGATCAAATGAAAATTAAGTATTATTATTATTTTTGTGTTTTTGTTAATTATATATAAACAAAAGGGTTTTTTAAAGAAAGAAATATTTAACTTAAAAAATCTATTATTTATGTATTTTTGTTAATGTTTTATATAAAAGGTTTAATTAAACAAAAAAGTTTTTAACACAAGAAAATTGTTTAAACTTAATAAACCTAATATTTATGTATTTTTTGGTTTTTTAAGGTAATGAAAATCATTAATAAAAATTTATACAAAAATTAACATATCATTTTTTTTATTTAACAAAATAGGTTATGAAATTATAAAATGAATGTTTTCAAAATATAAAGAAAAAGTAAGTGGGCTTTAGGTTATATGTTTGGTCCAAACAACAAAAACAAACAGACTAAAAAAAGGGGGTATGCGCCAGAATTAAAATTGGGCTTAGGGGGTTTAGTGTTTTGGTTTGAGGGGCGAAACCCCAATGGCATGTTCAACAATTTTTTAGGCTTTTCATTTGTTTGGCTCAGAACTAGGTTTGTTCAGTTTGAAACGACGCCGCTCCCTTCTCATTTTCTTCACCTCTTCATCGCTCTCAACAGAGCTTCTGATGCCCCCCTCCACTCGCCTTAGGCCACCAGACGCCACCTCCAATCTCTCCTCCCCGCGATTGTACAATGCGATGATTCAAAAAGGTATTATTTCGTTCTATTGCGTTTTAGGGTTTAAAGTTTTTACTCTTTGCATGCTATTGATATTTATGTTATTTGTGTTTGTGTGAGGTACTAAACAGAAAGAGGGGATAGATACCTTGGGGTTTCGTTTTTGGAGAGGAGACGAAGGATTGGACGACGTCGCTCTCAGGTGGCCGGAGGAGGGAACGTGATAGTGATGCTAGCTTCCTGGTATTTGTATCTTTCTCCGTTTTGTGATGAATAATATTTCTGAAAACGCTATGATATTCGTTTCACTTCTGGACCTCTTCTTATCTGAATGCTTGCTTATGTGATGCTTTTGATATGCTCTTCTTTCTGAATATTTTGTTGGCTTTTTCTGATGTTGATGATTTTGCCTATGATGAACTTGGTTCTGAGGTGCTTGTTGTTTGGTTTTTGGATTGAAGGAAAGTTTGCTTTTGATTTTAGGAAGGCAAGCTTGTTGTTATGCTTTGAAGGCTTGTATTGGTTTGCAAGTTTTAGGAAGGCAGGTTTATTGGTATTTGCAGTTTGACAGGTTTTTTAGTAGGTTTAAAGGCTTGTTGTTGGTAAGGCAGGCTTGGATACAGGTTTGTTGGGAACAGGCCTCAAGGCTTGTGTTGGTTTGCAAGTTATGCAGGAAGGCTGTTGGTTTGTGATAAACTTGCAGGTTTGTGATAAACTTGCAAGTTTGTTTGGAGGTTTCTGGTACAGGCAGGCTTGGTTATGCAGGCTTCCTGTTGGTTTGTGTTTACAGTTTTTGTGGTATTGGTAAGGCAGGTTTTAAGGTTATACAGGTCTGAAGGTTTTGTTACTTCAGCTTGCAATTTTACAGTTTGTGGTTTTTTTGCTCTTTGTGTTCTGCCCCCCCCCCCCCCCCCCCCCCCCTTGAACTGTTAGAATAATGTTATATTTATCTATTCTTATAAGCCTGCCAAACTGCAAACCTGCTTCACCTTTTCTTTTTCTCTCTCTCCAAGCATATTTTATTGCTTAATATCTTTTATTCTAAAAAGTTGTTGGCCTGGAAAATGATGAAAAAGGTGCTTGCTTGCATCTTGGTTTTGCTCTGCATTTTGTACTTCCATATTTTCTGCATTGCCTTTTTGGATAGCTTGTAGGCAGCTTTTCTGTTTTGATATCTTCTTGACAGTTTGTTGACAGATTCTTTTGACAGCTTGGTTGATAGTTTGAACTTGTGACTTAGCTTGTTCAGTTTGAACTTATGCAGCTTAGTTTGTTCAGATTGAATTTGTGCAACTTGTCCCTTGTATTACATGCTGCCTTGTGCCTTCTATTTAATTGATTTATATGTTTGCAAAATAATTTTACTTTCCTCTTTGTGAACCAAGAAGAGAAATCTTCTTGTGATTTTCAAAGAGGATGAGCAAAATATGATGAAAATCAAAACAATCTGATTTCGGCCAACAACCTTTAATGATGAGTTTTTGATTATCTGTCTGAGAATACCTTTCAATTTAACTGTATTGACTTCTTTTTTTCTTCTTTGCAGGTAAATACCAGTTGGGGATCAGAGAAGTATGAAGACTTCAAGAGGCTTAGAATATAGTTTTATTTTATTTTTAATCATTGTAATAAACATTATTGTAAACACTGTAAATAAATTTACTGTATTCAAATAACACTTGTAACAAAAATTAAAATAAATAAAATCTTTTGTCAGATATATCAACCTTTTCTTTTACACTGTTTATTTATTTATTTAAATCTCTTGAATTAAAATGACTGGAAATGCATCCCAATCATTTTAACTTAGATAAAATAAATAATTAACAAACATTGTAGTCTCACAACCTCGCATTAACCAGCAATACGCCCGGCATTCCAATTAATCACATGCTTTGCACAGTTAAACAAACAAACGTCATACACCTTTTACCTTACTGATCAAACTAAAGCTTCAAACTTTCAAATCAAATGCCTCAGCTTCTATCCCAGATGTTTAGGCTTTGAGAAACAAACATAAATCTTGAACAAGCGTCAAAGCAGTGTGACAGTCAATTGAAATACTGTGGATTTACTTCCTTCTGAGAATGCGTGTGCAAACCCTAATTTTGGATTTATTGTCAAAGAAACGTCTGCTTGATCAAACCCTGAGCCAAACTCAACCAAATCAATAGAAACCCTAATAATCTGTTTGGATTGATTCAAAACCAATGGAAACCCTAATTTTATTTGACTGATAAGAAAAGTCTGTTTGACTGATTCTTGAGCCAATCTGAAAAATCAGGGAAAATCCGAAGCTGTGATTTCTTGTGAAAAAGGGAGGGCAAATTTTGGGGTACAACAGTTGCCCCTGTTCAATCTTCTTACACCTGAAGAGTTAGATTGGCGAATCTGCCATTTGTGACTTGAAGGTGGAAGATGATTGAACACTAGAGTGCCCAGAAATTTGCACTCGGTGATGTGATGGTAGAGGGATCGGGCTTAAAGATGCCATTTGGAGATGGGCTTAAAGATGCCATCTGGAATGTGACAGAATCTTGTCGGGGGATGGGCTTAAAGATGCCATCTGGAATGTATGTTGAACTATTATGTTATTGGTGAGTGGACGAGTATCAGAAAGGTATCCATGTTTGGAACATCTTTGAGCTGGGGGTCTGAATAAGCAATAGATTGACATCCGTATTTGGAAGCATCCGTAAACTGTTTTCAGAAGTCTAGAATCTGAACAAGCGATAGATTAAGATCCATATCTGGAGAACCCATAAACTGTTTTCAGAGGTCTGGAATCTGAACAAGCGATAGATTAACATCCATATCTGGAGAACCCGTAAACTGTTTTCAGAAGTCTGGAATCTGAACAAGTGATAGATTAACATCCATATCTGGAGAACCCGTAAACTGTTTTCAGAAGTTTGGAATCTGAACAAGCGATAGATTAACATCCATATCTGGAGAACCCGTAAACTGTTTTCAGAAGTTTGGAATCTGAACAAGCGATAGATTAACATCCATATCTGGAGAACCGTAAACTGTTTTCAGAAGTCTGGAATCTGAACAAGCGATAGATTAACATCCATATCTGGAGAACCCGTAAACTATTTTCAGAAGTCTGGAATCTGAACAAGCGATAGATTAACATCCATATCTGGAGAACCCGTAAACTATTTTTAGAAGTTTGGAATCTGAACAAGCGATAGATTAACATCCATATCTGGAGAACCCGTAAACTGTTTTCAGAAGTTTGGAATCTGAACAAGCGATAGATTAACATCCATATCTGGAGAACCCGTAAACTGTTTTCAGAAGTCTGGAATCTGAACAAGAGATAGATTAACATCCATATCTGGAGAACCCGTAAACTGTTTTCAGAAGTCTAGAATCTGAACAAGCGATAGATTAACATCCATATCTGGAGAACCCGTAAACTGTTTTCAGAGGTCTGGAATCTGAACAAGCGATAGATTAACATCCATATCTGGAGAAACCGTAAACTGTTTTCAGAGGTCTTGAAGTTGAATAAGCATGAGTTGGTCGAGTAGATATTTGTCCTGGCTGGTTTCAGGTATTAATCTCTGACCTGAGAAAGAAAGATAGTTTTCCTGGCTTGTTACAGGTATTGATCTTCAATCCCTCGTCCACAGATTGTTTTCCTGGCTTGTTACAGGTATTAATCTGGAACTTGAAAAGGTTGATGGTAATCGTCTGTTGATCGATCTTTCCTAAAAAAGGTAGAACGTTAGTTGTATGCAAGGTCATGATGTATGAAATGCATAATGATGTTCTCAAAATAAATGAGGTTTGTATTATATGCATTTATTATGTATGAGAATAGGATGTATGAAATGTGAAATGTTTAAGGAATGTATTTCTGACTGGGAAAATAAATCCTTGACAAGTGCTGGGGAGTCGTTAAACCCTGGACTTCTGTTGAAGAGTATGTGTGTCTTCAAACTTTGTAGAATGTTTCCACCGGGGATTCCTACTTTGTTGTTTGAGGATAACTCCGCTGGGGGATATTGAAAACTCTGTGGGGAGAATATTTATTCCTGCTTGGGAAAAGAGTTTAGGAGTCTTAGTCGTCCGTTGCTCTACTGGGGAGTCAAAGTTGAACTGATATCTGGTCGGGTCCAGGTTTCGCGGTAACTTGCTGGGGATTGTAGAGTAGTCTACTAGGGAAGAGGAGTTGTGGTCCTTTGATTTGTAGTAGTCAGAGAGGAAAACTCAAGGTGGGGAATCCTGGTGTTGTTGGGGAAATAAACCCTATCGTCAGTCCGCTAGAGGTGACATCTTTGTTGGGGGAAGTCCTCGAGGATTCTTGAGGTTGATTCAGCTGGGGAAAGGTTTTCAGAGATTAAACCCTTGCTGAGGAGTCATCCTATGAGAAGGACTTTGGGGAGACTTGTCAATGCCCCTAATAGCAAGTGCTTGTGGCACTGCCTGGAAATGTTTTACTGTATGTAACCCTTTTTCGGGATTAATGTTCAATGCCCCAAGTGTCGGAGATGGAGACTTGCCCCTTGTTATCCTGCAATTGAGTGATTTCTTGACATTTTGACTGGGCTGCCCCAGTTTTTTTTTGAAAGATTTGTTGAAATCTTGACTGGACTGCCCCAGGTATGTTGGATAGTGACATGTCAAGTCCCCCTGTTGATAGGAGATTCGTCAATGGAAGTGTCATCCTTTTTGAAGTGATCTTGTTCACTAAGAGGGCTTTCATTCACTGGATATTCATTGCGTGAATTTCTCCGCTGTCAAACAAATAGCCAAATGCAAACAATGATATTCAAGTAATGCAAAGTTTATGTATGTCTTGAAGTTTTGAGAAAATGCGTTTTTTAGCAGAAAACTTTTTATAAGACAAAATCAACACAAGATTTAGAGCAAAGCCTTACAGGAGTCAGGATACCTTTTGTAACAGTATGCTTTCGAACTAACCCATGCTTCAATTAGGACTTTTGCAGGGTTGTAATGTGGCTTGGTTCACGGTTTAAGAAACAAAGGATAAAGGCTCAAAGTATATTTGTACCCACCCGCTCTTCGTGATGTTCTTCAATCCTAAACTCAGTTAATTGTGCGTCTCACTCTATTCGAGTTTGGAACGACTTTTGGGTGATGGTTCACACAAGTTGGATTTTGGAAGGCAGTCATCATCTCTTTTTTTTTTGCAGCATTTTTCATGTTGTTGAGGATTTGTAATGACCTCGTTTTTTTGATTTGTTATCCCTGATTTTCGCCTGACTGTTCTTGGTTTGAGATTACAGTCAGCGGGATGCCCTAGTTTCTTAAGCCTCTTTTGTAGGTTTTGACTTAGTGGGCTTTTCTTCTCCTCTTTTTTTTTGAGAGATAATGACTGCCTATGAGATAAGGAACCACCATTGTCTTTTGATTCCAGAGGAATGCTTTTGATGTCGTTCGTTGTATTACGAACTGAGAGTTTGCGACTTCAATGCGCATCTTTTTTTTTTTAACTGACTGAGAGACTACCCTGCCCCAGGTTTAAATCAAAGGTTTCGATTTGTTTAAAAACAAAAAACTTCTACTTCTTTGGCTCTAAGGGGGTTGACTAGGGATTATCTTCCTTATAACTCCAGTGTTTAGGATTTGAAAGAAACGCCTGTACATCATCAGCAAGGTCTGTTCAAAAGCATATTGTATGAGATTATGGTATTGTTTCGTCATCCTCCCTCTAAAGGCTTGTAGTTTTTTATCAAGAGTTAAATATCATAAAGAAAGCATAAGAATAGTGAAAACGAATGGATGAATTCAAGACAAACATATGCAATGCATTAATGAAACAGAGTTTGACATTAACAGATAATTGTTTGAATAACAAAAGAGATTACAACTTGAAAATTCAAAATGAACAGAAGCTTATTTGTCTGAACTTGTCACTTTAGGTGGTGAACCTTTGAGGGACGACAGAAGAATTCAGTCTGGCCATCTTGTGTGAACTCCAACCTTCCTTCGTCGATCAGGTTTTGAATCTTGTACTTCAACGCCCAACAATCATTTGTATCATATCCAGGACTATCAGAATGATAGGCACACCTGGCATCTGGATTGTAGCTAGGAGAAGAAGTCTTAGGATTCGGATGAGGGTTTACCAATCAGATTCATCTTCAACATGTGCTGCAATGCTTGTGACAATGGCATGTTGATTTGGGTGCATTGCCTTTGAAGTCTTCCCCCCTTTGGTTGATTATCCGGTTGATGTTGACGAAGTTGTTGTTGGACTCGTGATGTGGAAGCAAAGTGAGAAGGTCTTCTCTCCTTTAAACCGGTTTCTTGTCTCATGGGAAGCTGAGCAAGGCCTTGATTTCTGATCCTGATTGTTTGCCCCATACGGTTGCAACCGTCTCGACGAAATTGATTTATAATGGTTCCCAACTCTTCTTGTCTTCGGGCTAGGCCTTCGATAAGAGCCATCTGCCCTAGCATCTGGGTTCTCATTGCTTCAACCTCAGTTTGCAGTTGTTCCAACTGTTTGTCCTTATTGTCTTCCAAAATTTTCTCGGCCAGGCTCCTAGCGAGGAGTACTTTCAACTCTTCCTGCCCCTTGGATAGGTTCAAGAACATCTCTTGAAGTTGAGCATTTTGAGCCTGGATGTCCTTGATAGTCTGTTCTAGAGCCATCTCCACTGAAATAAACAGTAGGAGAAATAAGGAAACCTGAAAAGGAAAACCTGTTACGATGCAATGCATGATATGTGGATGCATGTTTTCAAGAATCTCTCGGGGCAAACACAAGAGAAATGTTAGAGATTGAACTTTGGTCAACATCTTTGATTGGAGAACTTCGTATCGGTGGATTCCTTTCCACGAGAATCAAGCTCACCATGTCAAGTGGGTCATAGCCCCTGATTCAAGTTGTTGCACTTGATCTTTGATGGCGTTTGTTCAGAGGAAAACCCTCTTGCCCTTTGGTAGATTTATGGTTCAATGCGACCCTGCATCAAAAGACCCTCAAGATTCTTGAAATGGTTATTGAAAAAATGCTATGGTATGATGTTATGATGTTATGCACATGTATGCAAAAGTAAGCAAGTGTATATACAGACAGTCATATTCACACAGAACAAACAAGTCCTTAGGTTTGGGCTTGCATGGGGTTTGTAGGTAAGTACCCTCTTGAAGTTAGTTGGCTCAACCTGTCCTATAAATAGTAACCGCGTTCTAAGGAGCTCAATATCACTGGATTGTTTTCTATGTTCATTGTTTTGGTTTAGCCACTTAACTGGCGACCAAAATATTCCAAAAAAAACAATCCTCAATGAGTGTAGTATCGAGTATCTACCAACTTCGGACTGCACCAAAGTCGGTCACCTCACTACCCCTAAAAAGGCCAAGATGGTCAAGTAAGGTTCTAAGAGTTCGTTAGTGCTTCATGACAATGCTCAGCGGCCCCGTATTCTCCTTGACTACTCAAGGGCTACCGGTACCCACAAATATGTCACACTAACATAGCTACTGCTTCAACCATGTCGGTATACCCCACACAGTTCCCTCACAGTTTATTGTTATTTACCTAAAAAGGTGCCCCCAAATCCGGGTGTAGGATTTACAACAAACCCAAACAAGGAACCCAAAAAGTAAAGCAATCAAAGCAATCAAAGTAAACATGTAAAGGTGATCTAATACCCTAAGGTAACCCCGCTTTTAGAAGAAATCCCCAGCAGAGTCGCCAGTTCTGTGATATGGTGGGAGAACTGACTTGGGTTTTGCGTTTGTATTCGCAAATGTTTCGGTTTAGCAAGAGTCGCCACCGACTTTTTATTTTATCCTAAAGAAAGGTCAAAAAGCACAGGAAAAACCTTTGAGATATTTTCTTGGGTTCGGGGAGTAAATTATAGAAAGGGAAGGTATTAGCATCCTTTCTATCCATGGTTATCCATGGGCTCTTAGTTACTTGCTTAGATCACTTGCCTTTGCTTTTCAATTGTTTGAAATGGTGCTTTGTGTGTGTGGTTTTGAAAATGTTTTGAAAAAGATGCCTTGTCTAGGCAACCTTTGTAACAATTCTTATTTGAATGTTTTACAAAGGTGTTTGTCTTTTTGAAAAGTTGTTTCAATGTTTTGAAAGTTGTTTTTTGGAATTGTGTTGTGGAGTGTGTTTGAAAAATGGCAAGGATGTTTTGCAAGATTTTTGATCAAGTAACCAAGAGCTATCTACCCTAATTTACTCAAATATTTCTCCTATGTTTTGCCCCTTTTAACAGTGTTGTTTCACCATTGTATTTGGTGAACAACCTTGTGTTAGGATGTTGAACGGGACGGGCGCGGGTCATCATATGTAATCATTGAAGGCAACTTGTGAGACGCTCTAGCAATTTTATAAGGGACGAGATCGTTTTATCGAAGGCAACATCGAGGGTCATCGAGGGACTAACGATCTTTGTTTATCAAAGGGACATTTGCTAGAGTTTCTCATACTCGAGGGACATGATTGCATTTTCCGAGGCAACAAGCGAGGTTACCCTAGAGGTGCAAGTGTGAATTGTGTATTGATTTTCATGCATTTATCTTGTATTAGGTTATCTAGCGGTTGATTTTGAATCTTCACATACAAACCCTAATTACTATACAGTATATGGAAAGCGATAAATTGCGGGAATTTAAAGTCTAAGTTATTACAAATAAGTATTCGGGGATGGGGGTACAAATGTTTACAAATGGGGATGAGTCTTATCAGAAAAGTAATGTCCAAATATTATTTACAACCAAATCGAATCGTCGCATTCTCAATATAAAATATAACAAGGTATAAGAATCAAAGAGAAACAAAAGTATTGTGAGATGCATATGATTATTTACAAATGATCAAATGAAAATTAAGTATTATTATTATTTTTGTGTTTTTGTTAATTATATATAAACAAAAGGGTTTTTTAAAGAAAGAAATATTTAACTTAAAAAATCTATTATTTATGTATTTTTCTTAATGTTTTATATAAAAGGTTTAATTAAACAAAAAAGGTTTTAACACAAGAAAATTGTTTAAACTTAATAAACCTAATATTTATGTATTTTTTGGTTTTTTAAGGTAATGAAAATCATTAATAAAAATTTATACAAAAATTAACATATCATTTTTTATTTATTTAACAAAATAGGTTATGAAATTATAAAATGAATGTTTTCAAAATATAAAGAAAAAGTAAGTGGGCTTTAGGTTATATGTTTGGTCCAAACAACAAAAACAAACAGACTAAAAAAAAGGGGGTATGCGCCAGAATTAAAATTGGGCTTAGGGGGTTTAGTGTTTTGGTTTGAGGGGCGAAAGCCCAATGGCATGTTCAACAATTTTTTAGGGTTTTCATTTGTTTGGCTCATAACTAGGTTTGTTCAGTTTGAAACGGCGCCGCTCCCTTCTCATCTTCTTCGCCTCTTCATCGCTCTCAACATAGCTTCTGATGCCCCCCTCCACTCGCCTTAGGCCACCAGACGCCACCTCCAATCTCTCCTCCCCGCGATTGTACAATGCGATGATTCAAAAAGGTATTATTTCGTTCTATCGTGTTTTAGGGTTTCAAATTTTTACTCTTTGCATGCTATTGATCTTTGTGTTATTTTTGTTTGTGTGAGTGTTGTACCCCAAAATTTTCCCTCCCATATTCTTCAAGATTTGCTAAGATCAAGCTTCAAAATCTCTCAAGGGTTGCACAGTCCAATGGCCTCCTAACAGTCAAAAATTAGGGTTTTGGTTCTGGCAAAGAAATTGGAGTTTCCAAGGGTCCAATCAAGTCCCACATGCCTATAAACATTGTCAAGCATCCACATGCCAAGTTTCAAGACTCACAGGATCAAATTGCACAGTTAAAAACCCTAATTGCTTCACAGACAACTGCAGGGGCAAAATGGTCATTTGACAGTGAAAAGTCAAAATTTTTGGTCAACATCTAATTTTGAAGCCACAACCATCATTTGATCAATTCTTGATCATGATTCTCAAGGCATGGCTCAAAAAGTCTCAAGATGCAAAAGTTTCTATTTTTGGACAGTTGAAAAAGTCAACTGCAAATTGACCAAGGCATAACTTCCACATGGTTTATCAGAAAAATTCCATCCAAATCTCATTTTGAAGAGAATGACATCTCTTACAACTCCTATTCACACTTCAAGTCCAAGAAATGCTCTCACAAAAAGATATCAATCTCAACATTATAGGTCATTTTCAAAAGTCAACAAAAAGGGACTTTAAGTCAAAGATCATAACTTGAGATTGGTAAATCCAAATTACATGGGACCAAGGACATTGGTTAGAGGACTTCAACACCTTTCCAAAATGTCCAAGAACATGATCAAAGCTTCAAAATTGAGCAAGATATGCCTTGTGGAAGTTGGGAAATATTTGGGAATTTTGAAAAGTCAACTTTGCTTCAAATGCCTCAAAATTGCTAATGGGCCTCAATTTCTTCCATGAATCATTACCCAAAAGCTATGCACGACCCATTAAGCTAAAAGGGAGTTATTTTCTTATTTTTAATTAATTAATTGAGTTTTTAATCCTATTAATTCATTTAATTAAAATTAAATATGAGAAAAATACTAAACAAAGGTTTTGGAATCTTTTTGTGCAGCATATTCCTCTATTATAAGCTCAAGATTTCGTGTGCTTTCTCGAGAGACCAAATCTTCCAAATAGGCAAGTTTTCATGGCAAAGAGATTTGAAAAAGATCATAGAAAATCAAATATTCAAGATCATTAAACAATGGATCATGGGCTTCTTTTTCTAACCTAATTCATTCACACATATATGCACAATTGAACCCTAATGAAAAAAACACAAGAGGTTGCGCATAAGGCATAGAACCAACTTGCACTTTTACACAAAAAATATCAAAACTGTTTTCATAGCTAGAGCTTGTTTCAAAGATCAAAAACCATTCCACTTCACTCCTGACACTACCAGGAAGCTTTTGCAATTGAAATCAAGTCTCCACGCATAAGGAATTGGTAGAACCACGTTGCCCTGTTCATAAATATTTTCATATTCGTGTTTGAATTTGCATACACTTTCCATACGTTTTAAGCATTGATTTATACTAACATGAGTGTTCTGAAGCTATTGGCATTCTTTGATTGAATTTTTAAACCCTGTACACGAATCCACCATGAAAGCTGCTTAGGGTTTCAGAGCTCCAATTTTGGGGTTTCATTCATCTGGAAAAATTGGACAATAAGACCAGTACCATTGAAATCAGGAGATCCAAACGAATTGATCTCACACCTCACGCCCTTTTTATTTTTAACCATGCTCTAATCGCTATTTTGCAGGTTTGAGTTTAGTGGGGGTTTAAAACCCCCGCTATCTAGTCTTATTTTTCAGGCAAAACAAAGAAACAATGGAGAAGATGCTGAGTTGTTGGCTTGTGGTTGGTCAATTTGAATATTAGCGCGTTTTTTCTAGCGCTTCAGTATAATGCTTATGTTTCACATATATTATTTCCGTTCCATAATAATAACAGATGCGTTCAATGGTTCAGTTGGTAGCTTAGTTGGCTTGCAGGTATTGGGACCTGGGTTCGACTCCCAGGTCCCCCATATTTCTCCATATTTTTTGTGGTAACATGTTCAGGTGATTATCTCACTCAAAGGAGTACCATACACCCAACGCCTTGGCTTGCCACGCGTCCAGAAGTCCCAATCCAAAGGCCAGAATCTGGAGTCCACCATGCACGCTGGTCAAACGCTCCATACACAATCACAAAAAGTCAACAAAGGCCTGGATTGCAGTGGGCCTGATTGCTTCAAAGACCTCCCTTTGGGTCCAGACACCCCCAGGGTTTGCTCAATCTTTTATTCTTTTTATTTTATTATTTTTTCCCCTTTTATTCTTTTTTATTTGTTTTATTGTTTTAATTAATTCACCAAGATAATTTTCATACAACCAAAAAATCAGAAATCAAGAAAATAAAAAATGTTTATTTAATATTTAATGCATTGATATTTTTGTAAACAAATCTTAAATAATTAATTTAGGTTAATTTAGGTTTTCAATTTTAATGTTTTCTTAATAACTAAAAAATGTAGAAATTAGGTTTTGAGCATTTTTTTCTTTTTCTTAATAAAATAATTTCCTCTTTTTTATTATTATTATTAACTATTAATTATTTTGTAAATACTCATGTAATTAAATAATTAGTATAAATTAGGTAAAAACTTTAACCTTTTTCTTTAATAATTAAAAATAATTTAGAACTAGGGTTTTATTTCTAATTTTAATTAATTTCCTTTTATTTCATAAATACCAAAAAAACATCAAAAATAACTTCCTTTCTTCGTTAAATAATTAATTCACTTCCAATTTCAATTTAATTTCTTTAAAGGGTCCAACGCCCTCGAACTTTCGATTCTAATTTCTTTTCGCGCGCTTGTCTTTATTTTTCGTTTTAAATTTATGTAATTGCCCCAAAGCCTTGTAATAGTAATTAGGACCTTTATTTTCCGCGTTTTTATTCAAATCGGGACTTTGTTAATTTGGCGATGTATAGACCCGCGCCTTTTAATAGCATAGGACCTTTATTTTCCGCATTTTAATTTCCGCACCCTTTAAACTGCTAATCACATGAAAGAATGAAAGGCCCAAATAAAATCAAAGCGTAGCTCACCCAATGCATGATCAAGATAAAACATAATTGAAAATGACACACAATTCACACACCACTCTTAGGGTACGCTTCACTGTTGCCTTGCCCCTCGAAACGTGGTCGTCGAGTATAGGACGTCTTAGTAAGTCCTTATGTCCATGATCTATGGCATAGGGGTAGCTTCTAAGGTGTCCTACTATTGCTCTGGTGACCACACTGTCCCTAACAAACGAATTGACCCGAACACCTCCAACGGTGGTGCTACCTACCTCTCAATGGTGGGATGGCACTACCTTAAGGACATTTACACAGACTAATTCCTTAGGGTAGGTAGATGACTCATAGATACTTGCTCTATTTCAAAAAACAAATCAAAAACTTCTTTTCACACCGACACTTTTCAAAAAGCTTTCAAAAACAATTTTTCAAACACTCTTGATGACTGATACAAGAGTCGATCTGAAACTTTAAACGAAACTTTTTTCAAACCCACTCACACTTGAAAAGCAAACAAACATTTTGAAAACACAAATGAGCAAGTATCTAAGAGCCCATGGATAACCATGGATAGAAAGGGTGCTAACACCTTCCCTTTCTATAAATCTACCTCCCGAACCGAGAACCAATCTCATAAGGAATTTTTCTGTGCTTTTGTCCTTTCCTGTTGGAGAAAATAAAAGACTATGGCGACTCTTGCTTCCGCGACATTTTGCGAACCAGCGTTAAACAGTCAGTTCCAGATCCACCGATCACAGTGAGGTACTAAACAGAAAGAGGGGATAAATACCTTGGGGTTTCGTTTTTGGAGAGGAGACGAAGGATTGGACGGTGGCGCTCTCAGGTGGCCGGAGGAGGGAACGTGATAGTGATGCTAGCTTCCTGGTATTTGTATCTTTCTCCGTTTTGTGATGAATAATATTTCTGAAAATGCTATGATATTCGTTTCACTTCTGGACCTCTTCTTATCTGAATGTTTGCTTCTGTGATGCTTTTGATATGCTCTTCTTTCTGAATATTTTGTTGGCTTTTTCTGATGTTGATGATTTTGCCTATGATGAACTTGGTTCTGAGGCGCTTGTTGTTTGGTTTTTGGATTGAAGGCAAGTTTGCTTTTGATTTTAGGAAGGCAAGCTTGTTGTTATGCTTTGAAGGCTTGTATTGGTTTGCAAGTTTTAGGAAGGCAGGTTTATTGTTATTTGCAGTTTGATAGGTTTTTTAGCAGGTTTAAAGGCTTGCTGTTGGTAAGGCAGGCTTAGATACAGGTTTGTTGGGAACAGGCCTCAAGGCTTATGTTGGTTTGCGAGTTATGCAGGCAGGCTTTTGGTTTGTGATAAACTTGCAAGTTTGTTTGGAGGTTTCTGGTACAGGAAGGCTTGGTTATGCAGGCTTCTTGTTGGTTTGTGTTTACAGTTTTTCTGGTATTGGTAACGCAGGTTTTAAGGTTATACAGGTCTGAAGGTTTTGTTACTTCAGCTTACAGTTTTACAGTTTGTGGTTTTTTTGCTCTTTGTGTTTTGCCCCCCCTTGAACTGTTAGAATAATGTTATATTTATCTATTCTTCTAAGCCTGCCAAACAGCAAACCTTCTTCACCTTTTCTTTGTCTCTCTCTCCAAGCATATTTTATTGCTTAATATCTTTTATTCTAAAAAGTTGTTGGCCTGGAAAATGATGAAAAAGGTGCTTGCTTGCATCTTGGTTTTGCTCTGCATTCTGTACTTCCATATTTTCTACATTACCTTTTTGGATAGCTTGTAGGCAGCTTTTCTGTTTTGATATCTTCTTGACAGTTTGTTGACAGATTCTTTTGACAGCTTGGTTGATAGTTTGAACTTGTGACTTAGCTTGTTCAGTTTGAACTTATGCAGCTTAGTTTGTTCAGTTTGAATTCGTGCAACTTGTCCCTTGTATTACATGCTGCCTTGTGCCTTCTATTTAATTGATTTATATGTTTGCAAAATAATTTTACTTTCCTCTTTGTGAACCAAGAAGAGAAATCTTCTTGTGATTTGCAAAGAGGATGAGCAAAATATGATGAAAATCAAAACAATCTGATTCCGGCCAACAACCTTTAATGATGAGTTTTTGATTATCTGTCTGAGAATACCTTTCAATTTAACTGTATTGACTTCTTTTTTTCTTCTTTGCAGGTAAATACCAGTTGGGGATCAGAGAAGTATGAAGACTTCAAGAGGCTTAGAAGATAGTTTTATTTTATTTTTAATCATTGTAATAAACATTATTGTAAACACTGTAAATAAATTTACTGTATTCAAATAACACTTGTAACAACAATTAAAATAAATAAAATCTTTTGTCAGATATATCAACCTTTTCTTTTACACTGTTTATTTATTTATTTAAATCTCTTGAATTAAAATGACTGGAAATGCATCCCAATCATTTTAACTTAGATAAAATAAATAATTAACAAACATTGTAGTCTCACAACCTCGCATTAACCAGCAATACGCCCGACATTCCAATTAATCATATGCTTTGCACAGTTAAACAAACAAACGTCATACACCTTTTACCTTACTGATCAAACTAAAGCTTCAAACTTTCAAATCAAATGCCTCAGATTCTATCCCAGATGTTTAGGCTTTGAGAAACAAACAGAAATCTTGAACAAGCGTCAAAGCAGTGTGACAGTCAATTGAAATACTGTGGATTTACTTCCTTTTGAGAATGCGTGTGCAAACCCTAATTTTGGATTTATTGTCAAAGAAACGTCTGCTTGATCAAACCCTGAGCCAAACTCAACCAAATCAATAGAAACCCTAATAATCTGTTTGGATTGATTCAAAACCAATGGAAACCTTAATTTTGTTTGACTGATAAGAAAAGTCGGTTTGACTGATTCTTGAGCCAATCTGAAAAATCAGGGAAAATCCGAAGCTGTGATTTCTTGTGAAAAAGGGAGGGCAAATTTGGGGGTACAACAGAACCCTAAAAATGGTGGTACTTGATCCCTGCATCAAAACCAAAATCCAACCATAAAGATAGATTGCAAATACAAGAATAGTCAGTAATGCATGATTAATATGTGCTTATATTACATAAATCAAACAAATCAAGATTGAAAAAAGGGCGCAAACCATGAGGTGTTAGTGATGCGCTTCAGGATGTTTTAGGACTTGGTGACGGTTGGAAACGTTCCAGGGGACTTCCAGGAACGTGTTTGAGCCTTTGTTGGGGACTAAAACAAGCTGGAACTTGAAATTCGATTTTGACAATTTTTGAGTTTTTTGTGTAAAATATGCAACAATTCTCCAAGCTCTATTTGCTTGAATTTGACCTGCTAGAGTGTTGTACTTATAGTGTAGATAGAGGAGACACAATTGAATGGAAAAGATCAGCCCGTAATGCCATGGTTTAAAGCCATGATCACAAATTTGAAAAGTTACCAAAATGAATCTTTCATGCCATTTTTTGATGTTCAATGAATCTGGTCACTTGTGCATGAATCCTTGGGCCTCTAAGCAAGCCAATGCATCAGCCCAAATTCCTAAGCCCATTTCCAATTATTTTGTACCATTTATTTTATATTTATTTGAAATAAATTAAAATAAATATGTAAAAAATAGGTAGAAAATTCAAGGCCATGCAAAAATAAGATTAGATGTCCTCTATAACCTTGGGAAGATATTTGAACCTTAAAACGTTAGGCCATTGACTCAAAAATTCAAATTTGCTCAATGCACCATTCTTGAAATTTCCAACATTTTCCCAACTTGGTAAATCCATAACTTGATCAATTTTTATCTCATGATGATGATATTTGACTTTTTAGAAATCCCAAGATGTCTACTTAAATCCCTCTTTTGATCAATTTTGCATTTGAAGATGTTATCTGTATGTAAAAGGTCTTGGAAAAAAGTGGCTTTTGTTGACTTTTTAAAAATGACCTGTAATGTCTGAGCTCATATATTTCAAATGGTGCATTTATTGATCTTGATGGCTGAAGAGAAGTTGTAGGGAATTATATTATCTTCAAAATGATCTTTGGTGGGAAAATTTATAATAAAGTATGAGAAAGTTATGCATGGTCAAAGTTTGGTTGACTTCTCCTATAGAAACCCTAATTTAGCAATTCTTGACTTTTAATGAATTAGGAGCATTTCTTGAGGAATCATGATCAAACCTTGATCAAATGATGGATATCACTTCAAAATGTTGATGTTGACCAAAAATATTGAAGTTTGACTGTACATGGGCCACAGTTGACTTTTGACCTAGCATAGTTAATTTTCCAATACTTGAGCAATTGACTGGACAAACTTATTGTGCAAGGCATGCAAGTTGTCATGGACAATATTGAAGGCATATTAGGACCATGGAAATCATTTGAGACCTTTAGAGCTCAATCATCTTGATGAAAATTGAAACCCTAGTTAGGGGTTTATTGCCTTAGGAGGAGAATTTGTCTGGTCAATTCTTGGTCATCCTTGGGTAAGTTGGGGACCTCAATGGGCATGTGTTGAGTAAAAAGGGAGGGAAAATTTTGGGGTACAAAAATGCCATTCTGGGATTCTAAATGAACTTGGACATGTCAACTTGGCGCTTTGTTCGAATTTGAAAATATTTAGAGTTTCCCTCTTCATAGCCCATTCGATCAACCCTTATTCTTGTAAGGATTCTAAATCCTGATTCAAATTGTTCAGAACTTCCCTTATCAGAACTTCTTCGATCAGCCCTTGTTCTTGTGATGATTCTAAGTCATGATTCGAATTGTTAAGAATTTCCTTGATCAGAATATATTAGATTAAGACACCTCTGCATTGATATGCCAATCGAAGGATACTTCATTCTGATGTCCTAATTGAAGGAAGTCTGTTGTTCCAATCGAAGGAAGCTATGATGCTTCAATAGAAGGAAGCTCTGATGCTCCAATCGAAGGAAGCTTAGATATTCCAATCGAAGGCAATTCTGATGTTCCAATTGAAAGAACCTCTGATGTTCCAATCAAAAGAAGCTATGATTCTTCAATCGAAGGAAGCTCTGATGCCCCAATTGAAGGAAGCTCTGATGCTCCAGTTGAAGGAAGCTCTGGTGCTCCAGTCGAAGGAAGCTTATATATGCCAATCGAAGGCAATTATGATATTCTAATTGAAAGTCCCTTTGATGTTCCAATCGAAAGAAGATCTGATGTTCCAATCGAAAGAAGCTTTGATGCTCCAATTGAAGGAAGCTCTGATGCCCCAATCGAAGGAAATTTCGTTCATCTTTAAATTTTAGTTTCCTCAGGAAGATGTTGGCCACCACCCATGTAAAAGAAAATTTTGAAAGAAAATGAGAGGGAAAATTTTGGGGTACAACATCCAGGTTTCAACAATTTGATCTTGAAGTTAACTGGTATCTGGTCAGGTCCATGTTTCAACAACTTGAACTGTTATCTGGTCGGGTCCAGGTTTCAGCAAATTGATCTTGAGGTTAAGTGGTATTTGGTCGGGTCCAGGTTTCAGCAACTCGAACTGTTATCTGGTCTGGTCCAGGTTTCAGCAATTTGATCTTGAGGTTAACTGGTATCTGGTCGGGTCTAGGCTTTGCAGTAAATTGAAGTAACTGTTATCTGGTAAGTTTCCAGGCTTCGCAGTAACTTACTGAATTTAACCATTATTTGGTCAGGTTCTAGGCTTCACAACAAATTTCTAAAAGAATGAAGTTAAGTGTTATCTCGTCGGATCCAGGCTTCACGGTAACTGATGAGGTCAATTGCTATCTGGTCAGATTCAAGGCTTCGCAACCACTTGTTGGAGTTGACTGTTATTTGGTCGGATTCCAGGCTTCACAGTAACTTACCGGGAAGGATGAAGTTGAATTGTTATCTGGTTGGGTCCAGGCTTCGTAGTAACTTGCTTTGGAGGAATGGAGTTAACTTTTATCTGGTCGGGTTCCAGTCTTCACAGTCACTTTCGGGGATAGTAACGACTCCATTGGGGATTGCAATGATTCTGTCGGGGGCTAAGGGGTTCACTTCATTGATTTGCAATAGTCTGAGAAGCAAACTCAAGCTGGGGAATTTGTAGTTTGTTGGAGAAATAAACCCTGTTGAAGAGAAAATTTGACGACCTGTTGGAGAGGTGTTTCCTTTAGGGAGAAATCCAAAATGCCCTTTTTTTAGACCAACTCGGCTGGGGATTGGGTTTTCCGGAGATTGAAACTCTGGATGGGGATTGCATGAGTCCAACTTTTTAGGGATAACTCTGTGGGGATATCCATGAATTTGGCCTTGTGGGGTTTGGACCCTTATCTGTGAAGATTATTCTGTGGGGATAACCTTATAGAGGTGGCTCTGGAGACTTCACTAGGGATCACCTTATGAATGGGACTTCATGAGGATTTGTCACTGTTCATAATAGTAAGTGTTGTAGCACTGCCAAAAAATGTTTGCTTGGTCGTGTGTGACCTTTTACTGGAATTCATGTTCGATTCCCCAAGTGATTCGGATGGAGACCTGCCCCCGGCTATGAGAGATTTCTTGGAATGTTGACCTGATTGCCCCAGATATATTGGACAATAATCATGTTATTCCCCTTGATTATGGAGGGTTTGTCATTGGAAGTGTCTTTCCCTTTGAAGTGATTCTGTTCATTGAGATAATTTCCGTTCGTTGGATATTCGCCGTGCAAATTTCTCCATTGTTAAACAATTAGCCATATGAAAACATCGATATTCAAACAATGCAAAGCTTATGTTTGTCTTAAAGTTTTTAAAAAAAAAAAGCATTTTTAGTAAATAAAATTTGCAAGAATGTGATATTAACTCAGGATTTATAGTAGGCCTTACAAGAGTCAGGATACCTTTTGTAACAATATGATTTCGAACTAACCCATGCTTCAATTAGGACTTTTAAGGGATTGTAACGTGCCATGGTTCATGATTTAAGAAACAAAGGATAACGCTCAGAGTTTATTTGCACCCACCCGTTCTTCATGATGTTCTACAGTCCTAAACTCAGTTAATTGTGCGTTTAAACTCCTATTGAATCGGGGATGATATTTTGGTGATGGTTCGGATAAATTAAGCTCATTTGTGAAGGCAGCCATTTTTGTAACATTTTTCATGTTGTCGAGGATTTGTAGTGACCTCCTTTTTGATCTACTATCCCTAATTTTTCCTGACTGTTTTTTTAGGCTACAGTCAGCGCGATGCCCCAATTTTTTTTCTTAAGTATCCTTCATAGGTTTTGACTTAGTGGACTTTTTCTTTTGAGAGATAATGACTGCCTATTTTATGGGAATCCATCGTCGTCTTTTGATTTAGAAGGATGTTTTGATGTCCTTCATTGTGTATGAAGTGAAACTTGCGACTGAATGCACATTTGGATTAACTGAGAAACTACTCTGCCCCAGGTTCTGATTAAAGGTTTCAATTTGTGAGAAAAAGAAAACTCCTACTTATTTGGCTAAAAGGGGTTGACTAGGTATTATCTTCCTTATAAATCAATTGTTTAGGAATTGAAAGAATTCTTATACATCATCAGCAAAGTTTGTCCTAAAGCATAGCGTATGAGATTTTGGTATTATTTTCGTCATCCTCCCTCTAAAGGCTTGGAACTTTTAATGAGAGTTGAATATCACAAAAAGAGAATAAAAAGCACAATTTGAATATAGTGGAAACGAATGGATTAATTCAAGATAAACATATGCAATGCATTAATGAAAAAAAAGTTTGACATAACAGATAAGTGTTCAAACAAACAATAGAAATTACAATTGTAAATTCAAAATGAACTGGTTCCTCTCAATGATTTGGCATGGGAGCAGTGATCATGTTGGCAGTCTCAGGAGGGCCGAATTCAATCTCCTTTGCGTCAATCATAATTTGAATCTTGTATTTCAGCGCCCAACAATCGTTAGTATCATGCCCAAGACTGCCGGAATGATAGGCACATATTTCCCCAGGACTATAGTTAGGAGAAGAAGTTTTAGGGTTTAGATGAGGTCCTATCAACGTAATCAGATTCATCCTCCACATTTGTTTCAATTCTTGAGACAATGGTATGTTGATTTTGGTGAACTGTCTCTTGGGCTCGTCTTGCCTTCACTAATTTTCCCGTTGTTGTTGGCGCACCGATGCAAGATTAGAGATCAAGACTGCCCCCATAGGTTGGCCGTGGTTACTCTTGTTACGACCCTTCTGGCCGTACACAATATTGAGCTCTTTCTTCCCATTGTATGGCTTCTTATGAGTATCGGAAAATGCAGTCATTTGGAGCTTTCCACTTCTGATTCCATTTTCAACTCGTTCCTCAGTTAGAATCAGCTCGGTGAATCCGGCCGAAGATCTTTTGATTAGGTGATTGAAGAAAGGTCCTATTAAAGTTCCCATAAAGATATCAACCAGCTCCCTGTCAGCTAGGGGTGGTTGCACCCTGCCAGCCAGGTCTCTCCACTTTTGGGCATATTCTTTGAAGCCCTCATTTGAACCCATGGTCAAATTTTTTAACCGCACAAGAGTTGGTGCAAGGTCAACATTGTATTGGTACTACTTGTAGAAAGCAGCAACTAGATCCTCCCAAGTGTGGATATTGGTCCGTTCCAATTGGTAAAACCACTCCAACTGCGTCCCAGATAGACTCTCTTGGAAAAAATGCAACCGTAGTTTCCTATTAGCGGTGTGCGGCTGAATCTTACGGACATAGGATCTTAGATGAAGCTTCGGACAGGAGACACCATCATACTTGGCAAAAGCATGGATCTTGAATTTGTGGGGAATGACCACCCTAGGAACTAAACCCAAGTCTCCAAAGTCCAAGCCAGGCATAACTTAGATCTCCACAGTCTTTAGTTTATCTTCTTGCTGCTTATATCTATCATCGGTCGGCAGGTATTGCTCATCAGTTTGAGAGTGTTGAGTCAGCAAGTCCTTGACAGTTTGTTCTAGAGCCATCTTATACTGAAATAAACAGTAGAAAAATGAGGAAACCTGTGTGGGGAAAACCTGTTATGATGACATGCATGATATGTAAATGCAATGTTTTCAAGGATCTCACAGGGTAAACACAAGAAAATGTTAGAAGTTGAATTTTGACTACAACTTTGATTGAAAAAATTCGTATTGTTGGATGTCCTTCCACGAGAATCAATTTCACCATGTCGAGTGGGTCATAGCACTTGACTCGAGTTATTTTGCTTTGGTTTTTGACAGCATTTGTATAGAGGAAAATAAATCCTCTTACCCCTTGATAGACATTTGGTTCAATATAACCCTGCATCACAAACCCTTGAGATCCTTAAAATGGTTATTGAAAATGATATGGCATGATGTCATGATGTTATGTACAAGTAAACATACACAAGCAAAGAAAACAAGTCCTTAGGTTTAGGCTTGCATGGAGTTTATAGGTATGTACCCTCTTCAAGTTTAGTTGGTTCAACCTGTCTTAGAAAATAATCGGGTTCTAGGGAATCTCAATATCATTGACCTTTCTTTATTGGGAATTGTCTCAGCACAATCAATCTTTTCTTGCGGCCAAAACATCCCAAAAGTCCGATCTCAATGAGCGTAGTATCGAGTATTAACCAATTTTCAGCTTTCCATCAAAACCGACTATCTCACTACTTCCTAATGGACAAGTTGTTCAATTAAAGGTTCTAAGGTCAGTTAGTGCTTCATGACACCGCTCAACGGCCCCGTATTCTCCTCGATTCAACACAAGCGATATTGGTACCAACAAATGTGTCACACTAACATAGCCATTGCTTCAACCATATCGGTCTATGTCGTATAGTTTCCATAATCTATTGTGTCATACTGTGGGAAAACTGACTTGGGATGTTTTGCATTTGATCGCAATTGTTGCGGTTAGCAAGAGTCGTCACCGACTTTTCTTTTATCCAAATAAGGAAAGGGTGAAAAGAATAGGAAAGACCTTTGAGATTATTTCTTGAGTTCGGGGGGTAGATTATGAAAAGGGAAGGTATTAGCACCCTTTTCATCCATAATTATCTATGGGCTCTTAGTTGCTTGCTAGAACACTTGCTTTGTTTAAAAATGTGCTTTGTGGTGGTTTTTGAAAGTATTTTTAAAAGGCGCCTTCGTTTAGGCGAACTTCGTAATGATTCTTGTCTTATAAGAATGTATACTAAGTGTTGGAGTTTTGAAAATATTTCATCTTTTTAAAGTGTTTGGTGTGTGTTTGCAAGGATGTTTGTTTTAAAAGTGAGCAAGCAACTAGGAACGTCTCTACCTACTTAAAAGTCTTTCATTCATTTCCTCCTTTTCTTTGATATTTCTATCTTACCATTGATTGGTAAGAAGCCTTATCTTTGGATGTAAAGGGACGAGCTTGGGTCATTGTATAGTCATGATAGCAAAGTCGTGAGATATCTTAACATTTCTCTTGTAAGGACTAAGATCATTTGTAAGGCAACATTCGAAGCGTCATCGCGGGACTATGACCTTGTATTTTCGATTGTTTTGCTAAGACGTCTCACATGCATAACATGGCCATTTTTAGGCAACAAGTGGGGTTAACCCTAGGGGTGCATGTGTGGAAGTGTGTTTGATTTGCATGCATTTAGTCTTTGATTAGGGTTGTCTACTTGTTGATTTTATCTTCCCATACAAATCCTACTTTACTAGCATTTATATGAATACGATAAATTACGGAAAGTAAATATTCTACGCTATTACAATCATTAGGGGGATGGGGTGTACAAATTTACAAATGTGGATCGCAAGAAATTAAAGTCCTAATTATCTATTACAACCATATTGAAATAATATACAAGAAATGTAAAATGGATTTGTTTTGTTTTTGTTAAGAGAAGAAATAAGTTTGTTCAGGAAAAATATTTTTAGTCTTTTGATTTTAAAAGAAATAAAATATAGTATATGAATATAAAGTATTTTTTGGTATTTTTTTATTACTTAAAATAGAATTATAATAAAAATAAAAGAGAATAAGAGTCATAATCAGCATGTTACTGAAATAAGAAGCTCTGACTCTGGTGCGTTGCAAGTCAGAAGGAAAATGTTAGCAAAAAAGGGGACGGTCAGAAGTTCTGGGTCCGAATACACTAAAGTTCTGGGGTTGCTGGGAACAAGGGAAATCCTAGGAGTTCTGATGTAACTGGCAGCCTAGAAGTTCTAATGTTACTGGAAGGTCAGAAGTTCTGGTTATTGAGAGAGTGTGGAAGTTCTGATCTATCTAGAAACTTAGAAGTTCTAATGTCACTGGCAAGCTAGAAGTTCTGATTATGGGTATGTGAGGTGTCAATGCTGTTGGATAGGATTGTCTAGAAGTTATGGTCCAGGATCACTATTTTGATAAGCAAACAAATGGGATTGACCTAGAAGTTCTGATTTTCTAATAGGGTAAAAATGTTAAGAAATAAACATAAAAAAGGTGTTTCTGAGGCTAGAACTCAGGACACTCAACGCTAATGCCTTATGCATGCGCTCTCTACCACTGGGGTGGCTATACATTCGGTATTAGAAGAAAAAACATAAACATATATTTCAAAGTAAAACTCTGATTTTGAACTTCATCTCCTTCTCCGTGCCAGTCAGAGCATCTGCAACTTAGCCGTATCTTAACAAAACGGAAAATGCACACACAACCGTTATGGCAGATTTCATCATGGTTTCAGAAATATAAAATACCAGAATTGTAAATCAGAAGCAAACATGAATTTTGCTAATCCTAAATTCTGAATCTTAGTTTCCTCAAGAAGTTATGAACTAAAATTCTTTCTACTTAGGCAAAAATACGTGAAATCTATGAATATGTACATAATCGGAGTCAGGATGTCTACATTGTATTTTTGAACATGTAAGCCTATCAATGCCTAAGTAATGAGATACAAGTCAGGAGAAACTTACCTTGCTTCTAGAGGTTGTTTTGAATTAGAGTCTGGTTCAGGCTGCTATGATGTTCTGGTCATCTTTATTACGTGCTCAGAAGGCTGGGACAATCTTTAACTTGAGTTATAAATGGATGGAAAATTCTGGAACACCCAAGAAGCAATGTTCTGATTTTTTGAGATGGGGATTGATGAAGACTTTGTTATAGTCTGAAAAATAGAAGTTGGGACAACTTCTAAACGTATATCAGAAATTGTGTAGGTGATTTGGTTGGGAAATGCATAAGGAAAATTAGAAATTGGAAGCAAACGCCAGAAATTAGCAGATTTTGTATTTGTGATTATAGTTTCAAGTTCTTTGAAATTTCAGCAAAGTTTCAAGGATTTTTTTTTTCAAATTCTCGACCTACTTACAGTTGCAAAATGAAATTCACTTTATAGGCAAGGATTTTATAGCTTCGAGAAGTTAAGAGTACATCCATCATATGCTAGGGCGCTGACTTGTTCTTGAAGCAAGTTCAAACAAGTATGGTTCAAGGTACAAAGTAGGGTGGTTAGCAGCTTTTAGCCGCGCTTAAGCTGAATTTGTAAGCATGAATTATGGAAAAGTACCCTCAAAAGCAAAAGCACAGCATGGGCCTAGCATAAACTTTATACAAAAGTTTTCTTTTCAAGGACAACAATGGTACTTCTATGTCACACGTGGGGAAATCCTTTGGATAAAGACTCAAAAGTGGGTGTGAGCATTAAAAGATGATGAGATTTATAAAAACAAAAAACCTGCAGTATGAGATTATGTATCATAGCTTAATCTGGATCAGCAGTTTAGCATCAGCGCAACTTAGAATAAATATCCAATCTTCTGATCTTTGAATCTGCCTGCTCCAGCATGTTCTGAAGGAGTTCTCAAACTTTTCAGGAAGCTTGTAACGTGCTTTGCAGACCTTCTTTGAATTACTCTTGCAAATTCTGATTGAACCTTCGTGAAAACTGGCCCAAAAAGTTCTAACCAAAATCTGTCTTGGAAATGTCTAGAATTTTATAAGTGCTTCAGTTTCATGGACGTGCTTTCAAAGATGTATAACTTGAAATCCAATCACTTCTAGAACAAGTTCTGTTCTACAATTTTTTAGATCTCATTGATATCTGCAACTCTTGTGTCAGAAGTTCTTCCAGAATCAACTTGCATCATGGTGAAAATTTGGCTAGAAGTTCTGAACTTATCATCATTCGTAAACACTTAGAAAAATTTCTAAATATTTAGAATTTTGACTCTTTCAACATAATTTGACTTTTGACTTTTTTAATGAAACAAACTTCATATTCTAACATGCCTTGATGAAATATGATTCTTGAAACTTGATTTTGATCCAAAAGTCAAAGTTTGACTTTTTAGTGTGCAATTGACCATTTTACCCTTGTGCCAATTCCAAACCTAAATTGATATATCAATGCTGCAAACTTGAGTCATGGAAGATCTTATGAGAAAATCCTTGAGAAATGAGAGGGAAGATTTTGGGGTACAACAGTTGCCCCTGTTCAATCTTCTTAAACCTGAAGAATTATATTGGTGAGTCCACCATTCGTAACTTGAAGGTAGAAGATGATTGAACACTAGAGTGCCCAGAAATTTGCACTCGATGATGTGTTAGTTGACTGTGTGGGGAATGGGCTTAAAGATTCCATTCAGAGCGACTGGGGAAAGTACCAGGATAAATATTTTGGTTGATTTAAACTGGAGTGGTAGATGTCTTTGTCTGTAGATTTTTCCTGCAAGGAAAAATATTAGTTGTATGCATGGTGTAATGATGTTCTCAAAATAAATGAGATTATGCTGTATGCATTTGTCATGTATGCGTTATGGTTTATGAATGTGATGTGTTCCTTGCAGCGTTTCTTTGTCTAAGAAAATAAATCCTTGACAACATGCTGATGAGCCTTGGGAAATGATCTCTCAGACTGCTGCGGGGGAATGAAGAGTATGATCCTCTTATTCTAGGATGTTTCTGCTGAGAATTCCTATTTTATTTTTTGGGGAAAACTCTGCTGGGGAATATTGATCTTAAGAAAGAAAACTTTGTGGAGAGTATTGATTTCTGCTTGGGGAAAGGGTTTAATGCTCTACTGGAGAATTATTCCTGATTGGAGCATCGAAAACTGGCTTTTATTTGGTCGAAATCCAGGCTTGGCAACAATTTTGGGGGATAATGAAGTTTACTGCTATCTGGTCGTATTCCAGGCTTCGCAGTGACTTGTAGGGGAAGAATAAATTAACTGTTATCTGATCGAATATCAGGCTTCGTAGAAAATTTCATGACGTTGAACTGTTATCTGGTCTGGTTCCAAGCTTCACAGTAACTTTACTAGGGAAGAATAAATTAACTGTTATCTGGTTAGATTCCAGGCTTCGCAGATTTCTGAGGTGGATAAATTTAATTTCTATCTAGTCGGGTCCAGGCTTCACAATAACTTACTTGAAAAGATGAAGTTGAATTGACATCTGGTCGTATCCAAGCTTCACATTAACTTGTTCGAAAGAATGAAGTTAAACTGATATCTGGTAGAATCTAGGCTTCATTGTAACTTGCTTGAACGAATGAAGTTGAACTGATATCTGGTCGGATCCAGGCTTCACGGTAACTTGCTTGAACTAATGAAGTTGAACTCATATCTGGTCGAATCCAGGCTTCACAGTAACTTGCTTGAAATTAGTTGTTATCTGGTCGGATTCCAAGCTTCACAACAAATTTCTGAGGGAATAAAGTTAATTGCTATCTGGTCGGATTCCAGGCTTCATAATAACTTGCTTGAAAAGATAAAGTTGAACTGATATCTGGTCGGATCCAGGCTTCACAGTAACTTGCTGGGGTAGAGGCAAACTCTACCGGGGAAAAGGAATTAAATCCTTATCTGGTTGAGTCCAGGTTTTTTTTCAATATCTCGAAGAGTTAAACTATTATCTGGTCGGGTCCAGGCTTCATAGTGTCTTTAGAATTTAACTATTATCTGGTCGGGTCCAAGCTTCATAGTGTTTGAAAATTTTCAATATTATCTGGTCGGGCCCAGGCTTCATAGTGACGAAAAGTTATACTATTATCTGGTCGGGTCCAGGCTTCATAGTATTTGAAAGAATGAAGTTGATTGTTAACTGGTCGGATCCAGGCTTCACAACAACTGAATGAAGTTAAATTGTTATCTGGTCAGGTCCAGGCTTCACAACAACTTTCAGAGGTAGCAATGACTTTGTTAGCGACTTCACTAGGGATCAGGGGTTGTGGTCCTCTGATTTGTGATAGTCTGAGAGGCAAAACTCATGCTGGAGAGGATAGACTCAGCTGGGGAAGACAGATTTAGCTGGGGAAATAAACCCTGCTAGGGAAATAACCCTGCTGGGGAAATAAACCTTGTTGGAGAAATAAACCCTATTGAGGAATACTTAACGAACTGCTGATGAGGTGAGTTTTTTAGGAAGAGATCCACAAGGCTTCTTCTTTTAAAACCAACTTAGCTGGGGAGAGGGCTTGTCAAGAGATTAACTCTAGCTGGGGACTAGCCTATGAAAAGGAATTTGCGGGCTACTCTATTGGGGAAAGGTTTATTGTAGTCGGCCTTGTGGGGATAATGCTAATGAAATAACTCTGTGGGGATATTCCATATACATTAAAGAGATGCTTGTTGCTGCTTAGCAGCACACATGTGCCAAATAGTTTTAATCATGTTCACATGCATATGATCGTTCAATTTTAGCCATTGGACATCTTTGCATTCAAAACAAAAACCAAAAGTTTGTACTTCCAAGTATATTTGTATTGATATTTTGCCCATGAATAGGTGGTTTTTTACAAAGAGACGGAGATCCTAGCAAGAGGAAATTGTTGAAAGGAAACCAAAATTGAAAACAAATATAATAGCCATATGGAAGTGATCTCATCGCGTTCCGACTGTACTATTTCCCCAATGTCTTCGAATGTCCTTTGTCGTTGACAGAAGTTGATTGGACAGATCTTGGACCGTTTGAACTCGGACCTTGGTAATAAAGTTGATTATGGTGATTCCACGGGACATAGTCATACGCTTTCAATCCTTAACTTTTTCCTGGACCGCCCTTTCGGGTTTTCAGCCCACCAGGATACCCATTTTTGCCCAAGTTGCCCTTTCGGGTTTTCAACTTGCCATGTGTACAATCTTTTGCATATATCCCTAATTTTTCCCCAGACCTTTTGGTTTATCGGGATTCCCTTATCTTGCCTAGGTGTGTCAACCTAGCGGGTCTCTTATGCGTAATATTTTTTAACTATGTTCGTGTTCATAGGATATGGGAAGTCTTCACCGTCCATGGTAGTCAGCATCATGGCACCACCGGAGAAAACTCTCTTGACAATAAACGGCCCTTTGTAAGTGGGAGTCCATTTACCCCTGGGGTCGCCTTGTGGAAGAATGATGCGCTTTATTATCAAGTCACCAGCTTGATATACTCGAGGCCTGATCTTTTTGTTGAAAGCCTTGATCATGTGTTTTAGGTACATCTGACAGTGACAAACAGCAACCAGTCGTTTTTCATCAATCAAGTTTAACTGATCCAATCTTGTTTGAATCCATTCGTCTTCACCTAGGCCTTCTTCATTCATAATCCTTAGTGAGGGGATCTGAACTTCTACTGGCAAAACAGCTTCCATGCCATAGACCAAAGAAAAGGGATTTGCCCCAGTTGATGTCCGAGCTGAAGTACGGTAGCCATGAAGAGCAAACGGTAACATCTCATGACAGTCTTTGTAGGTCACTACCATCTTCTGCATAATCTTCTTAATGTTTTTGTTGGTCGCTTCCACTGCGCCATTCATTTTAGGTCTATAAGGAGAAGAATTGTGATGCTTGATTTTGAACCGAGTGCAAAGTTCTGTAATCATAGCTTTGTTGAGGTTAGTCCCATTGCCGGTGATAATCCTTTCGAGGATACCATAGCGGCAGATGAGGTTATGTTTGATGAATCTGGCTACAATGTTCTTTATGACTGAGGCAAATGAGGCAGCTTCGACCCATTTGGTGAAATGATCAATAGCGACCAGAATGAAGCGATGTCCATGGGAAGCAGTAGGTTTAATCTCTCGAATCATGTCAATGCCCCACATTGCAAATGGCCACGGAGCAGTCATGACGTTTAGGGGAATAAGAGGTACACGGACCTTGTCAGCATATATTTGGCATTTATGGAAAGTCCTTGAGTGGTGATGGCAATCAGTCTCCATCGTTGACCAATAGTAACTAGCTCTCAGGATCTTCTTGGCCATGGCATGTCCGCTAGAGTGAGTCTCAAAGAGACCATCGTGCATGTCTTCCATAATTTCCTCTACCTCATTCTTGTCCACACATCGGAGTAGAGTAGAATCATGGTTGCGTTTGTACAAGATTCCATTACTTAGGAAGAATTTGGCTGAGAATCTTCGTAAGAACTTTCTATCATTAATGTAAGTTCCTTCGGGATACTCTTGTGCTTCAAGGTATCTCTTCACCTCATGATACCATGGCTTTTCCGCGTCAGTGTCGAGTTCATAGCAGTGCGCAGGTTCGTCGAATATCTAAATTGTAATCATAGGAGCTTTGTTGTCCCATTTGACCTTGAACATATAAGACATTATGGCCAAAGAACCGACTAACTGATTTTCTTCCCTAGGGAAGTGTTCAAAGGTGATCTCTTCGAAGCAAGGAATCAGAGATATCACAAGCTCCTTGTAAGGAATGAGATTAGGGTGTTTAGTGTCCCAATCTCCTTTTATTTGACTAATCACTAGAGCGGAATCCCTGAACACATTCAAATGCTTGACCCTCAAATCAATGGCAGCCTTCAGACCTAAAATGCATGCTTCATACTCAGCCATGTTGTTTGTACAATTGAAGCATAGTATGGCAGTGAAAGGAGTGTGGCAACCTTCAGGGGAGATTATCACAACACCAATTTCGTTACCCAAAGCGTTGGAAGCCCCATCAAAGACCATAGTCCTTCGGGATCCTTGTTCAGGTCTGTCATATGGTCCAAGTTTCACGCAGTCAATCACTAGAATGATGTTCTCATCCGAGAAGTCAAAGTTCATAAATTGATAATCATCAACAGCTTGATGAGCCAAATTATCTGCTAATACACTTCCCTTGATGGCCTTTTGCATTGTGTTGAATATCGTACTCGGTCAAGATCATTTTCCATTTAGCTATCCGTCCGGAATGAGCTGGTTTCTCGAAGATGTAATTGATAGGGTCCATCTTAGAAATCAACAAAGTGATATGAGTCAACATATATTGTCTTAGCCGACGAGCAGCCCATGCTAGAGCACAACAAGTTTTCTCGAGAAGTGAATATCTGGTTTCACAGTCGGTAAACTTTTCGGCCAGACTTGTCATGTTGGCCTAACACACACCCCATAGAATTCTCTAGCACCATCAGATACATGATCAAGGGTCTTCCTTCAACTGGAGGCATGAAGATAGGAGGTTCTTACAGATATTCTTTGATTTTTCCGAAGGAATCTTGGCATTCATCATTCCATCTGACTACTTGATCTTTCTTTAAGAGTTTGAAGATTGGCTCACAAGTAGCAGTTAAGTGAGATATGAAGCGGGCGATGTAGTTAAGACGACCCAAGAATCCTCTAACTTCCTTTTCAGAGTGGGGGACTAACATTTCTTGGATGGCCTTCACCTTGACAGGATCGACTTTGATGCCTTTACCACTGACAACAAAACCTAGAAGCTTTCCAGATCATACTCAGAATGTGCACTTATTAGGTTTCAATCTTAACTTGTACTTTTTCAGCCTCTCGAATAGCTTGTATAGGTGATCAAGATGTTCCTCTTCGGTTTGTGATCTTGCAATCATATCATCCACATATACCTCTATTTCATGATTGATCATGTCATGAAACAAAGCTACCTAGCCCTTTGATATGTTTCCCCTGCATTCTTTAATTCGAACAACATGACCTTGTAGCAAAAGGTGCCCCAATGCGTGACAAAGGTGGTCTTCTCCATGTCTTCGGGAGCCATCCTAATTTTATTATAGCCGGAGAAACCATCCATGAAAGAGAAGACTTTATGCTGAGCAGTGTTATCGACCAAGACATCAATATGAGGTAGAGGGAAATCATCCTTGGGACTTTCCCTATTCAAACCCATATAATCTATGCACATACAAACCTTTCCGTCTTTCTTTGGCACTGGCACCACATTTGCAACCCATTGGGGATAAGATGTCACAGCTAGGAATCCTGCATCAAATTTTTTCATCACTTCAACTTTTATCTTTTCAGACATGCCAGGCCTCATGCGACGAACTTTTTGTTTGACAGGAGGATAATCTCCTTTGTCGGCAGACGATGAACTACAATGTTGGTATGCAACCCTGGCATATCTTCATACGACTAAGCAAACACTTCCACATAGTCATGCAACATCTGAACCAATCTGCTTTTGACACTGCTTTCCAGGTTAGCTCCGATCTTGACCTCTTTCTTGTCTGCCTCGATACCCAGGTTGATGATCTCAACTGAATCTTCATGCGGCTGAATAGCTTTTTCCTCTTGCAATAGAAGTTTGGCTAGTTCTCCCGATATTTCACAATCTTCCTCGCCTTCGTCTTCAGCTTGGTTAATTGGATGTTCGAAATCATAGTTGGCAATAATAGAGTCGTTGGAAATGAATTCCAGAGTGGACGAGGACCTGCAAGAGTGTGTGTGTGTGTGTGTGTGTGTGTGTGTGTGTGTGTGTATGCATGTAAAATACATGGTTATTTTGAAAAATGCATTGAAGAAAAAGAAAGACAATGAGCATAAAAGTTCGAATGCAAAAAGTCCAATGGTTTGTATTGAATGGTCATATGATAAGATGAACATAAATAAAACCCTTGATGAATGGACCACAGTTCCCCGGGCCAGGCACATGGCTCAAAAGTCATTGTTTAATATTACCGACAAAATGTTCTTGAATTAATAGAAAGCAATAAACAAGTAATTACTCCTCAATGAAGGAGATGGGAACGAAGTCCTTTGCGTGCCAATTGTTGAGCTTTGTTGTAGTATGGTATACCCATTCTTCAAATGTGCACTCATCATCAAAATCACCCACATCATTAACTTCATGACTTCAAATACAAAGAGGGGACTTCCATGCACGAGCGCGCCTCACTTATTTCTGAGCCTTGATAGTAAAACCCAAACCACATTTGTCTGCTTTGAATGGAATCTCAGGGAGTTACCCCCAAGTATCACAACTTCCATCTTCGATTGTGGCACGAGCATCTCTAAACGAAACCATCTTTGGCACGACCTTACCAGATTTGGACACATCAGAAGAAAATTTGTCTTAAGCAACCATTGGTGACACAACTTCAAAAGCCTGACACGGGGTTTCTATAAATTCACCATCCATCTCCACATATTTGAAAGAATTGAGGTGGCTTACCATGAACTCCTCCTCACCACAAACAGTGATGATCCTTCCCTTGACTGGGTACTTGAGCTTTTGATGAAGGGTTGACGTTACTACCCCTGCTACGTGGATCTAAGGGTGACCCAGAAAATAGGAGTAAGCAGGATGGATATCCATGATGTAGAAAGTAGAGTTGAAAATCTGTGAGCCCACCTTGATCGGGAGATCCGCCTCTCCATGAACTTTCCTTTTGGACCCATCGAAAGCCCTCATAATAATATAACTTGGTTTCAACACCAATCCTTCACAGTCTAAATGGTCTAAGGCACCCTTGGGTAGCACATTTAAAGAAGAGATTGTATCAATCAAAACATGTGCTAGGGTAGTCCCCTTACATTCAACAGAAACATGTAGAGCTTTGTTATAGTTCTTTCCAAGTAGTGTCAGATCAACATCCGAGAACCCCAAACCATTGTCAACTGTCAAGCTTGCCACACAATTTTCAAACTGGTCAGTTATGGTCTCATGAGGGACATGAGCCTTCTTCAGGAATTTGATTAACGCCCGAGCATGAGCATCCGAATAAAGCAGCAAAGATAACAGAGAAATCTTGGAAGGGGTTTGCCCCAACTGCTCCACTATCTTGAAATTACTCCTCTTTATAATTTTCAAGATCTCATCCATTTCTTGAGCGGAAGGTTCCTCGGCAGCAATATCTTTTGCAGGTATCTTTGTCTCAACAGGCTCACCTACTTTCTCTTTTCCCTTTGTGTCAGCACTGGGCTTAGCAGTGGTGACGCAGATAGGTTCCTTTGTAGTGGTTGGTGGTGAGACGTTGGGTGAAAAGACTCTCCCAGTTCTGGTCACCTTACTAGAGCCAGTAATGTTACCAATGTCATCAGCTTTTCTTTCTTCAATCGAAGCGTCTTGCTTTATTCCATGGTAAAACACCTCAGCACCATAGTTCCAAGGCACTGCTTTGTTGGAAGAGTACGGAATTGGCCCGGGGGAGATAATTATCAGAGGAGCAACAGCTGGTTCGTTTGAAATCCTGATAGGACCCTTGGAAGAGATCCTAAGAGTCTTGTTTGAAATTGTTATGATGGAGAGATCTTCAATATTATTGGTCAAACTTTTGGCGGACGGAGTCTTCTCAAATAGGATCTCATGGCTATTCATCAGGCGTTGAATGCCTTCCTTCAGCCCTTTGCATCCATTGAGTTGTTTGTCATAGCAAACATAGTCCTTCAAATAGACAAGGAAAATCCTGGCTTTCAACATATTCTTTTTGATAATGGTTAACAGAGTAGTTAAGTCTTTGATGGAGGAAACAAAAATGGTGTCTTCAACAGCATTGACACCTTTGCCATGGTTTGGCATTGGTGCCGTTATCACATTGGGAATTTGAGGCGGATCAAATTCGATTGTCTTGTTGTCTATTAAGTCTTGAATTTTATTCTTCAGTGCCCAACATTGGTCAGTCTCATGCCCGAGACTATTCGAGTGATATGCACACTTGGTATTCAGATTGTATTTAGGTGAGGAGGTATCTAGATTGGCCGGAGGATCACGCAGTGTCACCAACTTAGCCTTTAACAGGTGTTGTAAGGCTTGGCATCATGACATGCCTATCCTTGTGTATTATCTTTGTGGAGCCTCAAACCGTTGATGATTGGAAGATTGTCTTTGAACAGGAGTTGGGTTGGAAATTCGAACAGCATTGACGGACAGACGGTCATCCTTCTTGGTACGGGCCCTTGCCCCATACACAACATTGATTTCTTTCTTCCCAGTGAAGGGTTTCTTTATGGGATTGGAGGTGGAAGAAAATGCTATGGGAATCTTTCCGCTTTTGATACCACTTTCAACTCTTTCACTAGTTAAGATTAGCTCGGTGAAACCGGATGAAGAACAACCAACCATTAAGTTGAAAAATGGACCAGATAAAGTGCCTATAAATATATCAATGTGTTTCCTATCGGTTAACGGTGGTTGGACTCTACTGGAAAGACCCTTCATTTTTCTCCATTGTCATGTCTTGCAGTTGAACTCTTGTCGACGCCAAGTCGGCATTATACTGGTATTGGTGATAGAAAGCGGGGGCCAAGTCTTCCCACATATGGATACGAGAACCCTCCAATTGGTAAAACCACTCTAGTTGCGCCCCAACCAAGCTTTCTTGAAAGAAGTGAACCCAGAGTTTCTTGTCAGCAGTGTGCGGTTGAATTTTACGCACATAAGACTTTAGGTGAAGCTTTGGGCAGGAAACCCCATCATACTTAACGAATACTGGAATCTTGAATTTGTGGGGAATGACAACCTCAAATATTAATCTCAAATTTTCAAAATCCAAACTATGGATGGCTTGAATCTCAACGACCTTCAGTTTGTCTTCTAGCTGCTTGTACTTAACATCGGCGGGAGGATATTGCTCTTCAAAATAATCTTCATCATCGGACGCTTGATCATTGATACACCCATCCTAGGTACTCCTTGCTTCTCCAATTTGATTTTCGTCTTCCTCTGACGAATCTTCAGCTACCGGTATCTGACGGATCGACTCTCTGAATCTTTTACCCACGTTAACTAGGGCTTTCCTCCTTGGTTTCTTTTTGGATGCTATCAACGTCATCAACTCTCGTTGCCCCTTGGCCAGGGTCAGCAGAATCTCTTGAAACTGGGAGTTTTGTGCTTGTAGGTCCTTCACTGTTTTCTCGATATCCATCTTATTGAAATAAACAGCAGAGAGATAAGGAAACCTGTCGTGGAAAACCTGTTATGTTATGATACATGGAAGATGTGTATGCAAATGATTTCAAGGGTTTATGGAATTTAAATTTGTCTAGACAAAGAATGAACAAACGTAAATTTCCATTAATTAGTTAAAAATGATTACAACGTGCATCTCGGGCTTACAAAATAAATCTCTAAGATAAAAAGGCCGAACGCATCCTCTTTGGTGCAAGGTAGGCATTCAAGCTCTGCTCTTCGTGTAGTTGCCTTGTAAGCTCCAAAACCCTTTCCTCGCTTGCGTAGAACTGAGAGACATCGCAATAGCATTCCATATTCATACATCATAGCATGCGCATACACATCGCATACAACACAGTCTCATTTATTTTGATAACATCATTACACAATGCATTTCATACATCATGACATTACATATGACTAACTCTTCACCTTTTCAAGAAAGATCGATTCAATAAATACCTTTGACTACTTACATGACCTGGAAGTCTTCTCAAAGGCTACGTCTGACGAAGGGCTATTTCAGCATCTTCCTCAAAAAGATTTTCTCAAAAGACCTTCTCTGGTTCAGTAAGATCGACACTAAGATCTCTCTGATTTCTATTCAAGTTGAATATACTCCAAGACTTTTGTCTGGTTTAGTTGAATCGATACTAAGATTCTTATGATTTCCATTCCAGTCAAAGTTAACAAAATACCTTCTTTGGTTCTGTCAGATCGACACTAGGATCTCTCTGATTTCTATTCCAGTTGAGGATATTCCAAAACTTTCGTCTGGTTCAGTTAAATCGATACTAATATTTTTCTAATTTCCATTCCAGTCAAAGTTGATTCAAGACCTTCCTCTGGTTCAACTAAATAGATACTAAGATTTTCTTGATCTCTATTCCAGTTGAAGACAACTCAAGACCTTTCTCTGGTTCAGTTAAATTGACACTAAGATTTTTCGGATTTCTATTCCATCTAAAGAAACTGTGAAGCCTGGACACGACCAGATAACAGCCCAAGTCACTGAAGCCTGGATTTCGACCAGATAAAATTTTGAGAAACTACAAAGCCTGAAGTACGACTAGATAACCGTTTAATCTCATTTCCCCAGTAAGTCACCGTGAAGCCTGGAATACGACCAGATAGCAGTCAACCTTATTATCCTCAGCAAGTCACTGTGAAGCTTGGATCCCGACCAGATAGCAGTTCACTTTCGTCTCTTCAATCAAGAGATGACTCCCAGTAGAGTAATGGACAACTGAAACTCCTAAACTTTATTCCCCAAAACAGAGACCTACGTTCCTCAGCAGAGTCCTCCTCAACAACAGGAATAGGAGTTCCCACACAGGAATATCTCATGAAATCAACATTGTGCTAGATGGCATCTCTAAGCCCATCTCCGACAACTCTCCATCATATTCTCTAGATGGCATCTTTAAGCCCATCTCCAACGACTTGCCATCACCTTCTACAAATGGCATCTGTAAGCCCATTCCCGATATTACCTACACAATCAAGTATCGTCTCAGACGAGTGCAAATTTATGGGCACTCTAGTGTTCAATCATCTTCCACCTTCAGATCACGAAAGGTAGACCATCCAATCTACATCCTCAGGTTTAAGAATATTGAACAGGGGCAACTGTTGTACCCCAAAATTTTCCCTCTCATTTCACTCAAGACATGCCCATTAAGATCCCCTCACTTGTCCTAGGATGACCAAGAATTGACCAGACAAATTCTCCTCCTAAGGCAAGGAATCTCAAATCAGGGTTTCAATTTCAAGCAAGATGTATGAGTCCAAAGGATCCCAATGTTCTCCATTTTCCTAATATGTCCTCAAAATCATCCATGCCAAATTTCATTCCTTGAGCAATAAGTTTGCTCAGTCAACTACTCAAATGCCTGGAAATCAGTTGTGCTAAGTTAAAAGTCAACTGTGGCCCAAACACAATCAAACTTCAAGATTGTTGGTCAACATCAATATTTTTAAGTATTATCCATCATTTGATCAAGGGTTGATCATGATTCCTCAAGAAATGCTCCTAACTCATCAAAAGTAAAAAATGGCAAATTAGGGTTTCTATAGGAAAAGTTAACCAAACTTTGACCAGGCATAACTTTCTCATACTTTATCAGAATTTTCCAACCAAGGCTCATTTTGAACAGAATCCAATTCCCTAAAACTCCTCTTCAGCCCTCAAGATCATGAAATGCCTCAATCAAAAGATACAAGTTCATACATTATAGGTCCTTTCAAAAAGTCAACAAAAACACCTTTTGGGTCAAAGCTCCTTACATGAACATGGAAGATCCAATTGAGATGAAACCAAAAGGGTTGTTTAGTGGAAATCCTAAGCTCTCTAAAAAGTCCAAGAACACCCTCTTAGGGTTAAAAATGAGAGAGATGTGCATTTCTAAAGTTGACCAATTTTTGGAAATGTGCATGAAGCAAATAATGACCAAACTTGATTTTTTCCAAATGGGCCCATGTTTTCATGTTTGAAACTTGTTCCTAACATGGCCCATGATCCCTGAGCTCACTCATACGTTATTTCATTATTTTTATTATTTGTTTTGATTTCTTATTCATTAAAATCAAAATGAATCAAATAAAATAGTGAAATAATAAAATAAAATCCAATACTTGTTTTTATGACCACATGATGAGTCTAGAATCAGCTGGCAAATCAAATATTTCGTGCAAGGGATGATTGGAACAAAAAGAGCATGATTTGGCCTATTTTAGAAACTTAAAATATCCATGGCAAATCAAATCTTTTCTCCATAATTCTTCAAGATTGCATCCAGTTTTATTGACCTAATTCATTCCATTATATACTCATAACATTCCCAGACCAAAAAAAGGAGGATTGGCCGCATGAAACCGACAGTAGAAACTCTATTTTTTTGACAAAAAAGTGACAATCAAATTTTGATTTACAAGGAGATTCAAAGAATTTTGAAGGTTGCAATCGATTCCTGGGTACATTTGGAAGCTAACTGGACCATTCTCACGCGTTAAAGCATCCAGATAAAGCATCTACGACCTCACGGTTTTCCCACATGTTCTTGAATTCGATTTTGCCAATATATGCATTATAAATGAATTTTAAGTATGCATTCATGTTTATATGATCATTTAGAATATGTTTGAATGATTAATTGTTTGTTTTGATGCGTGTTTGACCAATTGCCATTATTAGGGTTTCAAGGTCTGTTTTGGGGTTTTCTATTACAGGCGAAATTAGGCCAAAAGAAGGATACCATTGTATTCACGAGATCAAACCCAGTTGATCTATGTATTTACATTAAATTTATATTGCTTGTGGTGAATTTTGGAAATATGCAGGTCCTTTAGTGACGGCCATGTCTGTAGGTAAAAGTCTTATGAGCTAAAACGACAGCCACTGAAGAAGACGATGGCGTGGCATGACCTGGTTGGGTCATTTGAATTGCGCGCATTTTTCTTATATACTAACCCTTTATTAAATAAAATATATTCTGTTTGTTTTATGCAATGAATGTGAAGCTGGCTCAGATGGCAAAGGGGAAGGACTTAAGGCACGCGTGTGTGAGAGGTCAAGGGTTCGACCCCTGCCTCCTGCATAATATTTTTCTTAACATTTGTTTCCAGATCCCATGTGCTACTGCTCAACATGCATACTATAGGCTTTATCATCATCACCCTCAGATCAATCAACATCAGATCAGACGCTCCAGATCAATCTACACTGAATCACACGTTGGCTATGGGCTTACAACTTTTGGGCCTGGGACAAAATTTCAGCTTGCAACCCCAATTTGGACTCACCCCCCTCAGGCTTATCTCTCAATTTCTCTATTTTTTTTATTTTATTATTATTATTTAGTTTTTATTTCTTTTGTTTTAAATCATTTTTTATCAGAAAAATCAGTAAAATCACAAAAAACAAGATTTAGTTTTTTTTATTAAAAATTAATTTTGTAAACTAATTTAATATAATTATTTTTTATTTATTTCTTTAAAATAAAATCAATTAGAACCTAGGTTTAATTGCAAAAATCTTTTTCTTCAAAAATATTAGTTTATTTTTATTCAGAATTAATTTTTTATTATTAATAATTTTTCCAATTAATTAATTTAATTAATCTTAATTTATTTTCATTAATTAAAATTAAGTAGAAGATTAGCTCAAATTTCAAACCTTTTTCATAAAAATCCCAGAAAATATTTTCAATGAGCAAATTAGATTTTTTAGGGTTTTGAACCTTTTTTCCAGTTTTGATTCTCGCGCGTTATTATTTCGTCGTTTGATTATTTTTATTATTGATGTAATTGCGCCCAGTTTGTAATAGTTTAATTAGGGTTTATAATTTATGCACTTTACTCTTCAGTCATTAATTATGTAATTGCCCCAAAGCCCTGTAATAGTTAGGAACTTTATTTTTCCGCCATTTATTTTCCCGCACAATAAACTGCTTAGATGAATGGTTAATAGGGTTGCATGAAAGATAATGATTAATTGAACATAGATAACCCTAAATACGCAAGATAAATGAACGGAATCAAGCACACTTTCACATGCTCACCCCTAGGGTATCTCCCACTTCAGTTGCCTTCAAATACAGTCACAATTCTCGAAACACGAGAATTCTTAGTGACTGTCCTTTAGTCTAAGAGATCACTAGTCCCTCGATGACCCTTTCGACTGTTTCCTCAATTAAAAAGTGATCTTAGAACTTTAGGACAGTTACTAAGAGTTTTTGCCCAGTTGCCTTTAGTGACCGTACGTCCCTTTCGATAGTCCCTTAAACATCCAACGACTAGGGCTACCTACTCACTAATAGTAGGATATCAATGTCTATAGGATAGGAGGAAAAGAACAAACTTTTTTCGAGTAGGTAGATAAATGTTAGGTACTTGCTCAAACAATTATTTTTACACACCACACTTTCAAACACTTTTCAAACAAAGTTTTCAAAAATGCTTTATCACACTCTTGAGAACTGATACAAGGGTTATCATAAAGCGAATTTACGCACTAAGGCATTTTCAAACAAAACATTTCAAAACACACAAAGCACAATCAGTTTTCAAAAATGAACAAGTACCTAAGAGCCCATGGAAAACCACGGATGGAAAGGGTGATATCACCTTCCATTTCCATAATCTACCCCTTACTCATAAACTCTAGAAAGGTCTTTTTCTATTCTTTTCACCCTTTCCTTTGTTGGATAAAAGAAAAGTCGGTGGTGATTCTTGCTTACCACACATTTGCGAATACAAAATGCAAAACCAGTATAATAGTCAGTTCTCCCACCATATCACAAAATTGGCGACTCTGTTGGGGAGTATTATAAAGTGGGGTTTACCTTAGGGTCTAGATCATTTTAAAATTGCTTGCTTTGTTTGCTTTGACTGCTTTATCTTTGAGGGTTTGTTGGGGTATTCTTCTAAAGATCCTATACCGGTTCTGGGGCATCTTTTTAGGTAAACAGCAATAGATCGTGGAGACTGTACGACATAGACCAATATGGTTGAAGTGATATCTATGTTGGTGTGACACTTTGGTTGGTACTGGTATCCCTTGTATTAAATCGAGGAGAATATGGGGCCGTCGTGTGGTGTCGTGAAGCACTAAAGAACCTTAGAACCTTAGTTGAACAAACTTGGCCATTAGAAAGTAGTGAGATAGCCGGCCTCAGTGTAAAGCTGGGAATCGGTTGATACTCGATACTACACTCATTGAGATCGAACTTTAGGGATGTTTCGGTCGCAAGAAAATATTGCTAAACTGAAATAATACCGATAAAGAAAGATCAATGATATTGAGACTCCTTAGAACCCGGTTACTATTTCTAGGACAGGTTTGAAACCAACTAAACTTCAAGAGGGTACTTACCTATAAACCCCATGCAAGCCTAAACCTAAGGTCTTGTATGCTTTGCTTGTGTGTGATTAATTTTCTTAAACATGACATCATGCATCATAAACATTCATTCTTCATTACACTAACCATTTCAAAGATTAGAGGAATTTATCTTTGTTCTGTTTTGCAGATCATGGCTTCCGCTCGTAGAAATACCATCAGAATCAGCTTTGTGAGAATACCTCTTCAGCTCAAAGAGCTAGTATCCAGGGTTTCTGGGACTTCTTAATTCACCAAGAACTATGGTCGACTCCTCAATCTGGTTACCTCAGGTTTTGATGAGAAGATGATGAGTGTGCTCTTTCAATTCTTTGACCCTAAGCACCATTTCTTCACCTTTCTAGACTATCAATTGGTACCCACCATGGAAGAGTTATCTCAGATATTGGGTATACCTATTTTGGATCAGTTGCCTTTCACCGGTTTGGAAGAATCTCCAAAGCTGGAGATCATTGCAGCAACTTTACACCTGAAACGGTCCAACATTGTATCCAACTGGGAAATAAGAAGCGGAGTTAAGGGTTTCCTAGCCAAGTTCCTATTAGAGAAGGCTCAGCTGTTTTGGGATGATTTGTACTTCCAGGCTTTTGAGGACGTCTTGGCCCTTCTCATCTATGGGTTAGTAATGTTCCCTAATCCAGACTTACTCATAGATGTGAATGCTATCAAGGTCTTCCTTTCTTGCAACCCTGTGCCCACTTTACTCGGAGATATCTTGCATACCTTCCACACTCGTACCACAAAGAAAAGAAGGATTCTTATGTCCTGTGTGCCATTGCTTTCGAGGTGGTTTATTTCTCACCTCCCTAAAATAGTAATGAAGAATGAAGAAGGTTTGGGCTGGTCGCAAAGGATAATGTCACTTTCTCACGTGGATATTCTCTGGTATTCCCGATATATGGGAGATATTTCTATTATTGACCGATGTGGGGAATTCCCTAATGTCCCACTACTTGGCATTAGGGGAGGCATAACCTATAATCCTTCTCTGGCTCTACAACAATTTGGTGACGCTCGAAGGGATGGTCCTCATGAGATGCTTATCCAGGGAATTATGTTTAACTATGAGGATGATGTTCAAGGGTATCGCCAGAGGTTCGTACGAGCTTAGGGCATGGTAAATAGATTTGACATCAAGACTTTGGGGCCGAAGACTTCCATCCCTATGGAATCTTACCTCTAATGGGTACGAGCTCGTGCTCAGAACCTTATGATGCCATATATAGCCATCTTACCAGTGATTGTGGAGCCCATTACTGAAGGGGATATTCCCTATACGGTTCTTCATCCTAATATGCCCACTGATCTTGAATAACTACAGAGATCCTAGATTCAACTGAAGAAAGAGCGGGATACCTATAGAGACCATTTCTATGCCCATGAGAGGAAAGTTTTAGATATCACAAAGAAAATTAATGAGGAAAGAAGTCTTAATGTCTATTTCGGCGCGAAGAAGAAACGCCCATGGGAAACCTGATTTTTTTAGTTTTTTGAACCTTCAATTGAAACGCCTAAAAGGCAATCGTATTTTGAATTATACTAATAAAATATTTGTTTCATTTTGGTTCGCAAATTTAAATTTCCTGAAATCCTTGAAATCATTGCATACACATATCATACATATCATTGCATAAACATGTTTCATAGCAGGTTTCTCATCTTCTTCGCTGTTTATTTCAGCAGTAAAGAAATGGATCTTGAACAGACAGTGAAGGATCTACAAACTCAAACTGCTCAGTTTCAACAAATGATTATGGCTCTGGCCAAAGGGTAAGAGGAACTGAAAGCCCTGATTGTTAAGGATAATACTAAGAAGCCAAGGAGGACAACTGGTGTGGTAAATCTGGGAAGGAGATTCAAAGGACTACTAAGGCAAGTGGTTGAGCTGACATCTTCATCAAAAGAAGGAGATAACCAAGAGGGTGAGACAAGAGAGGAAGACCCTAGTCCAGGGGAATCTGATAATGATACTGATTACAATGAAGAGCAGTATCCTCCGGCCGACGAAAATTATAAATAGCTAGAAGAGCTTCCGAGTGCAATGGTGATTCAGAAAGTGCCTAGGTTGGACTTTGAAGAGCTGGGCTTGGTGTCTGGGATTGTCATTCTTCCAAAGTTCAAGATTCCAGTGTTTGCCAAGTACGATGGGGTTTCATGTCCTAAAATGCACCTCTGATCTTATGTGAGGAAGATACAGCCTCAGACTGCTGACAAAGACTTGTGGGTCTATTTCTTTCAGGATAGTCTATCCGAAACTCAACTAGATTGGTTCTATCAGCTGGAGAGGGATAACATCCATAATTAGGAAGTCCTGGCCACTGCTTTCTATAAGCAGTATCAGTATACTGTGGACCTTGCTCCCACCCATACTCAACTCCAAAGTATGGCTATGGGTTCGGGCGAGGGCTTCAAATACTACGCTCAGAAGTGGAGGGACATAGCAGGAAGAGTCCAGCCTCCCCTGTCTGATATGGAGTTAGTGGATATGTTTCTTGGAACCCCGTCTAGTCCATTCTTTAATTACCTAATTAGAAGTTCCTCAGCCGGCTTTACTGAATTAATCTTGACAGAGGAAAGAGTGGAAGCTGGAATTAAAAATGGTAAGATCCAAAAGGAAGCATCCTCCAATGTTGTAAGGAAGCCATTTGCTGGGAAGAAAGAGGTTAATGTTGTGTACAATCAAAAGAATCAGGACAGAACCGAACGCCGTCCAATGGTAGGGGCTATCATGATCCCTAAGCCTGCACCCACTCAACAGAGGAATAATCAGCAGAGAACAGAAAGGCCGGTAAAACAGTTCACCCAGATAAATATGACTTTATCCCAAGTTTTGCCTCATCTGTTAAAATCTAATCTGGTAACCTTGCGGGAAGCGCCAAAGAATCCCAACACTACCTCCCCCCGCTACAATCCAAATGCCCGATGTGCTTATCATTCGGAAAGTCCAGGTCATGATACAAACTACTGATGGGATTTGAAAAACAAGGTACAAAACCTTCTCGAGGCGAAGGAAATTAAGTTTGACGCCCATAAGATTCCAAATGTTATCAGCGTTCCTATGCCCAAGCATGGTCGTGGTATTAACACTATTGAAGATGATTTGTTTGTTACTGCTATTGATGAACTTGTTACTCCTCTCCCGACCGTCAAGAGGGACCTGTTGAAGGCCGGTTTATTTCCGGGCTGCGGTGAAGGTTGCCACCTCTATTTATCTCTACCGACTGGTTGTCATTTGTTAAAGGCAGGTGTTCAACGCCTGATGGATGATAGAGAGATTTTGTTTGATAATACCCATCAGGATTACATCTGTTTCGAAGGACCCATCAGGATTGCATCTATTTATCTCAACCAAAAGACCCATCAGGATTACATCTGTTTCGAAGGTTACTCCGCTAATAATTACTATGCCATGGCCAATCCCATACTCCTCGGACAAAATTGTTCCTTGGAACTATAGGGGTGACTTCTACTACCATGGTGTCAAGCAAGATTGGTTGGCTGATGGAGACCAGTCTCTGAGAATGCTGATCCCGACTTTGTCAATCTTGTTGGAACCAGCAAAATAACAAGAATTGGAAGAGTGTTCTCCCCTGAGATTTCTCCTCTGAAAGCTGTTATTGGTCCTTTGATCATTCCTACTTTCGTTCCCGCTGATACTACTACTACATTCCATGAGATTACCCTTACTGACACCCCTATCATCGAGTCGACCGAGACTCGGGGCAAAGATATAATTATTGAGCCTGTCTAGACGAAGGCACATTCAATATCTATCCCAGAGGCTTCCAAGAAAGAAATGGAAGTGTGATCGGTGGGAATAGAACTGACTATTTTGGAATGCTGGTTCACGTTTTGCGTTTGTTTTCGCAAAATGTCGCGGTAAGCAAGAGTCGCCGCCGTCTTTTATTTTATCCAACAAGGAAAGGACAAAAGCACAGAAAAATTCCTTTTTGAGATATTTCTCGGGTTCGGGAGGTAGATTATAGAAAGGGAAGGTGTTAGCACCCTTTCCATCCATGGTTATCCACGGGATCTTAGGTACTTGCTCATTATGTTTTCAAAAGTTTGCTTTTCCTTGTGTTTGTGGGTTTGAAGAGAGTTTTGTTTTTTGAAGAGAGTGTGAGTGCGAAAAGTTTTGTTTTGTTTTTGAAAGGAGCAAGTACTTAAGAACATCTACCTACTCAAAAAGGAATTAGACTGTGCAAATGTCCTTTAGACAATGCTATCCCACTATTGAGGAGTAGGTAGCATCGTCGTTGGAGTTTTCAGGTCAATTCGATTAAGGGACGTGTGGTCACTTAAAGCAATGTTAGGACGCCTTAGTGGTAACCCTAATGTCTTAGATCATTTTATCCGAGGCAACCGTTTCGAGGCAACTTATGATCTTTGGACAAGAGGGAGACCTCTAAACCTTCCTATACTCAATGACCACGTTCGAGGCAACCAAGTGAGGTGTACCCTAAGAGTGCGCATGTGCGAGTGTATTGTTTTTCAGTTATTTATCGTTGTACATGTTAATGGTGAGCTACTGTTGATTTTAAATTAAAATTGATCTTGTCATGCATTGCCTATTATTCAAACATCTAACAGTTAATGGTTGCGGAAATTAAATTGCGGAAAATAAATCTAAGTTATTACAAGGCGTCGGGTATTTACATCGCCAAAAACAAACCCTTTAAAATTAAATTGCGAAAAGTAAATAAAAGCGATAAATAAAATCCTAATTAAAAACTATTACATTTCCGAATCAGATACAACATTGAAATATGGATCAAAAATTATTCGCGCGCGAGAAAATTAAATCAGAGTGTCTTAGGGTTTTGACCCTTTTAAATAAATAAAGCATATTTTTTGTTATTTTTTGAATTAAAAATTAGTCTAAGTTAATAATTGAATTAATTAATTAAATGTAAATATGTTTGGGTTTTATTTTAATTAAGGAAATAAAATAAGAATGATTAAAAATATTTAAAAAAAACTTATTCTAAATTAATTTTAATTTATTGCAAAAGATATTAATGTTAAACCTATTTAAACTAAATAAAATTAATTAATTGTTATTTACAAAAATAAATAATAAAATTAATGGAATTAAAAAATATTATTTTGTTGTTTTATGATTTTATGAAATAAAAGTTAATTGGTTAATTTTTTAATTAAGATAATAATAATAATAAAATAAAAATAGAAAAATAAAGAAAAAGAAATAAAATGTAAAGAAATACTCAGGGGGGTGTGGGCCTGAAGAGGGAGTATGATGAGCAATTTCCAGGCCCAAAACATCCAGACTGCTTTGACCTTTAGGATCCAACGCGTGCTTGTTGACCAGGGAGTATGGTGGTCTTTCAACTTTGGCCAATGGATTTGCCTAGTGGGCCACTTGGCAGCTGAGATCTAGAGATGTATGGTACACCGCACTTGGAATGCTGCATATGAACGCCTGAAATAAAATTGCAATAAAGTTTTGGGGGACCTGGGATTTGAACCCAGGTCCCAATACTCACATGCCAGCGCTCCAACCACTCAACCAAACTGCTTCAATTGTTATGGGAATAGAAAATAAATATAATATAGAAGAATCAATTAATATGCTGAAAAGAATAAAAAATGCGCTAACAATTCAAACACGCCAATGGAAGCAAGACACGTGATCGTCTTCCTCAAACACCCTGGTTATTTACCTGCGGATTTTTATCCGCGGGAAGATCCGTGGCTTGCTTCCAAAACTCACTCCAGGCCATGAAAATGCTATCCAAGAACATAGATGTGTTCGTCTCTGCCTCCTGATCATTCCTATAACCATTGTTTGTCTCAATTTATCCTGCATAAGAAACGCCTAAAAAACAAGAACGAGAACCCTAGGTTCGGGCATCATGATACAGGCTATGAAAATCAAATTGGGTAATGCAGAATTGTTAGAATTTGAATGTTAAGCATGATAGTGCAATCAAATTGGCAAAAAGATGCAAGGAGAATGATTTACGATTTCATGTGCAGAGGCATATTCGTGGAGACTTACAATGAGTTACAGACAATGAAAAGACTTGGTTTTGATTGGTATAGCTCCACCAGATCTCAAGGAAGAGAGTAGTGTTGAGCTTTTTGACTGAATCGTGCTCCAATGTTGTTTTTGATCTCTCACTTTTCAAGCTTTTTTACAAACTCGTTCTGGCCGTTTCAACAGTATTTTGTGCCTCCTCCAGGCCTGGCTTGCTTGTGTGCATATAATAGAATGAATTAGGTTTGGTCTTTTGGTCTGAAATCAAGTGCATTGAAGATGGAAGATTGGATTTTGATCACCATAACCAAGTTGCCATATTTGCATCAAATCTGAGATTTTGTGCATGTTTTGACTTGGCACGAGTTTGATTGGGTTGCACATGACATTTGCAAGTTGTATTGATCACAAGAATCCCCTTACATCAATTTTTAGATTTTATTTGATTTAATACTGATTAATAATGAATTAAATCAATAAAAATGAAATAAAATAGAAAAATAGATGAATGTCCATGAAATTAAACATGGGACACGTGTGTGGCATGAAAAGACTATATCAAGTGGAAAAAAGTGGGCCCTTTTGTCAAAAATTGGAGTTTTGAGGATAGTTGACTTTTGCCAAATTTGGAAAAGTGCCCAACTTCAACAATGCATAACTTCCTCAATTTTGAACTTTTAGAGGTGATCTTGGACGTTTTATAAACCTTGAGATGTCCTATAATCAACCCTTTTGGTCTCATCTCATTTTTATGTTCCATGCTCAAGTTATAAGCTTTGGCAAAAAAGGTGTTTTTGTTGACTTTCAAAAATGACCTATAATGTCCAAATTTGTAACTTTTTGTGAGAGCATTTCTTGATCTTGGGGTGTGAAGATGAATTGTAGGAAATTGAATCCTCTTCAAAATGGGCTTTAGATGGGCCATTTCTCATAAAGTATGAGAAAGTTATGCTTGTTCAAAGTTGAGTTGACGTTTCCTAAAAACCCTAATTTAACAACATTTGAATCTTGATGAATCTTGAGCAATCCTTGATGAATCATGATCAACCCTTGATAAAATGATGAATTATCCTTCAAAATGAGAATGTTGACAAAAAATCTTGAGGTTTGACTGTATTTGGGACACAGTTGACTTTTGCCCTAGCACAGTCGATTTTGGGGCCTCTTGAGCAATTGACTGACCAAACTTTCTCTGCAAGGTTTGAAATTTGACATGGATGGACTTAAGAACATATTAAGACATTGGGAAGCACTTGAGGCCATTTGTATATGAGTACCTTGATGCAACACAAAACCCTAATTTTGACTTGACTGCCTTAGAAGGTGATTTGACTGTCCAACTCTTGGGCCATTTTAAACAACTTGGAGATTATTCTTGACATGTCTTGAGAAATATGGGAGGGCAAATTTTGGGGTACAACAGTTGCCCCTGTTCAATTTTCTTAAACCTGAGTATATAGATTGGCTTTCAAGCCTTTCGTGATCCGAAGGTGGAAGATAATTGAACACTAGAGTGCCCAGAAATTTGCACTCACATGGTGTAGTATCGGCATTGTGATGTCGGGAATGGGCTTGAAGATTCCATTTGGAGATTGTTGGTATGAGGATGGGCTTATAGATTCCATCTGCAGGAGTGTCGATCGCGTAAGAGATTCCTTAGCGAGAACTTGCATACCTGTTGTTGTAAAAGATTCCGCTGGGGAAGTCTAACCTTTGTTGAGATTTAGGAACTTGCTTGTATTTGAACTGAGAGAATGCCTCGGCTGAGCCTTAAGAACCTGTCCATAATCTAATTGGGGGGAAACATCTTCATCAAGATCTAGCAACTGTCTCATGCTCAATGGAGTATACCGTTGAGGTTATAGAACTTGTCCACACTATGACGGAGGAAAACATCAAGATCTAGGAACTGACTCATGCTCCACGTAGTATACCGTTGAGGTTATAGTACTTGTCCATACTATGACGTAGGGAAACATCTTCATCAAGATATAGGAACTGTCTCGTGCTCAATGGAGTATACCGTTGAGGTTGTAGAACTTGTCCACACTATGACGGAGGAAAACATCAAGATCTAGGAACTGACTCTTGCTCAATGGAGTATACCATTGAGGTTATAATACTCGTCCATACTATGACATAGGGAAATATCTTTATCAAGATCTAGGAACTGTCTCGTGCTCAATGGAGTATACCGTTGAGGTTATAGAACTTCTCCACACTATGACGGAGGAAAACATCAAGATCTAGGAACTGACTCGTGCTCAATGGAGTATACCGTTGAGGTTATAGTACTCGTCCATACTATGACGTAGGGAAACATCTTCATCAAGATCTAGGAACTGTCTCGTGCTCAATGGAGTATATCGTTGAGGTTATAGAACTTGTCCACACTATGACGGAGGAAAACATCAAGATCTAGGAACTGACTCGTGCTCCACGGAGTATACCGTCGAGGTTATAGTACTCGTCCACACTATGATGTAGGGAAACTGTCGAGATTGAGGACCTTATGTGAAATTCAACCGAGGATAAATCAAATGAGATTTATGAACTGGTCAGGTCTTTGACTAAGCTGGGGACTTAACTGCATCTTTCCTGAAAGGTGAAGGTCAGTCATATGAAATGCATGATATGGATCAGGCCATAATGTTCTCAAAATAATGAGATTGTATTCGTATGATGCGTATATGCGTGTATCATGATGTATGGGAATATGATGCTTTAGCTGGGGAAAATAAATCCCGGAGCTGCTGGAGAATAGAGTTGAGTTCTTCGTTTCCGCTGGGGATGATGAACGGAGATGATAAACCTGTAGGATAAAAGAACTTCGTTGGGGAATAAACTGATGAAGAGGTTACTCCAAGGAGAATTACTCTGTGGGGAAGAGACGTTCTGTTGAAGATTTTAATGATAACTCCGCTAGGGATGCTGTTGATAAGCTCTGTTAGGGATTTTAATGATGAACTTCGTTGGGGATAGAAAGAAATTCGCTGGGGATGACCTTTCAGTTGTAACTTGCTGAGGATAACCCAGTTAGACTCTTGTGAGGATAACCTTCTGAATTTGGCTGGGGAGATTTATTTGTGCTCTGCAGGGGATAAGCTCCCAGAATCTACTGGGTAAGATGATTCAACTCTGGCGGGGAAGCTTTTTAGACTGCGCTGGGGAAATGGCTCAATTGGGGTATCTTGTATTCCGTTGGAGAACATTCTTATATTCTGTTGAGGAATATTAAGACTGCCGGAGATGCTCTTATATTTGCTGGGGAATGTCTTTATACTCCGCTGAGGACTATTAATACCTTCTGGGGATACAAAACCTTTTCAGGGCTGGTGGTAGAATAACTCTTCTTGGGGAGAGTGTTGTTGATTCGTTCATAGTTGCAAGTCTCAGTGGGGAGAGCTACCATTACTGTTTTACTCTGTGGGGAGTGATGGTATCTTGGTCATATTCTTCAGTTGAACCTCCCTTGGTACCTTGGTGGATAGAGCAACTAGACAGCTCGGACAATTCTTATAGCCCTTGTTTCTGATATTATCAGTAATTTGTCCTTTGTTTCGCATGTAAATATTTATGAGCAGCAATTAATGTCAAATGCATATATCAAAAATGAACATTGGACGTTTTTTGCAAAACAAAACAGATAAAGGAAAAACAATTTGAAATTTGTCTGAAAATTAATTTGTATTGATTTTGAAGTTTGCCTGTAAATAGGCGTTTTTGTACAAGAGGCTGACGTCCTAGTAAGAGAACGCCGCCGAATAAATAGAATTTATACAATTTTGTGAAAAGAAAACAAAACAGCTATGTGAATAGTCCCACTGGGTTCCAACTCTGCTATTGCCTTTATATCTTCAAGCGTCTCATCACTTTGCTGCTTAGTTGAAGATGAATCTGATTGATTAGTGTCGTCCGAGCTTGATAGTTGATACCGAAGTCTGGATGCGAGGTGATCCAATGAGACATAGTGTTACGCTTTAATCCCTAACTTTTGCCTGAACCGCCCTTTCGGGTTTTTAGTCCACCGGGATACCCATTTTTGCCCAAGCCGCCTTTTCAGGTTTTCGACTTGCCGGGTGTACAAATTTTTTTTTTATTTTCATCCCTTATTTTTGCCCGAACCCTTTTGGTTCGCCGGGAAGCCCTTATTTTTGCCTAGGCAAGTCAACCTAGCGGGTCTTTAATTATGCGTAGTATCTTTTCACTATGTCTGCATTGACGGGGTGAGGAAGGTCGTCACCATCCATAGTGGTTAGAATCATAGCTCCTCCTGAGAAGATGTTTTTAACCACAAATGGCCCTTCGTAAGTAGGAGTCCATTTTCCCATGGGATCACCTTGAGGTATAATAATGCGCTTGATTACCAGGTCCCCAACTTGATACTCTTGTCGCCTAACTTTCTTGTTAAATGCCTTGATCATCCTTTTTTGATACGTCTGACCATGACAAATAGCAGTAAGTCTCTTTTTGTCGATTAGGTTCAGTTGATCAAGCCGGGTCTGGATCCATTCATCTTCACTCAAACCTGCATCCTTCATGATTCTAAGAGAGGGTATTTGAACTTCAATGGGCAAGACTGCCTCCATGCCATATACCAAGGAATAGGGTGTTTCCCCTGTTGACGTCTGTGCTGAGGTACGGTACCCGTGAAAAGCAAATGGTAACATATCGTGCCAGTCTTTGTATGTCACTGTCATCTTCTGCACAATCTTCTTAATGTTCTTATTAGCCGCTTCAACAGCCCCATTCATCTTCGGCCGGTAGGGAGAAGAGTTATGATGTTGTATTTTGAATTGCTCGCAGAGCTCAGTGATCATCTTGTTGTCGATATTGGTACCATTGTCCGTAACGATCCTCTCTGGTACACCGTATCGACAAATCAGATTGTGCCGAATGAACCGTGCCACGACGTTCTTGGTTACGGTAGCAAAGGAAGCTGCTTCAACCCACTTCGTAAAGTAATCAATCGCTACCAGAATGAAACGATGCCCGTTGGATGTCGTAGGTCTGATCTCGCCTATCATATCAATGCCCCACATTGCAAAAGGCCAAGGTGTCATCAAGACGTTCAGGGGAACTGGAGGTATGTGCACCTTATTAGCATAGACTTGGCACTTGTGACATGTCCGAAAATGCTGATAACAGTCGGCTTCCATCGTGGACCAGTAATATCCTGCCCGAAGGATTTTCTTTGCCATGGTATGTCCACTAGAATGGGTTCCGAAGGTACCTTCATGCAGCTCTGTCATGATTCTTTCTGCTTCAATCTTATCCACACAACGTAGTAAGGTCGAATCATGGTTACGTTTGTAAAGAATGCCATTGCTGATGAAGAACTTTGCTGCGAACCTCCTCAGAAACTTCTTGTCATTAATAGATGCACCCTCGGGGTATTCTTGAACTTCAAGGTACCTCTTCACCTCATGATACCAGGGCTTTTCTGTTACCTCTTCAGTCTCAAGATCACGGCAATGTGCAGGTTCATCCAATCTTTCAATAATGATCCGGGGAGCCCCGTTGTCCCATTTGACTTTGAACATAGAAGACATCGTAGCTAGCGCGTCTGCCAACTGATTCTCCTCTCTTGGGAATTGTTCAAAGGTTATCTCCTCGAAATGGGAAAGCAACGTTAATACATACTCCTTGTAAGGAATAAGATTAGGGTGTTTCGTATCCCACTCGCCTTTGATCTGACTGATCACGAGAGTGGAATCTCTGAAGACACTTAGAAACTTAATCCTTAAGTCAATTGCAACTCAAAGACCCATTATGCACGCTTCATACTCCGCCATGTTATTGGTGCAGTTGAAACATAGTCGGGCGGTGAACGGAGTATGAGAGCCTTTAGGAGATATGATCACGACGCCAATGCCATTACCCAAAGCGTTCGAAGCTCCATCAAAGTACATAGACCATCGGGATCCTTCCTCAGGTCCTTCATCCAGTCCAGTTGTCTCATAATCAGTTATCAACATGATATTCTCGTCCGGGAATTCAAAGTTCATAGACTGGTAATCATCCACTGCCTGATGTGCCAAATGGTCTTCCAATACACTTCCCTTGATTGCTTTTTGAGTCGTGTACTGGATGTCATACTCAGTCAAAATCATCTGCCATCTTGCTATTCTTCCGGACAAGGCGGGCTTTTCGAAGATATACTTGATTGGATCCATTTTTGATATCAACAGGGTAGTGTGAGTCAGCATATACTGTCTCAGCCGGCGAGCAGCCCATGCCAAAGGACAACAAGTTTTCTCAAGCAGTGAGTATCGGGTCTCACAGTCGGTAAACTTTTTGCTAAGGTAATAAATAGCATGCTCTTTTCGGCCAGACTCGTCATGCTGCCCCAACACACACCCCATTGAGTTGTCAAGTACTGTCAAGTATAAGATCAGGGGTCTCCCTTCAACTGGTGGCATTAGAATTGGCGGCTCTTGGAGATACTCTTTGATTCTTTCGAAAGCGGCCTGACATTCATCGTTCCAATGTACTACCTGATCTTTCTTCAGTAACTTGAAGATTGGCTCACAAGTAGCAGTTAGGTGAGAGATGAATCGGGCAATGTAGTTCACTCGTCCTAGAAAGCCTCTGACTTCTTTCTCTGTCCTGGGAGCTGGCATCTCCTGTATAGCTTTCACTTTGGCAGGATCAACTTGAATACCTTTGTCGCTTACGATGAAACCCAGTAGCTTACCAGACCTCACCCTGAAGGTGCACTTGTTCGGGTTCAACCTCAGCTTGTACAACTTCAGCCTGTCAAACAGCTTCTGCAGATGGTCAAGGTGTTCCTCCTCAGTTTGGGACCTTGCAATCATGTCTTCGAAGTATACTTCAATCTCATGATGGATCATGTCATGAAACAAAGCAACCATGGCACGCTGATATGTTGCCCCAACATTTTTCAACCCAAAAGGCATGACCTTGTAGCAAAAGGTACCCCACTGAGTAACAACAGTGGTTTTCTCCATATCCTCGGGAGCCATCTTAATCTGGTTATAACTGGAGAAACCATCCATGAAGGAGAATACCTTATGCTGGGCAGTATTGTCAACCAGAACGTCGATGTGAGGTAGAGGGAAATCATCCTTGGGACTGGCCCTGTTCAAATCCCTGTAGTCAATGAAGGAAAATTGTGATCAAAAGCGCAGCGGAATTTAAAATTTTCCTTTAGCGATCCTTACGAATGAGCATGGTCAGTGATAGAAATATTTACCTCTTGTGGCGATTCAGACCTTTGATGTTGTGATCACGAGCGTTGATGAAGAACAACGCCTCTACTCAGTCCACACGAACAGACCGCTTCCGGTCACAGTGCTAGCTGATCACGAACGAAAACCTTGAGTGAGAGAGAGAATCAAAAACAAAATTGCATCAAGTGAAATTGCTTCATCACAAGGGATCTATTTATAGAGTCACTCGTGTGGGCTACAAGCTAAAAGCCCAATTAAGGCTATAAGCTAAAAGCCCAATTAAGCTTATGGACATCATACCTTATGATGTACCATATATCACTTATCCACGTGGTACCTTACCACTTTCCGTATTACACTTAAGTGCACCGTATCTTATGATGTTCCTTATTTATTCTATCTCTCATCAACCTGTCCTTATGTGTGAGACCCTGTAGGTTTTCGCGACGTTGGCAATTATATTAAATCACACATTTAATATAGTAAATAGTGAGCGGTATCTAGCAACACATCACTGTTACCCAAGTCACGAAAATGTCATGTGATCTGACCAAACCTTTTCCGTGATAATATTTGTGTTGTACAATTACCCTTTTGCCCTCATGTCTATATTGAACACAAAGCATACACTGTGTCACCCTTGTCCAGTTCAATATTGGGCCCTTAGACATTTATCCTATTATACAGGATGAGAAAATTCCATCTAGGTCACTCATGTCCCTTAGCATGCTTTGTGAAGTACCCATCAACCGTCTTTATAGTCATCCAGTTACAGATGACGTTTGATCAGCAATAAAGTACTTGACTCTACATCTAGGGTCCATAGTGGTTTCAGGTCGAAGGGTGGTATACACCATTATCATCATGAGAATAACTTATGACACTTTGCATAACATTCTATGTAGTATTCTCATAGCGGGTCAATCCAGTATAAATATTACTCCTAATATTCATACCTATGTCAAGACTTGATAACTCCTTATCTATGATCCATGAGATGTGATCATCAATCTATCTTCATAATAATCTTAATGCTTTAATGTTATCCCACTTCACATTAAAGCTTGACTACGGATACTTTAAGAATATTGTCTTATGTTTAATGGGATCTCATGATTAAGTCACACTTAACATTTCATTAAACAAATAAATCATTCTAGGGACATTATTATTTTGGAAAGCAAACATAATAAAGAAATGCCTTTTATTATTAATAAATAATTTGATACAAGTACCAAAAGTATTGGCCTCTAGGGCTTACACCAACAGTCAACACACATTCGAACCTTACCATCCTTCTTCGGTACCGGAACCACACTGGCTACCCACTGAGGGTAAGAAGTCACTGCTAGAAAACCGGCGTCAAACTGTTTCATAACTTCGGCCTTGATTTTCTCAGACATCTCTAGGCGCATACGGAGAACCTTCTATTTTACCGGAGGACAATCTTCCTTGATAGGCAGGCGATGAACCACAATGTCAGTATCTAACCCTGGCATATCTTCGTAAGACCAGGCAAAGATCTCAACATAGTTATGCATCATCTGAATCAACCGTTGTTTCACACTAAGCTCCAGATTTGCACCGATCTTGACTTCCTTCTTGTCTGTTTCAGTACCCAGATTCACCGTTTCCACCGACTCTTCATGTGGCTGAATGGCCCTCTCTTCCTGGAGTAGCAGTCTTGCAAGTTCACCCGGCACCTCGCAATCATCTTCACCTTCGTCTTCGGCTAAGTTGATTGGATTTTCGAAGTCATAACTGGCAGTAGCAGAGTCGTTACCAGTGAGATCCAGAGTGGATTGAGACCTGTATATGTGAGTGTGTGTAAAATAGTTGTTTCGCAATATATGATAAAGAAAAACAAGGAGTGCAAAATTTGAAATGCAAAAGACGTCCAATGCTTTTATTAATGATATATGAAAATGGCACGCAAAATCCCTCACAAATGAAGCCACGGTGCCCCGGGTAAGACACTGGGCCATAAAGTTTCAAAACATAGTCTGTTACAAATTCAAAACAAAGAGTTCATTACTGGTTAACAAAAGTAATAGGGATGAAATCCTTTGCTGTCCAGTTGCTTGGTCCACCGTTGATCGTAGGATAGATCCAGCTGTCAAATTTAGACTCCTCCATATCATCTTCAATGGCATTTACTCCTGAGTTGCTGATGAACACGGGAGGTCTTCCGATCCTTACACTTTGAACAACCCTTTGAGCTTCTGCAGTGAAACCCAAACCAAACTTGTTAGTCTTCTGAGTAAAATCAGGGAGTCGGCCCCAATTTGCACACTCACCCTTCTTAATAACAGCCCGGGCATCCTTTAAGGAAGCCATCTTCATAGGAGGATCTTCAACCACAGTCTCAGCTGATGCCAGTGTCTGAGGAACCTCTTCAAAGTGCTGAAATGGGGTTTCAATGAACTCCCCATCCATATCTACGTATCGGAACGAATTGAGGTGGCTGACCATATACTCTTCCTCCCCTTGTACTTTCACAATTTTCCCTCTGACCGGGTACTTCAGCTTCTGGTGGAGCGTTGAGGTTACAGCTCCAGCTTTGTGGATCCATGGACGACCCAGCAAACAAGAATAGGATGGCCGAATATCCATCACGTAGAATGTAGAATTGAAGACCTGAGAACCAACTTTAATTGGAATATCAACCTCACCATGCACCATCCTTTTAGACCCGTTAAAGGCCCTGACAACGATGTTACTTGGCTTTAGCTCCAACCCTTCGCAATCCAACCAGTCTAGAGCTTTCTTGGGCAAGACGTTCAATGAGGAACCAGTGTCAACCAATACATGTGCAAGAGTAGTGCCCCTGCATTCAATGGAGAAATGCAGAGCATCATTATGGTTCTTCCCTTTAGCAGTCAAATCAGCGTCAGAGAAACCCAAACCATTATTGACAGTTAAATTGGCCACACAATCGATAAACTGATCAGCTGATGTCTCTTGTGGCACGTGGGCAGTTTTCAGGAAGGTAATCAGAGCCTTAGTGTTGTACCCCAAAATTTTCCCTCCCATATTCCTCAAGATTTGTCAAGATTGATTTCCAAATTGCTCAAGAGCTAGACAGTCAAACTACTTCCTAAGGCAGCTGAAATTAGGGTTTTGGTTCTTTCAATGAGTTTGGGGTTTCCAATGGTTCAATCAAGTCTCATAGGCCTATATGCATGCTCAAGTACCTACATGCCAAGTTTCAAGACTCACAGTGCCAAATTCCACAGTCAAAAGCCCTATTTGACCCACAGTCAACTGCAAGGGCAAAATGGTCATTTTGCAGTCAAAAGTCAGAATTTTTGGTCAACATCTTATTTTGAGTCCACAATCATCATTTGATCAAGTCTTGATCATGATTCCACAAGGATGGCTCAAAAATCATCAAGATGCAAAAAGTTACTATTTTTGGACAGTAGAAAAGTCAACTATATCTTGACCAGGGCATAACTTTTTCATGGTTCATCATAAAAATCCCATCCAATGCTCATTTTGAACGGGATGTAATTTCCTACAAACCATCTTCACATTCCAAGTCCAAGAAATGCTCTCACAAAAAGTTATCAATTTCTACATTATAGGTCAAATTAAAAAGTCAACAAAAATGCATTTTAAGTCAAAGACCATAACTTGAGATTGGTAAATCCAAATGACATTGGACCAAAGGAATTGGTTAGAGGACTTCAAGACCTTTCCAAAATGTCCAAGAACATGTTCATATGATCAAAATTGAGAAAGATATGCATTGGAGAAGTTGGGAAATTTTTGTGAATTTGCAAAAGTCAACTTTGCTCAAGACACCTCGTTTTTGTTAATGGGCCTCAAATTTCTTCTTGAAACTTCATCCATGGCCTATGCACGACCCATCAAGCCTAATTGAGTTTATTTTCTTATTTTTATTAATTAATTGGATTTTTAATCAATATTAATTCATTTAATTAATTTAAATTGTATGAAAATACAAGATTTGTTTTTTGAATCTTTTTGTGAAGCAAATGTGGTCAAAAAAGGCTGGCAATTTCGTGCACCAAGTCAAAGATGCAATATCTCCAAAATTGGCAACTTTTTCCAATCATGAAAATGCAAAAAGATTTGATTTCCAATCAAATATTCAATCATCATTCCAATGGATTTTTGTGCAAGATTTTGACCTAATTCCATTCCTCTATAAATATGCAAGCTAACCCTAATGCCATACATGTGAGAGAAGCTGCAGAAAAGCCATAGCATATTGAAAATTTTCCAACAAAATTGCAAACTGACTTTGGCTTTTGAGGGCGATTCAAAAGGTTTTATTGGTTCTAACACATTACAGGAGGTCCCAAGGATAATTTGCAATCCAATTCAGGCCTTAAAGCTAATAGAATCGATACCTACATAACCACGGTTTGCTTTTTATTTTCAGAATCATACAACTTGATTCATGCATATTTAACATGATTTCTTGTTTGTTTTGCATTGCTTGAATCCATATGAAGCTAATGGCATAAGTTAATTGAATTATAATGCATAGAATCACAAGATGCCATGGACGAATTTTAGGGTTCATAAGTTTTGAAATTGGGGATTCCTAAACCAGGAAAAATTAAGACCCCTAAGGCATATGGTTAAAATCATGAGAACAAGACGAACACAAAGGACATATCGCGAAATATTTATGTGAGACACAACTCTATTCGCTATTTTTCCTCGTTGTAGTTTGTGGGGGTTAAAAACCCCAGCTATTTGATTTTGTTTTTACAGGTACAACGAAGAAGATGAGTACGTGTTAGTACGCGGTTGGTTAATTCAAAAAAGGCGCGCGTTTTATTTGTTTTACAGCTTAGTGGTTTGTTTTCTTAATATAATAATTGCCTGTTATTTTATTAATGACTAAAGCGTGATGGTGGAGTGGTTAAGGCATTGGCTTGGCAGCATTGGGACCTGGGTTCGAATCCCAGGTCCCCCAAAACAATTATTTGTTCTTTTTCTTCAGGTATTCACGTGCAGAATTCTAAAAGATGTCAACCATGCACTTCCAATTCCCATGCGCCAAGTGGCCACAAACTCCAATCCAGTTGTCATGAGTGGAAGACTACCATGCTCCCTGGTCAATGCACGTGTGGGAAACCCAAGAAAGTCAAAGAGGCTGGAAATTATTGGGCTTCAGAATTGACAATAACACCTCCTAAATGGGCCAACACCCTCCCTGGTTTATTCTTCTTATTTTTTTTCTTTTATATTTTCCATTTAACTATTTTACTAATTATTAATTATTATTATTAGTTAACTCACAAATTAATTATTTTCATAATAAATTCAGAAAATTAAAATATTTTTATTATTATTATTATTTATTAATTTCACCTTTAATTTATTATTTTTGTAAATAAATACTAACATAGATTAATTTAGTTAATTAGGTCAATTTTAACTTTTTTTTCACAATAAATAAAATCCATGTAGAATTAGGTTAATTAATATATTTAACTATTTTATTTTATTTTCATTAAAAACATAAAGAACTAAAAAATACTTTTTTCTCTTAATTAATTAATTAATTAATTAGTTTTAGGTTTAATTTAATTAATTGCAAAATAATAACAAACTTCTTTCTTTCTCAAAAAGGGTCAAAACCCTAAGGACTTCTCCGATTCAATTTCTTTTCGCGCATATTAATTTTGATCCATATTTATGTAATTGCTCCGAGGATGTAATAGCGTAATTAGGACTTTTTATCGCTTTATTTAATTTCCCGCAATTTACTTTTCAAGGGTTTGTTTTTGGTGATGTAAATACCCGACGCCTTGTAATAGCGGAGATTTAAATTCCGCAACTATTAACTGTTAGATGTATGTTAATTAGGCTATGCATGACAAGACATCTCTGAAATTAAAATCAAAACGTAGCTCACCATAACATGTGCAAAGATAACTTAACTGAATCCTGACACACTCGCACATGCCACTCCTAGGGTACGCCTCACTTGGTTGCCTCGACGTGGTCATTGAGTATAGGGTGTTTTAGAGGTCGCCCTCCTGTCTAAAGATCAAAGTTGCCTCGAAACGGTTGACTCGATAAAAAAATGATCTAAGACATTAGGGTTACCGCTAAGGCGTCCTACTATTGCTTTGGGTGACCACATCTCCCTATAATTGAATTGACCCGAAAAACTCCAACGACGGTGCTACCTACTTCTCAATAGTGGGATAGTAATGTCTAAAGGACATTTACACAGCTTAATTTCCTTTGAGTAGGTAGAGATTCTCCGGTACTTGCTCTTTCAAAATAAAAAAATACTTTTCGCACTTACACTTTTCAAATGAAAGTTTTCAAACAAACACTTCATACACTCTTGAGGACAGATACAAGAGTTAAATCGGAGTTTTCAAAACAAACTTTTTTCAAAACCCACAAACACAAGAAAAGCAAAACATTTTTGAAAACATAGTGAGCAAGTTCCTAAGAGCCTGTGGATAACCACGGATAGAAAGGGTGCTAACATCTTCCCTTTCTATAATCTACCTCCCGAACCGAGAAACATCTCGAAAAGGAATTTTGATGTGCTTTTGTCCTTTCCTTGTTGGAGAAAATAAAAGACGTTGGCGACTCTTGCTTACCGTGACATTTCGCGAACCAGCATTCCAAAACAGTCAGTTCTATTTCCACCGATAACAGAACTGGCGACTCTGCTGGGGACATTTATAAGTGAGGTGTACCTTAGGATTAGATCATTCTATGTTTTCAATTGCATGCTTTGTATGATTTATATTTGTGGGCTTGTATTAGAGTTTCATAGATCCTAACCCGGATCTGGGGAATACCCTTTAGGTAGCCATAAACTGTGAGGGACCTGTCCGGCATAGACCGACACGGGTGAAGCAGTAGCTACATTGGTGTGACACCTTGGCCTGTACCGATATCCCTTGTGTTGGAACAAGGAGAATATGGGTCTTCTGAGGAGTCATTAAGCACCAAATGACCTTAGAACCTTAAATTGACCAACTTGGCCATAGAACAGTAGCAGTATGCTACACTCATTGAGGCTAAACTCTCGCGATGGTTCCGGCTGCAAGAAAAGATTGCTAAGCTAGAGTTATGACCGATTGAGGGTAGTCAGTGATATTGAGATCCTCTAGAACCCGGTTACTATTTTCTAGGACAAGTCTTAACCAACTGAAACTGAAAGAGGGTAGTACCTAAACTTCATGCTGGCCTGAAATCTAAGGGCTCTGTTGTGTGACTTGTGTGCCTTTACCATGTTTGTCTTTTGTGAATACTTGTGGTGTGACTCTATCATAACATCATAACATCATAACATTGCATACATCTTTCATAAGGACTAACCAGTCTCAAGGATCTCAAAGGTTTGTGATGCAGGTCATGATGAACCAACTGTCTAGCAAGGGGCAAAGGGGATTTATTTTCCTCTAGCCAAGGTTGTTTGGAGATCAAAACATGATAATTGAGCCAGGGGCTATGACCCACTCGATATGATGAGCCTTGACTCTTGAAGAAGGACTCTTAACAACATGAAGTTCCTTCAATCAAGCTACCAAATTCAAATTCTAACAGTTTCTTGTTTACCCCGCGAGATCCTTGAAAACATTGCATACATATATCATACATATCATTGCATAGCAGGTCATCCGATACAGGTCTCTCACGTTCTCGCTGTTTATTTCAGCAATGGCTTTCCAACAAGACAACCAGGATCTTCATACTCAAGAGACTCAATTCAGGGAAATCTTCCTAAGCATATCCAAGGGGCAGGAAGAGTTGAGAACACTCCTCATAGCGAATCTGGCCAAGAAGAGTCCTGAAGACAGTAAGGACGAACGACTAAAACATCTGCAAGCTGAGGTAGATGCAATCAAAACCCAAATGCTGGGGCAGATGGCTCTTATCCAAGGCTTAGCTCGGGAGCAAGAAGAGTTGAGAACCATGATCAACCAGCTTCATCAAGACAAATACCACAATATGAAGCAAATAGTCAAGGCTGAGGATCAAGTCATTAATCAACTTTCGAGAAGTCAAAGGTTTGGTTTGGTGAAGAATGGACCTCTCCAAGTTGCTACTACTTCACAGGTCCAACAACAACCTCGCCAAGAACAACGGGTTGATCAGAGCAAGCCAAACAAGCCTAGGAGGCAATTCACTAAGATCAACGTGTCACTGACTCAAGCGCTACAACAAATGTTGAAGGCAGGGTTGATTACATTAAGGGCTCCTCTCTGGAATCCAAACACTTCCGCTCCTACCTATCATCCCAATGAGAGGTGTGCATACCACTCTGACAGTCCAGGACATGACACAAACAACTGTTGGGCCCTGAAGAATAAGATCCAAGACTTGATTGATGCCAAGGAGATTAAGTTTGATCACTGATCCTACACCAAATCATTGAGAATGACTTTTGTTCATTAGAATTTTCAATTTGTAATTTTCTTTTGATTGTTCGAACATTTACTCATGTCAAACTTTATTACCTTATCAATGCATTGCATATGTCTGTTTTGAATCAATCCATTCGTATTCACTATTTCAAATTGCTTTCATTTTTTGTGATGTTCAACTCTCGATTAAAAATTCTAAACCTTTTGAGGGAGGATGATGAAAATGATACCACGATCTCTACAGTATGCTTTTGAATAGACCCCGCTGATGAGGTACATGCATTGTTTCAAATCCTAAACAATGGAGTTATAAGGAAGATAATCCCTAGTCAACCCCTTTGAGCCAAGGAAGTTTGAGTTTTTCTTTTCAAAAATTAAAACCCTTAATCATAACCTGGGGCAGGGTAGTTCTCTCAGTTGATCCAGGTGCACAATGAATGGCATCAAAGAAGTCCTTCCGAGACAAAAAGACAGTGATGGTTCCATATAATCGTAAGGACAGGCAGTCATTATCTCTCAAAATAAAAGCCCAACAAGTCAAAACCTATGAAGGAGACTTACAAAACTGGGGCATCTCGCTGACTGTAATCACAAAAGAAACAGTTCAGGCAAAAAGACAGGGATAACAAAATCAAAAAAGAAAGAGGTCCTACAAACTCTCAAAAAAATTGACTGCCTATTCAAAATAAATTGTCAGTATCTGAACCATCACCGGAATATCAGAGCAAAGACTCAAACAAAATCTAATGCACGATTAGCTGAGTTTAGGTTTGAAGAACATCACGAAGAGTGGGTGGGTACAAATAAAATTTTAGCCTTTATCCTTTCTTTCTTAAACCGTGAACCAAGCCACGTTATAACCCTTAAAAGTCCTAGTTGAAGCATGGGTTAGTTCGAAAGCATACTGTTACAAAAGGTATCCTGACTCCTGTAGGGCTTGCTGTAAAATCTTAAGTTGACATCACATTTTACAAAAATTCACTTGTTGTATTAAAAACTGCATTTTCAAAAAACTTCAAGACAGACATAAGCTTTGCATTCTTAAAATAACATTGTTTGCATATGACTATTTGTTCAAACAACAGAGAAATTCGCACGACGGATATCTAGTGAACAAAAAACCTTTTCAATAAAAAGGGTCAAATCAAGTGGAAAAACACTTCCAATCAAGGGGCACGACATGATCATTGTCCATCATCTGGGGCAGTCAAGTCAAGATTCAAGGAATCTCTCAAGATGCCAATTAGCCAGGGGCAAATCTCCATCTGAGACACTTGGGGCATTGGACATGAATTCCAGCAACGAATCTTGCATGATCAAACAAAGATCTTCTGGTAGTATGGTAACACGACAGTGACAACTCCCTACATCCTGAAAGCATGGACATAGTCAAAAAAATACTACGCATAATCAAAGACCCGCTAGGTTGACACACCTAGGAAAAAATAAGGGCTTCCCGACGAACCAAAAGGGTTCGGGCAAAAATAAGGGATGAAAATAAAAAAAAGTCTGTACACCCGGCAAGTCGAAAACCTGAAAAGGCGGCTTAGGCAAAAAGGGGTATCCCGATGGACTGAAAACCCGAAAGGGCGGTCCAGGAAAAAATTAGGGATCAAAGCGTACGACTATGTCTCGTCATCTTGTCACTTGCCTACCAGAAGAAGACTCGTCATTTTGGCTGAAAGTTGTCAAGCACCTCATAGGCCTTCTTCTCCCGCAGAAACTTGGGCAATAAGAATTGTCTGAACTGTACAATCGCTCTGTCCACCGAGGTACCAAGGTAAGTTCAGCTGAAGAACATGACCAATACACCTTCACTCCCCGCAGAGTAAGACAAGATTCAACAATACTCTCCCCAAGCAGAGTTGGCCTCCCATCAGCCCCAAAAAGGTTGGGTTATCCCCAACAAGTCAGCAATACTCCCCCCAAGCAGAGTTAGTCTACCGTCAGTCCTGGAAAAGTTGGGTATCCCCAGAAGATCTTAATATTCCCCAGCAGAGTATACAGATATTCCTCAGCAAGTTGCAACGGAAAGATCATCCCCAGCGAAGTTCTTTCTATCCCTCAACGGAGTTCATCAAAATCCCCAACAGAGCTTATCAGCAGAATCCCCAGCCGAGTTACCGTTAAAATCTCAGCGAAGCATCTCTCCCCATAGAGTAATTCCCCGCAGAGTAATCTCTTCACCAGGTTTATCCCCCAACGGAGTCATCTTCTCCTACAGGTTTATTCTTGCAATCATCTTCGTTCATCATCCCCAGCGGAGACGAAGAACTCTACTCTTCAACATCATCCCATGATTTAACAAACTCCCCGACATTCGTCAAGGATTCATTTTCCCAAATGAAAATACATTCATAAACATTGCACATTTCATGCATGACAAAATGCATACGACACGATCTCATTTCGAGAACATCATGCATCATGACATTGCATACAACTAACTCTTTACCTTTTCAGGAAAGAACGATCAACAGATAAAAGTCATTACCTTTTGGAGTAGCAGTCGTCCAAGATTCCTTCATCATCCTGCTGAGGTAGTAATCGTCCAAGATTCCTTCATTATCCTGCTGAGGTAGTAATCGTCCCAGATTCCTTCATCATCCTGCTGAGGTAGTAATCGTCCCAGATTCCTTCATCATCCTGCTGAGGTAGTAATCGTCCAAGATTCCTTTGTCATCCCGCTGAGGTAGAAGTCGTCAAAGATTCCTTCATCATCCTGCTGAGGTAGTAATCGTCCCAGATTCCTTCATCATCCTGCTGAGGTAGTAATCGTCCCAAATTCCTTCATCATCCTGCTGAGGTAGTAATCGTCCAAGATTCCTTCATTATCCTGCTGAGGTAGTAATCGTCCCAGATTCCTTCATCATCTCGTTGAGGTAGAAGTCATCAAGATTCCTTCATCATCCCGCTGAGGTAGTAATCGTCCCAGATTCCTTCATCATCCCGTTGAGGTAGAAGTCATCAAGATTCCTTCATCATCCTGCTGAGGTAGTAATCGTCCCAGATTCCTTCATCATCCTGTTGAGGTAGTAATCGTCCTAAATTCCTTCATCATCCTGTTGAGGTAGAAGTCATCAAGATTCCTTCATCACCCCGTTAAGGTAGAAGTCGTCCAAGATTCCTTCATCATCCCGTTGAGGTAGTAATCATCCAAGATTCCTTCATCATCCCGTTGAGGTAGTAATCGTCCAAGATTCCTTCATAATCCCGTTGAGGTAGTAATCGTCCTAGATTCCTTCATCATCCTGCTGAGGTAGAAGTCGTCCTAGATTCCTTCATCATCATGTTGAGGTAGTAATCGTCCCCGATTCCTTCATCATCTATTTGGAGTAGCAGTCATCTTAGATTCCTTCATCACATCATTATAAAAAAAAGCCTTCTTAAGTTCCGGATTAATACCTGTAGCAAGCCAGGAAATATCTGTGGACGACTGATTGTGGATCTATACCTGAAACCAGACAGGAAAGTTATCTACATTGAAGAGATTGAAGATTAACACCTGTAACAGGCCAGGAAACCATCTTTCTTTCTCCAGTCAGAGATTAATACCTGAAACCAGACAGGAAAACTATCTCCTCGACCAACCTTTTTCAAGTTCCAGATCAACACCTGTAACTAGCAAGGAAATATTTATGGACGACGGATTGTAGATTAATACCTGAAACCAGACAGGACAACTATCTACTTGACCATCATGAAGCAACCCTACACCAGTTCCTTCTCTTCCAAGATGCAGTTTTACACGGACTCATCATTAGGTAACCCTACACAGGTTCCTTCTTTCAACCTACCAAGTTACAATTCAACAAACAATCTCCAGATGGCATCTATATGCCCATCCTCCTATCCATCATCTCTCCAAATGGAATTTGTAAGCCCATTCCCGACATCACATTGCTAATACTACACTATGCGAGTGCAAATTTCTGGGCACTTTAGTGTTCAATCATCTTCCACCTTCGGATCATGAAAGGCACACAAGCCAATCTACATCCTCAGGTTTAAGAAGATTGAACAGGGGAAACTGTTGTACCCCAAAATTTGCCCTCCCATATTCCTCAAGATTTGTCAAGATTGATTTCCAAATTGCTCAAGAGCTAGACAGTCAAACTACTTCCTAAGGCAGCTGAAATTAGGGTTTTGGTTCTTTCAGTGAGTTTGGGGTTTCCAATGGTTCAATCAAGTCTCATATGCCTATATGCATGCTCAAGCACCTACATGCCAAGTTTCAAGACTCACAATGCAAAATTCCACAGTCAAAAGCCCTATTTGACCCACAGTCAACTACAAGGGCAAAATGGTCATTTTGCAGTCAAAAGTCAGAATTTTTGGTCAACATCTTATTTTGAGTCCACAATCATCATTTGATCAAGTCTTGATCATGATTCCACAAGGATGGCTCAAAAATCATCAAGATGCAAAAAGTTACTATTTTTGGACAGCAGAAAAGTCAACTATATCTTGACCAGGGCATAACTTTTTCATGGTTCATCAAAAAAATCCCATCCAATGCTCATTTTTAAGGGGATGTAATTTCCTACAAACCATCTTCACATTCCAAGTCCAAGAAATGCTCTCACAAAAAGTTATCAATTTCTACATTATAGGTCAAATTTAAAAGTCAACAAAAATGCATTTTAAGTCAAAGACCATAACTTGAAATTGGTAAATCCAAATGACATGGGACCAAAGGAATTGGTTAGAGGACTTCAAGACCTTTCCAAAATGTCCAAGAACATGTTCATATGATCAAAATTGAGCAAGATATGCATTGGAGAAGTTGGGAAATTTTTGTGAATTTGCAAAAGTCAACTTTGCTCAAGACACCTTGTTTTTGTTAATGGGCCTCAAATTTCTTCTTGAAACTTCATCCATGGCCTATGCACGACCCATCAAGCCTAATTGAGTTTATTTTCTTATTTTTATTAATTAATTGGATTTTTAATCAATATTAATTCATTTAATTAATTTAAATTGTAGGAAAATACAAGATTTGTTTTTTCAATCTTTTTGTGAAGCAAATGTGGTAAAAAAGGCTGGCAATTTCGTGCACCAAGTCAAAGATGCAATATCTCCAAAATTGGCAACTTTTTCCAATCATGAAAATGCAAAAAGATTTGATTTCCAATCAAATATTCAATCATCATTCCAATGGATTTTTGTGCAAGATTCTGACCTAATTCCATTCCTCTATAAATATGCAAGCTAACCCTAATGCCATACACGTGAGAGAAGCTGCAGAAAAGCCATAACATATTGAAAATTTTCCAAGAAAATTGCAAACTGACTTTGGCTTTTGAGGGCGATTCAAAAGGTTTTATTGGTTCTAACACATTGCAGGAGGTCCCAAGGATAATTTGCAATCCAATTCAGGCCTTAAAGCTAACAGAATTGATACCTACAGAACCACGGTTTGCTTTTTATTTTCAGAATCATACAGCTTGATTCATGCATATTTAACATGATTTCTTGTTTGTTTTGCATTGCTTGAATCCATATGAAGCTAATGACATAAGTTAATTGAATTATAATGCACAGAATCACAAGATGCCATGGACGAATTTTAGAGTTCATAAGTTTTGAAATTGGGGATTCCTAAACCAGGAAAAATTAAGACCCCTAAGGCATATGGTTAAAATCATGAGAACAAGACGAACACAAAGGACATATCGCGAAATATTTATGTGAAACACAGCTCTATTCGCTATTTTTCCTCGTTGTAGTTTGTGGGGGTTAAAAACCCCCGCAATTTGATTTTGTTTTTACAGGTACAACGAAGAAGATAAGTACGTGTTAGTACGTGGTTGGTTAATTCAAAAAAGGCGTGCGTTTTATTTGTTTTACAGCTTAGTGGTTTGTTTTCTTAATATAATAATTGCCTGTTATTTTATTAATGGCTAAAGCGTGATGGTGGAGTGGTTAAGGCATTGGCTTGGCAGCATTGGGACCTGGGTTCGAATCCCAGGTCCCCCAAAACAATTATTTGTTCTTTTTCTTCAGGTATTCACGTGCAGAATTCTAAAAGATGTCAACCATGCACTTCCAATTCCCATGCGCCAAGTGGCCACAAACTCCAATCCAGTTGTCATGAGTGGAAGACTACCATGCTCCCTGGTCAATGCACGTGTGGGAAACCCAAGAAAGTCAAAGAGGCTGGAAATTATTGGGCTTCAGAATTGACAATAACACCTCCTAAATGGGCCAACACCCTCCCTGGTTTATTCTTCTTATTTTTTTTCTTTTATATTTTCCATTTAACTATTTTACTAATTATTAATTATTATTATTAGTTAACTCACAAATTAATTATTTTCATAATAAATTCAGAAAATTAAAATATTTTTATTATTATTATTTATTAATTTCACCTTTAATTTATTATTTTTGTAAATAAATACTAACATAGATTAATTTAGTTAATTAGGTCAATTTTAACTTTTTTTTCACAATAAATAAAATCCATGTAGAATTAGGTTAATTAATATATTTAACTATTTTATTTTATTTTCATTAAAAACATAAAGAACTAAAAAATACTTTTTTCTCTTAATTAATTAATTAATTAATTAGTTTTAGGTTTAATTTAATTAATTGCAAAATAATAACAAACTTCTTTCTTTCTCAAAAAGGGTCAAAACCCTAAGGACTTCTCTGATTCAATTTCTTTTCGCGCATATTAATTTTGATCCATATTTATGTAATTGCTCCGAGGATGTAATAGCGTAATTAGGACTTTTTATCGCTTTATTTAATTTCCCGCAATTTACTTTTCAAGGGTTTGTTTTTGGCGATGTAAATACCCGACGCCTTGTAATAGCGTAGATTTAAATTCCGCAACTATTAAATGTTAGATGTATGTTAATTAGGCTATGCATGACAAGACATCTCTGAAATTAAAATCAAAACGTAGCTCACCATAACATGTGCAAAGATAACTTAACTGAATCCTGACACACTCGCACATGCCACTCCTAGGGTACGCCTCACTTGGTTGCCTCGACGTGGTCATTAAGTATACGGTGTTTTAGAGGTCTCCCTCCTGTCTAAAGATCAAAGTTGCCTCGAAACGGTTGCCTCGATAAAAAAATGATCTAAGACATTAGGGTTACCGCTAAGGCGTCCTACTATTGCTTTGGTGACCACATGTCCCTATAATCGAATTGACCCGAAAAACTCCAACGACTGTGCTACCTACTTCTCAATAGTGGGATAGTACTGTCTATAGGACATTTACACAGCTTAATTTCCTTTGAGTAGGTAGAGATTCTCCGGTACTTGCTCTTTCAAAACAAAAAAATACTTTTCGCACTTACACTTTTCAAACGAAAGTTTTCAAACAAACACTTCATACACTCTTGAGGACAGATACAAGAGTTAAATCGAAGTTTTCAAAACAAACTTTTTTCAAAACCCACAAACACAAGAAAAGCAAAACATTTTTGAAAACATAGTGAGCAACTACCTAAGAGCCCGTGGATAACCACAGATAGAAAGGGTGCTAACACCTTCCCTTTCTATAATCTACCTCCCGAACCGAGAAACATCTCGAAAAGGAATTTTGCTGTGCTTTTGTCCTTTCCTTGTTGGAGAAAATAAAAGACGGTGGCGACTCTTGCTTACCGCGACATTTCGCGAACCAGCATTCCAAAACAGTCAGTTCTATTTCCACCGATAACACTTAGCATGGGCCTCTGAGCACAGCAATAGTGACAACATAGAAATCTTGGATGGGGTTTGCCCCAGCTGCTCAACTACATTATAATCACTCTTCTTAATAATCTTCAAAATCTCTTCCATCTCATGTTTGGAAGCTTCAACAGTAATAGTCTTTGGTGCCTCCATCTGGGCAGGCATATCAGTGGTGATCCCTTTGCCCCGAGCGTTAGATGTCTCGGCGACAGGGGTAAGGATAGGAACTTGATCAGGAATCGTGATAGGTACACTTGCGGGTGTAATGACAACAGTTCTTCGGACAGTTGGTGGAACAATATCAGGTGAGAAAATTCTACCGCTGCGGGTGACTTTAACAGGCCCAGTAATGTTGCTGACGCCGGTATCAGCATCTAACTCTTGCTTAACTCCAAGAACATAAACATCTTCCCTATAGTGCCAAGGGACAGCTTTGTCAGAGGTGTTGGGGATGGGCCCCGGAACAGTGATGATTACAAGTGCGATCTTCGGAGTAGATGTAATTCTAACAGGCTTCCTCGAGGGAGCCTTGGGAGAATTGTTAAAAATGGTAATGATGGCAACATCTTCAGTAGGAATGGAAGGAACAACAATCTTCTCAAACAGGATCTCCTTATTATCCATCAGGTTTTGGATTCCTGACTTCAGAAATGGGCAACCAGTAGGTAAAACAGAACACAAATGGCAACCTTCGCCACAACCCGGAAATAAACCGGCTAGCAACAGGTTCTTTTTGACAGTTATCAGAGGGGGTAACAATATCATCCATGGAAACTACAAATAAGTCTTCCTCTATAGCATTTACTCCATGTTTGGGCATGGGAGCAGTTACAACATTAGGCCTCTAGGGTGCCTCAAACTCAATCTCCTTCGCATCAATTAGGTCTTGCACCCTATTCCTCAAAACCTAACAATCATCTGTATTATGCCCCGGGCTATCAGAGTGAAAAGCGCAGCGGGCATTAGGGTTGTACTTTGGTGACGTGGTACTTGGATTCTTCAGAGCTTCTTTTAGAGTCACCAAATTGGTCTTCAGCAACTGTGGCAGAATCTGAGACAAAGTCATGCTGAGACGAGTGAACTGCCTTCGAGGTCTCTCATCCTTTTGTTGATTGTGATGCTGAGGAGCACCAGCAGGTTTTGAAATAACAACCGCATTGGCAGCTTGGCGATGTTCAGGTCTATTTTGTCTTCTCGAACTGTAGACAGCACTGAACTCTTTCTTAAACGACTTCTTCTCGGTGCTTGATGAGGCACCCTTTTGTATCTTCCCAGCCTTAATACCAGCCTCAATCCTTTCACCGGTCAAAATAAGATCTGTAAACCCAGCTGAAGAGCTTCCAATCAGATGGTTAAAGAATGGACCGGACAGGGTCCCCAGAAACATGTCAACAAGCTCACGATCAGCCAAAGGTGGTTGCACTCTTCCAGCAAGGTCTCTCCATTTTTGAGCATACTCTTTAAATCCTTCACCCGTTCCTATTGACATACCCTGGAGTTGGGTACGCGTAGGAGCGAGGTCGGAGTTGTACTGATACTGCCTATAGAATCCAGTAGCCAAATCTTCCCAGCTGCGGATACTGGCTTCGTCCAGCTGATAGAACCACTCAAGCTGAGTCCCTTAGAGACTGTCTTGAAAGAAATGGATCCACAAGTTCTTATCAGCAGTGTAAGGTTGGATCTTCCTCACATATGATCGGAGGTGCAGCTTTGGACAGGAAGCTCCGTCATACTTGGCAAAGGCAGGTGCCTTGAATTTATGGGGAATCACCACCCCAGATGATAGACCCAGTTCTCCGAAGTCCAGACCGGGCACCTTCTGTATTTCCATAGCGCTCAAACGGTCTTCCAGCTGTTTGTACTTATCCTCAGCAGGAGGATATTGTTCTTCATCATAGTCTGTCTCGTTGTCGGAGACTTCAGGGCTAGGAGCCCTCCTTTCTTGTGGATTATCTTTCCCTCCAGATGAGGTGGTCAGATTAACTTCATTCTGCAGCCCGTTTCCAAACCTGCGTCCAGTATTGAACAGGATAGTCCTCTTCTTCTTCTTCTTTTTCTCCTTCAGAATCAAGGTCTTCAGGTCCTGCTGACCCTTAGCTAGATTCATGAACAGCTCTTGAAATTGGGCATTCTGGGCCTGGAGGGCCTTGTTAACTTTCTCAGTGGAAGGTTCAGCAGACATGATGAGCGCTGAAATAAACAGCGAAGAAGATAAGAGACCTGTAATGGGGTACCTGTTTATGAAGTGCATGGGATAAAATGCATATGATTATGATTTCAAAGACACTCGAGATTCAAATTTGTAAACAAGAAAGGAAACACACTTTATTAGATTTAAACTTCAAAATTTAAATTGTTCAACAAATTACCCTTAGGCGTTACAAGAATGGAAATACTGAAAAGGTAAATAAAAACTGTAAAAGAAATCATCTAAGGTCCATCAATGCTCCCACGGTCTCTTCTTCTTAGTGCGAACATAATCATTCAAGATCCGCTTGTTCTCCAGTTGCCTAGTCAGTTTCTGGATATTCTGCTCCTGTTCATTGAACCTCTCTCGGTAGGAATCCTGTTCATTCCTCAATTGCATCCAAGACCTCTTCAGTTCCCCAATATCAGTGGGCATGTAAGGGTGGAGAATAGTTGGAAGAACCCCCATCCTCATTAGCAACTTCAAGAGTAACAGGCCTGACAGTTTCATATGGCATGCCTAACTTCTGGGCATGGATGCGGACCCATCTGAGATACGGCTCCATTGGAAAAGAAGTCTTTGGTCCCAACTCATGTGGGTCAGATTGGTGAACTTTGTCCCAAGCCCTTATGAATCTACGATGCAGCTCGTCGCTATCTCCCTGAAAATCAAAGATGATATGAGGCATCGACATCTCATGAGGCCCTTCTCTTCTAGCTCTTCCAAACTGACAGAGAGCCAAACATGGGTTGTAAGAAATCCCTCCATGGGTTTCGATCAATGGAACATTAGGATACTCTCCACAGTGATCAATGACAGTCACCTCATCCAAGCCTTTGAGAGTCCAGATAATGTCTTTATTGGAAAGAGACATTACCCTATAAGCCCAGCCCATTCCTTCTTTGTTCTTCAGTACAGACTTAGGGAGGTGCGAAATAAACCACCTCGACAATAAAGGAGCACATCACATCAAAGTTCCCCGCTTTTGGGCAGTACGAGCATAGAGCTGATGAAGGATATCACCCAAGAGAGTGGGTACCGGATTCTGAGAGATGAAGATCTTTATGGCATTAATATAAACAAAAGTGTCAGGATTCGGAAACAATACCATATCATAAATCAAGAGAGCCAGAATGTCCTCGTACGCCTTGAAGTCTAAGCTGTCCCAGAAGTAATCAGCCTTGTCAACCAAAAACTTAGCCAGAAAACCCTTAGCTCCACTTCGGGTCTCCCAGTTAGCCATTACCTCCTCCTTGGTCAAGTGAAGGGCTGCAACAATTTCTTCGGGCTTAAGAGTCTTCTCCCATCCAGTAAATGGGGTCTGTTCCAAGACGGAGATACCGAGTAGCTCAGAGAACTCTTCTAGAGTAGGAACCACCTGGAAGTCCTGGAAAGTAAAACAATGGTACATCGGCTCATAGAATTAGACCATAACACTCATCATTTGCTCGTCCAATTTTGAGGTGACCAAACTGGGGAGAGAACCATGCCTTCTGATGAAGGAAGTAGTGTTTGGAATCCTGACAACCAAATCTTTAAGCAGGGTAGGTACTTAGACAAAGTTGATCCGGATAGTATTCCTACGCATGGGCATCATGATGACCTACAAAATAGAGCAAAGATGAAACCCTCTTGTGTTTGAAATAGGTTAGTCCTTATGCAAAATGTATGCAATGTTATGATGTCATGATGTCATGGTAAAGGCACACCACAAGTATCCACAAAAAGCAAACATGGTAAAGGCACACAAGTCACACTGAGAGACCTTAGATTTCATGCTAGCATGGAGCTTAGGTACTACCCTCTTTCAGTTCAGTTGGTTTAAACCTGTCCAAAAAATAGTAATCGGGTTCTAGAGGATCTCAATATCACTGACTACCTTCAATCGTTCATAATTCCAATTTAGCAACCTTTTCTTACGGCGGGAATCATCACGAGAGTTTAGTCTCAATAAGTGTAGCATACTGCTACTGTTCTATGGCCAAGTTGGTCAATTTAAGGTTCTAAGGTCAGTTGGTGCTTAATGACTCCTTAGAAGACCCATATCCTCCTCGTTCCAACACAAGGGATATCGGTACAGACCAATGTGCCACACCAACGTAGCTACTGCTTCATCTATGTCGGTCTATGCCGGACAGATCCCTCACAGTTTATTGCTACTTACCTAAAGGGTATCCCCCAGATCCGGGTTAGGATCTATAGAACTCCGATTCAAGACCACAAAATTAAAGCATACAAAGCATACAATTGAAAACATAGGTGATCTAATCCTAAGGTACACCTCACTTATAAGATCTCCAGCAGAGTCGCCAGTTCTGTGATCGGTGGGAATAGAACTGACTGTTTTGGAATGCTGGTTCGCGTTTTGCGTTTGTTTTTGCAAAATGTCG